>CM064915.1:110000-710000 GCA_032727855.1 Quercus ilex subsp. ballota
TATTACTCTCACACTCTCTTGCCTTTTTCCACTCGTAGCTTCTTCTTTTCAGTTCTGCTTAAACTAATAAACTTGATCAAGAAATTCAACTTATAGTATTTAAACTAATACCAATGGCAAGAAAATATGACAGAAACACTAAATCAAAGGAATAGGACAAAAGAAAATAATATTTTGGTCTGAGGGAATTGAAACTACAAACAAAATTTTTTTTTTTTTTATATTTCTTTTCTGTAGTCTCTTCTTTTTCTTTTTCTTTTTCTTTTTTTCTTTTTTTCAAGCTCTTTTTTTTTTTCTTTTTTTTTTGGAAGCTAGGTGCACAATTTTAACCTAGTGCACGTCACAAAATAAGAACAAGGAATAAAGAACACAAAAGGAACAAGATAGGATGATAACAGGAAACAAATGATAAAGGGGTAGTAAAACTAATTTTAGAACCTGTGCTCTGATACCAAATGATGCGAACCTCAATCGACACGCTTTGAGACCCAACAAAAATATTGGAATACTTGCCCAAGAAAGCTAAAATTCAGATTTTTGATAGAAAACCCTGACCCAACGTTTATAATCGAAACACGAACCAAAGGTATACGTGTAATACCTTGACCCAATGATTATAATTGAATCATGAACCAAAGGTATAAGTGTAACACCTTGACCCAATGATTATAATTGAATCACGAACCAAAGGTATAAAGTTTGAACACCACAAGGAAGAATCCCTGATAAGTTCACAGTTCTTGAAGAACCAAAAGAAGAGCAAAGCCTCACCTTTTCTGATTTTTTATTTAATAATCTCTTATTACAATGAGTGCATGCTATTTATAAGGCATGACTAAAAATAGAAAAATATAAAAAACGTACTAAATAATAAAACCCTAAATAAAAGTTG
This sequence comes from Quercus ilex subsp. ballota, assembly GCA_032727855.1. NCBI lineage: Eukaryota > Viridiplantae > Streptophyta > Magnoliopsida > Fagales > Fagaceae > Quercus > Quercus ilex. The sequence goes on from CM064915.1 coordinate 110,893, forward strand.
ATTTGGTCTAAAATTAGCATATCTCAAACAGGAAAAATAGCTAAAAATGTTCTAAATAATAAAAGCCTAAAATTAAGGTAGATCTGGTCCAAAAATAGATGCTCTAGAAAGAGCACAACGATATAATAACCCAGGAAAACCAAACCGGTAAAAAACCTGGGAAGGATTTAACCTAGCTATCCTCAAGGTAAAACAAATCCACTATGAAAGAATTGAAGTTTTTACAATAGCGACTTAGACCACTAACATCCTATTGCTACCTTGAGTAGAAAACTTACTACCACGACCACGTAACAACTCCGAGTCCAAGGACTACTTCTTTCTTGGATTCACAACAACCACAAGTACTCCCACTTGTTTTTTCTTTAAGCTCTTTATGCAGCAACTAAAACAATCACCAAGTTCTTGACATCAATCTTGATCTTGATAACCCTAAGTATGTATGAAGGCAAACACATTTAGATCTCAGAAGAGATTCATACACATAGCAGAAACAACAACAATAAATGTGGCTAGGGTTTTTCTTTTTATACTTAAGGCAAAACATAAAATCCTACACATCATACGGGCTTGGGCTGTGTTGGAAAATTCTGTAGAAAAACATTTTGCACGAGCTTCGATCGATCGAGTCTAATTTTCAATAGATCGAGCCTTATAAAAAGTGAACAGTAATTGTCTGCAATTACTTGATTCCAACTTTACAATAAACATACTTTAAGCAGCCTAAATCTAGACTCTAAGTTTTGATCATGGTTTGCCAACATTACATATTGAAGTTCTAAAACATTTAGATCCTAAATCCTTAGAACCTAACACATGGGCATATAAGAGAAAGAAGAAATACCCAATTATGTTAAGCTTTAAACATCACAATTTTGCTATGTTGAAGCACACAGATGTTATTCATGATTGGCGAGCTTTAGTGGTGAGATGGTTATTTATGTCTTTCTCTTAGAATTTTTTAGTCCTTTCCATCAAAAAAAGTGATATGAGTGTTAAGTATAAGAGATTACTTAATTGTACTCATACAAACACAAGCCACAAAGCTCACTTGTTTAATTGTGTATTGAGATACTCATTTAAGCTACAAGAGATACAAAGTTTAGAAAACTTTATTTCAATGGCCATCCAAGATACACAAGTACCAATGTAAACTAAACACACATTGTTTTTGTATTTTTTTTTTTATTTCTTTTCAATTTCAATTTTTTTATGACAGACAAAATAAAGCAAAACTGAAAACAAACAAACAAAAATATGTTAAACAAAACATAACATAAAACTAGACTGACTCAACAACAAGAAAGCAAAACACAGAAGTATTGCATAAACAAAAAGAGGGAGAGAGAGAAAAATTGACTAAATCTCTTCGAGCCTTTTTACTTCCACACCTTGGAAGAACTTTTCCATTTAGCGAACCTTTAATCCAGCGGTAAGGGGGAAGAATTGAAACCATTCAAGTTTGAAAGGAATATGAGGGCCTTAAGAAAATCTCAAAAAGGAGCAAAAGAGGATGGAAACTGATTCTGGTTTCCAAATGAGATCATATTGTTACTCTATTGAGTGACTAACCACTTGTAGCAATTCGGACGAGTATGCGCTGAAGCTCCACAGTGATGATAGACATGCTGCTTCTTCTGTTTATACTTTTGGTTATTACCCTTCTTAGTCCTAGGGTTTCTAGTCTCTTTCTTTTCAAGTTTAGGAGGTACTCCTAAAATTGATTTGCCCTTGTCTACATTCTCACTAGCTATATCAGTTTTACTTTCATTGTTCTCACAATTAACATTATTAGCAAGTGAGACAAACACAGTAGTACTAGAAAAGGCAATATTAGAAAAAGAGAAATCATACCCCAGACCGATTCTATCAGAAGCGGATTTCATCAAGCTAAGCATTTCATCAAGCTTTGCACAAGAAGTCCTCTCCAATTGAGCTCTGACTTGAAACAACTCTGCTTTAAGCTTCTTGGTCCTTTCTGCTAAGAAATTGTTCTCAAATCGCATTGCTCTAATGGTCTGATTTGCTTCGTCAAACTTTATGGAGAGCTCCTCTCAATTTTATTAAACATCACTCAGCTTCTTGGTGGCTAGTCTATATAGTTTCTCGTGCTTCTTAAAAACCTTGTACAATATTTCATAGGCTGTATGGATATCATCTTAATCGTCCATTTTCTCAAACTTAGAGTCCATCCAGTCCTCTTCATCATCTACTATTTCTGAAACCCCATCAGTAGGATCAACTGCAGCAGTGAAGGCATTCAAGATTCCCTCGTCATCATTGTCATCTGAATCATCCTCAGGCTCGGTGTCACTCAAGGTAACAACAAGGGCCTTGTTTTTTCCAATAGTCTTGAGATATGTTGGACATTCTTGTTTCATATGTCCAAAACCTTGACACCCGAAACACTTTGGTCCAGAGGAAAAAGTATACTAATTACCATCTTTAGCATCCTTCTTTCCTTTGTCTTGGTTCTTAACCTGAGACGAACTGGATTGCTTACGGTCCTTGTCAAATCCTTTTGCATTGGCATTCTCCATAAACTTCTTAAATTGCCTAGTGATGTATGATTTCATCTTGGAATCTTCATCATTAGAGGACTCATCTATATCATTGCTTTTGGCCTTCAGTGCCATACTCTTGCTCTTACTTGATTTCCGAATCCTAGTCATACCTAATTCATAGTTTTACAAGTTGCCTACCAGCTCTGTTAAAGGAATTTTGTCAATGCCTTTGATTCCTTAATGGTAGTGATCTTGGCATGAAATCTCTTCTGTAAAGATCTGAGCACCTTTCTTAGAACCTTGGGTTCGAAATGGTTTCCCTAAGATTAAAGGCGAAGTTGACTATGTCCTTTAACTTGGCATAGAACTCATCAAATGACTCATCCTCCTCCATCTTAATTTCTTCAAAGCTTGTGGTAAGCTTTTAGAGCTTTGAATCCTTGACAGCCTTAGTCCCTTCATAGGTTGTTTAAAGGATAGTCTGTGCTTCCTTAGCAGTTTCTGTAAAGGATATCTTCTTGAACTCCTCATTGGTGACCGCATTGACTAAAGCATTCAATGCTTTGCTGTTGAAGTTTGTCACTTTGATCTTAGCATCATCCCAATCAACCGACACTTCCTTTGGCTTAGTCTAGCCAATCTCCATAGCTTGCCACAAACAAATCACCAACTAAGTTAAATGTAACAAAAATAAATTTGACACAAGCGATTTGTTTACGAATGGGGAAAACCACCGAGGCAAAACCCCATCGAGTGAATTTAAGGTCACCACTCCCGAGAATCCACTATTATCAAAACAAGCGGTTACAAGTAAAAGGAATCTCAATACCTAATACCAACCTACAGTTGAACCCTTACCCCAATACCTAATTGGACTTGCAATGTAGTGACAATCCCTCTTTTCAATGCACGGCTCCTAGTACATGACTAACCAATCGATGCACAGATCCAAGTACGTCACTAACACACCAACTTGAGGAAGAAGTTGGTTGCAAAGTTTTTCAATTCATCCAAATGATGAAGATCAAATAGCTCATTGGTTACAAAACCCTCGGCGCAAGGACGCAGTAGAAGAATATGATGAACTAAGGCAATTGTCTTCAGTCACAATATGCATGCACAATGACTTTGCATCAAGTTGCATAACCTTGCATCACCTTTGACGGCTCTTAAAATAATATTTATATATGTCTAAGGTTGTGAGAAAAGAAACCCTACACAAATAACTTGGATATGCATGAAAAACATATTTGAAAATTTGAATTTCATAATTCTAAATAGATACTGTTTCTGTAGATCAACTGTTGAGCTTTAATGAACAGCACTTCTTCACTTGTTTTTTAGATAGATTTGCATGGCTTCAATACTAGACTTGAATTCCTGTTCCTTGAAATACTAAGCCATCCTAGATCTAAATCATCCTAGATCTACCTAATTTACAATAACATATGTTCTAACAAGTTCCACATATGTTCTAACAAAAAGTATGTTAGGTTGTTAGGTTCTAGGGTTTCTGGGCAAAAACCCACATGCGTATAATCCTGCTTGTGCACGTATGCTTGATTATGTGCACACAGGGTTGTTCATGTGTGCACATGAACTGGCCCGAAAACCCTAATTTTGTTTTATCTATTTTTGCATCTGCTTTCACATGTATACTTTTGTTTAGACTCTTTTTCATGTTTTCATGCTTTTAAGCTTCTGTTTCACATGTTTAATTATTGGTTTGTTTCTAACATGCTAGAATTAGGGTTTATCTCATGTTGTCTTATTTTGATGCCATGAACATGCATTCACATGCTCATGCATGATGCCATAGGTGCTGAGTTGCTGCAAGGTAAGTGAGGTAAGTCATGCATTAGTATGAACATGTATTTTTCTGTTGTTTAATGCTTGATTTCATGCTTAAGAGATTGGAATACATGTTATGACCTACGTTTGATTTCCATGCCCTTTTGCCGCCTTGTCTTTGTTACTGCCTTGTTTGGGATGTTATGTCATGGTTAGATGAATGTCAGGATGATGTGATATGTATGGTAGATGAATATTAAGAGATGCCATGCTAGATGAATGTTAGGGTCTATGATGTGATGAGATGCTTGATTAGATGAATGTTAGGCTTTGGTTGACAAGCATGATAGATGTATTGTTAGGGATGATTGATGCCATATTGTGTGCTTAGATGTATGCTAGTGTGTGTGTGTGGATTAGATAACAATATTGAGTGTGCCTTTAATAAGGTTAAGACATAAGACATAATGAGAGGAAGCCAACATTAGGGTTGGGCGGTTTTGGGTGCCTAACACCTTCCCAAGACCGTATCATAACTCTGAACCCATACCTCTGGTAGTAAGATCAATGGTCCTTCCCCGAGAGAATGTTATATATATGGTTCCTAGACCATTACAAAAACTAGGTGGCGATTCCCCGCTGTATCCATAAATGGCAATTAAAACAACTAGAGCAAAACATGTTATGATACAGAGGGAGCATGGAAAAGATTAAAAAACAACAAAAAGAATAAAAGAACAAGAATCAAGGAAAAGAGTGTGGATCATGGAAAATATCCACATCACCTCCTCATAGCACTTAAAGTGATGTTATTTTTTACTTGCTACTCTTTTGAAATCGACTACTACAACTGTGTGTGTGGGAGGATGAGTTGAACGTCTTAATTAGGGTTGACTGGGATACCTTAAGTGGTATATCTACAAGCTTGAACCAACTAGAAGTTTGAACACGAATGAGAAAGAGACTACCTTCAAACCAAAAGGATTTGAAGATTAATCTAATCCTCAACCTTTCTACCATTCTAGCCTTAAACTCTAGGTTTAAGTATTCTGAGGATATTTTGGTAGAGTTTCTATAAGTTAAAAGTTTCTGACCTTTTGGATGTTGAAAATGAGGGTATTTATAGGGGAAATGGGTATCTAGTGTTTGATGAAATTTTTGGGCAGACAACTAATTAGGCTGGTTGCCCTAGAATCTCATCAAAATGGAAATTGAGTGATTTAAGGCTTTCTGTCTAGAGAGTGCCTACACCACAGATTGGGTATGTATGCATCATATACCCAGCATACGCACTTGAATGTTCAAAATGTGTGTAAAACACCTTTGAACATTTAGACCCCCAATTTACAAATTACCAATTCAAGCTTATTAACAAACAATGTACGTGCGGAAAATGTAAATAAGCTAAAACAGAATTGATAACATAATCTAAATCAAATAAAATCACATCCATAGCAGAAATTAAATGGCAAAGATTAAGGGAAGAGAGATGCAAACACAAAGACAACACAACGATGTGTTATCGAAGAGGAAACCGAAGTCCTCGGCGTAAAATCTCTCCATCGCCCTCCAAGCGGTCAATAATCCACTAAAGAATGAAGTTGGGATACATGAATAGCATAAAACCCTCCAAGCCTAATCTACCCAATGTACCTAAGCCCTCCAAGTTTCTTGCTCCAACGAGATTACGTTGAACCTTTGTCTTCTTTAGCTTATTGGATTTCGTTATAACCCATAGCATCAACCAATATCAATTGGTCCCTTCCTAACTGCTTCCCAAGCACCAAAAAACCTTTTCATAGATATGGGTATGGTGAGAAAAGGATTTGGCTAAATGTACCTCTCAAGGATATAACAATGGAGAGGGTGAGAGTAGAGGAATTTGGAGAATCAAAGGATGAAGATTGTGGATTAGTCAATCTTGTTTTTCTCTAGGGTTTCTCTCTCAAAATTCTCTCTGGAAGCTCTCTACATTTCGTGGGTATAAGAGGTATTTATACTGGTGTGTGTTTGGAATGCGAAAAGTCAGTTTTTCCCAAACAGAATGGTCTGGCAACTTGGCCTCGCGACTAGACTGAGTCACGAGTTCAAGTCGTGAGCTAACGGTCTGGCCAGCCGGGGACTTTTGTCCTGTAGTGCAACAGCTGGCGTGACTCTTCAGCTCCCCTGCATGCTTCACTCGTGTGCCAACTTTGGCGACTTGCAAACTGCGAGCCAGTCACGAGATCCAATCGCAAGGCCCTGTTTTAGTGCACACTTTTGAGCTTTTCTTCACACTCTCTTACACACTAACCTTACATGATTCCCACCTAAATACAGGGTTTCTAAATGCTGAATTACAAGCAAATTGGCACGGAATAAAACCAACAAAATGGTTGATAAAATTCAACCATACAGCACTCTTTGTCAACCTCGGCAAAATTAGGTCAAAACAGCCTTTTTCGGCTTTGATAGTATCGAGCCACTTTTAGGGTTCTCATCCTCGTCAGACTCCACACATGATGCTAATCATTTTGGTAGCGATTTGATTTATCATCATTGGGACCAGGGGACTCTGATATGGGTCCAAACAAAATGGGGTGTCTACATTAATCATTACCTGTGGAATAATATTTAACAAAGCTAACTAAATAAATCAAATTAACATATGTTTATAACATACACATTCAAATTGATTAAACTCAAAAGTTCTAACAAATGATATATGAACCAAAATAATAAATTTTTTTTTCATCATCTTGCCTAATCAACTCCATCTAAGTCAATGTTTTCATCATGTTTATCATCTTGCAAATATATTTTTTCATTTACATTTTCTTCAGCATCATCATGTACTATCTTTTTTTTTTTTTCCTTTTATTCTAATAATTTTTTCTTTATATTTCTTTCTAGCATTCTAAATTATTAGGCTTATAACAATAATAAAAAAAACTATATTTTCATTTAATACATTATGTTGATACCTCAAGATCGTTGACCACCCTAAAACGACAACATACATGCCTCTCCTTGGAGGGCATGCACAGCTCAAGTGTGAAACTATGACTAGTGAGTCATTTTTAATGTTGTCCATCAAGGTTGTCAAGTCTTCACCAAGCATTGGGTTTTTCTAGGTGTGATTGGTCACCTGACTTTATTTGTTTTTATTATCGATCTTAGGTTAAGAAAAAGTCGGTTTTCTCCTAATCTAAATGGATGATAAAAAAAATCTATATTCTTAGATTCAGAAGTCTGGTTATGTATGGGGAAGGTGTTAGGCACCCCATAATGCCTGTTGTGAGATAGTCCTTTGTTTTGATAAAATCTTAATTTTTTTTGTCATTGGTAGATAAAAACAAGCTATTCCCATTAGCTTTTGGGGCTTTAAAGGAGCTAGGCTTTGAGGTTTGATTTGGGAAAGGTGTGTGGCCTTTATCAATGCTTTGCTAGCACATTGGAATTATTACCAAATTTCCATGACAAAAATTCGGCAGCAATTTGCCCTATTTTCGTGACGAAAATCTAGTAGCATTTCAGACTAGATGCGTGGTGGCACATATAACACTATTCTCACCAAGTTTTCACGATGTGAATATAGCAAGAAGATGCCACATTTTCACGGTGAAAATCTGGAAGAATTTCACACTAGGTTCGCCATGGCACACCAACAGGGTTTCATTCTTGTGTGTACGACATGCATCAATGTGCTCAAACTAAGGCATGCCGAGGCTCACTGAAGTATCAAACACATGATGCATGTCACATATACGAGAAAACCAATGTCAGTAGCTAACATAAATAGAGGTAATGACACATATGGTAGGTCATGCACCCAATGAAGCATGAATACACATCTACAACATAAGGCTTGAATGCATACCCACACTCCAAGGTCAAAAGCATCCATGACTAGGGAAGCGTTGCCTTCCTAACCACGTATGTCCATCATACGAAGTGCATGACTACCTTTACAATATACATAGCATGCACAATATACATCAACACATAAAGCAGAAATGTAGATATACCCACACCCAAAGGGTGTGGCCTAAGTAAGGTACAAGAAAGGAAATCCTAATCTAGGAAAGCTATAGACATGGTTCTAAAGGAAATGCTAGGATAAAAAGGATCTCACGGAGGGGCTAAACCCCTAATCTATTGATCGTTGCCTTTTTGCTTGCATTAAGAAGTTGTGCATGTGCTCCATCCATCACATGCAACAAACAAAGAAAGAAACTAATAGACAAGCATAGGAGCAATAAACAGAGAAAGATAGGACAAAAAATGGAAAAAAAGTAAACAAGCTAAGGAAGGAAGCATGCTAACTAACAAACACATGAAGGGGGCAAGCATGCTAACAAAAAAAACAAAGAGAAAATGTGAACAAACAGAAAAGCAAAGGAAGCATGCTATCAACCAAACAAAAAAGAGAAAATGTGTCCTAAGGGGACAAATGTAGGATCAGATTTGGTGCCTGTAGAACCATTGAATTGGATTACGGACAACATGCGTGCCAACAAGCAAAACTCCTAAAAAGGGACTTGGAATTCCGTGTATAAATACAGGTGTGAACCTACACAAAATCAATGATTAGGGCAATGCTTGATGACACAGACAAGCAAGTAAAGACACATGCATGAACAAGACAAGTGAATATGCCAAGATGCAACTAAAGCATGAAGTTCACACAAGATGGCATAGTAAGGCAAAAAGCAAAAGAAGGTGAGGCATGTTATCACATATACATGGATAAAAGCTAATCATGTCATAGCACATGTAGAAAGCTAACATGAGAAGCTCTAACATGCAAACTAAGCAAGAGAGAGAGAGAGAGAGACAGAGAGGCAAGAAATAAGCATGTCAACATCATCAAGATAGATCTCACACATGGTTGCACCCAAACAAGCCACAAAAGGGAGCAAATGCAACCAAATAAGACAAGAAAGGTTCAAAAAGGTGCAAACAAACACATACTAGGAGAAGGAAAACATGTGAAGCAAGGTAAGGATGCTAGAAACTAGATCTAAGCGTACAAAGATGGATCTAAAGATGAACATGGACCTAAGCATGGTGCATCCAAACATATCATCACAAAAAAAGAGGATCTAAGAAAAAGAACACATAAAAGCAAGTAAAAAGACCAACAAGCATAAACATGCAAATAAGACTCTAATCTAACATCATCAAAGCAATAAAAACATGATAGAGAGATAGATAAAGCAATAAAACATGCTAGGAATTCAAAATAAAGCAATAAAGAGCTAGGAATTAAATGGGCTACACCCTCCAAAACTCAAAACCAAGGAAGATGGACTAAGGAGAAGGAAATGAAAAAAAGAACACTACCTCTTGATGTATGGAAGATGAGAGAATCAAGGATTTATGTGTGTGTGTGTGTGGGGGGGGGGGGGGGGGGATTTAGGGGAGAGAGAGAATTGCTCCAAAAAATTGCTCTGAGTGCCTAAAAATCATCTGCGAGCTAAAGGGCTTATATATATATAAATATAAATATATATATATATATATATATATAATGATGTTTGTTCTAATATCTCCAATGCTTTTTGGCATAGGAAAAAGCATACTGTTAATTAGCCTTATGTTAAAATAAGTTTTGATAATAAACCCCTAATGATCAATGAGAGAAGAAATTCTTTTGCATGATCTACTATTTCAAAAGACTTGAAAAGAAGAGATCAAGATCTCAATGAATATTTAGGAAATAATTATGAAAAACCTGATTTAAAACTAAAAAGAGTTGTAAGTGATAACTCTCAAGTAAGCACTGCTTATTATTCTACAAAAATGAAGCATCCTCCTAAACATGGCAAATGCCCTATTAATGAAGAAGAAGAAACCGAATCTGGGTCTCCAACTGCTTCTGATTTTCAAGCTTCAACTGCTTCTGATTTTCAGACCCTAATTATTCATAGTCAATCGAGAGTTTTAAACAAAGCTTTTGAAATTGATATGATTGCTTTATTTGATAAATTTAAAATTTGCAAAGACCAAAGATAAGAGAAAATCTTATCATGCTACTTTTGATCAAAAAGAAAAAGATCGTGTTAAAAGAAAGTGGAAACAAAGAATGCTTGAGTTGCAAAAACATATTTTGTTTTTCGATTTTGTTGAAAACTATTATGTTTCAAAAACTATTTCAAAAAATAGTTTGAATATGGTTAAAAAATAAAATTTTGTTAAGGAAGATAAGACTGTTGTTAGGTCAAGCCATCCGCCCCTTGACATGGTTCTTATTAACTGTACAGGGACTGAAGTGAAGGCCTCCTCTTTCAAAATTGCTGAAATAATTGATGTTAACACCCCTATTTCCACTATAAAAAAAAAAAATTTATTGAACAAAACAATTTTGTCAATAATTCTTTACATATTATTAGCCAACAGCTTGATCATATTGAAGAGAAAATTAAAAAACCTACTTCTTCTATTAAAGCTAAAAAACCTTTGATTGATTTACCTGGTCAAAGGCAAAACCTGAGCCTCAAAACCACTCAGACTAAAACCATTGAAAAGGTTGAACAAATGCTTTTTGATTGAAAAAAGATAAAAGCCAAGCAAAATACTACTTCTACTAGTACTGCCCATGCTATTTCAAGGAAAGGAAAATATATTGTTTCTTTAGGAATTAGATTTTGATTCTTCATCCTCTACTTCTAATATTAAAGATATTACAAGTTTTGATAAAACTGCTTTTGAATTCTCTGAAGTTAAAAGATTTGTTGGAAAACCTAATCCCATGTCTTTTACAAAAAATTGGTATTCAAAACCTACTCCTCCTGATATGCAATTTGAAGAAAGATTTTTCAAACCCAATTTTATGTTTCTGCTTATAAACTTTATGAATGGAATATTGATGGTTTACCTAAACAAGAAATTATTAATAAAATGGGTCATATGTCTATGGTTGCTAATGCCTATATAACCAATCATAATCTTGACCATTATGAGATTGTTGATCTTCTTATTACTAGTTTTTCTAGACTTCATGGTTGGTGGGAGAAATATCTTACCGAAGAATCTAGAGAATCTATTAAAAAGGCTGTTAAAAAAGATGATGATGGTTTACCTATTTTTTTTGAAAGAATTGGTCAAGGTATTCCTGATGGAGTCAATACTTTGATCTATACTATTATTAAACATTTTGTTGGAACCCCTACTAATATTTCTTCACGTATTAGTGATTATTTAAACAATTTTTATTGCCCTACTATGTCTGACTACAAATGGTACGAAGATGTTTTTATTTCCAGGGTAATGCTTTGAAAAGACTGTTTAAAACCATATTGGAAAGAGAAGTTTATTGCTGTCTGCCTCCTTTTTTTTGCTCATAAGGTAAAAGAAGAATTAACTTATAAAAATGGTACTATTAATTATGATGATTTAACCTATGGTGATATTTTTAGTACTATTAAAAAACTTGGTATTAACATGTGTAATGATCAAAAAATGTTTAAAAAAACAGTTAAAAAATAGTAAAAATGCTAAATATGAAATGGGTATTTTTTGTGAACAATATGGTTTACCTCCTATTGCCCCATCCAAGCAAAAAAGTAAACAAAAAAATGATAAAGTTCATAAAGATTACAAAACTACTAAAAGAAGTTTTGTTAAACCTGAGGTTTATTGTGCTAAAAAGAAAAATGTTAAACATGTTAAATAAAGATCCAGTAAAGGAAAATGTTTCAACTGTGGCAAACTCGGCCATTTCAGCCATGATTGCAAATAGAAACCTAGTAAGCTGAAAAACAAAATCAACATGTTAAGTGTGGGGCGAGAAATAATCGGGCAACACCGGCCCACTTCGAACCAGGCCCAAGGCCCAATGCTGAGGATGCGTCTAAGGTCCGAGGACTGAAGTGTAGTGCCCAGCTACCCACGAAACAGCGCCGAGGATGATAACGTCCTCGGAATTCCGAGATCCGAAAACGGACAAGCAACACTCCATCAAAGGGAACCTCCCCGAGCATCCAAGGAGCAAACAGCAAGTACCAAATACCGGACATGGAAGCATGGTGGAGGAGCAAATCCCAGATGAACTGTCACCTCCACATTAAATGCTCCTAACTAACGTCCTGGCCGCATTAATGAGGAGGGGATGCCTCAACAGTGCCACCTTGGTTGCTGCCATCCACAGAGATAATGGGAAGGTGGCTGATGGGACAAGCACTCAAGTGATGCCCTAATCCCTCTACAAATGTAGGGTTAGGATCGATTAGGAGAGGGATATATAATGTAAGGACTCCCTCCTAAAAGGGGGAGAGAAAGGAGGGAAGAACATAGCAATCTATAGGCTCTGAGAGAACTTTATAGTCAGTTTTAAGAAAGAAATTATTAGAACTCCAAGTCCTGGAGAGCACCTCCGAGGAGCATTACTATTCACCCCAATGCACGTTCAGGTTACCCAATCCACATGCAACCATGCATGGCCGTTACGCTTCTCACTAACGCCTAGTTCTTGAGTCCATTCTCTATAAATTCACTGCGGGGAAACTGGGCTTGGGTCCACTCCCTCAAACCTGGTCCCTACAATTGGCGCCGTTTGTGGGAAGAACTTGTGCGTTGGTAAGGACAACAGTCAAGCATGGTAGGATCGGGCCCTCACCAAAGAACTCCCAATCGACCTGAACCGGCGAAGCCACGGCATCAGGGCGACTATGCCGACCCCGGGGGTGATCAGAATGACAACGGGCGATTTCGAAAAGGAAGCGCGCATACTTCAACAACGAGCGAAAACCAAGCCCAGAAGCGCGAATATGGCCAGGCCACACAATCGGAAGAGGCCCATAGTCGCGCTCCCCAGGGAAAGGATGATAAGGTGGCCATGCAGCGCGAGATAGATGATCTGAAGAAGAAGCTGCGCCGTGCACAGCGAAGACAGTCTGAACCCAGCCCCGACTTGCCCTCTGACGACGAGAGTGACGACGAATACAGGCAAAGGTCAAGAATGCCCCCCAGCGAGACTTTCTCCCACGAGGAGGAACGCTACCAGAGGCGTAGGCGTGCCGACCGAACCTCCAGGGGCGTAGGAAGTGACACCATGAGCAAGGCGCTGGATCAGCTCTCTAGGTCGCCCTTCACGCGTCGTATAAAGGAAGCAGAGCTTCCTCGGCGGTTCCAGCAGCCAACCTTCATTGCTTACAACGGTAAAACGGATCCCATGGAGCATGTGAGCCAGTTCAACCAGAGGATGGCTGTCTACTCCAAGAACGAGGCGCTGATGTGCAAAGTCTTCCCATCCAGCTTGGGACCTGTGGCGATGAGGTGGTTCAACGGTCTGAGGACGAATTCCATAGACTCATACAGACAGTTGACCCGGGCTTTTGGTTCCCGCTTCGTCACGAACAGCAGGCCTCCTCAAGGCCTACTCTGACAAGTACTGGGAGATCTACAATGAGCTGGACGGCAAGTATGACGCCATCGCCATCAGTACATTCCAGAATGGGCTACCAATGGGGCACGGCCTGAGGAAGTCCTTGACCGGAAAGCCCGCCACCAGCGTGCGACAACTGATGGATCGGATTGACAAATACAAGCGGGTGGAGGAAGATATGCTGCAAGGCAAGGGGAAGGATAAGGTCATCCCTCAAGAGAGGAGGGATTTCAGGTCGGACCGGTATAACAACGCCCGCCCAATGAGGGATTTTGGAGGAGAATCTGGAACGACCAATGCTCAAACCGTCAACGCCGTATTCCGAGAACCCGTGCATAGGGTGCTGGAGAGGATAAAGGACGAGCCGTATTTCAGGTGGCCGAATAAGATGGCTGGGGAACCTGAGAGGCGCAATCAAAACCGTTACTGCCAATACCACCAGGACCACGGGCATACCACGGAGGACTGCAGGAACCTCCGGAACTACCTGGACCAGCTAGTCCGGGAAGGAAAGATGAAGCACCTGCTGCTCAACCCTAACAATCGTCAGGGCCAAATGTATCAAGAGCCCCGGAGGGACACCGCCATGGGGCAACCCGCTGGCACAATCAACGTAATCCTGGCGGCACCGAGGAGAACGGGCATGTGCCCTTCGCGAGTGTTGTCTGTGGCCCAACCGCAAGCCGAGGAGTCCCAGGAAGGGCCGAAAAGGGCTAGGAGGAGTTCCTGCCCTTCTTTGAGGTTCTCAGAGGTGGACAAGATCGGGACCACCCAGCCCCATGACGATGCTCTGGTGGTCACCCTTAGGATTGGGGGCTACGACGTGAAGAGAGTGATGGTAGACAATGGCAGCACAGCAGAGGTCTTGACGCCATATGACTCTCCCCTAATGAGTTTCGACGGGAAGCTCGTCATTCCGAGGGGCATGATCAGGCTGCCCATACAGACCGGCCCAGAAGTCATAGAGGTGAACTTCATAGTGGTGGACACATACTCCCCCTACACGGCCATCGTAAGAAGACCCTGGCTCCACACCTTAGGGGGCGTAGCCTCCTCCTTGCACCAAAAGGTGAAATTCCCATCAGCGGACCAGGTTCTAGAAATCCGTGGTTGCCAGCCCACAGCGAGGCAATGCACGGTGGCTGCCATATCATGCCGGCTTGACGTACAGCCCTCGGCCATCACCGAAGAGGGTTTATAGCAATCAAAGGCCACGGCAGCGCACCCTAATGTAGCTGCCAAAGGGGCCAAGTGTGAGGACTTGGAGAAAGTGGTAATCGGTGACGATCCAGAGAAGTTCTTTCGGGTCGGGGCTCGGCTGTCTCCCACCGAACAAGAGGAGCTGGTCGAGTTCCTTCGAAGCAATATTGACGTATTTGCATGGGACCCCTGCGACGCACCAGGGATTGACCCATCCTTCATCTGCCACCATCTCAACGTTAGTCCATCCATAGTGCCCAAGAAACAGCCGCCCCGACGCCCATCGAGGGAACACGCTGATGCCATAAGAGAAGAGGTGAATAAACTCAAACGCGCCGGGGCTATCAAGGAGGTTTTCTATCCCGAGTGGCTAGCCAATACTGTGGTGGTCAGGAAGAAGAGCGGAAAGTGGAGGGTCTGTGTGGACTTCACCGACCTAAATAGGGCATGTCCAAAAGACCCGTTCCCCATGCCTCGGATCGACCAGCTAGTAGATGCGACCATGGGCCATCCTCGGATGAGCTTCCTAGACGCCTTTCAAGGCTATCATCAGATACCACTGGCCCTGGAAGACTAGGAGAAGACCGCCTTTCTGACACCCGTCGGGAATTACCACTACAAAGTAATGCCTTTCGGTCTAAAGAACGCAGGATCCACCTATCAAAGGATGATGACGAGGATGTTCGAGCCGATGCTGGGCAAGAGCATTGAGGTCTATGTTGACGATATGGTGGTGAAGAGTAAAGTGGTATCCGAACATCTGGGGGACCTCGGCCGCACGTTTGACGTCCTGAGAAAGCACCAGCTGCGCCTAAATGCCTCAAAATGCTCATTTGGGGTGAGCTCGGGCAAGTTCCTTGGGTACATGATCACCCATAGAGGAATCGAAGTCGACCCTGACCAAATCAAGGCTATTCATGATCTGAAGCCTCCGCAGAACCCCAAGGAGGTCCAGAAGCTTACTGGGATGATCGCGGCTTTGAACCGATTCATTTCCCGATCGGCGGACAGGTGCAGGCCCTTCTATCTCCTGATCAACAAGTGGAAAGGATTTGAATGGTCCGAGGACTGTGTTATAGCTTTCCAGCAACTCAAGGAGTACCTATCTCGGCCGCCTATCATGTCCAATACTGATACCGATGAGGTCTTGTACGCATACCTTGCTGTGGCACCCCACGCAGTGAGCCTAGTACTGATACGGGATGACAATGGCGTTCAAAAGCCAGTTTATTATGTCAGTAAGTCGCTACATGAAGCGGAGGTCAAGTACCTGCCCCTGGAGAAGGCCATACTAGCTGTGCTCCACGCCACAAGAAAGCTCCCCCATTACTTCCAAGCTCACACAGTGATCGTCCTGACCAAACTGCCCCTGAAGTCTGTACTTCGGACTGCCGATTACACCGGGAGAATCGCAAAGTGGAACACAATCCTTGGGGCCTTTGATATCAAGTATATGCCTCGGACTTCCATAAAAGGACAGGTCCTGGCGGATTTGACGGCCGAATTCGCCGAACCCACTGTGGAAGTAGCCCCCGAGGAGGAGAGCTCGGATGAGAAATCAGTTGGGGCAGTCTCCATCCCGGGGTCACCATACTGGAAAGTATATGTTGATGGCGCGGCAAACCAGAGGGGGTCCGGAGTGGGGCTAGTATTAGTATCCCCAGAGGATCATGTCATCGAGAAGTCCCTGAGGCTTGGATTCTCGGCCACAAACAACGAGGCCGAGTATGAGGCATTGCTACAAGGGATGGTCATGGTACGGAAGATGGAAGGAAGGTTGATAGAGGCGTTCTCAGACTCGAGATTGGTGGTAGGACAGGTAAACGGAGAAATGGAAGCCAGAGATCCGAGAATGCAAGAATACCTGAGCCAGGTCCAGCGCTCGCAGTCCGAGTTCGACCACTTTAGCCTGTCTCATATTCCCCGGAGTGGGAACAGCCATGCCGACTCCTTAGCCACGCTCGCAACGTCCTCGGCGGAGGGCCTACCCCGGATCATACTTGTGGAGCACCTAGAGAGAGTGAACGAAATGGCAAGGGGGTCGATCACCATCCATCAGATTGAAGTGGGTCCCAGCTGGATGGATCCCACAGTGAAATTCCTCAAAGATGATATCCTGCCCGAAGATAAGACAGAAGCTGAGAAAGTACAGAGAAAAGCTCCTCGGTTCTGGCTATCTGAGGATCTCCGACTATACAGGCACTCCTACTCTGGGCCATACCTACTGTGCGTCCACCCCGAGGCAGCGGAGTTACTGCTCGAAGAACTGCACGAAGGAATTTGTGGGAGTCATACCGGAGGGAGATCCCTGTCACACCGAGCCGTCACGCAAGGGTATTGGTGGCCGGGAATGCAACAGGAAGCCCTAGAATATGTCAAGAGGTGTGACCAATACCAGAGATTCGCCCCGAACATTCACCAGCCAGGAGGGGTCGTCAATCCCTTGTCCAGTCCCTGGCCGTTCACCCAATGGGGTTTGGACATTGTAGGCCCCTTCCCGAAAGCTCTAGGGAATAAGAGGTATCTGCTTGTGGCCACGGACTACTTCACGAAATGGGTCGAGGCCGAGCCCCTGGCCAACATTAGGGACGCGGACGCCAAGAAATTCCTTCGGAGAAACATAGTTACGTGATTTGGGGTCCCTCACACCCTCATCTCGGATAATGGGCTCCAATTCGACAGCAAGGCCTTCAGGAGGTACTGTTGTGAACTTGGGATCACTAACAGGTATTCGACGCACGCCTACCCTCAGGGAAACGGACAGGCAGAAGCCGTCAACAAGGTTATCGTCAATGGGCTTAAGAAGAGGCTGGACGACGCCAAGGGAAGATGGGTTGAGGAGCTGCCCCACGTCCTATGGACGTACCGGACTACCCCTCGGCGGTCAACAGGAGAAACACCTTTTGCCATGACTTATGGCGCCGAGGCGGTGATCCCCCTGGAGACGAATTTTTGGACGCTACGAACGAGCTCTTTCACTCCCAGCAGCAATGATGAAATGCTGGGAGAGAGCCTGGACTTGGTGGACGAGCGAAGGGAACGAGCAATGATCCAGCTGGCCTATTACCAGCAAAAGCTCAAGCAAGGGCATGACACCAACGTGAAACTTAGGCCGCTAGCACCGGGGGACCTGGTGCTGAGAAAAGTCGTCGGGGCTGCCAAGAACCCATCCTGGGGAAAGCTGGGTCCCAACTGGGAAGGCCCCTACAGAATTACCTCAGTAGCAGGAATAGGTGCATATTATTTAGAAGATCTAGACGAAAAACCTATACCTCGCCCCTGGAATGTAAATAACCTGAAAAGGTATTATTATTAATGAAGAAGTCTTTTTTGAATTCCGATTCTTAACCTGTTTCAACTTGGGATCACATTTCCGGACGGCGAGACCAAGTGTTAGACAGAACCAAGGAACTACATGGTCCTCGGACTCAGGCCTATGGGGAAACTAACTAATTCAAAAACCAAGTGTTGGACAGAACCAAGGCACTACATGGTCCTCGGACTCAGGCCAATGGGGAAACTAACTACTTCAAAGACCAAGTGTTAGACAGAACCAAGGCACTGCATGGTCCTCGGACTCAGGCCTATGGCGAAACAAACTACCTCAAAATTCTAAGTGTTAGACAGAACCAAGGCACTGCATGGTCCTCGGACTCAGGCCTATGGGGAAACTAACTACTTCAAAATTCCAAGTGTTAGACAGAACCAAGGCACTGCATGGTCCTCGGACTCAGGCCTACGGGGAAACTAACTACTTCAAAGACCAAGTGTTAGACAAAACCAAGGCACTGCATGGTCCTCGGACTCAAGCCTATGAGGAAACTAACTACTTCAAAATTCTAAGTGTTAGACAGAACCAAGGCACTGCATGGTCCTCGGACTCAGGCTTATGGGGAAACTAACTACATCAAAGACCAAGTGTTAGACAGAACCAAGGCACTGCATGGTCCTCGGACTCAGGCCTATGGGGAAACTAACTACTTCAAAGACCAAGTGCTAGACAGAACCAAGGCACTGCATGGTTCTCGGACTCAGGCCTATGGGGAAACTAACTACTTCAAAGACCAAGTGTTAGACAGAACCAAGGCACTGCATGGTCTTCGGACTCAGGCCTATAGGGAAACTAACTACTTCAAAATTCTAAGTGTTAGACTGAACCAAAACACTGCATGGTCCTCGGACTCAGGCCTATGGGGAAACTAACTACTTCAAAGACAAAGTGTTAGACAGAACCAAAGCACTGCATGGTCCTCGGACTCAGGCCTATGGGGAAACTAACGACTTCAAAATTCTAAGAGTTAGACAGAACCAAGGCACTGCATGGTCCTCGGACTAAGGCCTATGGGGAAACTAACTACTTCAAAATTCTAAGTGTTAGACAGAACCAAGACACTGCATGGTCCTCGGACTCAGGCCTATGGAAAAACTAACTACTTCAAAACTCTAAGTGTTAGACAGAACCAAGGCATTGTATGGTCCTCGAACTCAGGCCTATGGGGAAACTAACTACTTCAAAAACTAAGTGTTAGACAGAACCAAGGCACTGCATGGTCCTCGGACTCAGGCCAATGGGAAAACTAACTACTTCAAAGACCAAGTGTTAGACAGAACCAAGGCACTACATGGTCCTCGGACTCAGGCCTATGGGGAAACTAACTACTTCAAAATTCTAAGTGTTAGACAGAACCAAGGCACTGCATGGTCCTCGGACTCAGGCCTATGGGGAAACTAACTACTTCAAAAACTAAGTGTTAGACAGAACCAAGGCACAGCATAGTCCTCGAACTCAGGCCTATGGGGAAACTAACTACTTCAAAATTCTAAGTGTTAGACTGAACCAAGGCACTGCATGGACCTCAGACTCAGGCCTATGGGGAAACTAACTATTTCAAAGACAAAGTGTTAGACAGAACCAAGGCACTGCATGGTCCTCGAACTCAGGCCTATGGGGAAACTAACAACTTCAAAAACTAAGTGTTAGACAGAACCAAGGCACTACATGGTCCTCGGACTCAAGCCAATGGGGAAACTAACTACTTCAAAGACAAAGTTTTACACAGAACCAAAGCACTGCATGGTCCTCGGACTCAGGCCTATGGGGAAACTAACTACTTCAAAATTCTAAGTGTTAGACAGAACCAAGGCACTGCATGGTCCTCGGACTCAGGCTTATAGGGAAACTAACTACTTCAAAATTCTAAGTGTTAGACAGAACCAAGGCAATGCATAGTCCTCGGACTCAGGCCTATGGGGAAACTAACTACTTCAAAGACCAAGTGTTAGACAGAACCAAGGCACTGCATGGTCCTTGGACTCAGGCCTATGGGGAAACTAACTACTTCAAAATTCTAAGTGTTAGACTGAACCAAGGCACTGCATGGTCCTCGGACTCAGGCCTATGGGGAAACTAACTACTTCAAAATTCTAAGAGTTAGACAGAACCAAGGCACTGCATGGTCCTCGGACTCAGGCCTATGGGGAAACTAACTACTTCAAAATTATAAGTGTTAAACAGAACCAAGACACTGCATGGTCCTCGGACTCAGGCCTATGGGAAAACTAACTACTTCAAAATTCTAAGTGTTAGACAGAACCAAGGCACTGTATGGTCCTCGAACTCAGGCCTATGGGGAAACTAACTACTTCAAAAACTAAGTGTTAGACAGAACCAAGGCACTGCATGGTCCTCGGACTCAGGCCAATGGGAAAACTAACTACTTCAAAGACCAAGTGTTAGACAGAACCAAGGCACTACATGGTCCTCGGACTCAGGCCTATGGGGAAACTAACTACTTCAAAATTCTAAGTGTTAGACAGAACCAAGGCACTGCATGGTCCTCGGACTCAGGCCTATGGGGAAACTAACTACTTCAAAAACTAAGTGTTAGACAGAACTAAGGCACTGCATGGTCCTCGAACTCAGGCCTATGGGGAAACTAACTACTTCAAAATTCTAAGGGTTAGACTGAACCAAGGCACTGCATGGTCCTCGGACTCAGGCTTATAGGGAAACTAACTACTTCAAAATTCTAAGTGTTAGACAGAACCAAGGCACTGCATGGTCCTCGGACTCAGGCCTATGGGGAAACTCACTACTTCAAAGACCAAGTGTTAGACAGAACCAAGGCACTGCATGGTCCTCGGACTCAGGCCTATGGGAAAACTAACTACTTCAAAGACCAAGTGTTAGACAGAACCAAGGCACTGCATGGTCCTCGGACTCAGGCCTATGGGAAAACTAACTACTTCAAAGACCAAGTGTTAGATAGAACCAAGGCTCTGCATGGCCCTAGGATTCAGGCCTATGGGGAAACTAACTACTTCAAAATTCTAAGTGTTAGACAGAACCAAGGCACTGCATGGTCCTCAGACTCAGGCCTATGGGGAAACTAACTACTTCAAAATTATAAGTATTAGACAGAACCAAGGCACTACATGGTCCTCGGACTCAGGCCTATGGGAAAACTAACTACTTCAAAGACCAAGTGTTAGACAGAACTAGGCCACTGCATGGTCCTCGGACTCAGGCCTATGGGGAAACTAACTACTTCAAAATTCTAAGTGTTAGACAAAACCAAGGCACTGCATGGTCCTCAGACTCAGGCCTATGGGAAAACTAACTACTTCAAAATTCTAAGTGTTAGACAGAACCAAGGCACTGCATGGTCCTCGGACTCAGGCCTATGGGGAAACGAACTACTTCAAAGACCAACTGTTAGACAAAACCAAGGCACTGCATGCTCCTCGGACTCAGGCCTATGGGGAAACTAACTACTTCAAAGACCAAGTGTTAGACAGAACCAAGGCACTGCATGGTCCTCGGACTCAGGCCTATGGTAAAACTAACTACTTCAAAGACCAAGTGTTAGACAGAACCAAGACTCTGCATGGCCCTAGGATTCAGGCCTATGGGGAAACTAACTACTTCAATATTCTAAGTGTTAGACAGAACCAAGGCACTGCATGGTCCTCAGACTCAGGCCTATGGGGAAACTAACTACTTCAAAATTATAAGTATTAGACAGAACCAAGGCACTACATGGTCCTCGGACTCAGGCCTATGGGGAAACTAACTACTTCAAAAACCAAGTGTTAGACAGAACCAGGCCACTGCATGGTCCTCGGACTCAGGCCTATGGGGAAACTAACTACTTCAAAATTCTAAGTGTTAGACAGAACCAAGGCACTGCATGGTCCTCAGACTCAGGCCTATGGGGAAACTAACTACTTCAAAATTATAAGTATTAGACAGAACCAAGGCACTACATGGTCCTCGGACTCAGGCCTATGGGAAAACTAACTACTTCAAAGACCAAGTGTTAGACAGAACTAGGCCACTGCATGGTCCTCGGACTCAGGCCTATGGGGAAACTAACTACTTCAAAGACCAAGTGTTAGACAGAACCAAGGCACTACATGGTCCTCGGACTCAGGCTTATAGGGAAACTAACTACTTCAAAATTCTAAGTGTTAGACAGAACCAAGGCACTGCATGGTCCTCGGACTCAGGCCTATGGGGAAACTCACTACTTCAAAGACCAAGTGTTAGACAGAACCAAGGCACTGCATGGTCCTCGGACTCAGGCCTATGGGAAAACTAACTACTTCAAAGACCAAGTGTTAGACAGAACCAAGGCACTGCATGGTCCTCGGACTCAGGCCTATGGGGAAACTCACTACTTCAAAGACCAAGTGTTAGACAGAACCAAGGCACTGCATGGTCCTCGGACTCAGGCCTATGGGAAAACTAACTACTTCAAAGACCAAGTGTTAGACAGAACCAAGGCACTGCATGGTCCTCGGACTCAGGCCTATGGGAAAACTAACTACTTCAAAGACCAAGTGTTAGATAGAACCAAGGCTCTGCATGGCCCTAGGATTCAGGCCTATGGGGAAACTAACTACTTCAAAATTCTAAGTGTTAGACAGAACCAAGGCACTGCATGGTCCTCAGACTCAGGCCTATGGGGAAACTAACTACTTCAAAATTATAAGTATTAGACAGAACCAAGGCACTACATGGTCCTCGGACTCAGGCCTATGGGAAAACTAACTACTTCAAAGACCAAGTGTTAGACAGAACTAGGCCACTGCATGGTCCTCGGACTCAGGCCTATGGGGAAACTAACTACTTCAAAATTCTAAGTGTTAGACAAAACCAAGGCACTGCATGGTCCTCAGACTCAGGCCTATGGGAAAACTAACTACTTCAAAATTCTAAGTGTTAGACAGAACCAAGGCACTGCATGGTCCTCGGACTCAGGCCTATGGGGAAACGAACTACTTCAAAGACCAACTGTTAGACAAAACCAAGGCACTGCATGCTCCTCGGACTCAGGCCTATGGTGAAACAAACTACTTAAAAGACCAAGTGTTAGACAGAACCAAGGCACCGCATGGTCCTCGGACTCAGGCCTATGGGGAAACTAACCACTTCAAAATTCTAAGTGTTAGACTGAACCAAGGCACTACATGGTCCTCAGACTCAGGCCTATGGGGAAACTAACTACTTCAACGACAAAGTGTTAGACAGAACCAAAGCACTGCATGGTCCTCGGACTCAGGCCTATGGGGAAACTAACTACTTCAAAATTCTAAGAGTTAGACAGAACCAAGGCACTGCATGGTCCTCGGACTCAGGCCTATGGGGAAACTAACTACTTCAAAATTCTAAGTGTTAGACAGAACCAAGGCACTGCATGGTCCTCGGACTCAGGCCTATGGGAAAACTAACTACTTTTAAATTCTATGTGTTAGACAGAAGCAAGGCACTGCAAGGTCCTCGGACTCAGGCCTATGGGGAAACTAACTACTTCAAAAACTAAGTGTTAGACAGAACTAAGGCACTGCATGGTCCTCGGACTCAGGCCAATGGGAAAACTAACTACTTCAAAGACCAAGTGTTAGACAGAACCAAGGCACTACATGGTCCTCGGGCTCAGGCCTATGGGGAAACTAACTACTTCAAAATTCTAAGTGTTAGACAGAACCAAGGCACTGCATGGTCCTCGGACTCAGGCCTATGGGGAAACTAACTGCTTCAAAAACTAAGTGTTAGACAGAACCAAGGCACTGCATGGTCCTCGAACTCAGGCCTATGGGGAAACTAACTACTTCAAAATTCTAAGTGTTAGACTGAACCAAGGCACTGCATGGTCCTCAGACTCAGGCCTATGGCGAAACTAACTATTTCAAAGACAAAGTGTTAGACAGAACCAAGGCACTGCATGGTCCTCGAACTCAGGCCTATGGGGAAACTAACAACTTCAAAAACTAAGTGTTAGACAGAACCAAGGCACTACATGGTCCTCGGACTCAAGCAATGGGGAAACTAACTACTTCAAAGACAAAGTTTTACACAGAACCAAAGCACTGCATGGTCCTCGGACTCAGGCCTATGGGGAAACTAACTACTTCAAAATTCTAAGTGTTAGACAGAACCAAGGCACTGCATGGTCCTCGGACTCAGGCTTATAGGGAAACTAACTACTTCAAAATTCTAAGTGTTAGACAGAACCAAGGCACTGCATGGTCCTCGGACTCAGGCCTATGGGGAAACTAACTACTTCAAAGACCAAGTGTTAGACAGAACCAAGGCACTGCATGGTCCTCGGACTCAGGCCTATGGGGAAACTAACTACTTCAAAGACCAAGTGTTAGACAGAACCAAGGCACTGCATGGTCCTCGGACTCAGGCCTATGGTAAAACTAACTACTTCAAAGACCAAGTGTTAGACAGAACCAAGACTCTGCATGGCCCTAGGATTCAGGCCTATGGGGAAACTAACTACTTCAATATTCTAAGTGTTAGACAGAACCAAGGCACTGCATGGTCCTCAGACTCAGGCCTATGGGGAAACTAACTACTTCAAAATTATAAGTATTAGACAGAACCAAGGCACTACATGGTCCTCGGACTCAGGCCTATGGGGAAACTAACTACTTCAAAAACCAAGTGTTAGACAGAACCAGGCCACTGCATGGTCCTCGGACTCAGGCCTATGGGGAAACTAACTACTTCAAAATTCTAAGTGTTAGACAAAACCAAGGCACTGCATGGTCCTCAGACTCAGGCCTATGGGGAAACTAACTACTTCAAAATTCTAAGTGTTAGACAGAACCAAGGCACAGCATGGTCCTCAGACTCAGGCCTATGGGGAAACGAACTACTTCAAAGACCAACTGTTAGACAAAACCAAGGCACTGCATGCTCCTCGGACTCAGGCCTATGGTGAAACAAACTACTTAAAAGACCAAGTGTTAGACAGAACCAAGGCACCGCATGGTCCTCGGACTCAGGCCTATGGGGAAACTAACCACTTCAAAATTCTAAGTGTTAGACTGAACCAAGGCACTACATGGTCCTCAGACTCAGGCCTATGGGGAAACTAACTACTTCAACGACAAAGTGTTAGACAGAACCAAAGCACTGCATGGTCCTCGGACTCAGGCCTATGGGGAAACTAACTACTTCAAAATTCTAAGTGTTAGACAGAACCAAGGCACTGTATGGTCCTCGAACTCAGGCCTATGGGGAAACAAACTACTTCAAAAACTAAGTGTTAGACAGAACCAAGGCACTGCATGGTCCTCGGACTCAGGCCAATAGGAAAACTAACTACTTCCAAGACCAAGTGTTAGACAGAACCAAGGCACTACATGGTCCTCGGACTCAGGCCTATGGGGAAACTAACTACTTCAAAATTCTAAGTGTTAGACAGAACCAAGGCACTGCATGGTCCTCGGACTCAGGCCTATGGGTAAACTAACTACTTCAAAAACTAAGTGTTAGACAGAACCAAGGCACTGCATGGTCCTCGAACTCAGGCCTATGGGGAAACTAACTATTTCAAAATTCTAAGTGTTAGACTGAACCAAGGCACTGCATGGTCCTCGGACTCAGGCTTATAGGGAAACTAACTACTTCAAAATTCTAAGTGTTAGACAGAACCAAGGCACTGCATGGTCCTCGGACTCAGGCCTATGGGAAAACTAACTACTTCAAAGACCAAGTGTTAGACAGAACCAAGGCACTGCATGGTCCTCGGACTCAGGCCTATGGGAAAACTAACTACTTCAAAGACCAAGTGTTAGATAGAACCAAGGCTCTGCATGGCCCTAGGATTCAGGCCTATGGGGAAACTAACTACTTCAAAATTCTAAGTGTTAGACAGAACCAAGGCACTGCATGGTCCTCAGACTCAGGCCTATGGGGAAACTAACTACTTCAAAATTATAAGTATTAGACAGAACCAAGGCACTACATGGTCCTCGGACTCAGGCCTGTGGGGAAACTAACTACTTCAAAGACCAAGTGTTAGACAGAACTAGGCCACTGCATGGTCCTCGGACTCAGGCCTATGGGGAAACTAACTACTTCAAAATTCTAAGTGTTAGACAAAACCAAGGCACTGCATGGTCCTCAGACTCAGGCCTATGGGGAAACTAACTACTTCAAAATTCTAAGTGTTAGACAGAACCAAGGCACTGCATGGTCCTCGGACTCAGGCCTATGGGGAAACGAACTACTTCAAAGACCAACTGTTAGACAAAACCAAGGCACTGCATGCTCCTCGGACTCAGGCCTATGGTGAAACAAATTACTTAAAAGACCAAGTGTTAGACAGAACCAAGGCACCGCATGGTCCTCGGACTCAGGCCTATGGGGAAACTAACCACTTCAAAATTCTAAGTGTTAGACTGAACCAAGGCACTACATGGTCCTCAGACTCAGGCCTATGGGGAAACTAACTACTTCAACGACAAAGTGTTAGACAGAACCAAAGCACTGCATGGTCCTCGGACTCAGGCCTATGGGGAAACTAACTACTTCAAAATTCTAAGAGTTAGACAGAACCAAGGCACTGCATGGTCCTCGGACTCAGGCCTATGGGGAAACTAACTACTTCAAAATTCTAAGTGTTAGACAGAACCAAGGCACTGCATGGTCCTCGGACTCAGGCCTATGGGAAAACTAACTACTTCAAAATTCTATGTGTTAGACAGAAGCAAGGCACTGCAAGGTCCTCGGACTCAGGCCTATGGGGAAACTAACTACTTCAAAAACTAAGTGTTAGACAGAACCAAGGCACTGCATGGTCCTCGGACTCAGGGCAATGGGAAAACTAACTACTTCAAAGACCAAGTGTTAGACAGAACCAAGGCACTACATGGTCCTCGGACTCAGGCCTATGGGGAAACTAACTACTTCAAAATTATAAGTATTAGACAGAACCAAGGCACTACATGGTCCTCGGACTCAGGCCTATGGGAAAACTAACTACTTCAAAGACCAAGTGTTAGACAGAACTAGGCCACTGCATGGTCCTCGGACTCAGGCCTATGGGGAAACTAACTACTTCAAAATTCTAAGTGTTAGACAAAACCAAGGCACTGCATGGTCCTCAGACTCAGGCCTATGGGAAAACTAACTACTTCAAAATTCTAAGTGTTAGACAGAACCAAGGCACTGCATGGTCCTCGGACTCAGGCCTATGGGGAAACGAACTACTTCAAAGACCAACTGTTAGACAAAACCAAGGCACTGCATGCTCCTCGGACTCAGGCCTATGGTGAAACAAACTACTTAAAAGACCAAGTGTTAGACAGAACCAAGGCACCGCATGGTCCTCGGACTCAGGCCTATGGGGAAACTAACCACTTCAAAATTCTAAGTGTTAGACTGAACCAAGGCACTACATGGTCCTCAGACTCAGGCCTATGGAGAAACTAACTACTTCAACGACAAAGTGTTAGACAGAACCAAAGCACTGCATGGTCCTCGGACTCAGGCCTATGGGGAAACTAACTACTTCAAAATTCTAAGAGTTAGACAGAACCAAGGCACTGCATGGTCCTCGGACTCAGGCCTATGGGGAAACTAACTACTTCAAAATTCTAAGTGTTAGACAGAACCAAGGCACTGCATGGTCCTCGGACTCAGGCCTATGGGAAAACTAACTACTTCAAAATTCTACGTGTTAGACAGAAGCAAGGCACTGCAAGGTCCTCGGACTCAGGCCTATGGGGAAACTAACTACTTCAAAAACTAAGTGTTAGACAGAACCAAGGCACTGCATGGTCCTCGGACTCAGGCCAATGGGAAAACTAACTACTTCAAAGACCAAGTGTTAGACAGAACCAAGGCACTACATGGTCCTCGGACTCAGGCCTATGGGGAAACTAACTACTTCAAAATTCTAAGTGTTAGACAGAACCAAGGCACTGCATGGTCCTCGGACTCAGGCCTATGGGGAAACTAACTACTTCAAAAACTAAGTGTTAGACAGAACCAAGGCACTGCATGGTCCTCGAACTCAGGCCTATGGGGAAACTAACTACTTCAAAATTCTAAGTGTTAGACTGAACCAAGGCAATGCATGGCCCTCAGACTCAGGCCAATGGGGAAACTAACTACTTCAAAGACAAAGTGTTAGACAGAACCAAAGCACTGCATGGTCCTCGGACTCAGGCCTATGGGGAAACTAACTACTTCAAAATTCTAAGAGTTAGACAGAACCAAGGCACTGCATGGTCCTCGGACTCAGGCCTATGGGGAAACTAACTACTTCAAAATTCTAAGTGTTAGACAGAACCAAGGCACTGCATGGTCCTCAGACTCAGGCCTATGGGAAAACTAACTACTTCAAAATTCTAAGTGTTAGACAGAACCAAGGCACTGCATGGTCCTCGGACTCAGGCCTATGGGGAAACTAACTACTTCAAAAACTAAGTGTTAGACAGAACCAAGGCACTGCATGGTCCTCGGACTCAGGCCAATGGGGAAACTTACTACTTCAATGAACAAGTGTTAGACAGAACCAAGGCACTGCATGTTCCTCGGATTCAGGCCTATAAAGAAACTAACTACTTCAAAATTCTAAGTTTTTGACAGAACCAAGGCACTGCATGGTACTCGGACTTAGGCCTATGGGGAAACTAACCACTTCAAAAACTAAGTGTTAGACAGAACCAAGGCACTGCATGGTCCTCGAACTCAGGCCTATGGGGAAACTAACTACTTCAAAATTCTAAGTGTTAGACTGAACCAAGGCACTACATGGTCCTCCGACTCAGGCCTATGGGGAAACTAACTACTTCAAAGACAAAGTGTTAGACAGAACCAAGGCACTGCATGGTCCTCGGACTCAGGCCTATGGGGAAACTAACTACTTCAAAAACTAAGTGTTAGACAGAACCAAGGCACTACATGGTCCTCGGACTCAGGCCAATGGGGAAACTAACTACTTCAAAGACAAAGTTTTAGGCAGAACCAAAGCACTGTATGGCCCTCGGACTCAGGCCTATGGGGAAACTAACTACTTCAAAATTCTAAGTGTTAGACAGAACCAAGGCACTGCATGGTCCTCGGACTCAGGCCTATGGGGAAACTAACTACTTCAAAATTCTAAGTGTTAGACAGAACCAAGGCTCTGCATGGTCCTCGGACTCAGGCCTATGGGGAAACTAACTACTTCAAAATTCTAAGTGTTAGACAGAACCAAGGCACTGCATGGTCCTCGGACTCAGGCCTATGGGGAAACTAACTACTTCAAAGACCAAGTGTTAGACAGAAACAAGGCACTGCATGGTCCTCGGACTCAGGCCTATGGGGAAACTAACTACTTCAAAGACCAATTGTTAGACAGAACCAAGGCACTGCATGGTCCTCGGACTCAGGCCTTTGGGGAAACTAACTACTTTAAAGACCAAGTCTTAGACAAAACCAAGGCACTGCATGGTCCTCGGATTCAGGCCTATAGGGAAACTAACTAGTTCAAAATTCTAAGTGTTAGACAAAACCAAGGCACTGCATGGTCCTCAGACTCTGGCCTATGGGGAAACTAACTACTTCAAAATTCTAAATGTTAGACAGAATCAAGGCACTGCATGGTCCTCGGACTCAGGCCTATGGGGAAACTAACTACTTCAAAGACCAAGTGTTAGACAGAACCAGGCCACTGCATGGTCCTCGGACTCAGGCCTATGGGAAAACTAACTACTTCAAAATTCTAAGTGTTAGACAAAACCAAAGCACTGCATGGTCCTCGGACTCAGGCCTATGGGGAAACTAACTACTTCAAAGACCAAGTGTTAGACAGAACCAAGGCACTGCATGGTCCTCGGACTCAGGCCTTTGGGGAAACTAACTACTTCAAAAACCAAGTGTTAGACAGAACCATGGTACTGCATGGTCCTCGAACTCAGGCCTATAGGGAAACTAACTACTTCAAAATTCTAAGTATTAGACAGAACCAAGGCACTGCATGGTTCTCGGACTCAGGCCTATGGGAAAACTAACTACTTCAAAGACCAAGTGTTAGACAGAACCAAGGCACTGCATGGTCCTCGGACTCAGGCCTATGGGAAAACTAACTACTTCAAAGACCAAGTGTTAGACAGAACCAAGGCACTGCATGGTCCTCGGAGTCAGGCATATGGGGAAACTAACTGCTTCAAAGACCAAGTGTTAGACAGAACCAAGGCACTGCATGGTCCTCGGACTCAGGCCTATTGGGAAACTAACTACTTCGAAATTCTAAGTGTTACACAGAACCAAGGCACTGCATGGTCCTCAGACTCAGGCCTATGGGGAAACTAACTACTTCAAAGACAAAGTGTTAGACAGAACCAAAGCACTGCATGGTCCTCGGACTCAGGCATATGGGGAAACTAACTACTTGAAAATTCTAAGTGTTAGACAAAACCAAGGCACTGCATGGTCCTCGGACTCAAGCCTATAGGGAAACTAACTAATTCAAAATTCTAAGTGTTAGACAGAACCAAGGCACTGCATGGTCCTCGGACTCAGGCCTATGGGAAAACTAACTACTTCAAAATTCTAAGTGTTAGACAGGACCAAGGCACTACATGGTCCTCGGACTCAGGCCTATGGGGAAACTAACTACTTCATAGACTAAGTGTTAGACAGAACTAAGTCACTGCATGGTCCTCGGACTCAGGCCTATGGGGAAACTAACTACTTCAAAATTCTAAATGTTAGACAAAACCAAGGCACTGCATGGTCCTCGGACTCAGGCCTATGGGGAAACTAACTACTTCAAAGACCAAGTGTTAGACAGAACCAAGGCACTGCATGGTCCTCGGACTCAGGCCTATGGGGAAACTAACCACTTCAGAGACCAAGTGTTAGACAGAACCAAGGCACTACATGGTCCTCGGACTCAGGCCTATGGGGAAACTAACTACTTCAAAATTCTAAGTGTTGGACAAAACTAAGGCACTGCATGGTCCTCAGACTCAGGCCTATGGGGAAACTAACTACTTCAAAGACCAAGTGTTAGACAGAACCAAGGCACTGCATGGTCCTCGGACTCAGGCCTATGGGGAAACTAACTACTTCAAAGACCAAGTGTTAGACAGAAACAAGCCACTGCATGGTCCTTGAACTAAGGCCTATGGGGAAACTAACTACTTCAAAGACTAAGTGTTAGACAGAACGAAGGCACTGCATGGTCCTCGGACTCAGGCTTATGGGAAAACTAACTACTTCAAAGGCCAAGTGTTAGACAGAACTAAGGCACTGCATGGTCCTCGGACTCAGGCCTATGGGGAAATTAACTACTTCAAAATTCTAAGTGTTAGACAGAACCAAGGCACTGCATGGTACTCAGACTCAGTCCTATGGGGAAACTAACTACTTCAAAAACCAAGTGTTAGACAGAATCAAGGCACTGCATGGTCCTCGGGCTCAGGCCTATGGGGAAACTAACAACTTCAAAGACCTAGTGTTAGACAGAATCAAGGCACTGCGTGGTCCTCGGACTCAGGCCTATGGGGAAACTAACAACTTCAATGACCAAGTGTTAGACAAAACCAAGGTACTGCATGGTCCTCAGACTCAGGCCTATGGGGAAACTAACTATTTCAAAATTCTAAATGTTAGACAAAACCAAGGCACTGCATGGTCCTCGGACTCAGGCCTATGGGGAAACTAACTACTTCAAAGACCAAGTGTTAGACAGAACCAAGGCACTGCATGGTCCTCGGACTCAGGCCTATGGGGAAACTAACTACTTCAGAGACCAAGTGTTAGACAGAACCAAGGCACTACATGGTCCTCGGACTCAGGCCTATGGGGAAACTAACTACTTCAAAATTCTAAGTGTTGGACAAAACCAAGGCACTGCATGGTCCTCGGACTCAGGCCAATGGGGAAACTAACTACTTCAAAGACCAAGTGTTAGACAGAACCAAGGCACTGCATGGTCCTCGGACTCAGGCCTATGGGGAAACTAACTACTTCAAAGACCAAGTGTTAGACAGAAACAAGCCACTGCATGGTCCTCGAACTCAGGCTTATGGGGAAACTAACTACTTCAATGACCAAGTGTTAGACAGAACGAAGGCACTGCATGGTCCTCGGACTCAGGCTTATGGGGAAACTAACTACTTCAAAGGCCAAGTGTTAGACAGAACCAAGGCACTGCATGGTCCTCGGACTCAGGCCTATGGGGAAATTAACTACTTCAAAAACCAAGTGTTAGACAGAATCAAGGCACTGCATGGTCCTCGGACTCAGGCCTATGGGGAAACTAACAACTTCAAAGACCTAGTGTTAGACAGAATCAAGGCACTGCATGGTCCTCGGACTCAGGCATATGGGGAAACTAACAACTTCAATGACCAAGTGTTAGACAGAACCAAGGTACTGCATGGTCCTCGGACTCAGGCCTATGGGGAAACTAACTACTTCAAAATTCTAATTGTTTGACAGAACCAAAGCACTGCATAGGCACTGCATAGTCCTCGGACTCAGGCCTATGGGGAAACTAACTACTTCAAAGACCAAGTGTTTGACAGAACCAAGGCACTGCATGGTCCTCGGACTCAGGCCTATGGGAAAACGAACTGCTTCAAAATTCTAAGTGTTAGACAGAACCAAGGCACTGCATGGTCCTCGGACTCAGGCCTATGGGGAAACTAACTACTTCAAAATTCTAAGTGTTAGACAGAACCAAGGCACTGCATGGTCCTCGGACGCGGGCCTATGGGGAAACTAACTACTTCAAAATTCTAAGTGTGAGACAGAACCAAGGCACTGCATTGTCCTCGGACTCAGGCCTATGGGGAAACTAACTACTTCAAAAACCAAGTGTTAGTTAGAACCAAGGCACTGCATGGTCCTCGGACTCAGGCCTATGGGGAAACTAACTACTTCAAAGACCAAGTGTTAGATAGAACCAAGGCACTGCATGGTCTTCGGACTCAGGCCTATGGGGAAACTAACTACTTCAAAGACCAAGTGTTAGACAGAACCAAGGCACTGCATGGTCCTCGGACTCAGGCCTATGGGGAAACTAACTACTTCAAAGTTCTAAGTGTTAGACAGAACCAAGGCACTGCATGGTCCTCGGACTCAGGCCTATAGGGAATCTAACTACTTCAATAATTCTAAGTGTTAGACAGGTCCCAGGCACTGCATGGTCCTCGGACTCCAGCCTATGGGGAAGCCAACTACTTCAAAGGGATCCTTAGTGTCTACTTAAAAAAAATTTTACCTGACCCTTAGGGAACGAAGGGTCCACCCAAGCGTACATGCCCTCGTTATAATAATTGATGCCGTGATTGGCCGAGATGCAATTGAAGTTAAAATCATATAAGTAAAGAAAAAGCAGATAGCGTGCAAGTAAGCAAACAACCCCAACAAACAGGAAAAGATACAAAACTCGCATTTCATTAAGTTCAAAAAGAATTACACGATAGGCATCACATTACAAATAAAAAGAAAAAGATGAAAAAGATGCAAAAAGTAAAGTGAAGCAGGCAGAGGCGCCGAGGAGCCTATTCCTTCCACTTAGTTGCCTGCTCCTATGGGTGGCTGGACCGAGGCAGTCTCAGGGTCCTCTGAGCCCTGACTGAGTGGGGTGGCCTGCAAAGGTGCGGAAGGAATAGCAACCCCTTCGGTAGAAGAAGCCTGAGCATCAAGAGATGGCCTTTCAACCTGCTGAGGCGCGTTCTCGTTAGTGCCATCACTCACTTCGACCACCAAGGGAGGATTGCTCCCTTGGTCTGGCTCACCAGCTGCCCTAGTGTCCGAAACCCCCCCACCGGGAGTAGCAGCAGTTTCCGCAGCAACCTCCTCGGGCTCAGGGTCATCTAGGCCATCTGGATCAGCCTCGCGGATGGCAAGGGGATAGTACACGCTCTCATCCTTCCGCAGGGCAAAAGAGGCCTCCACGCCAGCTTGCCTAAGGGCTTCCATCCAAGTTTCAGAACAGTAGCACCTACATACCCCAGGGACTTGGGATTTGTAGGCAGCTGCTGTCTCAGTTGCCCCGGCCGCATAGGCAGCCCCCTCAGCTTCTTCCTTGATGGTCCAGGCCTCCTCCCTACCCTGCTCCGCCTCGAGCTTGGCCCTCACAGCTTCGTCCCTAGCAAATTCAGCCACCTTCCTAGCCTCCTCGGCAGCAGCCTCCTTTTTTGTCAGATCCGCAATCAGCTCCTTTGCGATCTTCAGTTGCTCCTCTACCTCACTCAGGCACTTCATCTGGGTCTTGGCCTGCCTCTGTGCACCCTCAAGGCCTGCGACTGCGCTATCCCGAGCCTGGATTGCGGCCTTCAACTCCAGCCTGGCCTTGGCAAGGTCCTCCTCGGAGTTCTTGAGAGTCCGAGTGGCCTCCAAGCGCTTCTCGCGCTCTTCTTCCATGGCCTTTCCGTGGTCGTGAGCCGCCTCCTCCAGCCTGAAGGTGGCCTAGACAGCCTGCCAAACAAAACGGGTACATAATCATAAGCCGAGCTAAAAAAAATGGGGGGAAGGAAGGCAGAAAAAACTAAAACAAGAAAAGACACAAGTATTGAGGGCCTTACCATCCCCAAGTAACGCTTGAGGCTGAGGAAGACCTCCCTGCTCTTCATGGTCCCCAGCTGCTCCATGTCCGCGGGAAGTAGCAGGCATCTCTCCACCGCGTCGGCCACGTACGCGCCTTCGCCCTCTCTAAAATTCCTGAGAGAGGAGTCATCCCTCAGAGGTGCCCCACGAAGCATTGGGGTAGGCAGCCATGCCTGGGCCTCGGGCGGGGCATCCACCTGCTTATCCTGAGACCTGGAGCCTATCCTCAGCTGCTTTGAGGGCCGCCGGGAATCATCCCCCTCCCGCGTGGGCCCAGATTTGTCCTCGATGGGCCTCTTGCCTTTGTCCCTCTTCTGTTTAGGATCGGCAGGCTCGCGGCTGGATGGAGGACTCGTCCGAGGCGGAGGGGGAGGAAGCTTAGATTGGGTCGAGGCCGACCTAGTCTGGGCAGGACGATTCTTCGGAGAAGGGGGTGGAAGCCTCGGCTTGGACTTCCCCGGTTGCTCTTCGATTAGCTCAAGTAGACTGGGTTGGTTCTTCTTCTTGTAGCCCATCGCAAGCCGAGAAGGTGTCTCTGACGCTGAGAGGTCTGCCTCGGTCAGGCGAGGATCACCCAAGTCTCCAGAAGGGTCCTCGGACTGATGGATCTGCTCAAAAACGTCAAAATCGTCCCCTTCAGGACCAAGATCTGCAGCTTCCCCTTCCCTCTCTAAGTTCTCTTCCGCGGCCTCCGAGAATGTATGGGAGGAAGAGGGGACTGCTACTGTGACGCCTTCTGAAGTAGAGGGACCCTCGGGAAACTCGAACCCGTCCTCGGTCACTACTATTTTCTGCAGCGAGGATCATTTGCTTTGATCACGTGCTTTAGGGCCGCAAATGACTTTTGGACCGGCGTGTACCCCAAGATCTTATGAGCAGCTCTGACTTGGTGATCTGCTTCATTTTCAAAATCCGCCAACCTGAGCACTTTCTGCAAGTCTTCCCTGTTGTTCAAGTTGTAGCGGGGCGCGAAGGAGTGCGGATCTGCAAGAAGAAAACGCATTCGCGATTAGCAACCAAAACAGTACAAAAAGAAATGACGCATAAAACAAGTTAGAATCTTTGAACCCCCTCCTACTCCTACTACCCCACCTTGTGTCCCCTCTGTCGTCGGGCAATGGGTGCCATCGTGCCACGCTCCAGACACGATGAGAAAGTCCTCATTCATCCCCTTGTTGGACTCAGGGAGGCACTAGATAAGCCGGACCCTGTCGTCCCTCGTCCTCATATAGTAGGACTTGTTCCTCAGGTGTTGAAGATTGTAGCAGTAGTTCACGTCATGATGGGTCAACCTTAGCCCCATCTTCTCGTTCAGAGCATCCACGCTACCCAGAATTCTGAACATGTTGGAGGCGCACTGGGTGGGGGTTAATCGGAAATATGACAGGTAACCCCTCGTCACCGGCCCCATAGGGATCCTCATCCCCCCTTCAAGGAAGGCAATGATGGGAATCACCACCTCGCCCTCCTGCCTCCGGAATTCCCACCCCCCCTCCTCACAATACCTCAAGCCCACATTGGCCGGTATCTTATAATCGGCGATGAATTTCTCCATCGCCTCCTCAGTGAAGACGTACTTCTTAAGTCTACCCATCCCAAATGACGCCTAAGAGAGCTAAAGAAAGAGCAGATAAAAAGGAAGGAAGAGCAGAGAGAAGAAAAGCTCAGAAAGGGATAGAGCGATTTACAAAAATGAGGAGAAGCTCCTCGGACAGGCTTTTTATGCTGGAAATGTTGGTGGGAATTTGGCTGGACTCTGAATGAAGGCGCAAGAGCTCTTGATTGTGAACGGAAAAAGGTGAAAGCGGTTCGAACGGGTATTTATACCCAGGATGGAAGAGCCGCACGGGTTTTCCCGCCCATAAATGCTAGGCGCATCCCGACCGTTAGATTGTCATCTGCCCGTTGAACGTGGGGAGCACAAAGCCGCTCGAATTTAATGCAGGACACATTACGCACACTGAAGCGCCAGTAACACACCTTGGGCAGATGAAAAGGCTCCAGCGCCAACAAAGGACAAGACTCGATTGGACACGGAGCAGGTCCAAGGATATCAAAATCCTCATTTCCGCCCGAGGATGCGGACAGCAAGATTTTGAGGGGCTATTGTGGGGCGAGAAATAATCGGACAACACCGACCCACTTCGAACCAGGTCCAAGGCCCAATGCCGAGGATGCGTCTAAGGTCCGAGGACTGAAGTGTAGTGCCTAGCTACCCACGAAACAGCGCCGAGGATGATAACGTCCTCGGAATTCCGAGATCCGAAAACGGACAAGCAGCACTCCATCAAAGGGAACCTCCCCGAGCATCCAAGGAGCAAACAGCAAGTACCAAATACCGGACATGGAAGCATGGTGGATGAGCAAATCCCAGATGAACTGTCACCTCCACATTAAATGCTCCCAACTAACGTCCTGGCCGCATTAATGAGGAGGGGACGCCTCAACAGTGCCACCTTGGTTGCTGCCATCCACAAAGATAATGGGAAGGTGGCTGATGGGACAGGCACTCAAGTGATGCCCTGATCCCTCTACAAATGTAGGGTTAGGATCGATTGGGAGAGGGATATATAATGTAAGGACTCCCTCCTAAAAGGGGGAGAGAAAGGAGGGAAGAACATAGCAATCTATAGGCTCTGAGAGAACTTTATAGTCAGTTTTAAGAAAGAAATTATTAGAACTCCAAGTCCTGGAGAGCACCTCCGAGGAGCATTACTATTCACCCCAATGCACGTTCAGGTTACCCAATCCACATGCAACCATGCATGGCCGTTACGCTTCTCACTAACGCCTAGTTCTTGAGTCCATTCTCTATAAATTCATTGCGGGGAAACTGGGCTTGGGTCCACTCCCTCAAACCTGGTCCCTACATTAAGTATTGTTGACAGTGATAAAGAAGATTTGATTCGAATTCTCAAATCACAACCTTCTGGTTCATTTGATTCTTTTGATACAGATATTTCAACTTCAACAGATTCTAGTTACCAATCTAATAATAAATCTCTTTATTCCCCTATCATTAGAATTGGTTGCTAAGATTCTTGTTGCAATACTATTAATGTTCTAACCAAAGGTCACAAAACAGTTAATGTTTTGACCAAAGGCGAAGAACTAGAAAACTTGCTAATCAACTTGATAAGCCAAATTGATAATCCTTAGCTTAAAGAAGAATATCTTAAAAAGCTCAAGAAAAGCATAATCAAAGATGAAAATAATAAAAAGATAAGATCAAAGATTAGCCTTGATGAAACTCTGGAAAGATTTAATAAAAAGAAATCCAAAGAAATAACTATTAATGATTTAAACATGAAGTTAATGCTACTAAAAAATAAATCATTGAGCTAAAAAATGATTTAAAAAATGTTAAAGATGATAACTTTGGCTTAAAACAAGAAATATTACTTTTAAAAATTGATAACAAACTTGATAATGAACAAACTAATAGTGAGCCCAAGAAGCAGAAAGATGAAGATGGCCCCAGTCAACAAGCTCCTTTTTTTTTTATGCCGCTCCTGCTAATGTTAATAGACTCAATCTTATTAACCGATTGATTCCTCCAAAATGGTTTTCGAAAGTTAAAATTGTTGTTTGCCTTGAATATGAACTCAATGTTATTGCCATGATTGACTCTGGTGCTGATATGAATTGCATTCAAGAAGGAATGATTCCTTCTAAATATTATGAAAAATCCACTGAGAAACTGTTTTCTGCTAATGGGACTCAAATGAAAATCAAATATGAATTGAATAACGCCCATGTTTGCCATGATAATGTTTGTTTTAAGATTCCCTCTGTTCTTGTTAAAAACATGACTGATAAAGTGATTCTTGGCATTCCTTTCATAAATTCTTTATATCATTTTCTTACTAAACATAATGGTATCACTACTGACCCCTTTGGGCAGAAAGTGAAATTTAAATTTGCTTCCAGATTTGAAATTAATACTGATGATTCTTTAAACTTGATTCATGCTAAAACCAACCACTTAAATTTTCTAAAACAGGAAGTTAGATATAGGAAGATTGCTAACCAACTTTCTGATAAATTATTACAATCCAAAATTGATAATTTTTATAAAATATTGATTAATGATGTTTGTTCTGATATCCCCAATGCATTTTGGCATAGGAAAAAGTATATTGTTAATTTGCCTTATGTTAAAGATTTTAATGAGAAAAACATTCCTACTAAGGCTCATCCTATTCAAATGAATGCTGAAACTTTGGAATTTTGTAAAAAGGAAATTCATGATTTACTTGCTAAAAAACTAATTAGGAATAGCAAATCACCCTGGTCTTGTGCTGCTTTCTATGTTCAAAAAAATGCTGAAATTGAAAGAAGGACTCCTCGCTTAGTTATTAATTACAAACCTCTAAACAAAGTATTAGAATGGATTAGGTATCCTATCCCTAATAAGAATAACCTAGTACATAGGCTAAGTAATGCTGTTATATTTTCTAAATTCGATATGAAATCTAGGTTTCAGCAAGTCCAAATTAGTGAAACTAATAAGTACAAGACTACTTTCACCACTCCCTTTGGACATTATGAGTGGAATGTTATGCCTTTTGGTCTTAAGAATGCCCCTAGTGAATTCCAAAACATTATGAATGATATCTTCAATTCCTTTAGTCATTTCACCATTGTGTACATTGATGATGTCATTGTCTATTCCAAATCCATTGATGAACATTGGAAACATTTATATTCATTTCTTGATGTCATCAAACATAATGGTCTTGTTATCTCTGCTAAGAAAATCAAACTATTTCAAACAAAGGTTTGTTTCCTTGGCTATGACATTTCTGAAGGACAGATTCGTCCCATTAATAGAGCCATTCAATTTGTTGATAAATTTGCCAACGTCATCATTGATAAAACACAATTACAAAGATTCCTTGGGTCTTTGAACTACATTGTGAATTTTATAAGTACTTGAGTAAACAATGTAAACCTCTTTTTGATCGATTATAGAATAATCCTCCTCCCTGGTCTAATTCTCATACTTCTCTTGTCAAACAAATAAAGTCTCGTGTTAAAACTTTGCCTTGTCTTGGTATCCCTACTATTAATGCTTTCAAAATTGTTGAAATTGGTGCCTCTGACATTGGTTTTGGAGGTATTCTGAAACAACTTGTTTCACCAGATTCATCTAAACAAATTGTTTGTTTCCATTCAGGAATCTGGAAGGCTGCACAAATAAATTATAGTACTATAAAAACAGAAATTTTATCTATAGTGCTATGTATCTCCGAATTTCAAAGTGATTTGCTAAACCAAAAGTTTTTGTTATGCATTGATTGCAAAAATGCTAAATATGTTATAGAAAAAGATGTTGAAAATATTGCTTCAAAACATATTTTTGCCTGATGTCAAGCTATTTTTAGTGTTTTTGATTTTGATATTGAATATATTAAAGGTTCTCAAAATGCTATCCTTAATTTCCTTACCTATGAATTCCTGCAATGCCACAATAGCAAGTAAAAGGTCCAAAGACAAACACCCTACTATAGATACTACTAAACAACTTGTTAAACACGAATCTACTTCCCCTATTGACATTGCTAACCGTTTTACTACCTTGGGTACTATCCCCAGACCAAACTATTCCACTGCGTTAGCATTCTCTTATGACCCATATGCTATGGTCCCTGCCAACCAACCTGTTAATGCCACTTTCTCCAGAAACCCCAATGCTTCTCAATATGTCAAAAAACAATATTGCCAAAACCTTTTTTCCATAGAACCCAATAGGGCTATGATCAAAGATCCCCTTAAACTTGCTAAAGAATATTTTCCACTAAATATCCACTAGATACCCGAACATAATGGTAAAGATTTAAATTATTATTCTACTATCCTATTCCATGAAAGATCAGTCTTTATCAAATCTGTTCCTGATAAGATTGATGAATCCAAAATTATTTACCATAGTGTTTTCATCCTCAACATTGTTACTGAAGAAAAATGGGGACATTGCCTTGCTTCTACAAAGCCTTTACCGAGTTCAACTATTCCTTATTCTTACCATGATTACATTCATGCTTGGTTCAAGTTCATGCTACACCAAGATGCAACTATGACCCACTCCAAGTTTGTTAATTTTGATAAGAATTTTAGTTCCAACTTGCCCTTTGGTTCATCCGTTGGTGGACACAATTCGGCCCTATTACTGATATTTTTCCAGGACCTCTGACTGGTTCCTTCAAGTACTTTACAAGTGTTTATAAGACAGATGCACATGGTGCTAAGTTTCCTGCAACCTTGCATTTTGTTAAAAAATACAAGGTCCCCTGGATCTTGTAATGGTAGTGTTGATGCTCATTTTGGCAGAAAAGCCCAATAGCAGAAAGAAATCCAACAATATGGGAAGAAAAGAGTTAGTAAATTAGGAGAAAAACCATTAATCCCAAATGGCAGGAATAATGGATCATAGGCCTAGAAAATAATAAATGGGCCTCAGCAGGCTTGAAAGAGGCACAGCAAGCACGGACCAAACAATACCATGACAGGAATGACAAAATGGCATGGCAAAAATGCTAGCAAGTCTATGGAAGAAGCAAATAGTGGGTTAAAGTGAGAAAAGCCCATGATCAAGCAAGGCCCAGCCCTTGAAGGAAGCAAGCCATAAAGAATGAATGCTCAGAAACCCGTTCACGCCATAAGAGGTCAAGAATGAGCAGCAAAACGCACAACAAGCCTCCAGGCCATGACAAACG
Organism: Quercus ilex subsp. ballota; assembly: GCA_032727855.1. Taxonomy (NCBI): domain Eukaryota; kingdom Viridiplantae; phylum Streptophyta; class Magnoliopsida; order Fagales; family Fagaceae; genus Quercus; species Quercus ilex. Next base: position 152,326 of record CM064915.1, read on the forward strand.
CATAAGCAGCAAACAAGCTTTGGACATACACGAAAATGGGGCACACACAAGGCTCAAGCACCACCAACCTGTACCCAACCAATATAGGAGTGGTGGGCCATGAGTCAGACGTAAAAGAGGGTATAGTCTAGTGAAGAGGATAAGGGGAGAACCTATTCTGGGATTCCCGCTCAAACTCTTTTGGGGAAAATGTCCTGCTAGGATGAGATATCACCCAAAAGAGGGAATGATGAGTTGGAACCACTAGGTGCATGCGATGAAGGATAGTGAGAGAGAATGCCCACCCTTATCCAGATGGGAATGCCACGGTGAACAAGCAAACAAAATAGAATTCTTTGTCTGGTAATGGGATATGGCATGGCCAGCACAGGTTAATGGTGGTGGCAACTGACAAACCAGTGGGTGGTCTAGAAGGACACCCACACCCAGACAAAAGTGGTTAAAGGATGAAATGGTAAAAAACCAGTCACGGTAGGCAATATATAAGGAGCCTCCGTCGTGCACAGTAGGGACATCAATACAGCAACAATCACAAGGAGAGAGTCACAGTATCACAACACAACCATCACCACAACACCGCATGAGTAAGAACTAAAAAAAAAAAGAAGTAGGAAGAGCAGAGTAACCTAGAAATGGAAAATAGGGAAAAAGAAAAACAGAGAGTAGGCAAGAGTGTGATAGCAGGCATGCACCAATAGGCTAATCCCTTCTCTCCCTCTAAAAGCCTACCCTCTATCAAGGATTAAGGATTTTCCGAGCATAAGCCATCAAGGCCCATCTTTCTCAAAGTGGGTAATTTCTATAGCAGGACCTTCCTATGAGGTTATCCACATTGAAGAAGGATTCCCTCTTTGGTCTTAGTTCTGCAATACAACTAAGCACGGCAAACTAACATTTTCTCCTTTAATCTTATTGATTAATTATCGTTGTTACCTTTTCTTTTATTATCATTTCTTCTTATAATGCGCTGCTTTTTTCTTTAATTGGGAATTCTTTGCTTGTTTTGACTAACAGTAAGCACTTTTCCTTTATCGTTGTTATATTATACTTGCCTACCATAACTCTTTTGTAACAGTTTCATCTGCCACGAGCATGTGACCAAAGTTTTAACAAAGGGGTTTTAGTTTGTGCACAAGCCGGCTCAAGGTGAGTTGCAATTGGACCGGTCCTAACTCTCCTACCTAGAACCTTTAGGATGTAGTGTGGCAGGAGGCAGCCCAGCCCACAATCTCAGAAAGGCCCACCACAAGTAGTATGTCAAGGATGGTGATGTTCTTACTCAACAATGATTTGTTAAATGGTGGGAAAAGTTTTCCCACACCCAAGATTTTATTGATAATGTTACCAAGGAGTTCCCTACTGCTACTCAAAGCACTGTTAACACTATTACTCATGTTAAAGCTCAAGCTCTAGCTTATCCCCTTGGGCAGGCACCCATGCCTAACCCACTGCACTTGCTACCACATCTGCTACTAAACCTGCTAAGTCTTTTGCCAAGACCAAAAAGAAAAACTCTGCTTTTGATGGTCTCAGCAAATATGATAAAATTGTGCTGTTAAAACAAAAATGGAAGGATGAAGAAGAAGCTGCAAATGCTAACTCAGAAGAAGAAGAAGAAGAAGATGACCAAGAATCCAAGGTATCTTCAAAAGCCTTTGTTGCTAATGACAATTCTTATTACCCTTATAATTAGGAATTATTTAGTCATGATGAAGCTTTCACACCAGACTTAGGTGAGAATTAACTCGGTCAACATAATGGCCAAAATTGTTAAGTCCACAGACAAAGAATCTCCTGTTAAAGCTACTGATCTGCATTGATTCCCAGCTAAAGTTACTAAAACTGCTTTGATTTCCTGATAGAAGTATGGCTCTTGCTCTGGCTGTTCCCCACGAGGGATGATTCCCTCCAGACAACACATGCCGACAAATTTGCTAAACTGCTATGAATAGTAAAAAAGTCAATTTTACTATTCACTATTGACTATTCAATTCACTATTCATTGTTTAAATAGTGTTTTATTTTGCCTATAAAAGGGGGATGTCCCTTTCATGAGGGCATCACAAATTTTCCTAGTTTCAAATTCCCTATAGTTTCTAGGTTACTTCCTAAGCTTGTAAGCTTTTTCCATTCCAGTTCAAAGCTTTGTATCTACTATTATCTCCTGTAAGTGTTTAAACTTATTATCAAAAGATATATCTACTGTGGTTATTAAAAGCTTTCTTATTTTAAGCATTTACTTCATTATTATTGTAAACTCACCAAACTTCTCTTTCCTAACACCCCCATATGATATATGTATATGTTTTCTTTTCCTCCAGTTTTTTCAGTTCCAAATTTAGTTGCTCATTTGAAGGCCTTCCTGGACTTCGATTGACCTGATTTTGGTGGCATTGGCAAGATATGGAAGTTAATTTTCTAGATCATTTGATCTTTTGAAAAGCAAATGATCGTATCAAAAGTTATGGCATCGGGAAGCGAGTTAATGTGCCCGGCACGATTTTCAAGATATCTCAACCATGTTAACTCCGATTTTGACCAATGAGTAGTCATTTGAAAGGCAATTAGATATTCTTCACAATGGCATTGGTTTCATCTTGTTCTGACGGTCAGATCAAAATTACGATATCAGTTGCCTTCGAGAGTTAACTTTAGGTCAAACTTTTTCAAAGTTGATAAAAAGCTCCAATGATCTTGGATTTAATGTAAAAACATGGAAAATATCATTTTGGTGGGGTTTTGACCAATTTTAATCATCAGTCAACCCTGGGTTGGCTAGAGATATTTTGGTCATTTTGACCTGAAATGGCACTTTGAGTGCTCCGATACCCAAACGGATTGAACCATGATGATCTAAATGCTCCCACAGTCCCCTAGTATGAAAATGATATTTTTGGAATTTTCGGAGTCCAACACACAAATCAAGGGCAAACAAAATACAGTATCAACACATTATTCATAGCATAGAAAAAAATTAAAAATATGAAAGTAAAGTGTCAAGTATGTAGTCCAAATTTTATAGAAGAAAGAGGAGAGGAAAAAAAACTAATGGACATGTTATTTTATTAGACTCGATTACAGAGTGTTATTTAATTAATGGTGTTTGCATAGTTGTCAGTATCATACAATCTACAATATATATCGTACTATGCATATCGCATCACGTACAAAAAGTTTTGTATCATAAGTGATCATAAATTGTACAATACATAGGTACATATCATATTGTTGAATTGTTTGTATCGTATAGTTGACCTGTACGTATCATATGATATATTGACATGTGGATTTAAAATTTTCTTTTTTTTTGTTAATTATAACTTTATTTGATTTACACAAGTTGTTGGACTTTTTTCTTTTAACAGAATTATTTGTGGTTTTATTTTATTTACACAAGTTGTTAGACTTCTTCATCCTTTAAACAGAGAAACCAACCAGCCAACTTCCCAATTTCTTTTGTTCTTAACAAACCAAATTATTTTCAAATGTGAATATATTAAATTGACCATTTCAATTTCATATTTGAACCCCAAGTTCAACTAAGAACTTTCTTTGTATCCAATGCACTGATGCACTGGACACAAGCCGTGTCCTCATAGAAATAATTTGATTACAATGTCAATATGTACACATTACTTTGATGTTCCAACTTCCAACTGGACGTTCGAATACTAAGCATACAAGCTTTTGCTTGTACAATCTCAAGTAATTTTAAAGTAGTGTATTGTAGACTGAAGTAGCTGCAATATAATTATTATCACAAAGGAACAAGCTTTTCACAGCCACCACTTACCTTAAACTAAGATGGCCAAACATAAGGAAATATATGTGCCTATATCTGTAAGTATTTACATAAATAATATTACAACATAAAATTCCCTTATGAAATTCCTTATTCATCAGCAGTAACTTGGCCCGGCTGTGTTATTTTTATGTTCCTCTTTCAAATATAAGCATTAACTAGACCTACAATCCTCCCCATGATTGAGTACAACAGACCTTCAAAGCTCAACAAAAATAATTTCTCAGTTAATCCCAATGGACCCAGTTAATCTTCCAATATCCAACTCTTAAGAATTACTACCGAAACCAGGACACCATTTTATTCTGGGATGCAACTGCAGCAAAATTTGGGGCCAAAAAGCCTAGATTTATCATCTCGAGATAGCAAATAGCTAAATACATGAGGATGCTTGATATTTCAGCCCACATCTCAATGCTGGACCCCATTATTCATCCATTGATTCAACTATATGTATATTACAGTGGGAATTCCTTCTGGAGAACATCTAGGTTTCGAGAATCACAAGCTTCCAGCATGTCATCCCTAGAAGCACAGCTGCAAAGGATAAAACTGTGTAAGATGTGGTTAAAACACAAACAGGCAATAAAAAGAGCCCTTTTTTCTTTGAAGTACCTCAGAGAAATTCGCAAATATTGCCATGCATTGTCTGCCTTCGGATTCATAGCAAGTGCCCGGACATAGTAGCGAATGGAGTCCTCATACATGCCCTAGATTACCCAAAAAAAAATGTAGATAATTCATTGGTCCGGAAAAATGGCACCCTTAAACCTACTCAACTCAACAAAAGCTCGTCCCCACAAATTCAAGTTGTTCAATCCTTTTCCCAATACAAAATGCCTTGGGTAAATAATCATAGAGCAATAGGTTTCAAGATTTTAAATTTTGCAAACAAATTTTGCACTTGAAATGTAGAGGGTTTTTCCTATAGGGGCAAATTACCGAACAAATAGTTCTTGAATTCTCCTAGCATTGTTTGGAATAGTTATAAATTATAAGTATTCTTAGTACATTCTTTATATATACCACAATAATAGCAACAAAGAGCAGTCCACTGGACTGAAGTCATGCGGTGTGCAAGATTTGATAATATAGTTCATGTAAAGTTGAAGACAGCAGTTTTATGTTTATGGCCAAAAAAAGCTCATTTGATGAAGCTTGCTTTAGGCACACTTTTTTGGCACTTTTTGAAGAAGCACAAAGTACGCCTAGGCACGCTTTTTAATTTTATTGCCAAAAAATATATGAATACCAAAATCAATTGTTTGATCTTGAAAGAAATGACATAAACCAATGACTCTTAAGGTGTTGTTTATTACACAAACAATTTTTTTATTTACATGTCTCCAGATATGAACAAGATTCATTTACTATTCTTGTACATTTTGGCCTTTGATTGTTAGATGTAGGTTGACTGATCCATATACATCATTTGATCATAACTATCATGGTTGTGTATTTTTTTATAAAATGCTATGTCTATACTTTCTACAACTAGATTATTATGATATTGTCCATTGATAATTGTTTTCAATTAATTATATAAAATTTGAACTTACAAACATTATACAACTACACTTACCTAATAGGTAAAATATACAAATTTTGAGTTTATAAATATATTTTTTATTATATGTTATGAATATTTCTATTAAAAGTTATTAGATATTATATTTGAGAAATGTGCACTTTACTTCGAGCAAGTGCACTTGCACTTTGCGCTTTGTGCCTAGGCTCCAAGAGGCCCATGCACTTGACACTTTTACCAACATTGCAAGAAACTAGTTTGAGGAAAACATCAAAGTAACCAAATAGGAAAATTAAACAAAGCCAGTGACTTAATAGTAATTGCTTCTCCACCCTAGGAGTTTCTTGATTTTTTTTTTATAGGTTAGAAGTTACTTGATATTATTTATTTGTTTGGCTTAATTAAAACCAAAAAACAAAACAAAAACCGCTTCAATATTTATTGGTTCAATATGCTCCCAAAGGTTCTCAGGCTTATCTATTCTTTTAAAATGAATCATATAGCTTTATTTATGAGCATTTTACTAACCAGAAACAGATTTAGAAAAGAAAATCATTTCCCATTAACAAATGCCAAAGATGATGATGAGAGGGAACAACCAAGCATAGAACGAACCTGGTTGGCATAACTGATACCCATGTTTGCCCATGCACGAACATAATTAGGTTTTAGATCTAGTGCCTGGAAACCAGAGACAATGAAAAGATAGTAGTTTTATTTTCAGTAACCAGTGTTCCAGAAAAGAGACAGAAAATAACATCACAGTAGGAACTAAACTAAGACAGGCTAGTTTATCAGTTATGGTTGCTTTGTGGAAGGATGAATATAAAACTTTGAGCCATCAACTCCTCCTGATGGCCTGCATTTGATTTTGATTATAACTTACAAGGAATCATGAGAATCACCAAACATAATAATTTACAAATTTTGAAAGAAAAAATATAAGACAGAATGAAATTCAATAAACTGTAAGGTGACCACAATTCCAAAGTGTATTAAAAAAAATTATTAAAAAAGAAACACCCATCCTCCATACTTCAATAAGTATTTCCAATAACATTTTAAAGGCAAGATAGGTGACAGTAGTACACAAAACTATTTAAAGCCAGAAGCACGACATTCATAGTTATATAAGTCATAGAATGAAGGGAACACCACCAATTGTGATATAATTCATAGTGATACATGTCAAAGACTACTTATGGACCAACAGCTACTACACAATAATAATAAGTCACCTAACAAGCATAGTAGTCCAACAACTCTCCAAGGCCTCAAGCCAATCAGCTTTAGCTCAAATGACACTTCCCCCATAAGAATAGGGTAGAGGATGAGATTGTGGGTTTTAAGACCCACAAGGTGTCCATGTAACCAGTAGAAAAATGACCCCAAAAACGGCTCTGAGGCCTAACTATGCACCATCTCTACCTGATATTATATAACCAGCCCCAAATATTTGTAACAATATAGAAAGATCCTTGTTGAACCTCCTAATCATACCTTGCAACCATTAACAACGTTATCAAGATTCAAGAGGCAATAGAGAGGCACTGCTCCTTAAAATGTTATAAAAAATGACCCCATACGCGCATGCAAAGACACAAATATGCTCTGGCACCTCTTGTAACACTTAGAACAAAGACATAAACAGTGCAGAAGTCTTTACAAATTAAATCATCCTATCATCAATATTCTTCATGGGGGAAAAGGAAATCAGAAATCATGCAGTTGAACTTGTTGAAAGTACTATAATGGACAGTATAATGTAAAATCTAGAGGGTCTTTGTCACCAGAAAATAAGGTGCATATGGTATAAGGAAAGAAATCTAGCTTGCCCTTAGCTGTTGGTGACTTTGGCCCACCAATCCCACAGTCCCCATACATGAACTGACCAGGTAGAAAAAACTAATAGAAGGAATTAAAAGGCACAACACAAGGCCTCACACCCCTGTATCATTCATATTCTACGTTCATTATATATATAAGAATGCAATCCAGGAAAATAGAGCACAAAAAGATTGTCCTAATCTTGCTGGAGAGATGCTCCACAACTTCAAAAGTACAATCGTTTTATCAATTCTTTCCCAATTTGCTCATTAACTCCATATATGTCTGATCATATATGTATTACAAATTCCAATAAAGAAGGAGGATTTACTCCATTCATTACTATAATCTATAACAATTCAAATTAAGTACAATATCAAGCCTTGATAAATATTTTCTTGTTAGTTGAATTGACTTATGAGGGGGCATCAAGAAAATTTGTGTATTTTTTCATCACATTGGAAGGCCTATTTTTTAATATAGCATCTGAATGACTATTTCAATTCCTTAGCACCTGTTAATAAAAGATTAATATCTCAACAAATTTACTCTTTAGTGATAATGATATGTAAAAGTCTCCAGCTGTCAAGCACAACTGCACATCTTTGAGTTTTGAGAGGGGCCACTCCATTCAAAAAAACAAAAATGCTAAAGGGTGGACCATAGCCAAGTCACCCATCCAGAACCCTATTTAAGCGACTCAAGTACTAAGTAATGACCCTCATTAATCATAGTGACAAACATTAAATCATGATGTCAAAACCATTAACTTTAAAGTCAACATACAGCAAAACAACATAATTCAAACTTCACAGGACATCCAGATTAACCCTAAGTGTCTAAATGGAATAATAACATATAAATTACCTGTTGATAAGCAAATATTGCATCAGCACTGTGGACACTGTTTGCTTGTGTTGCACCAAGCTTGTTCCACAGAGAGTAATCATGTGGCTTGAGTTTCAAAGCTGTCTGAAAAGATTCAATGGCTTTATCATACTCCCTGGTCAAATTGTATAGGACACCAAGCACTATGTGCACATCAGCATCATCAGGTGACATTTGAGCAGCTTCATTGAATAATCTAGCAACCTGCATGCCACAAAAGTAATTTTAATCTGCACCCCAAAAGAGAAGCTCTAAATAAAAACCCAGAGGATTTAATTACATAATTTAATGTGTATGCCCACCAAAAAATAATACATTTTTTTCCATATAAATGAATCTTCTGCAGCCACAAACAGTCAGTCATGTTAATTGCACCTTGTGAAAAAAAAAAGGAAAAAAAAAAAAAAAAAGAAGGAAGCAAATGTATTGTCTGGAAGTTTACCTACCTATCGTCATGTTCTTAAATACCGTCAACAAACTCATTTAGTTGTGATGATCACCTAAAGGAACTCCTCCCATATAGATCAAATTTTGATTTCTCATAGGCTAGCTGGCAGCAACATCCAACTTAATTGGATGCAGCCCCATTTCTAAGATAATTTAGAAATCGAGTCATGGAGCCACCAAAATGGTTACCATTGAACATTGTGGAGTTTACCAACACAGGACGTGATGTAAGAACAAAACCAAAATTATATTAGATTTTATATTTTCAGATTTTTGTATTTATCTCATAGGAAATTGGATAATTGTAGACTTTTATTTGGATAGGGATTAGTATTTTTTTTTTTTTAATAAGTAATAAAAATATATTAAAAAGAAAAATGGTGTCACCTGAATATATAGGAAGTATACATTAGGGACAAAAACAAATCAAACGCATAAAGTACAAAAGTCCATGAAACCATGGACTGAAGAAAAAGAATGAAAGCCTAACACTGCAACCCAATCCAGAAGACTCTAAAGGAAGAAGAGTTTAAGATCTTAACTAATCTCTCTAAATCCTCAAAATGCCGGTTATTCCTCTCCTGCCAAATGCATCACATCAAACAATGGGGCACAACCATCCAAATAGCAGCATTCCTATGCCTCCCAAACTTTCCTTGCCAACAAGCCAACAACTCCACCACCGTTTTCGGTATAATCCAGTGAATGCCAAACAAAGTAAACACCATAGACCACAAATCAAAAGCAAGAGGGCAATGGATAAGGAGGTAGTTTACTGATTCCTCATTTCTTTTACACATACAACACCAATCCAAAATCAAAATCTTCCATTTCCTAAGATTATTAGTATTTGAGTTCAATTAGGATTAGTTTTCATTAGTTGTCATCTTTTTATCTCTTTATTTCCTAGAAGCTCTAGCTCTACTAAAGACCCTGGTTTATTTGTATTTTAGAATAGACGATTGATTGATTGATGATATTCAAATTGGAAATTTTCTAATAGTTGGGTGCTAATTCCTGACACCTTAAGTGCTGATGCCTAAGTTTTGCTTGGTGCTGATCCCAAGCGACCCCTAAGTGCTGATTCTTAAGATTTTCTTTACTGTTCTTGTACTTATTTTGTCTTGCATCAACATGCTCCATCTGTCTCACTCCCTCTCAGTATGTATTAACATCTGAGGTTACTACATAAAGAGCTGAATATATAAGTCATTAATGTTTCCTTAATTAAATTTGAAACTTAAATTTCATATTCAACCTCTGCTTTATTAACTAAAAATATTAGAGAAGAAAGAATGATATGATTTATATTGGAACTAATAAATCAAAATAACATCAGCACACATGGATGCATGAATCATCATAGGATGGAATATAAGAAATTCATTTGTTCTTATGTTATGGTGTGCCAAAATTTATACAAAAACTGATGCCAGAATATTAAAAAATATATTGCATCATCCTATGAACTTGACCATGTAACAAGCTCAAAATTCCCCCACAAAACAACAGCTGAAAGGGGCACACAAACACACACTCACACACACACACACAAGTTCAGAGTTCCACACAAAATAGCTTCTAAAGCATAACTTACTAAAGAGGGTAAGAAAAGCTTTAAGTGGAAACACACACAAACACAGAATTACGAAAAATGACACTTACATCAGCATAATATAAAGAATCAGACAGCTCTGGAGGGGCAACTGTCCCATACTTTGGGTGATGACGTAACCATCCATATAAATATTTTAATGCAGCTGCCTGCTCAAGTTCTGCATATGTGAAATAAATATTAAGCTTTTAGGTCTTCCATCATTACTAGATAGTTTCAAGTATTTTTCCCCCATAACACTAAAAATAAAAGGTTCTAACACTAAATTATTCCAAGAAAATTGTCAATGGTAAGGTACAGCAAACAACCACTTACCATTTGTATGACTCACACCAAGAGCTAGAAGCACTTCCAGATTTGTAGAATCTGCCTCCTGTGCCCGCAACATGGCTGCAATAGCCTGCATGAATTTAAGTTCAGCTTTATGCACATAATTGAGCAAAACACTGAAAGTAGAAAACTAAGAAAACTAAAATCCAATTCGGTAAAAACTACAAAAACTAAAATCAAATTCAGCCAGAAATCCTCAATTACAAATTTTCATATCATTTCCAGAAATTTTTTTTTATTCAAAAGATGGTCATTAATCCAATTAGACAAGCACTCAGCTACCAATATAAGGAAAAATACAAATTCTAAGTTCATAGGGAAATAAAATGTTGAGGAGATTCTTATCCAAAGCATGTTTAAGAGGACTTATTATTAACACTTGAGCACAAAAAGAGGATAAAGGAAGCCTAGACATCCATAAGTTAGCTTTTGGGATCAATCCTGGATTCTTTTTAGTGGTTTTTGTTTTAAACCTTAATATGTTTGCCTTTTTTTTTCTTTTTCTTTTTTTAAGTTTTTGTGTAATAAGTCATGTGACTTTCAAATGAGTCATTTCATCACTGATAAGTCATGTAACTTTTTAACAAGTCATATGACCACTCTAGGACAGATCTATGACACAAAGGATGTGTGCTGCCTAAAACAAAGAATACAAATCAGAGAGACAAAGAAATAGAAAAATTACAAAAAAAAAAAAAAACATTGAAGGAATGCCATCCTGGGCCCTCAAACATCATACAAGGAGATTACAAAGTTAGGTAAAGAAATCATAAATGTACAAATTTACATGCTAGGAAGAGAAATGAAAGAGATGATCATGGAAAGCTAGGCAGTATAATAAAACAATAGACTCCAATCTTGTTGTATTGTAATACAAATATGCAGAACCTAAATAACTGAATGATTCAACATCAAGAAGTCGCATAACCTGTTGATCATCATCATTCTCTGCATGTGCTATTCCAAGCAGCCTCCAACCTTCAGCATTGTCAGGGTTTTTCAAAACTTCAGCCTCTAATGCAAGCACTGCTTCACTCAGTAGGCCTTTGCGGAACAGCTCCTGGCCTTCTTTCAGGGGATGTGGGTGACCAACATAAGGATTCATATCAGAAAAGACATATACTCCCCTTGAAGTGTCAGACCGCTGCCTGGCAGCTACTTGCTCATTTAAGAACCTATATTTCAATGGCAGACGCAATGAATTTATATCGTGGCATGGCACAATTTGGCACCATTTTTAACAATCACAGGATTGCTGATGAATAAGTACAAATTTATGTCAAGTTCAAAGGAAAGAAGAAATCAAAACGAAAGCAACAAGCATGCACAAGATGCAGTATCTTAAGCACCTATGTAGGTTATGATAACCATGAAAACACAAGGGAAAAAGGGAAAAATATAAATATAAATAAAAAATATAAAGAAGAATAAGTTTACAAATAAAATCAAAAAGTTCATTACTTATCAAAAGAAAAAAGTCTAACTCAACTCAGCATGCATCAGATAACAGAAAAAGACACTCATTATTAGTTACACATAGACTGGTATCTCTCCCATGCTTGACAAAAGCAACTAAACAATAATAGATGAGGGAGGACCTACACTAACAACCTAAAAAATTGAGACAAAACATTACAACCAGTTCTTGCAAAAGAATTCTACCCCAATTACAAAGGGATATTTGATAATTGTTCAACATTTCTATTTATTCTAGAAGGTCAATTGGTCTTACTCATCATATGCATTTGCCCAATTATCTGTAGAATTCTCCCCCAAAGCCCCCTCACCAACCTGTCGTCCGAATTCATCCGCCCAGTCATGAACATGCAACTTAGAGAACTCATTCACCCACTGATCATCAACTGGCCCATGTTGCTCTCGTTCAGTAGTAAACTCATTCACCCATTGATCAGGACCATGAGAAAGCTGAAAAGTGCTTAGAATCAGGTAACAGAGACTGGAGACAAACTCATCACTTATAAATATAATCTGGAGTAAGAACATGTGAGGTTTTTGTTAAAACTCATCATAAGTTGAGCATTTAGATTAAACTCTTATTTAGAAGCCCGTGTGAACAAAACCTATTTGTTTTGCATACATCCCCTAAGGTAGGGTCCTCTATGAAAACTACCAATAAGTTGGGACTCCAGAAGTCCTTGTTTCCATCTTAGGATGTCCCAAATTTATCTTGCTTGATCAAAAGTCAAAAAAACAACCATCTTTTTTTTTTCTATACTTTTGTGTGATATGCTATTTTTTAATGAACAGAAAAATTTATTGAAACAAAAAACCAAATCCAGTGCACTTGAAGTACACAGGAGAAATGCCTAGAAAGAAAAAAAAAAAAAAAAAACAAAATACTATGATCTATGACAACTAATAGATGAATTCCTCAAAGGAAAAAGTGAGATCTCCAATGGCCCTTGCACAATCAAAAAAGGATCTAAGGAATAGAGGTTGCAACTAAAGCAAGGGAAAATTTTCCCCTCAAACATTCTAGATTTTTGCCTCTAAATGCACCACATCAAGCAGAGCAGGACGGATTTCCATACTGTTAGGACATTCTTCTTTCTTTCAAATGAATAAAAATTTAGGACATGACTCAAATGGAATTTTATGGAGGGCAGGCATCCTAATTGTATCCTTTTAAAGTGAACTATCATTTTGGGATAGAGGGCATTATACTTAGGGGAAAAAAAAAACTTGAAATTAATTGCATGAATTCCTCACCCCTCCCCAACCCCCCCCCCCCCCCCCCACCCCCCTCCTTAAAAAAAAGAACTCAAAATGAGGTTGAGATATAGTTTCATCAAGAATGAAATCATTTGCCTGTATCCACACATCAAAATATGATTGTTATCTTATGCATCTTTGACATTTTTATTTTAGAATATGACATTTAAATGTTTTGGTTTCCTAACATGAACTGCACTTTTTCACTTTGTTATTTTGGTTTTCACCATGTACCCCAATTGACTGTTTTGTATAAGATTCTTCTTCAAAAATAATGGCAAAGGACATACTTATGGAAATCTGCCTACGAATTTTGTGGGGGCGTTTAGGAATGAAGAGTATGATTATAGGGTTTGTTATGGCGAGGGGAAGGCTTTAGGCTTTGTAATTTGAATTTGGTTTGGAAAAAAATATGGAGGGGGCAGAAACAAAGAATGTTAGGTTGCAGGAGTTTGCCGGCAATGGCTTTTTGAAGGGTTTTTACAACTTGCAGTCTGATGGATTAGTTGGGCTTTTTGAATTAGTATGGACAATAAATGGCTAAAGGTTGGATAATTTTGGGGCTTTTAGGGTTTCTAGGTTGTGAAGGAAGGGGTATGTACAAGGGTTGTAAAATGAGAGGAAATGTGACTCTCAAGTTGAAAACTCTACCTATGTGCATTCAGGTGTTGGGCAACATAGGTCGGCATCTGTTTGGGATGTTATTTTGCAGTTTATTATGTGGAACATATGGCGAGAATGGAACAACAGAATTTTCGAAGTGAAGAGCATTCTACGCATTGCGGCACATTTGCCTTGTGTGTGTGTGTGTGTGTGTTTTTTGATCGGTAAATAAAAACTTTATTGAAAATAAGAGTAAAAACAAGAAAATAAGCAAATGACTTAGTACACTGTGTGTACTAGGGGGCTAGCATGTTTTCTTCTATTTAATAAATATGATCTTTACCTATCAAAAAAAAAAAGAGGAAATATATATACATATATATATATATATATATATATATAGCCTCCTTATACTAATTGCATGAAGACTTCTAAATTGATAGTAAACTAAAGACTTTTTTGGTCTGAATTGTAAACTAAAGACTTAATAATAATAACTTGGACTCAAGGAAGATGAAGAAAATAAAAGGCACTTAGAAACTCCTTGACAAGACTCATTTACCAAAATATCCATCATTCACAAGAGTTTCAAAATTTTACATATGTACCCATCATTACAAAAATAACCTTAATTTGAGCCACAACTTATGAAATAAAAACTCAGTATAAATTGTTTTAACCCTACAGTATGACTCAAGCCATTGAATCATGCAAGTCTCACATCCATCATACATTTGCATGAGGGCACCACATAGAAACTCTTTTCTTATAAATAAATATTTCATTTAAGAAAACACAAAGGGCAACCCATGTACACAGGATATGTACAAAAGCACACCAACAGTAAGCACAACACAAACAACTCCAAGCATCTCAAACATATTAGCAAAAGAAAATAAGAGGAAGCACTCATCCACTCAAATAAAGATTTGAGTAAGAAAAGCTTAACATCTTGAATGGATTTTTTGCATCCTTCAAAGGTCCTAGGATCCTAGCACTTCTCTCACATAGAAACTCTATATTACCCGAATTGAGACACATGTACAAAGAGTGGCGAAATCTCTTTGCATTGATGCTTCAGCTAAATTACAAATTCCATTAAAAAAATTACTTGCAAATATAAGATGAAGAATAATAAGAATTTTTACTTCTATGATCATTTTATATAATCATAAAACACAAAAGTTGTGTGTGTGTGTGTGTTGTATGTTTGTTGTTATATATATGGATGTTTTTGCATATAAACATATCCTTGTATGCATGCATACATCTGCACACACATACATGTATGTACAATCGTACTTGCAAACGAACATGGGCAAATCAATCATGTTATATATAAGTTTACTGCATTAACCAAATCTATACATGACCGATCACATACAAATTCGTCAGCCCAAGCAGGACTCCTGTTGTACTGATGTTGATATTCTGATGCCCAATCCCCAGCTGCAGGTAATGCTGTCTGCTTGACTTGATTATCGTCAATAATAAGTTCACCACGACTCATCTTTGATACAAACTGCAGAAACTTTGAGTTCTGCATGTCACAAAACGACAGATATTTAGATATATGTGAAAGAAATTTATGTGAAACATAAATCATGATAGAGCATATTAACCTGAAACTTTGGGTCATCATTTTGAGCTAACGTATTTGCAAGTATGCGAGTCTGCTCCATTGCAGCTAAGCTTGAGATATTAGAACCTCTCATTTGATCTACTGAAGTTAACTGAGACTGTACCAGTTCACCCAAAAAAAGGTATCAATGAAATGTCTTATAATATCATACGGCAAAGTAGAAAAGGATTACGTTTTGTCATCAGCTCCAAGAAAAAGGTAGTAATGCATTGTCATATGATACATACAGTGAATGGCAAAGAAAAAAGTTTGGCTCCAAACTAGTTTGCAGTTATCTTGCTCCAACCCATGATGTGAGAATTAAAGAGACCATCCAATTGTAGTTTTAGTCACATGAATTTTTTAATGAGTCGTGTGACTTGTTTAAAAAATACACATGAATAGTCTTATAAATCGCCACATAATGGGTTGAAAAAGATAGTTCCACACCAGTCTAAAGCCAATTTTGTCCAAGCATTTTTTAATAAATTTCCAATCTGAAGATATTGAATACTTTGCCTGTCATCAGAGTTTGTTTGAAATTCTTTGGCAAAATGGATACTTTTTTAATATTTCTTATGGGTAGCCTCATTTTTTTTTTAAATAAATTCTTATGGGTAGTCTAGACATCACAATAATAATACCAGTTATAGTATTATATTTGGCAACTTAAGTTTTATAAATATGGTCAATTGATCCTAGCAAACCTTTGACTGGGGTCTTACTGAGCTTTAACTAGTTGCATAGCTACTTAACCAGAAGTTTTACTGTGTTCAGGATATGAAAAAACATCGCATAGGTACTAGGTTTAAAGGCAAAACAATTCATTGCCTGTTCAAATTCAGAGGCCCAGCCATTGGCACCGTGTTGTTGCTCAAATTCAGAGGCCCAGCCATTGGCACCATGTACCATCCTCGGCTGGTTAAACTCAGCTACCCATCCATCTGCAGCATGAAAACCAGGTTTCAGAGTTCCTTGGGACTCATTCCAATAATCCTCTAGTTCCCTAAATCTCCCTGGCAGAGGTCCCTTGGCGCGAGCATCACCATCAATATCTAAAGAACACAAAAGAGCATTCACCTGGAAAAATAAAAATCAACCAAATAAGTATGTATCTGGCAAATGAACAAGAAGGAAAGTCATGATAAGCAGTGAAAGATTCAAGTATATATTCCTTATGCAGATCCCACAATATTCTCGTGAAAAAATTACAATAAGGACTGAGGCCAAGACATATTTGCTTTGAAATCCTTTTCAAGTTAATTAATAAACAACAACAGCAGCAGCAAGAGTTATTATATTCCACTCACCAGGAAGATCTTCTCAAACTTTAAAAAGCAAAAATTCTATTCCTTTTTCCTTTTTTTAATAAGTAATAGCTTCATTTCAATGCAAAAAAAAAAAAAAAAAAAGCACAACCTAGTACACAGGAAATATATAAGGAAGGGCCAAAACAAAAGAAATAAATAATCTAAAAATTCAGATTATCTAAGAACTCTAGGTACTTCAACTTCATCAAATGGAACTCCTTCCCTCTGAAGCAGCAAACATCTCTCTCTCTTCTCTCTAAATGCACCATATTAAGTACAATGGAATAGCTCTCCATACCTCCCCAAGGAAATTAATGGATATATAGTGAAATCAGGCTCGCAATACCACAAGGTTAGAGAAGCATCATAAAGTCATTGGTACTTGGCTGAGTCCATGAAAGGCAAATTCAAAGGATCTTCAGTTTGATCCTTTAGAGAAGCCCGGCTACCTCAAATTAGTCAGAAATATTGTTCCTGGTTAATTTTTATTTCTGTTTTGGATCGTTATGGGTGGATTTTGCAGTTTTTTTATTGAATCGAAGTTGTTTCAATTGGTGGTGGAGGAAGGTGGGAACTTTTTCTCCCTTAAGATTTTTGAACGGGGGAAGTATTTCATGCAATCAGTTTTTATGGGTAGGAATGTAGCACATTGGTTAATGCAAAGCTTGGAAAACACAGTGATTGGGGTTAACCCCAAACACTTCTTTACGCTCAGGGAAGGAGACACTGCATACACAGTGCAACGGGGTTCTAACTCGTTTGGGCAATATTTGTTAGTAACAGAGTTAAAAGTTGGCAGGATGAGAAGATCAATCATTATTCATACAGGCAAGGCACAACAAGGTTGGAGGGCATTTGGAATTGAATTAAGGAGAATGTTGGAACCTTCTCATTATGCGTTGGGTGCTCCAAAAGCTTTACCGTATAAGTCTAAGTTAGGTTCAGAGATTCACCCTTCTCGGTCTTTTGTTGAAACAGTAAAAGCGTCTGTGCAAGTAAGGAAGCATGCGCATCAACCCTCCATTAGAGAGACAGAGAAGATTCAAGTAGTAGAGAACACAACGCCGCCCCTGAGAGACGAAGCTGGGATTCAAGTGATGGCTTTTGAAGTTCCGGCTGATAAAGTTATACCGGTTGTCGTGGCTGGTGTGGAGGGGAGCCACCGTGGTATTAATGGAGATGCTAAGTTTAAGGAGAAAATCCCGGAACAAAATAAATTCAGATTGAATAATTTGAATTTGAAAGAAGTTGATTCTGGTAGGCAGCGTCAAATTAGGAGGTCTAGCTAGTTAATGAAAGGTTTAATTGTGGAAGTAAATGAATTTGGTAAGAGGCGGGTGTCTTGGCAAAGTTATAGGGGTGATAAGCAACCTGTAAAGGGGGTGGCATGTGAGGACATTTCTGCCCAAGTTGTTAGTAAGGGAATGGATAATGGGCCTGTTGAAGCCCATGCACTTTGGTTGGGTAATGTTAAGAGTTCCTCTAGCCCACTGTTATCTAACCCTTTTATTTTTGAGGCTGAGGCTTGCTCCAGGCATTCCCAAAATGAACCCAGCCCAAGTATTACGGGCTTAATTGTTGAGGATGGTAAAATAGACTCAGACACCTCAAGCCAGAGCTCAATCTCGAACGGTGCGAGTGCTCAAGTGTTCCCAGCGAGCTTGGAGGTTGATTCTCTACCACCAAAGAGGACGGCGATGGCTCCGATGGTCACCTTGGGCTCGATTTCTTCCACATCGGCACCGGAAGTTCCTCTCGGGAGTGGGTCTAGCGTCCAAGTGAGTCCAAGCTGCCTTACCCAGTCCACCACCTTGCCGATATTGGCAACAGAAGTGGCCCAAGCTGCATGTGAGCTGGGTTCATCATCCTTAGCTCCGATATGTCCTTTGTTGGAGCCGGTGGAGACGAAGGTGGTGTCTTCAGGGGACCCGCTAGAAAAACTGGTGGAGAAGTCATCTCCGGCGGTGATGAAGGATGAGGATAATGACTTATTGGGTCCGGAGGTAAGGGCGACGGCTTCTAATTGTGAGGTGGTATTTAATTCTTCTCCCACTATTAGGGAACTGGTCAGTGATTTAGACAAATCATGGGGTAATTCCAAAGAGTGGATGCTACAATTGCAGGATAGTCGACAAATAGTGATTCCGTTATCTCTATATCGATCTCCAGAGAGTGTGTCAGATTGCTCAATCACTGATGTAGAGACTGTAACAGGTATTGACTCTTTTATCAATGACGGTCAGATGGTTAGCTGGGCAGAGGACTATGATGGGTTAGTTGATTCTTTGTCTATTGTTAATGAGGCTGAGGCAGAGGAGTTGTGGGATTTTGATGAGAGGTCGATGTCTGGGGAGTGTAGTGGTAAGCCTTTAGTTGTGGTACCTTTGGCCACAGAAGTTCCTTTGGAGTTAGAGTGTAGTTCTGAGCTGGGGGGTGGGTGTAAGGAGTTGGTTGATGGTAATAATTTATCACAATGGGTAACAAATCGGATTAAGGCTTTTAGAAAATCAGTGGGCACTTCTTTGGAAGGTTTTAAGGAGCAGATTACGGGTTTGCTGATAGCTATAGAGGCCAGGAAAAAAAATAAAAAGCTTAAGGCAGTAGATGATCAAATGAAGCACAGCAAGTCCGGGCAGAAAGGGCAGCGGGAGTTAAAAAATTTAGTCCTCTATGAATGTCGAGGTTGGTTCAACGAAATCAAGGAATCTAAGTAAGGAGCGGGCTATGGTGGTTCATCAATGAATTTGAAGATTATTTCTTGGAATGTTAGAGGGTTGAATGATAGGGACAAAAGGCTTCGGGTTCGTAATATGGTCAGGAGATGGGGGCCAGATGTTATTTGTCTTCAAGAAACTAAAATGGAGTTGATAACTAGAGTTGTGATTTACAGTTTGTGGAGGGGACAACATGTTGATTGGTCTTATCTAGGCTCTTGTGGAGCTTCTAGAGGGGTGTTACTAATGTGGGATACACGGGTTGTGAATAAAGTGGAGGAAGCTGTGGGGCGATTTTCCGTTTCTTGTAGATTTACAAGTGTGTCAGATCAATTTGTCTGGGCATTTACTGGCATTTATGGTCCTAATTCTGTGACAAACAGACGGTTCTTATGGGAGGAATTATTTGGTTTGAACAATTGGTGGAATGTTCCATGGTGTGTGGGTGGTGATTTTAATGTGGTCAGGTTTCCTTCCAAGCGTTCTAGTGCTACCTCTTTTACTGCTGCTATGCGGGAGTTTTCCAATTTTATTTCTGAGCAAGGCCTCATTGATATTCCGCTTCAAGGGGGATCTTTCACTTGGTTTAATACTCGTGGAGTTGCTTCGAAGGCTAGGCTGGACAGATTTTTGTTTTCTGCAGATTGGGAGGATAAGTTTCCATCTGTCTCTCAACAACGCTTTCCTAGGCTGTTATCTAATCACTTCTCGATTGTTCTTGAGGGTGGTTCCTTTCAGAGAGGTAGGAGGCCGTTCAGATTTGAGAATATGTGGCTTAAAGATGAGGGTTTCGTGGTGAGGGTGCAATCTTGGTGGGGATCTTATAATGTCTCAAATGCTCCAAGCTTTGTTTTGGCCAATAAATTGAAGCTCTTGAAAAATGATTTGAAGAAATGGAATGTGGAGGTTTTTGGTAATGTTGAAGATCGGGTGAGAAAATTGTGGCAAGAGATTGGTGATTTAGAGATGATTGAGGATAGTCGAGCTTTATTGGAGGAGGAAAGGCTAGAGTTGGAGAGAATTCGAGGTGAATTAGAAAAAGTTACTTTGATGGAGGAAATCTGTTGGAGGCAGAAGTCTAGAGTCCTTTGTATTAGAGAAGGAGACAGGAATACCAAATTCTTTCATCGTATAGCTAACTCTCACAGAAGATTTAATTCCATTGATAGGCTTATGGTGGATGGAGAATTGTCTTCCGATCCGGAGGCTATAGCAGGTTGTATTTCCTAGTTTTATAGGCAGCTATATGCTGAAACTGTGACTCATAGACCTTTATTAGATGATATGGAGTTCTCTTGTATCTCGGAGGAAGATGCACTTTGGCTAGATAGGCCATTTGATGAGGATGAGGTGTTTGGGGTGATTAGTGATTTTAAGGGTGATAAGGCTCCTAACCCGGATGGATTTTCTATGGCGTTCTTTCAGGCTTGCTGGTGTATCTTGAAGGCTGAAATTATAGCAGTGTTTCAAAATTTTTGTACAAAGGCTGCGTTTGAGAAGAGTCTTAATGCTTCTTTCCTTACTCTTATTCCCAAAAAGGTGGATGCTGTGGAGATCAAGAATTTTCGCCCTATTAGCTTAGTTTGTGGCATTTATAAGATTATTTCAAAGGTGTTGGCCAATCGTCTTAGAAGGGTGGCACATGGGCTTATTTCAGATTCTCAGAATGCATCTGTGAAAGGTCGACAGATATTGGACTCTTTTTTAATTGCTTCAGAATGTATTGATAGTAGACTGAAGTCAGGTGTTCCAGGAGTGTTGTGTAAGTTGGATGTGGAGAAGGCATATGACCATGTGAGTTGGGGTTTTTTAATGTATATGCTTCAGCGCTGTGGGTTTTTAGAGAAATGAAGAAAGTGGATAATGTGTTGCATTTCTACTGTTAAATTCTTCATTCTGATCAATGGTAGTCCTTCTGATTTTTTTGGAAGTTCTAGGGAGATTCAGCAAGGGGACCCCTTGTCTTCGTTGCTATTTGATATTGTTATGGAGGGTTTGAGTCATATGTTGGATGTGGCTGCTACTACTAGTCAGTTCTCAAGCTTCTCTGTAGGTAATACTACTGGTAATTCGGTGATGGTGTCTCATCTTTTATTTGCTGACGACACTCTTATTTTTTGTGATGCTGTTCCTACGCAAATAGCTAGTTTGAGAGCAATTCTGGCTAGATTTAAGGAGGTCTCAGGTTTAAGAATTAACTTGGGGAAATCTGAGTTGGTTTTTATAGGGGTGGTGCATAATATGGATGTTCTGGTGGGGATGTTGGGTTGTAGGCAAGCCTCTCTTCCATTGAGATATTTGGGGCTACCGTTAGGAGCTAAATTTAAGGAGTTGTCAGTTTGGAATCCTATTTTAGAGAAGATGGAAAGGAGATTAGCAGGGTGGAAGAGGTTGTATCTATCTAAGGGGGGTAAGGTAACTCTTATTAAAAGTACTCTTTCCTCCTTACCTACATACTTCCTTTCCCTTCTGCCTTTACCTGGGAAGGTGGCAAATCGTATGGAGAAGTTACAACGAGATTTTCTGTGGAGTGGTATTAATGGTGATCCTAAATTACACTTTGTCAATTGGGCTCAGGTTTGTAAGCCGCTGCAGGTTGGAGGGCTGCAGGTTGGAGGGTTGGGTATTAGACGATTGAGGAGTTTTAATTCTGCCTTGTTAGGAAAATGGTTATGGAGGTATGGTAAGGAGACCGATGCTCTATGGAGGAGGGTTATTGAGGTAAAATATGGGAATGATTGGGGTGGTTGGTGCACAAAAAAGGTGACCAATGCTTATGGTGTTAGTTTGTGGAGACATATTAGGAGTGGTTGGGTGAATTTTTCTAAACTACTTCTGTATGATGTGGGGAATGGTACTAGAGTGAAGTTTTGGAAGCATGTGTGGTGTGAAAATCGTACTCTACAAGAGGCTTTACTGGAACTTTATTGTATTAGTAGAATAAAGGATTCTTCAATAGCGGAGGTTATGTGCTGGTCTGGTGGGAGGATTCATTGGGATGCTAAATTTCGTCGTCCTCCACAAGATTGGGAACATGAATCCTGATCTATTTATGGATATGGTCTACTATTCGACGGTACGGGGATTGGGTCCGGATCGGGTGTGTTGGAAGCCAGCAAGGGGTAGAGGTTTTGAGGTTAGAGGATTCAATCTTTCTTTCTACCCTCCTACCATCTTATCCTTCCCTTGGAAAGTGATTTGGAAATCGAAGGTTCCTCCAAGGGTAGCTTTCTTTTCATGGTCTGCTTCCTTAGGTAAGATCTTAACAATAGATAACTTTCGCAAACGACGTGTGCGAGTTCTTGATTGGTGCTATATGTGTAAGAAGTGTGGGGAGTCAGTGGATCATCTTCTTCTTCATTGCCCCATTGCTTGTGAGTTGTGGTCGTTGGTGTTTTGTTTGTTTGGAATTCATTGAGTTATGCCTCAGAAGGTTATTGAGTTGTTTGAGTCTTGGAAGGGTAAGTTTGGGCGACATAGAAATTTTGAGTTGTGGAGAATTGTGCCTCATTGCTTGTTACAGTGTATTTGGCGCGAAAGGAATGCTAGAAGTTTTGAGGAATGTGAACGCTCTATGTTAGAGATTAAGTCTTTCTTTTTACACACTCTCCTCGATTGGAGTGTGGTCTTTTGTCATTTTTCTTGTTCTTCCCTTCTTGTTTTACTTGATCATTGTAATCTTGGTTTTTGATTTCTGCCCCCATAGTACATTCCCAATGTACTCGGGTTGGCTGTTTTTCATTTTTTAATAAAATTTTCGTTACTTATCAAAAAAAAAAATCACCAAAGAAGATCTGAAACTCATGTAGTAATAGAATTAGAAAAAACAAGTGAAGTTCCAAACCTGTGCATTAATAAAATCTTCACTTTTATCTGCAAAAATGTGGCGAGCCATTATGCTGCTACGATCACGTATACATTGTTTGTCACCTTCAGACAAGCCTAACACTGGAAGTGGAGTAGCACGAAAGGGGACTCCACCACGGCTACTATCAACAAAGGAGTGCAAAAGGCTTGACAACATTCTTTGGGGTGGCCCTGCAATAGAGTTAGGAGAAAAACAATTTCATAAAAGTAAGTAGAAGATTTCCTCCATTTTGTGTGTGCAGGAGATGAGGTCATCACTACTATAGGTGCTTTGGTGAAAGACAAACCATTTTAATTCAATAAAGAAGAAAATGCATCATCCATTTAAAAATTCCTTTTTCTACCTTCCAATAACGGCAAATCTCTCTCCCTCAATCCTTATTGATTAATTCTCCATTCGGTCTATAAACATGAAACTCATCTTACTTTCGAAAAGAGGCATGCATAAGCGAATTAACCATCAGCTGAGAATAGTCCTCGATAGAAGCACCAGAACTAGATATTTAAACATGGAAAATGCTAAAGGTATTACAAGTGTTACTGACAAACAGATGTGGGATTGGTGCTGCCTCTAATAAATGAGTGTTTGAAATTGAAATATACTTAATTTTGATTATTGGGAGAAGGTGAAACACAGCAGTTTGTAAAGAAGTATGCACTGCACTGCACTGCAGGCATCAGTCTTTAAACATTTTTTATAATAATAATAATAATAAAAGCATTAGTTTCATTTGTAAGTTGTGAATTCTTAATCTGGTGATCAGTAAATGGTGTTTAATTGAACATGTAAGTAAAGTAACTAAAACAATTAGAAGAAGAAGTAAAGGAAAAAAGGGGAAGGAGGAAGAAATAGAATTACCATCGAGAATTGGTTGTTGTTGTTGAGGGTGAGGATGAGTATCATAGATATGGTCCAATTGAGGAGGAGGAGGAGGAGGGTGTATATCATTCCAGGCGGCGTCAAGTTCTCCTCCTGAACCGTGAAAGCCGCGAAGAAAGTCGGAGTGTTGAGGGGCGTTGGGGTCCACAAATGGCTGATCAAGGGCTCCCAGATGGTCATTGGTCTCTGTGTAAATTTGCCTCTCGGAACTGGGGGTTATGGATGTAGGAATCTCCTTATTTTCCTATTAATAAACAAACAAACAAACAAAAATTTTGAGCTTTTATAAAAATAAATAAATAAAGAGAAAAAGAGAAAGAAGACCTGAATCTTAGAAGAAGAGCCAATAAGAGTGTTGGCGAGAGCAGCAAGAGGATTAGAAGACGAAGAAGAAGAGCCTGGAACCGCACAAGCAGCTCCACCGGTTACAAGATCACGCATATCCATAACTCAACTCAACTCTCTCCGATTATTATTCTTATTATTATTAGTCTCCACCAACTCTTCTTCTTCTTTCTCAATTCTGTTCACCTTAATTAATTTGCTTTGTTTTCTCTGTGCTTTTTATATGAGAAGATAGGCAGGTTCCCATAGTCTTTTTTTTTTTTAATATATATATTATCTCTAATTCGACGATGAATTGGGAATGACCAAATAATGGGAACGCAAACCAATTTTGTTTTTATTTTTAGGATAAGCCAGCCCATCTTATCTTTTTCTTTTTTCTTTTTTCTTTTTTTAGAATATCATCTTCATTCATTCATAAAAATGAAATAAATAAAAAATTGAAATAAGAGTATTCTCACCTTAGGTTTTGTAAATTTTAGCCAAAATTTAAACTAAAATATTCTATTTATTTTAGTTACACCACTTTTAAAAAAAAAAAAAAATTTTGAAACCTTCAAAATTTAAATATACTTTATCTCGTATTTCTTGAAAAAAGAAGATTACTTATTATCAAATTAAATTATTCATCAAAAAAAAAAAAATTATACTGTATTCTCTTTTTTTTATATAGTAGAAAATAGAGAGAGAAAGTTTGAATTAAAAAAAAAAAAAAAAAAGAGAGAGACGAAAATTTAATAATTTAGAAAGCAAAATAGTGAAGGGGCCAGGGCCAATCTAACCGATATTGGGCTCCAACTTCCTAGTGAGCTCAGAGGATGTAAAAAGCGGGTCAAGCCCAATTGGAGCCAATTATCCAATGCAGCAAAGCTTATTATATTATATATACACACAAAAAAGCCAAAAAAAAAAAAAAAAAAAAAAAATCCCTTAGAACATTGATTGAGAATAGAACCCTTCTTCTTCTTCAAAACCCCAAAAGTTGGTGTGGCCCCAAAAGTGAGAATTGAGAATGGCATCGTCGTCGACTTCGAGCAGTGGACTGACATTCAAATTGCATCCACTGGTGATAGTTAACATATCGGATCACTACACTAGGGTTAAGTCTCAGATGCAGCAACCCAGTAGTAATAGTAATAGTGATAGTAATAGTAATAGTAATAGTAATTATAGGGTTTACGGTTGCGTGATTGGTGTCCAGAGAGGACGCACCGTCGAGATCTTCAACAGCTTCGAACTCCTCTACGATGAGTCTACACATTCCCTTGACCGTACCTTCCTCGAAAAGAAGCAAGAGCTTTATAAAAAGGTTTTCCCTCACTTCTATATACTCGGATGGTATTCTACTGGCACTGATGCTCACGAATCTGATATGCTTATTCACAAAGCTGTGAGTCTCTCCTCTCTTCTCTTTTCTATCTATCTATCTATCTATCAATTTCATCTTTTTGTGTAACAATGGTGGGATTAGGGTTGCATTTATAAAAAGGGTAATTAATTGATGTGCTTTTAGAATGGGGGATTGGATTAACTCACTGTGCACTGCCTTGCAATTTATAATAATAATATTTTAACAGCCAATCCCCTAAAAGGTTAATTGATGTGCTTTTAGGAATGCTGTCGCTCTTTTTTGATTAATGTGGACACTTTGGAGGAAAATATTTAAACATAATTTTATTTATTGAATCAAAATCCGTGCATTCTGTTGTAGATTTCATTGGTCCCATTCTTTCATTTGAAAATTCTTTAATATTTTAATGTTTAGGGGAGTTTTGTCTTCAGATTTTGTGTTCATGAGATTTCTTCTCTATTTTAATAAACATTTTATTAAAAAAGACTTACTCTTCTTCTTCTTCTTCAGTTGAACCCATATCTGCCTCTTGGTACAACTTTAATATTTGGTTGAAATACATAAGTGGCTACATAGTCATGGTTTCTGAACCCCTGGACAAGGTGACGCATAATTTGTCCTGGGTATTGGCATTATATCGTATTAAATCCAAACACTTCACATTTTACTACTCCTAAGGCTCAGAAACTTCTTGAGAAAGCTGTGGGTCTGGTAATTGGTACCATCTGTGACAGCATAAACCATTGATAACACTAATCAAATTAAGTAAGATAAACTCACATTTAAATCCTGCATTAATGCATTGCAAACAAGCACCTTTGTAAGAAACACCAAAATTCCAAGAAAGAAGTAATCAGAGATTGACAATTTGACCACTTAGTGTTGCCATCTGGCTTTACTTTGTGGTTTTGTATGTGTAATATTTTGTGGACTGATAGCTTTCACCATTGTAGATTACCAAGCTTTAAGAAGTCTGTCTACATTTTCATGACTCCTGAATTTGTCAGTTTGTTATTCTGCTCTTTATCAGTATAGGTTGTTTTCTTAGATTAGGTTTATATATTACTGTTCATCAAAAACTTTGTTGTAGGATGTGATATGCTACTTTATGGATTCAAAATTTCAAATTACTCCTTGTTTAGTGTAATGCTGTAATATAAGCTCTTTCAAATGTTAGTTAATTGTGACAAACTTTCTTTTGTAACAGTTGATGGATATCAATGAAAGTCCTGTTTATGTTCTTCTCAATCCCTCAATTAATCATGCTCAAAAGGATCTTCCAGTCACTATTTATGAAAGTGGTATGTAACCTGCATCATTACCTCTTATTGCAAGTGAAATTCTCATGAGGAATGCTACGCAATTTTTAGCTTATGCACTTTTCTAATTGTGTGAGTTGTCTATGCAATGCGATATTCATTCCTACTAGCCCCATAGTTTGCTTTGAGGTATGATATTGCAAATATACACTCTGTTGCCGTCATAAGTATATTTATATATTTTTGATAAGTAATAAATAAATATTAGGAAAAAATAAAACAAGGCACACAGGAAGTGTGCTAAAAGGCCAAAAAAAAAAAAAAAAAAAAAAAAAACCTAAACAGAAATGAAAGTACAAAAATCCATCATATCAGGAAGAGAAATGAAATTAACAACACCCGAAGCATTTGCCCATTCAAACAAAGTCTGAAAGAAGAAGAGCTTCAACTCATGAATCGACTTTTCATCCCCTTCAAAAGCACGTGTATTCCTTTCCCTCCATATGACCCACATAAGACAATGAGGGATCATACTCCAAAGCACCTTAGTTTTGGGTTTGTGAAACTTCTGTGACCAACTAGCTATAAGTTCCACTAGACTACGCGGCATGACCCAATGAACCCCAAAAAAGAAACACACCATATTCCATAACTCTTGAGATATTGGGCAATGTAGAAGTGATCCAAAGTCTCCCCATTCCTCTTACACATGCAACACCAATCCACCACCACCAGTTTTCGTTTCCTTAAATTATCAACAGTTAAAATTTTCCTTAATGCTGTTGTCCAAATAAAAAAGCTGACCTTAGTAGGCACCTTTGGTTTCCA
Organism: Quercus ilex subsp. ballota; assembly: GCA_032727855.1. Lineage (NCBI taxonomy): Eukaryota > Viridiplantae > Streptophyta > Magnoliopsida > Fagales > Fagaceae > Quercus > Quercus ilex. The sequence continues at coordinate 180,274 of CM064915.1, forward strand.
CAAAGGTTTCCATGGGAAAGGAAAGGTGATTGAAGGTTTTAAGGCCTTATAATAAGAGCGAACATCAAAAACCTCGAGGAGAAAATTTCCAATACATTTTATCTGTCCCATTTCTTCTCAAAGAAACAGCATAAATATGATCCATAAATGAGTCAAACGATTCTACCTCTCAATCTTGAAACAATCGGATAAATCTGATATTCCAATGGAAAGTGCCCCCTGAAGACAACATCATCTCAGCCCTTGAAGCTTCCTTGTTACTAGCAATATCGTAAAGTTCTGGGAAATTATTTTCTGAAAGAAGTCCCTCTCACCAAGGATCATGCCAAAATTTAATAGAGGAGCCATCTCCCACCTTAAAGATGATACAAGGATAGAAATTATCCCACAAACCAACCCCATAAGGCCCCTGAACACTATGAGAACACCAACCCCCCACAAGCTACCATATTTTGTATCTATTGCCCTTCTCCACAAGGCATTCCTTTCCATAGCATATCTCCACAATCATTTCCCCAATAAAGACTTGTTAAATAAAACCAAATTTAGAACATCCAATACCATTTTGAACCGGTGCTCAAACAATCTTCCACTTAACCAAGTGATAATTACACTCGTCTCCTTAGCCTCCCCACAAAAAATTCCTTTGTAATTTTTCAATACATCTAGCAATTTTCACTGGGATAGAAAACAGAGATAAGTAGAAGGTAGGCAGGCTGGATAAGGTGCTCTTTAGTAAAGTGATTCGACCCCTTGTAGAAAGATATAATCTTTTCCACCCAGCCAATTGCGTCTCCATTTTCTCCAATACACCAATCCCAATTTTTTTTTTGATAAATTTCTTTCGCCTTAAAAGCAGCACCTAATGGAAGCCCAAATAGGTCAAGGGTAACTTGGCTACTTTGCATCGTAAGATACCGGCCAAAGTCTTGACATTTAGAACCTCACCAACTAGTGGGTGGATTTTTCCACTGCTGTCATAAGTATATATAGTTAATAAACTTTGAAAGTTATGAAGAAATTATAGTGAATGCTTGTTCTATTTGTCTTTCATATATTTGGGCAGGAAAGGGATGCTCTTTGGCGTCAAGTGATAGAGGTGAAGTATGGTTGTGATTGGGGTGGTTGGTGTTCTAGCTCTTTCTCTAGTCCTTATGGAGTTAGTTTGTGGAAAAATATTAGAAGAGGGTGGCACTCTTTATCTTGGTTTATTCTGTATGAAATTGGAGATGGATCAAAAGTGCAGTTTTGGCTAGATCATTAGTGTGGATCTTCTCCTCTCGCAGACCGCTATCCTGATTTATATAGGGTTTGTCGTAGCAAAGAGGCAAGCGTGGCGGATCTAATGAGGTTCTCCAATGGAGTCCTCCATTGGGATTTTCAGTTTTGTAGGGAGGTGCATAACCGTGAATTGGAAGCTTTCAGGAGCTTCATCAATTCCATTTATTACACTCCTGTAAGGGGGAACAGGGAGGATAAGAGATGTTGGCTGCCTTGTAACAGTAAGGGGTTCACAGTTAGTGCTTACTACCATCTTCTAGTTGGCCATAGTGAGCAGTTTTTCCCTTGGAAAAGCATTTGGAAGCAGAAGATTCCCTCTAGAGTGGCTTTCTTTGTATGGACCGCAGCCTTGGGGAAATGTCTGACAATTGACAACTTAAGGAAAAGAAAGGTTTGCATTTTGGATTGGTGTTACATGTGCAAGTGTAATAGTGAAACTATTGACCATCTTTTCCTTCATTGCCCGGTTGCTTTGGAGTTGTGGGATATGGTTTTTGGGTTATTTGGAGTTTGTTGGGTTATTCCATTCTTTGTTGTAGGGCTTTTGGCTTGCGAGCAAGGTCGTAATGGTCACCATCGTAATGGAGATATATGGATGGTTGTTCCTCATTGTTTGATGTGGTGTATTTGGAAGGAGAGAAAGAGTAGGTGTTTTGAAGACAAGGAGCGTTACATGCCTGATCTCAAGCTTCTTTTTTTTAGAACCTTACTTGATTGGTTCTCTGTGTGTAGAAACCATCCTTTTTCTTCTATTTTGGATTTACTTGATTTTTGTAATGTTCGTTTTTGATTTGTTCACCCCTCTATACTCCCTGTTTACTTGGGTGTTTCTCTCTTTTTGATATCAATGAATCTTTTTTACTTACAAAAAAAAAAAAAAAAAAAAAAAATTATTGATGTGAAGCAATTCCTTGATTAGATTTCAAGTGCTTAAAAGCACGCATGGATGTTAGGAATAGCAACAGGACAAGTTGGGTCAATCATGTGTGCCCCTAAGTTGCACGGACACGGGTACGGGTATAATACGGGTACAGGGTATGGCAATTCTTGAAAAACAAGGGTACGACCCGTCAGGAGTACATCAATTAAATAATTAAATAATAATATAATTATGTATATTTTTAAACTTTTTTAGACAATATATGTTTAGTTTAGGACTTAAATTAAGTAAAAATAGCAAATAAGTACAATAACACCCATAAAATGTTGTCTAAAGTACAATTTATGTTTCATTACAAAACCCAAAAGACAGATAAAACCAAAAAAAAAAAAAAAACTAAACCTATAAAATAAGTAAAACACACGTATGGATAAGTTAAGCCAAAAAAAAAAAAAAAAAAAAAAAAAAAACAAAGAGAAAGGGAGCTTTGGGGTCACCGGAGGCCGGAGCAGGTTCGGTTGTCGCCGATCTACTCCGAGAAGGCACACCGCACAGATCAGATAAGAGATCTAGGAGGAAGAGAGAGGCGTGGTAGATTGGATGATTCAGATCAGAGAATTGAAAGGAAGAGAGAGGCGTTGGTCTTGTTCTTTTTTTTTTTCTTTTTCCTTTTTTTTTAAAGCCTTGTTGTGTCTGGGACATACCACTGTGTTGCGACCGTGTCCAGGACATACCCAGATTAAAAAAAAGAAAAAAAAAAGGGTACTTGTTGGGTACGAATATTAGGCTTCTTACCAGTACCCGTGTCGGACACGGGTTCTTGGCCAAAATTGCCGTGTCTGTGCAACATTGGTGGCACCATCGCCCCACATGTCAACTATTATGCCTTGGACCTGCCTTACCTCACCCCATCTTTGTCCCCACCCTATCACCCCACATGTCAACTATTCTGCCATGTCCCTGCCTTCCCTCACCCTATCTTTGTCCCACCCTGTCCCTACCCTGCAAGGTCTCACCCCGTCCTACACCATTTCTGTCATGCAAAGACCCGCTCCACACTTAATTTAACATGTACAAATAATCCATAACATAGATAACAAATTTTTATTTAAAAATTGGCATTCAATGACACAAACCAAATATTTGATAAATAAATTATACTGTCATTGGAAATTTTTTTAAATACAATAGCTTCCTTTCTTTTTGGATGGAGGAATTGATTGGGGAAGAATTCTTCTACCATTTGGAATATGGTTCCAGCTTGTCTTGTGTGGTTAATTTGGCGGGAACGTAATACTCACACTTTTGAAGATAATCTCAGATCTTTTGAAGTGTATATGCTTGTTGGGACTTTGTTTCAGTGGGTTAGAATTTGGGTTTTTACACAATGTACTTCCATTTCTGATTTTCTTCTTTCTATTTGGATCTCTTCTTGAGTTACTTGTATTCGTTTTAAGTAAAAGAGTGTTCACCATCATGAACACGATGTACTTTTATGCAATAAATCATTGATTACCTATCAAAAATAACACAAAGTAGACCAGAAAAAATACAAGAAAACTGACAAAATAATAGTAATAGTAATAGTAATAGTAATAATTTTAATTTTAAAAAAATTAATTACAAACAAGAAGGGAATTAAGGAACAAAGGGAGGGAATCACTAGATGTGAGTCTCCAAGCTCTAGACCAGTCAATCAGAGAACCACTAAATGATGCAAGCAACTAGTTTCTCAAGCTATCCGTATCCTTAATTGTCCCCAATTACATTTCTTCCAAATACACCACATCAAGGACAACAGATCTAAATTCCAGATGCTTGACAAGTGCTTCCCCATCCAAGTCCACCAACCAAAGAGGATATTTGAAACCATTCGTGGTAAGACCTACGACACCCTAAACAATCTAAAAACAAAGCTCCACACCCAATGAGCCTTCTCATAATGAAGCAACAAATGATCCATAGTCTCTCTACAGCAACGACACATAACACACCAGTCTACAAAATTAAAATCCTTACACCTCTTGTACATAAGTTGTTTTGTTTTCCTTTGTTGCTTGTAAATATTTACTTCATCTCTTTGATGGAGTAGCTTCTTTTTAATTCAAAATTTTCTTACCTATAAATAAATAAATAAAATCCTTGCGCCTCTAACTATCACCCGTGAGAATCTTATCTCAAGCTACAGTCCAAACAAAAAAAGAAACTCTTCGAGGAGCCTTAACTTTCCAAAAATCTTTCCAAGGAAAGATGACGTAGAAAGAATCTCTCAACTCATTATAAAACGAATGAATTTCAAAATCCCCATCCATCTTCAACTTTCATCTCATATGATCCCTTTCCAAAGGAGTATTGGATTCCAAGCTATGAAGGAAATCTGCCATTAATTCTAACTCCCAATCATTTAGAACAATTGGTAATAATATTAAGGGATTTATCAAAGTTTGTTTTATTGGTGAGGCACCCTACAGGGGCAATGAGGAGCAGCGATGAATGTTTTATTCGGTCCTTTGGTGATTGCGAGTTAGATTTAGTGGCTCATTCCCCCAACTTCTAGATTTTCACATTCCCATTAGAGAAGAAGGTGATCTGGTAAGGTGGAAAGGCAAAAAGCGACCTTAAGGCGTCAAGGCCTTGTATTGCATGAGGCGACAAAAAGGTGCCACCCCGAGTAAAGTGAGGCGCCAAATTCTTAATAGATCAAATTATTTCAAAATAGGATTAACATGGTTTAGGCTTAGGCTCTATTAGTTATTCTAACAATAGGCTTTACGACAAGCTTCTATATAACAATAAGTTTTACAACAAACTTAACAAAAAAAAGTTTTACAACAAATTTTTATAAATTAATTTAAATAACAATAGGTTTCATAACATGACCTTTTAAGTTAATAATCTAATAATAGGTTTCACAACAAACTTCTATAATTAAAAAAAATATATTAAAATTTAAAAATAAATAAATAGCTAAGGTTCTCACCTTAGCGCATTTTTCATGGCTTAAGGCGGTCGCCTTGCTCGCTTAGGCTCAAAAGGTGCCTCGCCTCACTAAAGGTGCCTAGGCAAGCTCCCAACTCGCCTTTGACTACAAAGGTGGAAACTTAAGAAGAATGGGGATTTTGATATTTGTTCTTTCTATAATACTTTGAGGGGCTCCAGTATTGTTTCCTAACCTTGTAAAGGCATTTGCAGTGTGAGAGCACCACAAAGCGTGAATATTCCTACTTGTGATAATCTTGTTAAGACAGGTCACACCTTAGTAAGATGACGTTGTTTGCTAGAAAGTACGGACACTTTAGGGTGCCATACCCGTGTTGTACCCACCATGTTATTTTATAAGTTTTTAGAAATTGCTCATGTCGCCATGTCATGTTATTATTTTTTGAAAATTGCTCATGTCATACCTGTGTCCGTGCTTCCTAGGTTGCTTGTGCTAGTATAGTGGGGAGATAGTAGACCACCTTTTAATTCATTGTATGGTTGCACATTATTTGTGGAGCTTTGTTTTTAGGTGCTTTGGAATTTATTTGGTCAAATCGGGAAGGTGAAGGATGTCATTTTTAGTTGGAGGAATTGGATGGGTAAGCATTTGTTAGCTATTAGGAACATGATTCCTTTGTGTTTGATGTGGACTACTTGGAGGGAATATAATCAATGTAAATTTGAAGATGTGGAGTCAGTTGTTAGCAACTTTCTCTAGTTATTTATTTGATTGGTCTCGTGCATGCGGCTATACTCATTGTGATTCTATTGCAATGTTTATAGAGTCCTTGTCTTTTTGTGCATAATTTTTTTGTAATTATTTGGCTTCTTGATGTCCCTTGCTCATGAAGCAGTCTTTCTTAATAAAATTTCTTATTTATCGAAAAGAAAACATTGCTTCCAACTCCTACCATTCCTGTCCATATGGATATGGAGTTATGGACTTCCACATTTGAAGCTAAAGAGAATTCACTGAGCACTCAAAAAATTAGTTTTAGATCCTTCAAAGGACAATGTGCACTTCAATGACCATACCAAGATCATACCAAACCCTAACTTGACTGCCTTCACCAAACACAAAAGCCACATGCTGGAAGAAACTATCTTAACCCCTCTGATACTCCGCCACAGACTACAACCATGTGATCTGCTACCAAGGTTTGTATACTAACCACCTCCTTCCTCCCCAGATGCTATCACCCAATGCCTTAAGTGTGTGTCTTCATGCCCAAAACGTCATAACCATTTCCCCAACAGAGCTTGATTAAAATTCCTGATCTTATCCCTAAACCTCCAACCTCAATACGTGAACAAACCTTATCCCATGCCACTAACAGGTATTTGAATTCTTCCTTCATAACCCCTACAAGAAACTCTTCTAAATCCTTTTTAACCTATCAGCCACAAACATAAGGATAGTAAACAGAGAAAGATAATATGTTGGTAAGCTCAAAAGGGTGCACCTAAGCAAAGTATGACTACCACCCTTAGATAAGCATAGCCGCTTCCAACCTAAAAGTTTCAGTTCCATCTTCTCCAAAATAGGGTTTCACAGTGAAACTACCTTGAGCGGAGCTCCCAATGGCATCCCTAAGTAAGTTATCAGCAAACTACCGATTCTACAACATAAGATATCTGCTAATTGTTTTCAAAGTTACCATATAAAAATTTTAAGAAATTGAAATAACGTATTTAAAATTTAAACTTACAAACTTTTTGTAGTTGCTCATTGACTGGTTTTTTTTTACCATACAAAGGTCAAAATGTATCATACACTTCACTTCTGACCTCCTCAGGCACATCTTATAGTTTATTTATTACTACCTGAATTGCCAATCATAGTTTAGAATCTTAAGGTTCAATGACCTACCAGAGACCTGAATCACTGTATATTCATTTGATGAGTAACTTAAGTTTTATTGACCATTTAGTTCTCTAGAATCTTTTTTTCTTTTTTTTTTACTTATCAAAAAAGGCTCTCTGGTTTTTTTTTTTTTTTTTTTTTTTTTTTTTTTTTGGTGTGTTAATTCCCAAATTATGTGTCTTATACATGCTATTCTATTTCCTGGTAGACTAGGATCATTTCCTTATTAGCTTTTCACTTTCCAAGTATACTGAGGTGATAACTTCTCTGTTCTGTTGGATGTTGATCCTTGCAACTCAGAGCTGCATGTCATAGATGGGAATCCACAGCTAATTTTTGTTCGTTCAAGCTACACTATTGAGGTTAGGCTTGCTCATTCTTCTAAACCTAATTTGATCTAAGTAATATCATCTAGTGTTCTAGATTCACTTTTTTCTGTGTGCGCTGTGAAGACAGTTGAAGCGGAACGTATCTCAGTTGATCATGTTGCACATCTTAAACCATCTGATGGAGGTTCAGCAGCTACTCAATGTAAGCACTCCCTTTCCTTTTTATTTATTACTTTTCCAACATGTCTATCAGTAAACCTCTTTTTAGGAGGAAGTTGAAATTAGTTATATAAAAGTTTTGTTCTGTTGTGATGCACATTACTGTAACTTGGGTTTGATTGCAGTGGCTGCTCACCTTACGGGCATTCACAGTGCCATCAAGATGCTCAATAGCAGAATCAGGGTGCTTCATCACTATCTTCTTGCAATGCAGAAAGGTATATTTATCTCTTTTTACCACCAAAAATAAATCTATCTATTGTATAAAAATAGCAATTAGCTTTGAAAATAAATATGAGTGGAAAAAAGTTTCTTAAAGCAGAAGAAGATGAGGAAAACAACTAATGTCACAATAAAATCCAGAAAATATGATGAAATCACATCTTTAACACTGCATTTGGGAGTTCATAAAGGAATTGAATGGAAAAGATAAAGGCACTCTTTTTCTTGTGTGATTGGAAGTTTATAAAGGAAGGGAAGGAAGTGAAATAAATATACACTTTTGCTGTTATGACCTGTATATTTTATTTGTGTAATAAAGAAATGGGGATAAGAATGCCCTGCATGGAATCACTAGTTGGCAATAATAACAATCAATATCTTGCCTAGGCTGTGCATGTTTAATGACCTAGGGTTAATTGTTTTGCTTTTATATTGTTGAACACAGGTGACATCCCTTGCGAGAATGCCCTGCTAAGACAAGTATCAAGTCTTCTGAGAAGATTGCCAGCTATTGAATCAGAGAAATTTCAAGATGATTTCTTGATGGTGAGTGCTTCCTATTTATTCCCTCTTTGGATGTTATCAAGATCAGCACCGGTGATGCCTGTAGTAGTGAATGTAGCAAATTTATGCATAATTATAAAAATAGACTCGTTGAAAGATAAATAAAAATTGCCAAGTCTTTGACAAAAGCAGAAAGAGAGTGATTTGTATCCTCGAATATGCAATTATTTCTTCCCAAAGTACCCCTATAAACAAGAGTCTGCATATAAAGAAGGGGGTTGTGCTTGTTGATGTCATTTTTTCTAATTGTGTGATGGTGGTTATTGAAGAAGCAGATCCACACTATAAGCTATACGTGTGATTGTGATAATTGAAGAAGCAGATCCACACAATAAGTATATTGTCTACAAATATCATAAGTATATATGCCTAATTATGCCTATACCTATAATACGTGGCTAATATCATAATATAGTCATAAAGAGTGCCTTGTTTTTCATGTTTCAAACATTTTTTCTTCGAGAACCCACGAAAAATATATAATCAGGAGATACAATAATGATTAGGTTGACATCTTGATCCAATTTAATTTTTGCTTTTGGTGGGTTTTTACCCTTTATAGGAATACAATGACACATTATTGATCACTTACCTAGCCATGTTCACCAACTGCTCGAGGTATGTTTGCTTCTGGCACTGCTATTTTTAAATTTATTTTTGACTGATGTTTTAATTTTATTGCCATCCATTTTTTAACATGCAACTGTTCCATTTTTTTTTTTTTTTAAACACTCCCCACAGCACAATGAATGAACTAGTCGACAAATTCAACACTGCATACGACAGGCATAGTCGAAGGGGTGGGCGGACTGCTTTTATGTGAAAGCTGATTGCTGTTATCTAGCAGTTTGCTAACTTCTGTTTCTTTTTTTGTGGGCATAGCACATAGGAGTCATATTGGTAGGAGCCTAGGATTTGGTCAAATCAGAAAGAGAAATCTATCAGGAATTTCTTCTTTTTTTCCTTATATTTTTGGCTTTGCGTACCATACCAAGTAATTTTATGAGTGGAGAGAGATGATTTAAGTGTGGTCCTTTGTGAATTGGTGCCTTTGTGTTTGTTTTGGATGAAAGCATAATCAGTAGTCATAACCATTTTTTTGTTTTTTACACATTCCCCTAAAATGTGCGTGTTTATTACACGGATGTGTACTACACAGGTAATTTACAAAAGATCAATATGGGAATCCAAAGTAGTTATTCATGGGTAAGGCTTGGCATAATTGAATGAAATGCTTGCAGAGATTGAATTAACCGTGTTAATGTGTTGATATAAATATAAATAAATGAAATAGATGTAGCTAATATATTTGCTATTTTAATGCCTTGGAAAATTTATACTAGCTTTGTTTAAACTTTTCGCGTATCTTTCTTAGATAAATTATTGGAAATTATCGAAGGAGGTCAATGCAATTTACCCATAAATTATTTCCTGTTATACAGGACTAGGAACAAGTAGGAGGTTTTTTACCCCTATTTCTGGAAAAATTTAAGTGTCACACCTAATTACACAACTTTGTTCACAACTCGCCTATGTGGCGAGTTGTGGTTGGTGGATGTGGCGAATTGTGGGCAAAGTTGTGTAATTGGGTGTGGCACCAGAATTTCTCTATTTTGTCCCGCTAGCTTTCTAAATTCTCCTCCCATTGATATCTATAACAGGATAGGAATAAAATAATTAACTTACAAATTACAGTATAATTTACTATAATGCAGCGTCTGAACATTTATGCAAACATTTAACCTTCACCAAAGAATTGAAATTTTGTCCAGTTGCTGACACAAGCACGTCTATTAATTAAAAACCAAATATGCTTATCAAAAAAAAAAAAAAAAAAACTCAAACGTATCCGCGTAACAAAAGCCAACCCATCCACTAAAATCAAGATCAACGATATTCTGGTCTATGAAATTGCCATCCATCATGACATCCCATTTCACGGCCATCCAAACAAAGAGTCAGCCATGGTTGTTCCTCCTAAGTTTCAGTAAGAAAAGCATTTCCTTTACCGGTTGAACGGTAATTGACATTGTTTACGCTATTTTTAGAAGTCATTGTTTATTTGATGAGTGTATTTTTTACCTCAAGAAAATTTAGGTCCAAGGAAATGAATCTAGAAGTCAAAGTCCTTTAATTGTGGCTTTTTAGGGCATAATATGTCACACATGTTGATTGAATTTTGATACCTCAAACGCCGTATCATGTTGAAGTCACAGAAACAAGACAGTATCCAGCTTTGTGGTTGTGGACATCTTTGTCAAACCAGGTAATACAAAGATAAAACTTCCTTGTGTTTCACATTCAGTTTTCATCCATTCGTTTATTGGGTTTAGGGTTTAGGATTTGTATAATTGTCGTACACTCACAATTACACAAATCAACAAGTTTTGAAATTGGATGTAAAAATGGTTATGCCCATAGTATGGTTTCAAATATTTTATGGGTGTTATTGTACTTATTTGCTATTTTCACTTAATTAAAATCCTAAAATAAACATATATTGTCTAAAAATGTTTAAAAATATACCTAATTATATTATTAATTATTTATTTAATTGTCATACTCCCGACATGTCATGCTCTTGTTTTTCAATAATTGTCATACTCCCGTTCCCATACCCATACCCGTATCGTACAAGTACTATTTATTTGGATTAAAAGTCTTCTTGGACAGTCTTGGATAGTAATATAGAAAATGTACTTTTTACAACTTAAACATCATTTTACGTCATGCTTATATTTAATTAGTTACAGTATCATTCTATGTTGCAAAAATTGAGTATTAAGACTTTTGATAAAATAAAAAAAAAAGTATTAAGACTATTAACAACACAAATTAATAGTCACCCCCAAAAACTAGCCGTCAACTTACAACAACCATCCTCCTTTACCCAGGCTTGGAACCGATTATGAACTAAATATATGGCACAAAGCACAAACACAAGCGAGGTTAAACATGTGAACTACACTAAACAAAAAATAGCAAACATTGAAAAAAAAAAGGTTGGCTTAGCATAAATCGTATCATGTAGTAACTTCATCAATTTCAATCTTTTAGAAACGACAGATGACATCCTTCCCAATATAACACACAGACTCATACACACACACAATAACAGAGTCAATCTTGATAAAGGTAGACTTTCGCTTGTTGGGACTATTTTTTTAATCTAGCAGGGAATAGAGATTTAAAAATACTGTCGCTTGAATGGGCAAACATGGTCCTCGCGAAGAAAGGTGTCCTATCAATTACAAGATGCCTTTTAAATCTAGCAAAACTTTTCTTTTAACAAAAAAACAAAACAAAACAAAACAAAACAAAACAAAACATTTTAGTGTCACATATTAAACTACAAATGTGCAACATTATATCATTTCTTCATGAGCTTAACAATGGGTTGAAGTCTAACTGAGTCTATATGCATCCATTGGCCAGCCATGGTTAGACCTCAGATAAGGGGCAGGTGGTCAAGGCCATAGCCACCCCCCTGTAGTATGGAAGCAATGAATAAGGGGACAAAGAGAAAAATTTTGTCACATTCTTTTTAATTCATTATTCGTGGAAGCAAATAGGTAAAATGCTAAATTTAGCAACTAAAATTATTACAAAAGTATGCTGCATCAGTGAAGCAAAAGCCTTCTTTTTTTTTTTTTTCTTTTTTGAGAAACCAGACTAGTAGCCTGGGGCTTTTATTAAAAAACAAAACCAGAATACTAATACTTAATGAACATCAAAGAGAGCCAAGGGTGCAATGTCATCCGGTAGGTCTTCCATCCATGCCTGAAATTCTACCCCAAATTTGGCTCGTTTTACTAATGCATCAACTACCCTATTACAAGAACGTTTAACAAGACAAAATTCAAAGCAGGATAAATGAGAAGTATGAGTAAGTATATCATCGATTAGGTTGCCATATGGGGCTTCACTAGTAGAGCCATGAGTCAGAGCTTGAATCATAATCATCGAGTCTCCCTCGAAAAATCTTTTGAGATACCAATTTCGAATGCAAACTTCACAGCACAACAACATGCCAAAGCTTCGACCTCAACTACTGAATTGGGAAGGGGAATACGTTCAACCATAGCTGCAATCACCTCGCCATGACTGTTGCAAATGACCATTCCCATACCAACCGAGTGAGTGCTGCTGAATACGGCACCATCAGAATTTGCCTTGAAGCCCAGGAAGATCGGAGGACACCATAAGCTGGGAGGTGTAGCTAGATTGTCGACGAACTAATCATCTTGAGCGTTGATGAATTCTTGAGGAAATTTTGCAGCATGTGGTCCAACTCTATCCAATGGTGGAGATGGGAGACCAAGCCTTAAAGTATTACGAAGATTCCAAAGTCCCCACGCAAGACAGATGAACAATTCATCCCTGTTATCATCAAAAACCTACAAAAATCTAGACAAAAAGGTCAGTAAAATCAACCGATAGGGAGGAGACCGCTTGGCTAAACCAAGCATGGTCACTCCACATCTTTTCCACCTCGGGTCAGCCCTAAATGGCATGCAGAGGATCCTCAAAAACAATTTTGCAGTTATTGCACAGGTCCAAATCAATAATATAGCGCCAAAACAAATTATTCATGGTAGGTAAGGCTTTGTTGCAAGCTTTCTAGGCAAAGAGCTTCACTTTGTTAAGGACTTAGCTTCCAAAGCCCTCTCCAAAATTTCTTCTGGGGGTTTAGGTTAGAGCTACTAGCACTGTTAGCCATTGCAACATTGACCAACAGTTGATAAGCACTATGGGTAGTAAACACTCCCGTAGGCATTTGAGACCAAATTAGATGTTCAGGAGGAAGTCTAACACTAAGAGGAATGCTAAGAATCAATTTGGATTCATAAGGCATGAACAGTTGCTAAACTTGATCCACTTTCCATGTAGCTGACTCGGCATCAATGAGAGAACTGACCTTGGCATCAGGGGGAAGAGAAGGTGGAGGAGCAATGACAGTTCTACAAATTTTATCCAGTAGCCATTAATCTTCCCTGATGCACACAGATTTCCCATTCCCAACCCGCCACACCATGCCTTTTTTAATAACATCTCTTGCACTTAAAATGCTCTTCCATGCGTAGGAGCCAAGAGTGGATTCTTTGGCCTCTAAAGTCGAACAGTTAGGAAAGAATTTTTGCTTTAAACCCTAAACCCTAAACTTCTCAATCTCCTTGAACCCCATCCCACTATTTTCTTTGGCCTCACACAATTGCTCTTATTTAACCCAGTGAATTTTTCTACCTTAGTTGCTATAATCTCACCAAAATTTTTGAATCATGGTCTCCAAGTCTTTAATCAAACACTTTGGAAGCTTGAAACAACTCATGAAATAAGTTGGAATGGCTTGAATCACTGCTGTACGGCCCCGTGATGCCCAGACACATTTGGGCCTTAAGTTCTAACACAAACAGAGTGGCCCATGGTCCCCGTCTCCCTTCACCCAGGATCCCAGCCTAAGCCCACACGGATCATAGGCCCAAGTTTGATCACTCAATCTTTGCTCGGGGGACCATTACCGGACAATAAAGTAAGAATAGCGTCCAAACATCCCATCGCAAACGTGTCCAGCAGTACCCAGAAGCATCGCAACCGGGCATGACCGCTGGAGTGGGAGCCAAGTTCCAAGGCCACCCTTGCCCCATCCCATTCCTACCTAACCACCCACTTATGGCTAATAATATTGGACCTCTCATTGCACTAACTGCAAAAGTAATCATGGCACCCCACTAATCGAAATGCTATAAATAAGAGAGATGGGAAAAGAGGAGGGGGTTGGAAGGTTGGGAGAGAAAAAGTGAGAGTGAAAGGAAAGTGAGGAAGAAGGTAGCAACGTAGAAGGAGAAAAGTGATCTCATTGAGTCTCTATGTCGAGAACGACCCATAGTAGGAAATCCATACCCACTAAACAAATAAGTTGTGAACCTGAGTGAGGCCCAATCCAGCGGTCTCATTTTTGGCGCTCACAACTGCTTTAATCAGAACCTTTCTGCCATCTTAAGACAGTGACTTCTCCTTCCACCCTTGATATAAGTGAAATTTTGTTTTTTAGCTATTCCCACAAGGGCCGAAAGCCCCAAATATTTTTCAAAGTTTCTTATTCAAGGGACACCAAGGAGCTGTTGAATGCGAATCTAAACATCCTGATGAGTGTTAGAGCTAAAGAAAATATTGGTCTTATCCTTGTTGATTTTCTACCCACTGCCTTTTTCATAAGTAGCCAAAATGTCTAGGATAAGTTGTCATTCTATTTCCTTTGCCTGGCAAAAGAGAACACTATCATACGAAAAGAAAAGGTGAGAAACCCGTGGACCATTTCTGCATATAGAAACTCCTCTGATAGAGCCATCAAATTCAGCTTTATGGAGGAGCCCTTGCAGACCAATAGCACACACAAGGAGCATGTGCAGAGACAATGAATCACTTTGATGTAACCCTTTACCTGGTTTGATATGCCCCACAAGTTTTCCATTGAGAAGCACAGTATAAGAAACTGACTTGATGCAAGACATGATAGTAGACACAATTTTACCAAAGAAACCCAAATGAATCATCACCTTCTCTAAAAATTGTCATTCAACTCTGTCGTAGGCTTTGCTCATGTCAAGTTTGAGAGCCATGTAACCCAAATTTCCTTGTGTCTTACATTTTAAATAATGTAGAATCTCAAATGCTACCAACACATTACCAATGATTAGCCTCCCAAATAGGAAGGCACTCTGCGAGTCAGAAACAACATGGGGCAGTCCTATCTTCAATCGATTAACTAACACCTTAGCAATAATCTTATAAAAAACATTGCAAAGGCTAACAGGAAGACAACCAAACTCTTATCCAAAGCCATGTTTTTTTTTACTGTTGAGCTACAGTGCACAACCATCTATATATTATTTTATTGTGTTGGTGATAGTAGTTGTTATTTATTGTAGTAAATATATTATTTTATTGTATTATTTATATTATTTTATTGTGTTGAATGCTAAAATAAAACCATTGATGTTGAGAGTTTTGTAAAGAGAAGTGGTAAAATAAATAAAGTAGTTTTTTGTGGAGCCAAATTGTTAAGTTTTTGACACCACCAATGTTATAAAGAAAAAAATACTAAGATAAAAATATAGAAGCAAACTACTCTGCCAGAATGCAATATAGTATTTAACTGTTACCTAAGCAAAATTTGATACCCTGCCTAATATCTTCTATCAACATATTTCTACCATACATTAAATCAAATTTACTTTATGTTCATGATGACAGTAGAAAGTGTTAAAAAAAATACAAAATTAGTAATTAGCTAAATTCTTTTGTTAGTAAAATTAGCAACTAAAATTATCAGTGATTAGCCTCCCAGATAGGAAGGCACTCTGTGAGTCAGAAACAACATGAGGCAGTACTATCTTCAACCGATTAACTAACACCTTAGCAATAATCTTATAAAAAACATTGCAAAGGCTAACAGGAAGACAACCAAACTCTTATCCAAAGCCATGTTTTTTTTTTACTGTTGAGATACAGTGCACAGCCATCTATATATTATTTTATAGTGTTGGTGATAGTGGTTGTTATTTATTGTAGTAAATATATTATTTTATTGTATTGTTTATATTATTTTATTGTGTTGAATGCTAAAATAAAACCATTGATGTTGAGAGTTTTGTATAGAGAAGTGGTAAAATAAATAAAGTAGTTTTTTGTGGTGCCAAATTGTTAAGTTTTTGACACCACCAATGTTATAAAGAAAAAAAATACTAAGATAAAAATATAGAAGCAAACTACTCTGCCAGGATGCAATATAGTATTTAACTGTTACCTAAGCAAAATTTGATACCCTGCCGCATATCTTCTATCAACATATTTCTACCATACATTAAATCAAATTTACTTTATGTTCACGATGATAGTAGAAAGTGTTAAAAAAAATACAAAATTAGTAATTAGCTAAATTCTTTTGTTAGTAAAATTAGCAACTAAAATTTTTGCTAGTAACTTAATTAGTAATTACCTAATCTTAGGAGTATTCATAGTAACACAAACCTCTTCAAACAAAATAAATTTAAAACTAGGAATTTAATCTTGATAGCAAAAAACTTTACCTAATCCATCTATTTCCAGTGGGTAAATCATGATTTTTGATTTCTACTACTTTATTAGAATTCAATTTTGTTCCTAAAAACCAAACAATCCCAAGAGCCTTCACCAGAGAATTGTATGAGTAGATTCAACCATTTTAGCTATTGGTGATGTCTCAGTGCAATTTTAAATTATTACCACTTTTTTTTATTTTCATTTTATGATATGCCAAACACTAGAAAATATTTTACACAACATTTTCATATACACTACCAAACACTATAAAATAAAAATATTTTCCTGCAAACATTTTACATGTAAAATATTTTACCTTTGCAAATATTTTATATCGAAATAAACGAAGCGTAAAAACCAAACACATCCACACAAAAAAAAAACCAACCCATCCACTAAAATCAAGACCAGCGATATTCTGGTATATGAAATTGCCATCCATCATGACATCCCATTTCACAGCCATCCAAACAAAGAGTCAGCCATGGTCGTTCCTCAAAAATTTCAGTTAGAATAGCATTTCCTTTCCCGGTCAAACGTGTGTGCCCAATACCAAGCCAGTGTAACCCAGGGAACAAAGGCCTCTTAAGTGATTTAATTGAATTAACAGACAAGCCACTGCATTTATAAATATCAAGCCTTCGAAGTGGTTTACTTCCATCTTGGAACCTTCTCTTCATAGCCAATACTTCCATGGATGAATCGGTCACATAGAAGCAACACCTAATACTCAACTCAGTAATGCCTATACCAACCTTAGCAATTGTAAGTATTGCTTTATCTGACATTCGAGGCATGTATCCTAAATCCAAGGCTGACAATGATGTGCCAATTGTCCCACTATGGAGCAAAATAGATAAACCTTCATCAGTTACCCTCTTACAGCCTCTTAGACACAAATGTGTGATGGGTGGACTCCCCTGGCCAAGAATAGATATTCCATGGTCTGTAACATCAGCTCCTGAGAGATTCAGAGAAGTCAATCTATGAAGACACGAAATGGACCTCAGGCAGGAATCTGCTATGCTCCTGCAACCATATAGATCAAGGACCTCCAGGCTGCTAGAACAAGCCAGTTTTTTCACAGTTTCACAGGTTAGAAGACTGCATGAAAATAATCTCACCTCAACAAGGGAACAAGGCACCCCGGTGAGATCATGAAAGGCCAAGTCTGACAATAATAGGGCATTACGAACTTCAAATTTTTTTAACCTTTGGCAGGAGTGTAGAATTGATGCAAAGCCTGCATCACTAACTTTAGAAAACCCACAAAGTCTCACCGACTCTAGGCCCTTGCAACCCTCAGAAAGCAGAAACAAGCCCATATCATTTATTCTTTTGAATGACACTTGCTGGTTCCGTCTACTCCGAATAAGTGAGAGACTTGCTAAATGATGACAAGAGCCCAAGGACTGGAGCCCGTTGTTGGTCAAGTCATTGTGCAATAGTGGTTCCTGATGTGGTCTGTCTTCAAGATCCAGCTCTATCAAAAGAGGAAGAGATTTGGTGATCAAAATAATCAGATCATCGGATATAATATCTAGGACCAGTGACAAGCACTGCAATGGAATACAGGTGCCCAATGGAGGGATGATGCCAAAATCAGCTGTCTCAGAAAAAGTCCTATCAACTTGAAGTTGGTTTATGAGGTGGATCCCGTCTTGCTCAAGCAGTGGCTGCAATTTCAGGATTTTAAGAGTTTTGGGCAGGAAGAATTCAATGGATTGCAAAGCGCTTACATCACCAGTTCCTCGAATCTTTAGGCAAAATGACTGAAGTATTATAAAAGAAACAGGCTTCAATTATTTTGGTAAAACATGCTTGAGTTGAAAAACATACTTTGTCCGACATAAGTCAAAATATATTGAAAGAGCATCTACGGAGAAGTAAATAATCAATTTAAAGAAAAGAGTTTGATCCCTTTATCTTACCTCCAGGTACAAGCATCGTTTGAGCATACGGACAAGGTTACATTTGAAAATTTCAGGTGAGTCCTGCTCTACCAATTCAAGCGTAAGCACCCTGACATGAAAAAGGGGAAACGGAAAATGGTTCAGATTTTAGAATTTTCAGAATGGTTTGCACTTTGCAGTTAGAAAAGGTCCAGAATGAGATGTGCACATGGAAAATAGCCTTTTTTTTTTTCTTTTCTTTTTTAAAATATCTGCCAGGGAAGCCTATTCTCCTTAACCTCAACTAATAAGTGTTCTAAAAGCAACTATGTTGTTAATAGGGCAAATTACAACTTATTTACCTGTGGTTTGGCCAAAATTTACCCACTTGTGGTTTGGCTGAAATTTAAATTGTTTGTCTATAGTTTGAAATTTGACACTTTACCCACATGAGATTAGCTAATTTAGAGTTCAATAACCCACTTCTGTTAAAAATATAGCTAAATATGTAATTTTGCTCCACTTTCATGTCTCTCTCCTCCAAAAACACAAAAAATATATAAATACAAGATCAAATAAGATCAAAAAGAATCCAGCGGAACACTTGCATTATGGGATTTTAAACCATAAGTAGGCAATTTAAATTTCAGTCAAACCACCACCGCGCATCCTTGACACAATAATCACTCTAAAAATATAAGTACTTATAGGTTGTGGGGGCAAGAGCTGCGGTTCAAATCTCTAGAAAGGAGCTTCACACACATATACACTTTAAATTAGGCCAGAGTAAAAAAAAAAAAATCAAACCTCTGGTGAATAAAGTGTCACATTTCAAACAACAGGTAAGCAACGTAAATTTCAGTCAAAACCATAGCGGCTAAGTTGTAATTTTACCTTGATAATAAAATAACTAGTTTCAAAAAAAAAATATAAGTATAATGGCTTAAGGTTGAAGGTCAAAGTTAGGAGAAACGAATTGCAATTGCATGCATGGGGAATGAAGTTTGGCAAAAATTTCATCTCAGCTTCAAATTATGAACATGAATAATCTTTGTGTACTTATTTTTAGTGTTGAAGATTTCATATATGAGCAATGTTAGTGAAAAACAGAAAGAGAGTTGTACTACAGCGTGGTTGGACTTGAAGCAAGCAGCGGAGAATTCAGTAGATAAAAAAAGCAAGTGTTAAGAATGAATACGCTAAGATCCGTGTCTCGATGCATGAATGAGACATTTAAAGTAGAAACCAGTGTTAAGAATATAAGGCACAATCAATCAATCTCTAACATAATGCCATGGCATGGATAAAAGTGTAAATTAGGTGCCAGACAAATATTGGTATTGCTTAAAAATGGGGCATTTATGAAAAGGTGAAGTTGGTTGGAATGGAGTTGTTACCTTAGATTGGGGCAGGTTTCCCCAATGGAAGGAAGAAGATGATATGAAAGCAAAGAGCAGGAGAGCAAATTGAGGTCATGGAGATGTGGGCTGAGAAATAAGGGCACACAGGAATCATCAAGGCGGAGGCAATTTATGGTCAGGCTCCTAAGAAGGCCGCCGCCGTTGCCGTTGGTCCTACCCAGAATGTGAGCAACAGTCTGGGCATCCGGAGAAAACGTTGAGAGATTGAGAGCAGAGAATAATGAAAGGGCTTGAGAGACGGAGAAGCGGAGAGATCTGCTGACACATGCAAGAGAGCAAAGCGTCTCCACATCTAACTTCAGGAGAATCTCCTTTATCATCACACCGCTTGCTACTCCCTCCAACCCCATCTAATCTAAAATCTTCCCTCTTCCTCTTCCTCTTTTTTTTTTTTTTTTTTTTTTTTTAGCTTATATATGGCTCTTAATATTATACTTTAGGCCCTTTTTTTTCACTGTGACTGTGACTGTGAGGCCCATTTTATTCGTTCTTCAGCTATGGACTAGTATATGTATGACTTCTCCCAACTTTTCAATTACTACATTACAAGCAGCTGTCTTTAGTTTCACTTTCACTGCCATGGACTTCATCAGTGGCCTACCGTCTGCACTTTGATTTTCACAACTCAGATTAATAAGTTCCTTATTAAACTTTGAATTTTTTCACTTTTCTAATTTTTAAAGGCTGAAGAAATTAAGAGGTTTAACTTTTAATTTCAAACACGTAAAACCAATTGCACTGCATCTCAATTTTGTTTTCTTAAGCCAAGAATAACATAGATACTCAACAAATTTCACAACCTTTTTTGCATAACATATTAAAGTAACACAATGCCACAAGGTCTACAATCCATTAGCCTGGCTAGTCGTTACAAAGAGACAAGCATTTGGTTAGCTTAAAACTTTAACACACTGCACCCACCCCTATTTGAAACTGAGACATGATGTTCAAAAGCAGATAGGTATAATTACAACAACATCTACAAACCATTAGTCCCAAATTTTTAGATTCGGCTATTGATCCTCAACAACAAATAAGTATGATTACAAAAGGTAAATATATAAAATAAAATAAAATTGAAATCATTAAACTATTAAGCCCATATCTCTTTGTACAAATGATGGATGAGATCACTAGATCGATTCAAGAAGTATCTCGGTATATGCTTTTTGCAGATGATAAAGTTTTAGTGAATGAAACTAGAAGTGGAGTTAATGCCAAGTTAGAAATTTGGTGAAGTAGGGTAGAGTGTTCACCAAACCATACGAGCCGCACACGTAAAATGGCGTAACCGTACCGCACAGCAAGTAGTAGTGAACTACACTGCATGGTGCAATGTGGCGTGCAGTTTTATAATTAGAAAACCAAACAAACCGCACCCTATATATATATTAATATTTATTATTTATTTATTTTATATTAAATATATATTATAAATTTATAATATCAAATACAAATAGTCAAATAGCCTAGTTAAGCCGCCTCTCAAGTATCACTGATTCACTGTATCAAACTATCCGTGTATGAGTAAGTTGATGTGCACAGACACACACTATTGTAATGCGTTGACACTTATATTCTATTTCAAATGCATCTTATCTAAATTAGGAGGATGATCTTAGTACTACCAGGTTCTACAATTCAATCAACAAAATTTACAGAAAAGTAATGAGCAGAAATAAAAATAAAATATTACTACTTACCAACCAACCACTTCTGAGTATGTTTCTGTTTTAATAATAGGAAAAAAAATTCTCAAAGACAAAGCCTACCTGCAAAAATCAATAAAACGCAATCAAATGCATTCTATTCAAGCAGAATTAACCACAATATTAAACCTACACCACAAATAGAAGAGAATCGGACAGAAAAGAAGATAAATGAGCCTTATATATGGATTTTATCAAATTTCTATTGGTGAAAATGAATAATTATCAATGTTTACAGGTGTTGATTAGGAAAGCCAACCCAAAATAAAGAAAAACTAACTCAACAATTTAAAACTTGGCCTAAAACAAGGGAAAAATCAGTTTTTTGCTGGGCAAGTAAAGCCCAAATTTTTGAAAAATATAATAGTCCAAAACCATTCAAATGGCACCTATGACCACAAAACTGAGGGTGGTGCAGTTATGGTTTTGGCCATGTAGGGAATTCAACCCGAAATTCCCAACCTATGAGAAACAAAAATAGAGAAAACACACGCCAAAGAAAAAAAAAACAATCACACGCACAAGACAATATTTACGTGGTTCGGTAATTTGCCTACGTCCACGGAGTTGCAGGAATTTCACTATTATCAGGGAAAAATACAAAGTGCGGCTACAGTTTTTCTCTCTCTCAAAAAAACAAGAAGAAGAAGAAAAAAAAACCCTAATCACCAAAAACAGTTTCTATATCCTGCGCACAGGATTCACTATGGGCTACAAAACGGGCCAACAGGCCAAACACAACATTATTTCAGGCTAGGTCAAGTTAGGTCGTTAATCGGATCAAACACAATTAGGCTCCACAAAACCCAATAGGCCAAACCACACCGCAAAGTGCAAAGCTAAAAATAGCTCAAAACCTCACCGAACTATACCGCAAACACCCCTATGTGAGACGCTCTAGAATCTAAAACCTTTCATTTAAGTAGGACCAAAATGAAGTGCATGAAATGTAAGTTTAGTAAAAATAAAAATAGAGACGAAAGGGCGGTAAGATTTTATAAGATGACTATATGACTAGTTATGCTTTATGGTACTGAATGTTGGGCAGTCAAGAAGCAACTTATCCATAAAATGAGTATAGCAAAAATGAAAAATGTTAAGAAGAATAAATGAGAACACACAGAAAGATAAGATTTGAAATAAGAAAATCCTTTCAAAGGTAGGGAATAGGATAGCCCCTAATGATGAAAAGATGAGAGTGAATCGCTTGAGATGATTTCATCATGTTCAAAGGAGAGCAAGCAATGAACCAAGTGAATTAATCCAAGTTGAGGGAATGAAAAAAATGTGAAGGAAAGCCAAAAATAACATTAGTAGAAGTAATTAACAAAAAATAAATAAATAAAGACATGTCAATTAGAGAAGCAACAGAGAGCATGACTCAAATGAAATAGACTAGATAAAAAGAATTCATGTAGCCAACCCAATCTAATTTGTCAGGGGTCCATAGCCAACCCCAAATTAGTAGTAGTTGTTGTTGTTGTTGTATTAGTATTAAACTCTTGGGCCTTGCTTCTGCACAACTAGTATCATAACAGGGTAAACAGTTTGTTTTAAATATGATTGAGCGAGCAAAATTTCAATATTTATTTATATATGGAACAAGAAAATATCTGTTGTACATTTTGAAGTCTAATACACTTCAGAACTTTTGAAGAAATGTTTATTCATCCAAAAATAAAAAAACTTAAGAACTCAGTCCCAGAGACAACCAATAAATTTAGAAAAACACAACAGACTACTTCATGACTCCAGTCCTTTTATTCATGTCGTAATTTGACATGCAACTCCTTGAATGATGGTTCAGATGGACAGCTCAGATTTTGAGACAAGGATTCCATCACTATCTGCATACAACCATTCCCCATCACGAATCCAGGTTCCTGCAATGTATACAGGGACATGCTTTTCACCAATGCCTTTTTTGTTCGATTTCAAGGGATTAGATGCCAAAGCTCTCACCCCAATATCACATGCATTGATTTCATCAACATCTCTAATGCAGCCATTTAGTACAATACCAGCCCACCCCATATTTTGAGCCAATTGTCCCAAATTCCCTCCAACCAAAGCACATCTCATGCTCCCTCCGCCATCTATAACCAAAACTCTACCTTCACCTCTGATTTCGAGAAGCTCCCTAACCAATACATTGTCCTCAAAAACCTTAAGAGTGACAATTGAGCCTGAGAATGCATGACACTGGCCATATATCTGGAAAGTAGGTTGAAGAACACGCAAATCACCACTTGCCAGTAGCACTGCATTTGTATCACAAGCTTCTGCAGTTGCTAAGGCAGCCATATTCTTTCTGCATTCACAGCTATCTAAATATTACTAAAATGCAACAGCGTGTATACTCCATGCCTCTGGCTACCAAAGCATGTATTCAGTAAAAAGAAACAATAAAGAAATGCAAATATGTGGATGCTGATCCCATATGCATCAACATATGGGCCTAAACAGCAACATGTAGCGCATATGAATGGCTTTATTGAAGATGTAAATGTATAATATTCCAACATAAGCAAGACGGTAAACTAACTTAAAAACTCCAGGAAAATAAACAAAAATGGATGGCTTAGTCCAATTTTTGAATTTATCCAAATTAAAAGAATTGCAATCGTTATGCTGGACGTCATTAAAGCACCCCCAAAAAAAAAACAGATAAATAATGTGATTGCTCCCATAATTTTGTAGGAAAGGTAGTCAACTATGCTCAAATTTTTATGAGTACTATCAGAATGGACATAAAATCCCAGTACTCAAGTACATGAGAACATAATCAAGCCTTATCTAGGGGACTCAACTAACTTGCATAGGAGTTGCAATAAACTAAGTAGCTCTTTAGATCAATATTGTACCTAACTATAGGTTAAATTTGCCACTGAAATCTGTGGACATAATGAAGTTTTCATAAAGATTGACTGGACATAAGAATTTCCAAACTTCATTAAAATATGAATTAAGAGTTATGCCAAAACACTACTATTTCCAATCCAAAGTGTATGTGATCATAAGGAAAAATAAAAAAAAAATCAAAAATGATGGCAGAAAATTTTATCCAAGACACTTCAATGGACGGTGACCTGCAGTTTATACTTATTTTCCTATCTTAGATCACATATCGAGTGCATAAAGGACAAAACTCTATATGGACTACTTGCTTCAAATTCTTAAAAATGTGGCAGTCTAAGTTTGAAACATAATTTGAGCTTTGAGTGAAAACGAAATTGATTGACTATCAATCATCATCAGGGTTAATAAACTTGAAAGCTTAAATCTCTATTCTAAAGATGAATGGGGCTACAGTATCTAGCACGGATGGCCTTTATATATAATATCCATGCTTTCTTTTGGCAATATATGTAGTTGCTATAAGAAGAGTTACTTTCTGCATTTCAGCACCAAACAATGTCTTCTAATTACTAGATATTGCATAAAGTTCAATTACAAGAAGACATTGCCCCAAATATTACAAAATTTGCTATTTTTAAAATCTTCTTTTTTGCTAGCACCATCTACATTTGCTTAGGCCATTGGCAGTTAACTAACAATTGGTTAGCTTTTCAGATGGAATTCAAATTCATGCATATAGATATTAGAATCATTCTCTTAAAAATAGTAATAGTAATAAACATGGACTCATAAATTATATTAGGAAAATGCATTGAACAGAGAGAGTGTGTGAGAAGCATACGCCACACCCATTAGTATGCTCTAGCTAGAGTTCTAAGTGGGTACTTCATCCAATTCCAAGTCAAAGTGCTATCTTAGTTAAGCCAAACCATATCTTCCTAAAATGAGAGGAACTGCAGAAGATTAAAAATAACTTCTTTGAACCCCGGATGACTGGTTGGGGCTAAAACATGGACAAATACAGCATATATATATGACATTGAAATAGTTGGAGATATAAGTTATTATTGCATATAAAATTAGAGGAGTTGGTAAAAACAATATGTATTTGTTTAGAAGGTCGTTTAACTTTAAAGTAAAGTAATGAGGGGACAAATTAAGAAAAAAGCCAACTACTAACATCTCTAATCCATTAGAGATAACAGATAATTTAATAAGAGCGGACAAGATTGTAACCCCCACACACTACTCCTCAGTATGATATTGGTGTGTGTTTAATTAAGAGGACCCGCGAAAAAAGACTAACTGACGAGAATGCAAATAGATATGTAAAAAAGAACGTATAGTATACAAAAACACACAAGAAAGAGAAATAATGAAGCTTACCCAGATGAGAAGGAGAAACAAAGCTTGTTATTTGAATGGAGAGGCTTTGGTTAATGTGGAAATTGAAGGGTCTGCAGGTAGGTTTGCAGAATGTAGAAAGAGGAAAAAGATGATGCGTATTGGAATGTGTGTATATATATATATATATATATATTAATTATCTCAAAATATAACACTATCTTATTGATATCTGTGACCTCTGACCGAGTCTGACATATCTGTGTCACAATAATTTTTACTATTTTTGTCGTAGCATGTTTACATAATCATTAATTGCCACGTAGCAAAGTTATGAAAAAAATTGCGAAAATAATTATGATACTAAATTTTTCCATGTTGACAAGCACCTTACCAGAGGTTGGTCCAATTGTCCAATTTATTAAAAAAAGAAAAGAGATTAAAAAAAATCACAGTCCCGCCTGTTATTTTATTTTATTTTTTTTATTTTTTCTCTATATAGGGCATAAACAAAACATAAAGCTGAAAAAAACAAAACAAAACAAAAAAAAAAAAAAAACTGAAAAAAGAAAGTAAAAAAGTTGCTGTTAACCTGTTAACACAACCCTTAATCAAAAACTCAATTCATAATCATATATATAGAGCTAGCTGCTAGCTAAGGTCGGTGTCATTTACTTACGGAATATCCATCCTCGTAAATTCAGTTACAAAAAAGTGGCATGAAATTTGCAATGTCTGAGATTCCAGTTCCAGGCTTCTTCCTATCCTCAATCCTTTCCCCCGATTAATGTTTGAGTGGTCATGACTCATCAGGTCCACTTCCATGGCTTGTTTTATTTATTTTCTCATCTTGACTTTCATGTCCCTAGAATTTATTTTATTTTCGGATAAATTTTAGCTATAAACAATTTTGTGTTTTTTTTTTTTTAGGTGGATGTTGACATTGGGAATGCCTAGACATACCTTTCTCGTCCTTTTGGCTAAGATCAAGGGAACGCCTAGACAAGAGGGGATGAAATGGTTGGACTATCACTCAAATCTTATCCTTAGATTTAGGAGTTTAAATAGCAGATGAATAAGTTGGAAGATAGAAAATGATTAGGGATAAAAAAGATTTTAGTTTTTCTTTTATGTGTTTGATTGGAGATAGAAAAGTAGAAGAATTTAAAATTCTTTATTTAGTTGAGAATAAAAATAAGAAAATAAAAAATGTAGTTTGTATAAATTTAATTTTATAGCCATATTACATAGAAAACAAAAATTTTAAATTATTCTAAACTAATAAAACTTATAGCAAAAGAAAAGCAAACAAAACAAAACAAAAAAAAATAACGCCAACATACACAGTACCTATAGGGCAAAAAAAAAAAAAGAACAAAAACAAAAAACTTGCACTTTTGATATTAAAAAAAAGGACAAACAAACAAAACCAATGTGTGCAATGGCGGTGTGATAGGGTTTCAGAGAGAGAGAGAGAGAGAAATGGTACATTGAAGAATGCTTTGCAACTGAGCTTAAGAGATGTGACGGAGTTGGGGTCTCTGGTTTTGCTTTCCTTCAAGACCTACTCTGAGCTCAATTGGGTCATGGTTTATCGGTCTAGTGCCTTGGCTCTCGTCGTGGACGACGAATGCAAAAACCCTAGCTCGCCTCGTCTGCTATAACGTTTCTATTTGAAGGTGACTCAACTCATCATAGTATTGGGTCATCCGATCCGTACAATAATGAGGCTTGTCACTACTCGAATTTATAACTCTTAAACTTACAAGTATAATGAGTTACAAGAACTTTCTACCACTAAGTTAATCTCATAAGGAATCTTGTAAATTTTTTTATTTGGCACGAATTTCAATTTTTTATAATTTTCTTAGATTTTGCATCAAAGGAATGTTTTATAACTCCTAATTCATTACAAACTTTGTTAATGAACCCTACTTTAAATGGCTTTTTTTTTTTCTTTTTTTAACAAAAAGGGTGAAATTGTGGATTCAAATCAACTAGGTATGTCAATGATATATTAATAAGAGCAAATATCTTAACATGTATTATTAAAAAATCTTTTGGGTGGCAATGGCGACTTCTTGGAGAAAAGTGCAACATTCTTGAAAGTGGTTGGGGGCAAGAGGGGTGTGGCTAGTGACCTAGCCACACCACTGAAGTTGAGAGGGTTTTCGAGCATTTCATCACCCCAAGAGATGCAGCCGTTGTGGATGCCGCCATAGAAGCCACTTATGGTTTGTCAGATCAAAGCTTTGATAGTGGCCGGGCTGGAGTGAAAGTAAGTGACAAGGAGGGTTGGGGAGAGCAATGTGGTTAGTGTGATGAGGAAGAAGAGGGAGAGCGTGAGTGCAGGAGAAAGAAAGAGGTCAAGAAAAAAAAAATGAAAACACATTAAAGAACTTTTTGTGTTTTGGTATTTGCATAATAAAAATTGAGTGAGCATTTTTAAGTTTGTGTAATTGAAATGACCTGGCCAAACATTTTTTTTTTTTATCTCCCTACGTATAAGAAAATAATCTTTCAACTCTATAGACAAGAGTTCGGATGATTATGTCCTGCAATACTCTCCACACATAACCCTTAAGAATGTCTTTGTGCAAAAGAATGAAAGGATACATACTATCTCATTCACCATCAAAACCAAATTATTAGTTTTTCCTTCTTTCATAATTTCAGGAAACCCACATTTGATGTTGAAATTGGACTTATATAGTAATGGTTTAACAACTCGAGCAATATATATATATATATATATATATATATCTTCCAATTTACCCTTGATCACTGTTTCTTCAAGTAGCATGTGAAGCACAGGAGTCAGGGAGAAAATATAAAGCAATGGCTACTTCCATGCTGTAAATAAAGCTCACACAGATTCGCATAAAAATTGTTAAATAAAGTTGAGAATTAGTGATCATCACATAACTAGGTTAGTAATTTTCCAGGGTAAATATGAAGTGTATTTGAAAGCTTAGTTCCAGACACTGATGCATTCATTAACAGAATGGTGCAACATCTAGAGTTTCACCACTTACTTGCATTGCTGCTGACAGCATAACCATGACACTACTCATGTGACAAATACAAATTTCCCGTAGCCTGGAACACTTCTGAAACATTTCACCTTTACACACATTAATTATCAACGAAGCCAAAGTCTTTGACCAAAACCTCCTGCTCTTCAAAACCCACGACAGAGAAGCTAACCAAACCTAAATAATGCTACTTCCAAATTCAGACTACCTTTGACATTCAGGGAGAATTGTTTAGAATTATCATGAAATGTATTTTTCCTGCTGCGCTTGAAGAAGTCTTGCTGAAGACTTTGCATCCATATAGAGAGCTTTCACTTCCTCAATATCCGCCTATAAATCATATAAATTGAAACAAAATTACTAATGTAGTTGATGGAAGAAGAATTCTGCAATATTTTAAATCATCTTCAATCACATTGATTACAGATTAATCCAAATCATATTATTACCTTGCAGATATTGTCACGGCCATTCATTTTTGCCATAATACTGGAGGGCGATAACAGCTGAACTGCATGCCTGAAGAGATGACAGAAGCGTCACTAAATATCTTTTGAGGGATGGGACTCAGAAACAGAAAATCTAAAGATTAAGCCAAACCTTAAGGATGCTTGTAAACCAATGTCACCCAGGTAAGCCAAACTTTCGTCATCTATAACTAGGTCCTCCACATTTGCACGGAGAGCCAAAATCTGACAGTAACAAAGACCACAAATATCAGTATGTGGACAATGATAATATGGTTAGGAGTTGAAGAGAAATTGTAGACAGTGAGAGAACACAAAATTTGGGTTGAACCTTTATCATGTCAGCAACATCATAAGTCTGTGTTCGGATAATAACCAACCGGTCCAACAAGTCGACAGGTATGCCATGAGGGCAGTTCATATCAGTCCCTCTGCATGAAAACAGATTCAAATTCAGAAATTTTTATAAGATTCATGTTCAGAATTTAAATCATCAAAGTAACTTAAGTCAAGGTTCCTAGGCAACTATGAGGTAAGGCCCAGATGACAAAAGCATTAATGTTTGTAGACCACTATAAACACAAAAGATCAAAGTAATTAAAGCATCACATACAAGAATTAATAATATATATATATATATATATAAATATAA
Source organism: Quercus ilex subsp. ballota (assembly GCA_032727855.1). Lineage (NCBI taxonomy): Eukaryota > Viridiplantae > Streptophyta > Magnoliopsida > Fagales > Fagaceae > Quercus > Quercus ilex. The sequence continues at coordinate 210,076 of CM064915.1, forward strand.
GCAACCGCTGTCACACATGCCACCAACCTCCATCACTTGCACAAAATCAATTTAACCACCATTTTCATCCAAGCAGGTAAACCCCCACCACTGAGCCCATATACAACAGAACTTGTCCACTTAGCCCAGCACACAATTGCTCAATAAGATTGCTAAAAAACCCCAATAATTTTTTTGATAAGTAAATTAGAATTCTATTGAACGAGACTACTTCATGCACATGGAAAAGTACACAAAGGAATCTAAAGAATTACAAGATGTTATGTACAGAAGTATAATGATTCTAAAAACTTAAGAATGGAGTTACAATTAGTAAAACCCCATGCCCGATACCAATCAAACCAATAAAATAAAATAAAAAAACAATTCTATCAAATGTGTCCTTGAAATTCCCAAATACTCAAATTTATGACGGTTACGCTCCTACAATAGAGTCCACATCAAACATAATAGAGTCAGAATACAAATATGTGAAAAACGCTCGCCTATTCAATTCCACCATCCAAACAAAATCCACAGCTTGAATGCAGCATTACAGTGTAACAAAAGATGCTCCACAATCTCCCCACTATGGTGCTTACAACACCACCCTACTAGCATGAATACTCTCTTAATGAGATTATCGCAAGGAATTTTCCTAGGGTCTTGACACATGAAATACTTTTCCCAGGAAAACTCTTAGAACAGGGACCCCTTAAGGCATCACAAACAGAACGCACATCAAAATCTACATTCCCTTTCAATTGCCAAATCAATCTATCTCTACTCTCTCGATGAGGGATATTGGAATAGTCACACAATTGACACCCCAATTCCTATGTTCCCTTCTGTCTCCCCGGCAAGGAGCCAATAAAGGCATCTCTAACTAATGAACAATCATATAAATCCGGAAAAATCATCCTCAATTGTTGGTCACCACACCACTTGTAATGTCAAAACCAAACACAACTACCCTCCCCTATATCAAAGCAGGTATATATACTGTAGAAACCCTTCCCACCCATGCTTATGCTTTTCCATAAGCCACAACCATGAGTTCCTCGAACAGACTTTGTGCACCAACCTCCCCACTCCTCTCCATATTCCACGGCTACCACATGTCTCCATAGAAGCATTTCCTTCAACCCAAAATGCCATAACCATTTACCCAAAATGTTCTCGTTAAAGGTCACTAACTTTTTTTCGCCCAATCCACCATTAGCAATTGGGGTGCAAACCATATCCTACCCCACCAAATGCAGCTTTTAGATCATCAATCAATCCAAACATTTGACATTTTACTACATTGAGAAATGTGGAACCACCATGGCATCATCCCAGGAAAAGGCCTAGTTAATCATGGACAGACTACAGAAGCCATGAAGACCATATTTTTTTAACTTTGTGTTTACATTAGCAGATCAAATGAAAATGAATAAACAATATAAAAGCTCTACATATCAGATCGACAAAGTTCCTAGGTATGGATCCTCTAGCAGTGGGCAGCATGGTTTAAAATATTTCACAAACCCATGTACCACAAAACACATACAATACCTAGTTTTTAAACTCTTTGTTACTTAGGCATTAGCACAGCTTCACTTTCTTATCCCCTGACCACCTTGCAAGCCAAAGAAAACATCTCCAAGTTGCTCCAGTTATAAGCCATAAAGGAAAAATAGTGCTCAAAAGAAGTTTGTGATGCACTCATTTGTATGGCTTAAGTATCAAGGCTGATGCCTTAACAATGCAACACAGATGGCAAATTTATTGGTTAAGGCCTGAATGATGATAACACCGACCACAATAATAACACATTAAGAGAAGTATATCATGCATATCTATTAATCAATTACAAATGCATTCAATTTCTGCTTTAAGATTTATGACTTGTCAACTGGCAACAGTGACTTTCATAAGTAACAAGTTGCTTATTAAGGTTAAAAAGATGGTCAAGGAAGAAGCACTCCAAAATTTTTAAGGTGCACAAGAATTTCATACCTCACATTGCAAAACCCTCTGTTTGTGGCAAAGATTACTATTGGAGATAGTGAGCTCTCTAAAGCACGATTCAAGTATGAAAAGCATTCCATATCCAGCATATGTACCTGCAAATAATGATAGACAAACAAATAAATAAATAACAAAGAGCAACCATGAAACATTTAAAACATGGACAGACATAATAGAGAAAAGAACCTCATCAATGAATAGAACTCCAGGGACAAGTTCTGCTACACCTTCATCAATGTACCGGTTAACAACCTGTCATTAAAAAAAAAAAAAAAATTTACCTCCAAAGCTAGACAAAAACATAACTTTGGGAACAAACATACACCATCTCATCTTTAATGCATCATAGTGGGATAAAGACAAAGTATAGAATGATTTTTTATGTATTATTGGTGAAAAGAAGAATGGACTGTGTCAATGTCTTGGAATTTTCAACTTAATCAGAGAACTATTAAGAAAAATAATAACAACTTAAGAAAAGGATTTCCCAAAATAATTGCAGAAATTTTTGAGAAACTTCGTATGACTTGCTGACCACGACTTGAGCTTCTATCAAAAGAAAATAATACGTTGAAATTGATATCTGACATAAATTTATGAAGTAGATTAATTTATTTACTTTATTATTAATTCTTATCAAAAAAAATTATGATGTAGTACCTTATTAATTTCTTGTCTTAACTTGTCAGTGATTTCTGTTTTCCTAGGCTTCATCATCTGCCCCATTAGTGACAGTATATCTTGTCCACCTTGAGGCCGTGCATTTGCAGCATCCAGATCATGTAGTGTTACATCCTGTTAGAGATTGGATAAGCAAACAGAAAACTGAATATCAAAATAGGAAGCCCATTACATCGCAAAAAATATCAGTTTATGAGTCTTCTGATAAGTACAAACTTCCAGTACCAATAGTCAACATCAACATAATCTAAGAAAACATAAAGAAAATTCTATCAGAAGCACAACAATATATATATATATATATGAACCGAAAGCAATGCTTATATACATTAAGCTCAGTCTCACTCTTTCTCTCTCCTAGTTCTCTTTTTCTTTCCCTTTTTTTCTTTGGCTGAGCAAAATATGATTGTATGAACCACCCAACTCCACCCCCCACTTTACCACTTAGAACAGGCCTAATGGTTACAAATCCTATAAGAAGCTCAACAACTTACGAAGCCACCAAGAGTCACAAGCTGAAAAGTTCAACCAACTTAAGAGGCATTAAATTCTAGCTATATCATCCTTGGGTCGGCTGCAGTCATAAGAAAAATTCAAGCAACTTCAAGAGTCAGTTACGTCTCATCAGATAATTTCTGTAACGCATTTCCCTCAGGTCAAACAAATATGCAGCTTAAATTCTTTCTATTTTGATGGCATATGCTTCACACAATGTCAATATGGCATTTATGAAAGAAATGCTGCAATTACTAACTACACTGACAGTCAAAAAATTGAAATGCACAACCATCTTGAATCCTGATCTCAGATGGAACACAAATAGTCAGGAAATGTCCAACACTTTTATTATAAATTAGTATGTCACTTATGAATTTAAGAATATGCAACATACACAAAAAAACTAGTAGCTAAATGAAAACAGACCTGAACTATCTCCTTCTTTTTGTGAACCTCTCCTTTAGGAAGTGGAACATACTCTTCTGCTTCAAGGTCAAATTCTGTAGCGAAAGCATCACTTCTGCCCACCCTCTTTACTGCTCCACTATTTGCTTCAATATATATAACATCACCAACAGCCACCTGCAACATTGTATCAGGTAAACCAAAAAGGGATCAAACTATAATCAATTTTTTAATTAGATTCACCTTTTGAGCACACCAAACCCCAGGTTAAAAGTTTTAAAATAAATAAATAAAAACAGCAGGAAAATGAAGAACAGGAATCAAAGTGACATGACATCAGATTGAGTTGCCTGTCCTAAGTTTTTAAAAATAAAAATAAAAATAAAACAGAAATTAGCCCCAAAAACAAACGACCTGGCATACTCAAGCACATGTTGCAACACTAGTAATACTGAATTTTTAATTAGGAAAAAAAGGGACGTAAAGTATACAGAAGATGTGTACAAAGGTTCACCTAAAGACCACATTTAAGATTCATCTTGTCTAGAAAATCTATTTATGAACCAAAAAAATGAGGATGCAGCCAAAAGCAAGCAAGCAAACATTCACTCATACTGCTATCATTTTGTTCTCTACAAATCACCCATGTTATACGTAGAGTAGCATTCCATATTGATCTGTTACTTTGCCCTCCAAACATAAGGAACAAATCAGTAACCTTTGAAGGTATCACCCACTCAAAATAAAGAAAAGGTAAAAGACTACAAATCTCTAGCAATAAAACAATAAAGCCTTAGATATTCAACTAATTTGCCACTAGCTTTACACATACAACACCAATCCACAAGGATTGTATTCCTTTTGATGGAAGAACATTTTGCAAGGTGACAATAATAAATGAACATAGTCATTGAAAATTTTGCATATAACAGCTTCACACACACTCCATGGATAAGAAGGATGAGTAAATTTAAAATACTTCGCAAAGAGATTATACAAAGTAAATGAATATATCAAAAAAGCAAATATATTTCTATCATTGTAAAAATAACAGCAAATAAATAAAAGGAACCTACCTTCTCCTTGATCAAGGCATCATAAATGGTTGGGTCCAACTTCAGTTGCTTGGTTCCTTTCACAGTTTTTAATCCAATGATCACATGGCTAATACTTTTACCATAGCCACCTGTCACACTCTCAGCTTCTTCCGGGGAAAGTTCAGTAACCTATGACAAGAACAGCAACATATCAAGAATTAAGAAGTAAAGATAAAAATAACACAAAGAGATTATGGTCACATCAGACTAATATCAAAGAAGCATTAGTAACTTGCCTCTCCTTCATAGACTTCTTTATTTTCCTTGATACGTAGACCAATGGCCCGTCGAAAGTTTTCCATCAAAACCTCAGTTTTCTTTACTTCTGATGAGTACACTTCTGACCCAACCATTGGGCAGAATGGAACCTGCAAAATAACAAAGAAGAGTTTTATTTAATAAGCCTGAAGGGCCATCAATCATCTAATATCATAATGGGGGAAAAACATGAAACATCAACAAAGAACTCTCACCAAGGAAACATAAAATATGTTGATAAATAAAAAAACAAAACAAGTTACCAAGATAAAATGTGAGAAGTACCTTGCTCCCAAGTTCCTGTGCTATTCCAAGAGCCAGAGCTGTCTTTCCAGTACCAGGAGGCCCAGCCAGTAGAAGTGCCCGCCCAGCCATTTTCTTCTGCCGTATCATATCAACTACAAGACCAGATGCTTCTCTTGCCTCTGCCTGACCCACAAACCCAGCAGCCAAGGGCAATGCTCTTCCACTGGCCTGGAAATTAATGACCAAAAATCCAACATTGAATTACCAGTTATTCACATGAAGATCAAACCAGAAAACCAGTCATGACCTACAATATCAATTCAAGCAAGGATCTATTTAGGCCTCTAGGATTTGGTCTCCTGACAAGTGACCCCTTTTCCCACCTTTGGTGCCGATAAATAGGTGTATATAATTGACATTCACAAGCTCTATTTCAAATGTTGTTTTCTTACCCACAAAACAAAGGTCTGCCACTTTATAATAATGATAATAAAACACACACACACACACATCAACATATAGGCGAGAGAGGACAGTACAAAGAAAATTAAGCAGAGCATGACAATGCACTATCAATATGTCCATACAACCATCTAAAATCCTCAGATTCATATAGTCCTAAAGAACTAATCTCAACATCATATTCAGTGGCCAAAAAAGTAGAACTACTATCAACCACATAATTCATAATAAAGTGACTAAATTTCCAGGCTTGGAACCCACCATGAAAAAATATATGATAAGTGACCCCTTTTCCCACCTTTGCTGACCATTAATAGTTCTTTATAATTGACATTCAAAAGCTCTATTTTTCATATGTTTTTTTCTTGCACCCAAATCAAAGGTTTTCCACTTAAAAAAAAAAAAAACATCAACATATAGGTCAATATATCCATACAACCATCTAAAATCCTCGGAATCATATAGTCCCAAAGAACTAATCTCTGCATCATATTCAGTGACCAAACAAGTAGAACTACTACAAACCACATAATTCATAATATAGTGACTAAATTCTATGGGAGCTGTCAACCTTGTCACAACCCTCCTCTTTTTCCAGGCTTGGAACCGTGCTATGAACAAAATATATGGTAAGTGACCCCTTTTCCCACCTTTGCTGACCATAAACATTTCTTTATAATTGACATTCACAAGCTCTATTTTCCATATGTTGTTTTCTTGCACACAAAGCAAAGGGTCTTCCACTTTTGAAAAATCACTACAACCTATGATATAGGTCAATATATCCATACAACCATCTAAAATCCTCAGAATCATATAGTCCTAAAGAACTAATCTCAGCATCATATTCAGTGACCAAACAAGTGTAACTCCTACCAATCACATAATAATTCACAATAAAGTGACTAAATTTCACGAACGCTGACAACCTGCCACAACCCTCCTCTATTTCCGGGCTTGGAACAAAATATATGATACTAAGGGTACATTTCGTTAGGCATTTTGGAAGATTAAAAGAGTATTTTTAAAACCCAAAACTCCGTTTTGCAACCACAACTCCTCGGACGTCCCTTTTTTTTTACAAACACTTATTTTAAACTCAAAAAAAATCTTCCAATAGCTTATACAATCGCGCCCTAAGCACAGTTAGAACAACTGCCATATCATTTTTTTAAAACAATTATTTGAAAATACATTTATATAAAGAAAATGTAAGTCGGCAATAAATTATAGAAATTTAAAACAATAAGAAAAAAAAAAAAAAAAAAAAAACCCTTAAAGCGTGTAAAAGTGGAAAATTAGAGTGTGAAATTTATATACCTCAAGGCCAAGACCTTTGATGTGAGTGTGAGTAGCAATGCGCTGCTTCTTCGTAGTGGACTGGACCTCTTCTATCCTCACTTTATCCATCTCTCTCTCACTCTCTCGCTATGTGTGTGTGTTCAATTTGGGTTTTGCTGAAACAGCTTGGTGGTGGTGAGCAAGGTGTGTGACAGGGGTGTGCTCGGTTCGGTTTCGGTCGGTTTGTATGGGTATGGCCAACCGAAACCGAATATTTCGGTTTGTGAAATTCTCAACCGAAATGGCTGGAAATCAATCGGTTTCTGTATATTTCGGTTTCAGTCGGTTTCAGTCGGTTTTCCAAAGAGAGGGTTATTGAGATTTTCAAAACCACACCATAAGCTCAAACACAAACAAAACCAGCATTCCACTCCAAATCAGGATTTGCTACTACTTATCCAAGAATTAACAAATCCCAATTCAAATAAAGATTAAAAAAAAAAAAAAAGCACCACTTCAACACAGCTAACAGATACCCCTTTTATCCAAAACAGAAATTCTTGATCTTCTTATCTGTTCAGAAAAAAATCAGAGAATATGGAGAGGAAACTTATCTGGGAAAATGAAAATTCTTCTGAAGCTTGAAACTTTCCGGGGGAAAAAAAAAACTGCAGAGAAAGTTTGTGGGAAAATGGGGAGTGAGGAATGGAAGGAAAGACCGACCAATGTTCGTTGGTTTGGCGTTCTGTAATGTACAAATGTGTTAGATTTTCACAGCTTGGAGAGAGAGACAGAAAATATTGAGAGGAAAAGTTGGGGAAGGGGGCGGCTGATGAGAAGAAAAGGGATGAATAAAATAGGGGTATTTCCGTATTTATATCATTACATAAATTTCGGTTTTTAAAAAATAAAACTGAAACCGAAATCGAAATTTTGGCAACGATTCGGTCGGTTTTTAGCGATTTTTTCGGTCCCTCGGTTTTTTTGTACACCCCACTGTGTGTGAGGGTTTAAGCTGTTAAGCAGAAGAGAACGAAGAGGCAACACGCCTTCGCGGCTGGGCTTAAATTTGGGACTTGGAAATGGAAATGGATCTTTTGGTTTTGAATGGGGCCCGCCTGAGTTACGACCCTTTGTTATTTTAATGGTTTTTGGAGTTTAAATAGTGTCATGGGCCGGATTTAGTTGGGTTTGTGGTCTTAATGTCCAGCCAGTAGAAATCCAGCTCATTTGTAACCCATAAATTGTTTTACAGGAAGGAAATTGTTAAGAGCGTACTGATTAATTAGAGTATTTATTATCAATGGTAAAAGAGATGTTAATAAACCTAAATACCAAAACTTAAGTAATAATTTTACACCTCACAAAATAATAAGAATGGTTTTTAAGTTTGACCTAAATTCATTTTAAGCTTCTAACTTCACTTTTATTCAATTGAGTTTTCAAAATTTCGAGTTTATTTAATTAAGCTTTCACATCAACTTCCATTAAACGCGTGTCGTTAAGTGATTATAATTTCAATGATATTGATGCTTTTGTTACGTTGTTTTGCTTGTGGTGTAAGTTATTGAGCTCATATGAGTCAGGCAACTGAAAAGAAAAGCATGGGATTGACGTATTGCATTATAAATACCTAGTATTTAAATAAGTATTATGGTTAAATATCAAGTTTTGGAGGAAACAAATACCATGCTTAGTTACATTTTTGTTGTTGCTGTTGATATTTCGATAGTTACAACAATAGTAGGGATTTAGATGTATTTGTTGGAAAAACCAAATGATGCATATTAATCTAAAATCCTAGGAATCATATAGTCCTAAAGAACTAATCTCTGCATCATATTCAGTGACCAAACAAGTAGAAGCGGAGAGATCTGCTGACACCTGCAAGAGAGCAAAGCGTCTCCGCATCTAACTTCAGGAGAACCTCCTTTATCATCACACCGCTTGCTACTCCCTCCAACCCCATCTAATCTTCCCTCTTCCTCTTCCTCTTCTGCTTTATTATTATTATTATTTTTTAGCTTATGGCTCTTGATATTATACTTTAGGCCCTTTTGTTTCACTGTAACTGTGAGGCCCATTTTATTCATTCTTCAGCTACGGACCATGTATGACTTCTCCCAACTTTTCAATTACTACATTACAAGCTGACTTCAGTTTCACTGCCATGGACTTCATCAGCGGCCTACCGTCTACACTTTGATTTTCACAACTCAGATTAATAAATACCTTATTAAACTTTAAATTTTTTTACTTTTCTAATTTTTAAAGGCTGAAGAAAGAGGTTTAACTTTTAATTTCAAACACTTAAAACCAATTGCACTGCATCTCAATTTTGTTTTCTTAAGCCAAGAATACCATAGATAAAACAAATTTCACAAGCTTTTTTGCATAACATATTAAAGTAACACATTCTAATTAATGCAACATCTTTTTTTCTTGACAACCATAAAATCACTTTTATTGTGCATCATTTTCCGGCTGCCTATATATATATATATATATATTCTCATCTTTGATATTATAGAAACAGTTAAAAGTTACGTTGTCATTGCTCATCATTCGACTTGAGGGTTCAACACTAACATCCAGCTATACGACCTCCAATGCCACAAGGTCTACAATCCATTAGCCTGGCTAGTCGTTACAAAGAGACAAGCATTTGGTTAGCTTAAAACTTTAACACACTGCATCCACCCCAATTAGAAACTGAGACATGATGTTCAAAAGCAGATAGGTATAATTACAACAACATCTACAAACCATTAGTCCCAAATTTAGTACGATTACAAAAGGTAAATATATAAAATAAAATAAAATTGAAATCATTAAACTATTAAGCCCATATCTCTTTGTACAAGTGATGGATGAGGTCACTAGATCGATTCAAGAAGAAGTATCCTAGTATATACTTTTTGCAGATGATAAAGTTTTAGTGAATGAAACTAGAAGTAGAGTTAATGCCAAATTAGAAATGTGGTGAGAGTAGGGCAGAATGTTCACTAAACCACACGAACCACACAAATCGCACCGCTCGTAAAATGACGTAACCGTACTGCACAACAAGTAGTAGTGAACCACACTGCATGGTGCAATGTGGCGCGCGGTTTTATAATTAGAAAACCAAACAAACCGCACCCTATATATATTAATATTTAATATTTATTTATTTTATATTAAATATATATTATAAATTTATAATATCAAATACAAATAGTCAAATAGCCTAGCTAAGCCGCCTCTCAAGTATCACTGATTCACTGTATCAAACTATCCGTGTATGAATAAGTTGATGTGCACAGACACACACTATTGTAATGCGTTGACACTTATAATCTATTTCAAATGCATCTTATCTTAATTAGGAGGATGATCTTAGTACTACCAGGTACTACAATTCAATCAACAAAATTTACAGAAAAGTAATGAGCAGAAATAAAAATAAAATATTACTACTTACCAACCAACCACTTCTGAGTATGTTTCTGTTTTAATAATAGGAAAAAAAATACTCAAAGACAAAGCCTACCAGCAAAAATCAATAAAACGCAATCAAATGCATTCTATTCAAGCAGAATAAACCACAATATTAAACCTACACCACAAATAGAAGAGGATCGGACAGAAAAGAAGATAAATGAGCCTTGTATATGGGTTTTATCAAATGTTTATTGGTGTAAATGAATAATTATCAATGTTTACAGGTGTTGATTAAAAAAGTCAGCCCAAAATAAAGAAAAATTAACTCAACAATTTAAACTTGGCCTAAAACAATGGAAAAATCAGTTTTTGGTTAGACAAGAAAAGCCCAAAATTTTGAAAAATATAACAGTCCAAAACCATTCAAACCGCACCTATGACCACAAAACTGAGGTGTGTTACAGTTATGATTTTGGCCAAACCGCACCACAAAGTACAATGTTAAAAATACCCCAAAACCTCACTGTACTGCACCACAAACACCCCTATGTGAGATGCTCTAGAATCTAAAATCTTTCATTTAAGTAGGACTAAAACGAAGTGCATGAAATGTAAGTTTAGTAAAAATAAAAATAGAGATGAAAGGGCAGTAAGATTTTATAAGATGACTATATGACTGGTTATGCTCTATGGTACCGAATGTTGGGCAGTTAAGAAGCAACTTATCCATAAAATGAGTATAGCGAAAATGAAAAATGCTAAGATAAAATAAATGAGAACACATAGAAAGATAAGATTCGAAATAAGGAAATCATTTCAAAGGTAGGGAATAGGGATAGCCCTAATTGATTAAAAAATGAGAGTGAATCGCTTGAGATGATTTAATCATGTTCAAAGGAGAGCGAGCAATGAACCAAGTGAATTAATCCAAGTTGAGGGAATGAAAAAATGTGAAGGAAAGCCAAAAATAACATTAGTAGAAGTAATTAACAAAACAAAAATAAAGACATGTCAATTAGAGAAGCAATAGAGAGCATGACTCAAATGAAATAGACTAGATAAAAAGAATTCATGTAGCCAACCCAATCTAATTTGTCGAGGGTCCATAGCTGACCCCAAATTAGTTGTTGTTGTTGTTGTATTAGTATTAAACTCTTGGGCCTTGCTTCTGCACGACTAGCATCATAACAGGGTAAACAGTTTGTTTTAAATATGATTGAGAGAGCAAAATTTCAGTATTTATTTATATATAGAACAAGAAAATATCTGTTGTAAATTATGAAGTCTAATACGCTTCAGAGCTTTTGAAGAAATGTTTATTCATCCAAAAATAAATACACTTAAGAACTCAGTCCCAGAGACAACCAATAAATTTAGAAAAACACAACTGACTACTTCATGACTCCAGTCCTTTTATTCATGTCGTAATTTGACATGCAACTCCTTGAATGATGGTTCAGATGGACAGCTCAGATTTTGAGACAAGGATTCCATCACTATCTGCATACAACCATTCCCCATCACGAATCCAGGTTCCTGCAATGTATACAGGGACATGCTTTTCACCAATGCCTTTTTTGTTCGATTTCAAGGGATTAGATGCCAAAGCTCTCACCCCAATATCACATGCATTGATTTCATCAACATCTCTAATGCAGCCATTTAGTACAATACCAGCCCACCCCATATTTTGAGCCAATTGTCCCAAATTCCCTCCAACCAAAGCACATCTCATGCTCCCTCCGCCATCTATAACCAAAACTCTACCTTCACCTCTGATTTCGAGAAGCTCCCTAACCAATACATTGTCCTCAAAAACCTTAAGAGTGACAATTGAGCCTGAGAATGCATGACACTGGCCATATATCTGGAAAGTAGGTTCAAGAACACGCAAATCACCACTTGCCAGTAGCGCTGCATTTGTATCACAAGCTTCTGTAGTTGCTAAGGCAGCCATATTCTTTCTGCATTCACAGCTATCTAAATATTACTAAAATGCAACAGCGTGTATACTCCATGCCTCTGGCTACCAAAGCATGTATTCAGTAAAAAGAAACAATAAAGAAATGCAAATATGTGGATGCTGATCCCATATGCATCAACATATGGGCCTAAACAGCAACATATAGCGCATATGAATGGCTTTATTGAAGATGTAAATGTATAATATTCCAACATAAGCAAGACGGTAAACTAACTTTAAAACTCCAGGAAAATAAACAAAAATGGATGGCTTAGTCCAATTTTTGAATTTATCCAAATTAAAACAATTGCAATCGTTATGCTGGACGTCATTAAAGCACCCCCAAAAAAAAAAACAGATAAATAATGTGATTGCTCCCATAATTTTGTAGGAAAGGGAGTCAACTATGCTCAAATTTTTATGAGTACTATCAGAATGGACATAAAATCCCAGTACTCAAGTACATGAGAACATAATCAAGCCTTATCTAGGGGACTCAACTAACTTGCATAGGAGTTGCAATAAACTAAGTAGCTCTTTAGATCAATATTGTACCTAACTATAGGTTAAATTTGACACTGAAATCTGTGGACATAATGAAGTTTTCATAAAGATTGACTGGACATAAGAATTTCCAAACTTCATTAAAATATGAATTAAGAGTTATGCCAAAATATGAATTAAAATTTGCCACTGTGTGTGTGTGTTTTTTTTTTAGGTGGATTTTGATATTGGGAATGCCTAGACAAGAGGGGATGAAAAGGTTGGACTATCACTCAAATCTTATCCTTAGATTTAGGAGTTTAGATGGTGGATGAATAAGTTGGAAGATAGAAAATGGTTAGAGATAAAAAAAAAATTAGTTTTTCTTTTATGTGTGTTTGATTGGAGATAGAAAAGTAGAAGGATTTAAAATTCTTTATTTAGTTGAGAATAAAAATAAGAAAATAAAAAATGTAGTTCATATAAATTTAATTTTATAGCCATATTACATAGAAAACAAAAATTTTAAATTATTCTAAACTAACACAACTAATAAAACATATAGTAAAAGAAAATCTAACAAAACAAAACAAAAAAATAACGTCAACATACACAATACCTATAGGGAAAAAAAATAGAACAAAAAACAAAAAACCTGCACGTTTGATATTAAAAAAAGGACAAACAAACAAAACAAATGTGTACAACGGTGTGTAAAGGGGTAGATGAGTCATTTCTTACCTACCTCCTTCCCTTAAATCATTCTCCTATTTTCTCTTTGTATCCCCTAAATTGGGGGATTAGTTTTTGGTGGAATTGGAGAGAAAACACCTAGGCATTCCCATTTTTCTCCTCTCAACCAAGCAATCCAAAAAAACATCTTCCCCCTATTTTCCCCTCCCCTTTTTCATCCTCCTCCAAAAAAATGTGTTTGGAAAAAGCTCTTTTTTTGTTTTTTACTTTTTGTTTTATATCTCAATTTTTTACAAATAATTTAATTTTTAGATTTTTATCACATATTTAATATAAAAGTTACCAAAAAATTTATATATATATATATGTGTGTGTGTGTGTGTGTGTATATATACTATAGAAATAAATTGTTTACAAAGGCACTCATATTCTTTTTTTTTTATATAGGTAAACTCCAAACGTGTCCATTTATTATCTTGTGTAATAGTCTTTCACATGAAAGTGAATTCCTTAAGCTGGCCTTCCTTGAGACGAATGATTTATTAACTTGTTATCATATGTTGTTGTTTTTTTTTTTTTTTTTAAATCATCAATCAGCTGGACTTTTCCTTCAATTGTTGAATTAATTCTGAAATTTTAATTTTTGTCCTTTTTTATTTTTTATTTTTTGGTTAAAATGTGTTAATTTGATATTTTGTCCAGATCTATTAACAACCCCGCTTGTTAATAGATTTGAAGGAAATGACCAACTTAACTAGGGCTGTCCAGTGGTTCATAAACCCAACCAAACTGATCGGATTCGACCGACCAGAGCCCAACGGGTGGACTCGAAGCCCATGGTCGATAAGATTCATCTATTTAGGTAGCGGGTTAAGGGATTGAAAAATCCATATAACCCAACCCAACCAAAGGTTGAAGATTTTTTTTTTAAAAAAAATTCATCTGTGAAGTGATAAGACAATATTTTGTTCACTATTGTCTAAGTTCTGACTAATTAAGACTTACACACTAACTCAATATACATGCAATTCCTGAATCAATTCAGAACTCCTCAATATCAAATCAAAATAGTTTCAAACTTTTTACTATTTCAGACTCTCTCTCTCTCTCTCTCTCTAACCCTAGCCCCCTTCTTACCGCTGCCATCATTAGCTCACTGTCCTCATTGCACTCGTCGTCATTGGCTTGTAGCCTCTCTCTCACCCAAACCCCTCTCTCTTAAAGCCTCCTTTGATTTGCCATCTAAGGCTTTAATCTTATGCATTTAATGGTGGGTCAGTATTTTTTTTTTAATTTCGTATTGATCTTATGATGGATGTGGTGATGGTGGGAAATGAAGTGGTGGTGCCAATTTAGTGCTCTCTCTTTTCGCCTCATAAATCTAGGGTTTGTGGACTTATTTGTGCTATTTGATTTTTGTAGGTTTCGATTGTGGTTCTTCTGTTGTTTAGGTTTGTGTTTTGGGTTTTGATTTATCTGTGTTCTTTTCTCATGTGTTTGGGTTGGTTTGGATTTCTCACGGGTCTAGGTATTGATTTCTCTGTTCTTTAAGTCTAGGATTTCTCTTTCTCCTTCTTGTTATGCTTCAGGCCCTAATTACACGATAGTTTCGACCCGCTCAACGGACGACCCGAGTCACCAAGTCCAACCTGAAAGTTGGTTGGTCTCAGGTCCATTTTTTGTTCACCCGATCCAATCAGGTCTAGTGCGGGTTAACTCAAAACCCAATCCGACCCGACCCGTGAACAGTCTTAAACTTAACTCATTTTTATGAGATTGGAAGACTGTGGGTCCATTCAAGAACAGTTTATTTAGCTGAAACTAGAAACTTTTTTTCTAAAAGTACTGTAGATAAAGCTAAAAATTAGCTAAAATAATACAATAGAACCCATGAATAGTACTAAAAAGTGTGATGTAACTCATGAATAGTAACAAAAATAAGCTAAATAGTAAAAGAAGCTGCCCATTATAAGCTATTCCAAACGCAACCTAAATTACAAAAATTAAACTTTAATGACTAATTTAACAATTGAAGTAAAAGTTAAGAGATTAACAACCAAACACCCACTAATTTGTTAATCTCTTAACTTTAATTTCCCATCATTAATTTTCCAACTTATTTTTATACATTCTCCAACATTTCCTCTCCCTTTTATCTTTTTATATCTCCACTACTATGTATCTTTATTTGTTTGGAGAGATTTTAGGAAGGATAGAAAATTGAGGAAAGAAAACTTTTTTAGTTGGTGTTTGGTTGGGGGGGAGAGAGGGGGGAAAAAAAAAAGATGGTGGAGCTCGGGTGTTTTCTCCCCGAACCCACCAAAATATTTTCTTCCCAAAATGGGGAGAAACTAGGGGGGGAAGTTCAATGGGAGAAAATGACGAAAATGTCCAGGTGCACTTGCACATGGATTTTGTCCAATTGCTCTTTTTTTTTTCTTTGATTTTTGTTTCGTCCAGTTGCATTTCCGTTTTTTTGTTTTGCTTTTTATATTTTGTTCCTTTATTCTTTTTTTCTACTTCTTTGTTTTTTTTTCCTGGCTTGTACTTCTTAGTAGTTTTTTTTTTTTTTTTTTTTGTGCTCATCTTTCTTTGGCTTGTGCTATTTTTAAAAATATATATATAATGGAAGTGTCTTTACACAATTTTTTTAATAAAAAAATGTTTTATTTTTTTGTTATATTTAATGGGGACATAATTATAAATTTATGTCAACTTCATTTTCCATCCTCTCATTTTTCTTCTAAACCAAATAGATAAGTTTTCTATCTCTCCACTTTTCCATCCACCCAACCAAACACAAATGAGAGAAAATTATATCTCTTCTATCCTCCAACTTTTATATTCCCTCCCCATTTTCTATCTTCACCCTTTTCCACTCCTCCAACCAAACTGACCCTTAATATCACTCTTCCTCTATCCTTTTATCTTCCTTTTATTTTTTTTCTTTTCTTATTCATATCCTCTTACTATAAATTTGCAATTCACTCTCTCATTATATGCATAGTTTTCTCATACACAAAAGGTTATTTCTCTCTCCCTCTCTCTCTCCTTTTTTGTTTTTTCATTTTTAGTGGATTTTATTATTTTTCTTGCATCTCTACTTTAGGTTGATGTGATTTAGTTTTGTATTTTTAAGTTGTTATCTTTTTTCTTTTCTTTGATTTCATAGATGTTATTTTATTAGATTATAAAGATAATATACAAGAAATATAATGGTATTCTATTACATAACATGACTTGAATAATTTAGTGTTTATTAATATATCTTTTATTTTTACTCTTTTTCTTCTCATCTTATTTTCTATAAATTTGTCATTCTCTCTCATATTCTCTCTTGAAAAAGTAATTATTCTCCCTCTCTTGATTTTATATTCTTCCTTGCAACTCTACTTTAGATTGATGAATCATTGTACTTTTTAAAACTCTATTTTGGGTTAATACATATTGGTTTTGTATTTTTGAGTTTCTCATCACAATTAATCTCTCTCTCTCTCTCTCTCTCTATTATAGCTTTGGTTTGATTTTGTTTGAGTTAATATTTAGGGTCTGTTTAGGATCCGCTTATTTTGCTGAAATTGAAAACTTTTTTGCTGAAAGTACTGTAGATAAAGGTAAAAGTTAGCTAAAATAGTATAGTGGGACCCGTGAATAGTACAGTGGGACCCATCAATAGTACCAAAAAGTGCAATGGGGCCTATGAATAATAGCAAAAATAAACTGAATAGTAAAATAAGTTAACAAAAATAAGTGTTGCCAAACGCACACTTAGTTATTTTGGAAGTGATAATTGAATTTATATCAAAACACAACATTGATTATACATTTGAGTGTGTCTATATTTGTGTAATATTAAGTGCAATTTTGTTATGATTTTTTATTATCATGATAATTTCCTTTAAGAGAATGAGGAATTTGAATAATTTATTTGAAATGTAAAAAATATAAAATAATCTTGAAGAATATGTACCACCTTATAAAGGAATAATATCAATTAAACACTCTCAAAATAATAGTACGATACATTGGTAGAGATAAAAAGATGAAATAGTTTTAGAAAATGTTGAACGTATTAAATGTAACATTTTTTTCTCCAAAAATATGGATTTCTTGTATTTTAGGTCCAAAAAGTAGTTGTTTATTTTTTTTCCTTTGGCTTATATATTTTTTATATATGTTTTCTATGCTTTTGATATTAGGGAGAGAAAGTTTGGATATTGAGAAAATTTGTCAAATTTCTAACATAGCTTATATACAAAATTATGTCAATAAATATTACAAGGGAAATGATATTTTTATGCTTCATCTTTTAAGTTCTTAAATCTTGATTAATATTGTTTTGTTTTTCATTCTTTCTTGGAACCCCACTTTAGGTCGACGAATCATTGTGTTTCTTATAACTCTATTTTGGATTAATACTTTTTGGTTTTGTGTTTTTTGAGTTTCCTATCATAACTTCTCTCTCTCTCTCTCCCTCTCTCTTATAGCTTTGGTTTAGTTTTTGTTTGAGTTAATACTTAGTCATTTTGGAAGTGAGAATTTGAATATATATCAAAACATAATCTTGGCAATTTATTTGAATGTTCCTATCAATTATTTAAGTAATATCAAGTGTAATTTTGTAATGAGTTTTAATTATCATGATAATCTTCTTTAAGAGAGTGAGAAATTTGAATAATATATTTGAAACTTAAAACTTTAGTTGTAAAGAAAAAAAATAGGAAACATATCAAATTAGTTCTGTTCGGTCCACTTCAGTCCATCCGCTCTACTTCGGTCCATTTCGGTCCAATCTACTTTGGTCCACTTCAGTCCATTCCAGTTGAATTCAGTCCATTTCAGTCTATTCAGCCCATTTGGTCCACATCTGTCCAATTCGGTCTAATTGGGTCCATTCAGTCCAATTAGGTGTACTTAAGAATGGAAAAAGACAAGTTTTGATTGAGAGTACTATCAATTATTTGATTAATATCAATTGTAATTATAAGATAAGTTTTGGTTATTAACTTATTATAATAATCTCCTAAAGAGAATGAGAATTTGAATAATAACTATAAAACTTAAAAATTTTAGTTGTACCAAAAGAAATTCAAAAAATATAACGCATAATAACAATAGTTAAAAGAATATGAACCATTTCAAAAAAGAATAATAATATCAATAAAAAAAAACTTTAAAAAATTATATATTTATAAAAATAGGGTGATGGAAATTACTTTTTGAAAATATTTAATTTTTAGGAAGAACAAATTATCTACAATAAAATTTAGAAAATAAAATATACACATTTGATATAAGTTTGTTATGAGTTTGATTATCATGGTAATCTCGAAGAATATGGACCTTATACATGAATAGTATCAATCAAACACACCAAAAATAATATAATGATATATTGGTCGGGATAGAAAGATGAGAAATAATTTTAGAAATTGTTTAATTTTTAGGGAGAACAAAATTATTTTCAACATGTAAGAACTAAAAGAGTAAAGGCCCAAGCCTACTTAGAATTGTGATGCCCGAATCTTCAAACCAAGCCCCCTAATAATGAATTTTTAATAAAGCGAGATTCTAAGTCAAGTGCAACACTTAAATCAACCCAAGTCTAAAAATAATAGAACCTAAATGACAAATAGGAGTAGATGGACCAACAACTCAGCGATGGAAAGCCTTCTCGGGTGAATCCAAGGATAGATCTTGTATTGATAAATTAGGATAATATTGCTTAACATGGCATTTCCTTGTTCTTTCACTTGTTCCTTTTTTCTTGAAAAACGTTCATCCCCTTTTTCTAGGGGGTTCCTTTCCTTATATAGCCCCTCCCCTTGCATCCCAGCCCTCCATGGGGATCCCTTAGGATATTTTTCCCATCAAAACTCTTCTAGAGGTGGTAGGGAGAGTTGTTAGTTGTGAAGTTGCTGTTCAGAAGTCATTTCCTCATTAATGCAGCTGGTTAGGTTGATGCAGAGCATTGAATGCGAATGTGGGAGGTGTCTTCTTCAAGAAACTTCCTCCCACCACCCCTGCAAGTCTTGTACCCTCCCGTTGCCATCCCTTCCCTTATCCTTAGGCTTTTTAGGGATGCCAGTTGTCCTTTGGCTCTCTTGCTCTCCTCGGGTAGGCGCGGTCCTTGGAGTTGACTTACCTTTCCTTGCTTGGATTGGGCAAATCTATCCTCGAATTGGACCCCTCGGTCCTTGACCCCCCCCCCCCCCCCCCTAACACACACAACAAATTTTAGAAAACAAATTATACATTTATTACAATTACAAAATGATTATCAATTCCCATGCTTCGAGTGGATTTGCGACCAGTTATAAGTTAAAAGTTATAACCATCTCTTTCTAACTTTGCAAAAGTAAAAATTTTGTACATTGATGCAATCTTTTTATTCTATGAATTTGAATTCTAGATTTGTTCTTTGGTTGGTTTTGAAAAAAAAAAAAAAAAAAAAAAAGAAGAGGATTTTTAAGTTTTAAGTCTTAAGTCTTAACGCCATGTGAAGCCCTTTATTTTTTATTTTTGATAACAAAAAATGGGTAGGGGGCGATTTAAGTTAGCGTCTTCTACCTGAGTGTGAATATAGTGACACCCTACCCACTGGACCCAAGCTTGCGAGTAAGGGATCCGGATGAGCCATAACTGTGCACTCAACCCCATCGAATATGCTAGTAAGTATGTGTCGAAAGTATGAAGTTATTTTACAAATGCTTTCCATTGCGAGATTCGAACCTGAGACCTCCACCTCCCAAATCCCTAAAAGTGAGCCCGTGACCGCTAGACCAACAACCCCGGTGGTGAAGCCCATTTAGTATTTCTCGCTAAAGACAATTTCATACACCACTAAGGAAGTCGGCCCACTTTGGTTGTGGTTAGCAGGTTTAGATTTAATTTTTGGAGCTTGAGTTTAAGTCTTTGGTCGACTTTTAGCACGAGTTTAGGGCTTCATGATATTATGTCAGGAATTTTTTACCGGCCTATATGTGAATCATTTTAATATTTTGGATATTATTAAAAATCAAAATTTTGAAACTAACAATGGTCGTTCTATTGTGAGTGAATAAGAATTTCGTTTTAATAATTCTTTTTTTTTTTTTTTATGTTAATGAATAAAACGTTTGCAAAAATAAGGTATTAAATTTATAAAATTAAAAAGAGGGATAGATAAATGTTGTAAATTCTAGGGGACCAACTTGCAGTTTAGATATTAGTGTTCTCTGTTTCTCTCCCTTTTTTTTGTGCAAGATCTGGGTTGGACACTATAAATGACATGACACAGACACACGGATGGATATTTATTAGAGACTAGAGTTTTCATAGCTATTGTTATCACTCAATAATAGTTTGGATCGCTTGAAATGTCAAAGCAAAGAAGCGCAATCAAGGTGGGGAAAAGAAAAAATCTCTAAGTCATACATGGGTTGGTAGATTAGGGAAGAAAAAAGATCGAGCCGTGGAACTTGGTTTCCAAGATGTGGCCCCTATGATTTGTCTTATCCACAATAACATTATTTTCCTTCCATTATTACAAAATAGAGCTAATACATGGTCGGTGAGATAGTTTTTACCTATATATTAACATCAAAGTTTTGTTTTCAAATTGCCTATATACTATTTGAGAATAAATTCAATAACAGTGGTGTAAAACCTCATTTTTTTACACCCTCCATAACACATTTGTCATGTCATCACTCTTCAAATATCAAAATCCTCTCACTCATAAATCAACATTCCTCTTAAACGTTATATTTATTATTAAAAACAAAACAAAACAAAATAGATGGACCCACAGCCACCCGATTCAATCGGAAAGGAAGAAAGCATACTGAAGAAAGAGCAAACTGAAGTACTAGAAAAGCCAAGGGCAAATTATAACTTACCATTTACCAACATATGGTTTAACTGAAATTTAAGTTACCTATCTGTAGTTTAAAATCTCATGATGTAAGTGTTTTGTTGAATTCTTTTTGATCTTATTTGATCTTGAATTTTTGTGTTTTCTGTGTTTTTGGAGGAGAGAGACAAAGTGAAGCAAAATTACATATTTAACCATATTTTTAACAAAGTTGGGTTACAAAACTCTAACTAAGTTAATTTCATGTGGATAAAGTGTCAAATTTCAAACCACAGGTAGGTAACTTAAATTTCAACCAAACCACAAGTAGATAAGTTGTAATTTGCCCAAAATCCAATTTGTAGATTGGAGTTTGAAGAGAGTCCCATTGGGTGGCCACACCAAACTATTGGGGAATTTGGCTCCTCTCTTCAAACTAGGGCTGATGACCATATCTCCATGTCCGACCAAATTAGATTTATGGGTTTTTGGTATTTTAGTTTAGGGGTGTGCATGGGTCGAGTTGAGTGGTTTTTTCAACCCAACTTATTATGGTGGGTTAAAAAAAAATTAATCCAACCCAACTCATCACAGGGATCCAACCCAACCCACGTGGATCAGGTTGGACCCATGAGTTGGACAATTTTTTTTTAATTGCTATTATTATTATAAAATTGAGTATTAGAATAATACCACCACATATAAGACCAAATTTATATCCAAATAATCCATAGCATAACATCAAACAAAGACAACTTATATGAGGAGAAATTAGGGTTTCGATTTTATTTAGCGCTCAGAGTAGAAGTGGGAGTGGCTGCTGAGAGAGAGAGAGAGAGAGAGAGTGTGTGTGTGTGTGTGTGTAACATGAGATAAGAAAGATAGTGAATTGTAGAGAACTTAGAGTTTGTGTTTTATTTAGGAAGATGGGAAAAAAAGTAAATAACAAAATTGTATAATATATTATAAATTTAAATATATATTAAATATAAGTAGGTCAAGTCGGGTTAGGTGGATTTGTGAACTTATGATCCGAACCCAACCCAACCCAACACACTGTAAAAATAAATTTCATAACCCAACCCAACTCGGCGGGTTAGGTTGGATTGAGTCGGTTTTGACGGGTTGGCGGCACACCTTACTCTAGTTTGCTCTCTTTGGTACGTTCATTCTCTTTTAGTAGGCCCCTGGTGGCAACTCTACATATAAGTGAGGGTGTTGATATATATGAATACCCTAACTTGCCAAAAAAAAAAAAATTATGCTCGCAAAAAAATGTATATACTTAATTATTTTTAAATTAATTTGTTTTGTCTATTCTAAAAAAAAAATTGAACACCTTGACTTGAAAATTCAAGAATTTAAATTCAACAAAAATAAGAGTAATGCTAGAGATACAACAAAATGTTACAACAATTTCACGATGTTCCTAAAATTAGCATGCCAACTTGCACACGAGTTAGCATAATCTCTATTTTAATTTTTTTGGTATGCTACATGCAAAATCTTATTTTGATTTTTTCTGGCGAATCTTATTTTGATATTGGATGGAAGAAAATTTATAATGCTATTAATTTTTTTTTCCTTCATGGAAAAATAGTGGTATTTATAATCTTGTAGAATAATAATTTTTGAACCCTATAGTTTAGAAGTATAGCAAGTTAAATGCTATAATTTTAAAAGTAATAAATTAATCCTCAACCCATCTACATATAACAGAATTGTGTTCAAGTGATAGCTCAATAGTGATGAGCTCATTACATTAATGTTTCAAGTAGGTGGTTCCAACCCCTACCTCCTCCCTCTCTATATATATTTACCATGGATTAATATAACTTTGAGAGTTGAAAGTAGCCAGAAATTAAAAGACACGTGAGTGAAATACTGTTTGCAATTTGCGACTACCAAAGGGGTGAAAGCGAAAGTGACAAAGTGCCGTGCTTGTGCAGTGCAGTCCAGTGTGGAGGAAACAGAGCAAGACGTCTATTCAAAGCTAGCCAAAGACCAAACTCACCTAAAAAACTAGTAGAATAATAGAACACGTTTAGTGTGCTACCCCGTCAAATATTTCGGCAAGGCATATGCATATTAATAACATTACTTGATGCAATTGCCTCCTCCCACCTAACTAATGTATGCTCGATCAGAAGTTAAAGCATTTTGTCCCCTTTTTTATAAAAGAAAGTTTAGGTTATTTATTATAACAAAAATAAAAATTGTGGCATAAAATAGAGTGAAAAATGTTATCTTTAAAATAAAAAATAAAAAAAAATATATATATATATATATAGTAAAACTATTAAAAGAACTTTATCGGTACATATTAAACATAAATATTTCAACAAAAGCCTTACACTTGTTTCATTATTTTGAACCAAAAAAAAAAAAAAAAAAAAAACTAGAACAGAGATGCCTTTATAAAATAACAAATTAAATGGATTTATTTTTCTGTTTAGAGATAAATTAGATGGCTATTTTTAATATTTTGCATGGTTATCAAAATCGTAATTTGGATCGTAGAATCGCACGATTTTATGATCTCTTCTCGCCAAAACGGTTAAGATTGCACTAAGATCGTAAAAATGGTAAGATTGTACGTAAGATCGTGTAGGATCATATGAGATCCTACCGATCCTACCAAAAACATAAATTTTTGATTTTTTTTTTTATGGGATAATTTTTTAGTTTTGATAAAACTTTGAGTGTTTTTATTTTTTTATGTTGTGATGGTATGACTTTTATTTTTTTTATTTTTTAATTATGTTAACCTAAGCAAATGTTTTCTAGTTTCTAGCTTACTTGTAATTAAAATAAAGGAATGCTTCGTTATTTCTAAATGAAGAATTTGATGTTGGCTTTGTTGCCTTTTAAGCTATAATGTTGTTAAATTTGTTTGATCAATATACTAATTTGTGTTCTAATATTACTAAAATATTTTTTTATGTATAATTTTATCAGCTATGCTTGTTGTAAGGACTGGGTTTGAGCACTTTTGCTATTAGATGAGTGAACTCAGGCCCAATTAGCCCTATACAATAAATTTGTAGAGAATGAGTTTAAGGACTAAGAACTAAGTCTCAGTGAGGGTTACAACAACTAGACATGATTACGAATTGATTGAATAACAAGGATGCGAGTAAAGTGTCAAATTCAAATTCTGTCATCGGCTCTCCCCTAAGAAGTTTGTAGTTCTTGCTATTTCTTCAGTACTTAGTTACAAAGGTTTCTCAGATGATACAGATTGCTCCTGTCCTTTCTGTCCCCCCCCCCTTTTTTCTAGAGGATTTCTTTCATTATATAACCCCCTCCAGTTAATATTAGCTTTCCATTTGTTGATCATGCAGGTCACTACTCAAGTATTTGTCCCATCAACCACCTTCTCAAACCTCTTGTGAGTTGCAGCAACCAAGGCAACACTGTTTAGGGGTCATTTCCTCATTAATGTGGCCAGAACGTTAGTTGTGGTCATTTAATGCGAGTTTCACCTTGAATTGCTCCTCCACCATGCTCTCATAGCTGACTCATTGTACTTGTCATTTTCCTTGGGATGCTCTGGGAGGTTGCCTTTGATGGCGCGCCACTCTTCCTTTCTATGATCTTGGTTGGCCTAGGACAGGATCGTCCTCGGCGATGTTTCTGAGCACTTTGGACTTTTTTCGTTCTTCCTTGGACATTTCTTTCTCCTTGGCATGGGCCTTAGAACTTGAAAAATATTTTCCATATGTTTTGATAAATGTTTTGGTATTTAGTTGCTAATTAAACATTTATTGAACTTTTTAGATACATTGGGTCAAAACTTAAATATATTTGTTTTGTTAGTATAAACTTAACGATGTATGACATGTAAATTACATCATATGACGAAAATCTTAGTTTTTTTTTTTTAATGAATAAATTTATAATTTAAGTGATTATTCAACATACAAAGTCATTATCAATGCGTTTTTTACTTTAAATCTAAAAATATGTAGGATCTTACAATTTACGATCCGATCTTACGTAAAATCTCAATTTTGTCAACCTTGATATTTTGTATAAAATAATAATGAATTGTATAAAAGAATATACAAAATATTATTCACATTGTGAAATTCTATATTACACTTATAGTTAATATATATATATATATATATATATATATAAGTATATTGTAATTTTATTAAGAAGAAGATAAATACAATATATCATGAGGCAATGCAGAGTCAACTATATTATAGTGAAAAATAATAATTATTGACTACATAATATATATATATATATATATATATATATAAATTTATGATTAGGGGGAAAGAAGAAGAAGAAGAGGAGAATAGAAAGAAATAAGATAGAATCGGTGAGAAATGATGTGTTTAGATACCACTTATTTTGTTAAAATTGAAAAATTATTACTAAAAATATTATAAATAAATGTAAAAGTTAGTTAAAATAATATAATAAGACTCATAAATAGAACTAAAAAATACAATAAACTTATAAATAATAACAAAAATAAATTAAATAATAAAATAATTTTTATTTTTCATTTCAATGCACAAAGTAAAGAATAGGTTGCGGACGCTCGTGCGCCAAAAAGAAATGGGTCCCATCTGACGGGTAGAAGAAGACTTTTACTGATAATATGTGTCTAGTACTAGTAGTAATTTTAAAAATCAAAATATTTGTATGTGTAAGTGTAAGGTGGGGACAGCTAGGCAAAGAGTGGCTAACACTTAATTCATCAACAACAAAATAATTTTCAACAAATAAATAAAAGGAACGGTTGAGAAATCAGCCCGTTTTATTTGCGAGGATTCCGCTGTTTTCTAGCGAAACTTGGTGAGTTATTAGCTTTTAAAAAAAAAAAAAAATTAATACCAATTATAATTAATTAATGCAAAACGATAAAGTGGACAATGGTAACAGGAATAGTAGAATAGAGTGAATACATATGTTTGTTGTAGCCTGTAGGAAGTAGGAAAAGGATTTTGTATTTATTTTTGTATTTAAAGTAAAGGGGACAAAATGCGAATGAAAAGGAAGGTGTGTGTGAGAGACATATTATCTTGAGATATGAGAATAGGATGCGCTCGTGTGTAAAGCATACTGACAAAAATGCAAACCCCAACCCCACCCCCCACATTATCATTATTATTTATTATGACTTTAAGTACGTATCATTTTTGTCATTCAATCACATTTCTCACACAAACCAAACCAACACAACACAACTACGAAAAGTCTACAGAGCCTCAAGTCCCGCGCCCCGCGCCCTAATGCCATCCTCCTAATATTCAATATTTGTTTATTTGTAAGCCACACTCCACGTATGCTATGCCCACTATTATTTAAATATGTTAAGCCTACCCACCACTTTTCCCTACCACCTCAAGACAAATATTGCTCCTCCCAATACAATCCATTTTTATCCCACATTGTAAAAAAAGTGTTTGCTTTTTTCTTGCTCTTGGACTTAGGAGATCGACTTTCCCCCCCCCCCCCCTCTCTCTCCTTTAATTATTCTTTCCATATCATCATCTACATTCATCTCACAACAAATTTCATTCTTTTCTTCTTTTTTTCTTTTTTTTTTACCACTAACGGATTATGATTCTTTGTACAATAAATCAGTGTCCATGGTAGTAATCTCAACTAAAAAAAAAAAAATAATGTTAAACTAATAACAATCACTACCTCAACAAATTGTGAAAACAATCATAAAATAATTTGTTATGTTTGTTGCATTCTACATGATCTAAGATTGAAAGATATGTTTTCTTGTTCATGTTTGATACATATGATAACTGAGATTCGCCTTTTTGGGTTTAGCTTACCTTCAATACTTTTTTAATTGGAGATCTCTTTTTATTTTAAATATACAATATTAGAGGTAAGCTAAACCCTTTTTTTTAATCTTGTAAAACATGACATGCTATTTTAATTGTTCAACTAATAAGTTTAGAGATATAATAGAAAATACCATTACCACTGTATTATCTCTTAAACCAGGATTGATCAAAGTTTTGCTTTTAACATACGGTTATATTATATACTTATATTCCGTGGAGATGGATATTGTATGGGGTAAAATTGAGGTGTAGACGTGGGTAAAAAATGCTGGACACTCGAAGTTGTTGGTCACTGACTCTCAGTGGGTCACATTTTCATTGCTTTTGGTCCTACACTTTTGGTCATATTGCTACACTTTTGGTCATATTGCTTTGTTGTGTCATAACTCATGACTCATAATCATCCGAGGCCCTAGTCAGTGTTTGAATTTTGAACTGATAAACAAAGTAAGTTTTTCGAAAGTTTGCTTCAAATTCGATATCTTTCTTTTTGTTTTTCATTATAAACTAGATTTTTACTTATGTCTATTAAAAGGCTTCAAATTTGATTGGATAAGCAATTAATGGAAGGGTTTAATTCAATAAAAAATGGACGAGTTAATATATATATATATATAGTCTGACTGAAAATTGAAGATTTGAAAGAAAAGCCCAACTACTCACGTCTAAAACTGTAAAGAAAACTCACCTAAAAAAAAAAGAAGTTAAAATCCGTATGAATGGCCATCAGGGAACACTATTACGTACGCGCTGAGTAACTCATCCAACAAGGAACACTATCCCTCCCAAAAAGGCAGAGTTTGGGGAGAGAGAGAGAAAGAGAGGGAATCAAATCCAAAGTTTGACTGGACCCGAAAAATGAGAACGAAATTTTGGGAGCGCCACTCCCACAATTTTACTTTTTTCCTCTCTCTCACTCTCACTCTCTCTCTTGCCCCCAAGTCACCAACTTGTCTTGTACTCCATTCTATTCTTGTTCTGGTATGTCACTTTACTTCCTCTGCAACATCCACTTCCTTCTTCTCCTCCTCCTTCTTCTATAACTATTTTTCTACTTTTTGGCCCTGTGGTGGTCCTGTCCTGTGTAATATTATTTGTGCAGCGTGAAGCAATAAATCCTATAATATATATATATATATAGTTGCGGGTCTGATATCTGGGTACTGGGTTGGTTGGGTTCTGCCTTCCCCTGAAGTAGTACCACCAGCCAGTAAATTTTTAGTACTACAACTGTAAGGAGGGAAAAAAAAAAAAGAGCTTTTCTTTTCATGTGTTATAATATCTATCTATTTTCTGGAGTCCTACTATAGGATCCAGATATGACAAGTTTGTGTCACGGCCGACATTTCTGAACATCGTACTTCTTTCAAGTCTGTCACTCCAACAAGTCCAAGGTATCTTCCTTCCCTCCCTTCTTTCCTTAAACCAACACTGATTTTGGACCTTTTTGCAAAACAAAACAGCTACTAGTGTCGTCTGCCTACTTTATTTTTCTTTCAAAATCATTTCCTTATCTTTTTGTTCTTATTGCAATTATTATTATTGTCAGTAATTGCATACAAGCACTTCTGTGTTTTGCTTTGTAATTCATCATTACCAGCTTTTGCTAGTGATTTTTTCACTCTCCTCTCTTGCTAACTATTATCCCTCTTCTAAATATTTCAGCTTTCCTGTGGAGTCTTATAAGAAATTAAAGAAGCATCAAGAGGCAGCCAGCAAAGAGTAAGTTTAATTAGTTAGCCCGGATCTGAAATGAAGTAAAGAAAAATTGGTCCTTGAAGAGACTAGAGCATAGAGAGGTGTCAAAGGATGCAGCTTTCTCATTTAATTGTAAATGTAGAAAGAGAGAGTAGTAGAGACTAAACACCTCCTTCTGCAAAAAGATTCTTCTCCCAAAGAAAAATATATGCTAAATAATAGACAGAAACTCTTTTTTTGTTTTAATTGTCAGCTGATCAGTTTGGTGATGAAAAGCTGAGCAAAATGAAGAGAGAATGGAATTGGAGGGTGTCAATATCATCAGGACAAGGCATCATGGGGTGGTTGTTGTTGCTTCTCTTTCACCTTGTAATAATGACTTCAGGTTCAGGCGCCAGAGAATTAGCTCAAAAACAACAAAGCAATGATGTGGTGGGGTTGTTGATGGCCTTCAAGCAATCAGTTGATTCTGATCCCAAGGGATTCTTAGCAGATTGGCTTGATGATTCTTCAAGTCCATGCTCATGGAAAGTTATCTCTTGCTCTCTTGATGGCCAAGTAGTAGCCTTGAATCTAAGTTATGCAGGTCTTATTGGTGGCTTAAACCTTCAATTTCTCACAGCCGTGTCCACTCTACAACGCCTATATTTGCAAGGCAACTCATTCTCAGCTGCCAATCTCACCACAAGCTCCTGTTCCAGCCTTCAAACTCTAGACTTGTCTTCCAACAACATCTCAGACCCTCTTCCAGGACCCTCTTTCCTTCTCTCTTGTAATCATCTTTCTTACCTCAATCTCTCTCGCAACTCAATCCCTGGTGGCACTCTCCATGTCCCTTCTTCTCTTCTGCACCTCGATCTTTCTCGCAATCGCATTTCTGATTCTTCCCTCCTTTCCTACTCTCTCTCCTCCTGCCAAAACTTGGTTTCACTCAACTTCTCTGACAACAAGCTCACTGGATCACTCAACTCCACCCTCAAGACTTGCAAAAATCTCTCTTTTATTGACCTTTCCAACAATCTCTTATCTGGGTCTATCCCCTCTAGTTTTCTAGCTGACTCCCCTGCATCTCTTTACCATGTAGATCTCTCCTACAACAACTTCTCTGGCAACTTGTCCAGCCTTGATTTTGGGATGTGTCCCAATTTAGCTTCACTCTTTCTAGCTCACAACATCCTCTCTGGCAGTGACTTCCCAATGAGCCTAGGACACTGTCAGCTTCTGGAGACACTTGACCTTTCTCACAATATGTTGCAGTCTAAAATTCCGGGTGTCTTGCTGGGAAGTTTGAAGAATTTAAAGTTACTAGCTTTGGCCAATAATCAGTTTTCTGGCGAGATACCATCTGAATTGGGACAGTTATGTGGGGGGATCCGCGAGCTTGATCTTTCTGTAAACAAACTCTCTGGTGGGTTGCCTTCGACTTTTGCAAAGTGCTCCTCTTTGAGTTCTCTCCATCTTGGCAACAATCAACTTTCTGGAGATTTCCTCACTACAGTTGTGAGTACTCTCCAAAACCTGAGATATCTCTTTGTACCATTCAACAACATAACTGGTCCTGTGCCTCTCTCTCTGACCAATTGTACTCAACTAAGAGTGCTGGATCTCAGTTCTAATTCCTTTACAGGGAAGGTTCCAGCTGAGTTCTGCTCCTCCAAAGCCTCATTAGCTCTGGAAAGGCTACTTCTAGCTGACAATTATCTGTCTGGGACAGTGCCTTCGGAGCTTGCCAACTGCAAGAGCCTGAGGACAATTGATCTTAGTTTCAACAACCTGATTGGCACAATTCCCTTGGAAATTTGGAAGTTACCAAATCTTTCTGACATGGTTATGTGGGCAAACAACCTTACTGGGGAAATACCAGAAGGCATTTGTGTAGATGGAGGAAACTTAGAGTCACTGATCCTCAACAACAATTTTATTACTGGAACTATTCCACAGTCAATTGGCAAGTGCACTAACATGATATGGGTGTCACTTGCTAGCAACAAGCTCACGGGAAATATCCCTGCTGGTATTGGGAATCTCCTGAACCTTGCTATCCTCCAATTGGGTAACAATTCACTAACCGGACAGATCCCACCAGAGCTTGGCAAGTGCGAGAGCCTCATTTGGCTTGATTTAAACAGCAATGACTTATATGGTGCTATCCCATCTGAGCTTGCCAATCAAGCTGGCCTTGTCATTGCTGGAAAGGTCTCTGGGAAGCAGTTTGTATTTGTGAGAAATGAGGGTGGAACAGCTTGCAGGGGTGCTGGAGGACTAGTTGAATTTGAGGGAATCAGAGAAGGGAGGCTGGAAAGTTTTCCTATGGTTCACTCTTGCCCATCAACCAGAATCTACTCTGGCAGGACAGTTTATACATTCCCCAACAATGGCAGTATGATCTATCTTGATCTAGCTTACAATTCCTTGTCTGGAACCATTCCCCAAGACTTAGGTTCAATGAACTTCTTGCAAGTCCTGAATTTGGGACATAACAGTCTAAGTGGAAACATTCCTGACAGCTTTGGAGGTCTTAAGTTGATTGGAGTTCTGGATGTCTCACACAATTATCTTCAAGGATACATTCCAGGGTCCTTAGGGACACTCTCTTTTCTTAGTGACCTTGATGTGTCTAATAACAACCTCACTGGCCTCATCCCTTCTGGAGGGCAGCTGACCACTTTCCCAGCGTCCAGATATGAGAACAATTCCGGCCTTTGTGGGGTACCCTTGCCCCCTTGTGTCTCTCAAAGCCACTCTGCAGCTTACCCCACTCAGGGGAAGAAGCAGTCAATGGAAGCTGGGATGATCATTGGCATCACATTCTTCCTCTCTTGTATCCTCGGACTTACTTTTGCTCTTTATCGGGTGAAGAAATACCAGCGCAAGGAAGAACAAAGAGAGAAGTACATTGAAAGTCTTCCAACTTCAGGTAGTAGCAGCTGGAAACTTTCCAGCGTTCCTGAACCCCTTAGTATCAATGTTGCTACATTTGAAAAACCTCTGCGGAAATTGACCTTCGCTCATCTACTCGAAGCTACAAATGGTTTCAGTGCTGACAGCTTAATTGGTTCTGGAGGTTTTGGTGAGGTCTACAAAGCTCAATTGGGAGATGGCTGTGTTGTTGCAATTAAGAAGCTTATTCATGTCACTGGTCAGGGAGATAGGGAGTTTATGGCAGAGATGGAAACTATTGGGAAGATCAAGCACCGAAACCTTGTTCCGTTGATGGGTTACTGTAAGATTGGAGAGGAGAGGCTTCTTGTGTATGAGTACATGAAATGGGGGAGTCTGGAGGCTGTTCTTCATGACAGGAATAAAGGCGGGGGCTCAAAGCTTGATTGGACAGCTAGAAAGAAGATTGCTGTAGGGGCTGCAAGAGGTCTAGCATTCCTTCACCATAGCTGCTTACCTCACATTATACACCGGGACATGAAGTCTAGTAATGTTCTTCTAGATGAGAATTTTGAAGCCAGAGTTTCTGATTTTGGCATGGCAAGGCTGGTGAATGCCCTTGACACTCATCTCAGTGTGAGCACCCTTGCAGGAACTCCAGGTTATGTGCCCCCCGAGTACTACCAAAGTTTCAGGTGCACAGCAAAAGGAGATGTCTAC
Organism: Quercus ilex subsp. ballota; assembly: GCA_032727855.1. Lineage (NCBI taxonomy): Eukaryota > Viridiplantae > Streptophyta > Magnoliopsida > Fagales > Fagaceae > Quercus > Quercus ilex. The sequence goes on from CM064915.1 coordinate 242,518, forward strand.
AGTTATGGTGTCATACTGCTAGAGCTTATATCGGGCAAGAAGCCAATAGACCCTTCCGAGTTTGGTGATGACAACAACCTTGTTGGATGGGCAAAGCAGCTTCAGAGGGAGAAGAGAAGCAATGAGATACTTGACCTGGAGTTGATGACAGAGAAATCTGGTGAGGCTGAATTATTCCAGTATCTGAGGATTGCCTTTGAATGCCTAGATGATAGGCCATTCCGGCGGCCAACCATGATTCAGGTGATGACAATGTTTAAAGAGCTTCAGGTTGATACAGAAAATGATAGTATCGATGACTTCTCATTGAAAGACACTGCTATTGATGAATCACGAGAAAAAGAACCTTAGTTCATAGCGCTCATCCCTAATTGGACTTAAAAGACGTTTCTTGCAAGCCTGAATCTGGCTGGGCCACGGCTACGCAGATGTGGTAACAATGATGTAAACCTCTGAAATTGGAGTTGAATTTAATTCTTGTCCACTGTATATAATAGAACACTGAATGAGATAGAGTGGAAGAAAACTTAGGGAGAACAAAGTAATGGAGTCCTTCATGGTAGCTTATTTTTTGTTCCCTTTCGTCATCACATCTGTTGCTAAAGACTTCAAAACTTTGTTCCTTCGCCTTTGCTTTCTCCTCCCTGTCACAGTTTTGGTATCTGATGTGCTGCAGTTTGTCTTAATTTCCAATTATTGTTGTTTATAGAAAGCTGGAATTTTAGAAAAAAGTTCTGTAAAGTTGTAGCATTAGCATTATTGGGAAATTGAAATCGTATTTGAGCCATTTGTATTTTGTTTATCTTACGATTGTGTAATTCTGGTAATTATTGAATTTGACAAAAAGGTTTTCGCAATTGTCTCTGGATTTGATTCACAAGTTTGTATCCTTTTTAATTGGCAATTGTAACCTCCTCTCTAACTACTTGCTGTTTAATCTTTTCTTTTCCGAAACCAACATGAAACTTTCAAGCACTCCAAAGCATTGAATTAAATTTCTGATCTTGCTTCTGAGGCCTTTGGGATGGATTTCGTACATCAAGCTATGGGTTAGTTGGGACATGAATTAACTGAAACTACTGCTTTTGTGTGACTGTGTCCTTGTGTGTGTAACAGAAACTGGGAATGTTTATGAATTTCAACGTTAGCGTTGGAATCCCAAAGGAAAAGGAGTTACATGGCAGAAGAAAAGTGGTGGGTTTTAAGAGAGTTCAGGCCTTGCAATGTCATCTCCCTCACTCTGCACTTCATGGTTTCTTTTATCTTTAGGACCTGCACAATTGGCCACCTTTATCTGAAATACCGAAGTGAGTCAAATTTTGGCATATTTTTCCTTGGTAATGAGTTGCGGCATCTGTTTGTTGATTGTGTAGTTCATTTTATTGTGCTCTTACTGCTGGAAACAAGGTAACACTAGTAAGCTATAGCCTCATAATGGCAGATAACATAGTTTCTTGATTGTTGTTTCCATTTATATTATATCTTTGTGTATGAATAAATGTGCAAATTTGTATCACATGTAACTGACAATAAATAACTATGTTAATTTAGCATGGCTATTGTATTTATCTAATTACTGAATTTTCACAAAACTAACGAAATATGAAAATGTTATTTGTCATGAGAGAGAAGGGGGATGTTTGGCATATAACAATGGTTTTCAAGAATGACATTCGGTTGATTGCTTACTAGATTTTAAATTCATTTTCTCAGCATAAAATTGCTTTAATCTGTTTGTGATTGCAAATGAGTGTTCTTACATTCACATGTTGGTTTGGTTATCCTATCTGTTTTCTCTTACAAGTTTCTAGTCTAAGGAAGCTTCCAATTCAAGGTTATCGGTCATTGCTGTTTTAATGAACTTCATCCAATTTAAGCGGATGCAGTTATGCATTCCTTGCACCAATTTCTATGTTTCAAAGAGAAAAGAAGGGTCTGGTAGGATTGTATCAAGCATTAGTACATGTTCTCATTTAGTTATAAAATTTTGTTGACTGCCACATAAGATGGAATGATTAAATTTAGCTACTCTTTAACATTAGGCATTGTTTTCTTAAGTCCCATTAACGTAGTGCTAGTTCCTGTACTTGTTCTTTATTCCAGATTTGTCATTTAGAAAGACATGAGAATTCTAGAAATAATATAAAGTTGATTTCTACAATATCTAGTTGTAACCAGTTTGTGGTCATGTTAGTTTCTTGGCAAATTTAAATTGGATTTTAGTGAATTCTGCTACTTGTGCATTCAGGACCAGAAATTGTGTTAAGATATTCATGAATGGTCAGTCATATCTTGTTCCTTGCATGAATGCAGTAATTATCTTTTATATAATGCATTTTACTTTAAAATTTTGAAATGGATGATACAATCGCCAAAATGTGCTAATTAATGCTCAGTTTCATTTAGAAGGATTTTTTTTTTTTTTTTTTGGGGGGGGGGGTCCATTTCGGCTTAAAATTGTCATTGGAAGACTGTATTTTCCCTTTTTATTATTTTGTTTCTTGGCAACCACACAAAGCTAGAGCATAACTGTAGCAGGAGTTGGAATTGAGGACAGAGAGACAAAGTTTGCAGTCGTTTTTGTTAAACTGGTAATTTAAGAAGAAGATGAAGAGAGGGAGTACAGTGGGAAAAAAGATCAACTATGCAACCTCCACCAAAACCAATTAATTAAAAGCTAATGTGGCTGTCATACTGCTAGTAGATGGCATGACACTTAGACCATTATTGGTAATATGAGGTCATATTAGTAGTCTTTTTAAAATTTCTAGAAGTATCATTAGTTCTCGGTTAACAACTATTATTACTAATATGCTACTCTTTTTTTAGGTTTATGATTTCTCAAAGGAATGACTTATTATTAAGGGTTTTGTAAAGCCCATCAACAGGCATCTTTGTGGAAAAGGAAGATTAAACATGTAGAGATTGAATGTAGATTAGCATGAGATTTTAAAATTGCTCTCAATGTGTGCATACATATTTCTTTGTGTGTGTATGTGTGTGTCTGGACACCTTTCTTCTTCTGCTACTGGCTTAATTTGATTTTGTGTAAAGAAACAACCTAAATTATTTCCTTCAATGATTGTTGTTTCTCATTTGACACTAATGCATATCACATGAGTACATGATTCTCTTGTTCCATAGCTTTTTTTGGGATTTGTTCAACCCAAATCACAGGTCAGCTTTGTATGGAACTTGTTCATATTTGATAACCTTGACAAATTGAGTGTTCTTTTAATTCTCTGATGGTGCTTGAGGTTTGGAAGTGCAACAACCAGTCCCTTTATGCGATCTTTTCAGCTTTGGTTTTCAATGATGACTTGAAGTCTTGGTTTATCAATTAAGCTGATAACATTATTCTAACATTGTCCCATTTAAAAGTTGAAATTCCAGTGTTTTGTCCCATTTATTGAGATGGAGTTTGGATTCACACGTAAGGGCGAGTGCTGGTAAAACATAAGCATCTATTAAAATGTGAAATCTATGCTACAGATTATCGAGCTAATAGCGAAATTATGAGTTTGGTGGAATTGCAATGGGAATTTGATTGAATCGACACAAATGGATTTGATTCTTCAGTGAAATTCTTAAGCTACCTGACCTCTTCGTGCGTGTAAGTAATTTTTGCCCCAGCTTAAGTTCATCTAGATGTTCAACTTAAACCTTCATCATGCTATAAATGTTGGGACAACAGAAACAGAGAGAATACTTTGAGAGACTCAGTTGAGTAGTAAATATAACTTTCTCATAAACTTAAAAAACTTAAGCCTATAAATCTGGGTTCAAATATCTTCTATCAATCACTTATTCTTTTTATTATTATTCAATGTAGGGTTTGACTCATGCATGTATACCCAACATATAATTAATTTTTGCAATTATTTTAATTTCCTCATAGGAATTTCTTCTCAAGAGCTCTGGTTGTCCTAAAACAAAATTATGCTATTTGTTTATATTTTGTACTTCAGATTTTAGATTCTTGTGCTTATCTCATAGATAAAGCAACATCAGTGGTGCTATTGGAATATATCTTGCTGCATGTTAAGAATATCATGATCTAAATATGCTTTTCTGAAGTCAAATTTTGCTTGTTTTCTCATTATGTCCTAGAATTTTAGGCTTTAGGCATTTAGTCAAATCTTCAATATAGAATATGTCATCATTTGCACGTTCATGCATTATGTTAGACTCATTTTGGATTTGAAGTTTTGTCCGTTTAGTTATTTCCTGTACAACTTCGGGATATTTTTGGATTCCTCTTTACTTTTTAGGAGCAGATCCCGCAGTATCTAGGTTATACAATCTATGTCCTGTGGAATATTTGATGATTTTCAACAATCTAATTTTATCTGTTCTGTTGATGTTGAGACCAAATTGAAGCAAAAAGTTCAAATTAGATTTTCATATCTACTGGAGAAAAATCATTCTTGTTGTTAGCTCTTGATAATCCATTTTGGTTTTTGCTTATTCCTATGGACCAAATGTCTATAATTAATCCATACCAAAACCAATTACAGGTTCAATATTTTATATTTAAATCAGATTCAGACACAGACAGAAAGAAAATGAACATATTTTCTACAGTAAAATTTCAACCCTAAATCCTAATACCCTTTTGGCCAAATTACACTTTCTGTTCTCTATTGGAGGTCATTTCAATTTCATCCATCAATTTATAATGATAAAATTGATTTGATTTTGAATATTAAGAGATGAAATTAACTTAATTTTGTTAGTTATTAGATGAAATTAACACAATTAATAGTTTGGGATCTTCATTTTGAATATTAAAAGATAAACAAAATTGACATACTAAAGTATATAGGAGACGAAAATGAAACTGTGACAATGTATCGCAACAAAAATCGTAATTTGGCCTAGCTTTTGTTTGGAGGGGGTGGGTAGTTGGGATTCGTCAAAATCTTCATTCGTGGATTTAGAGGGTGATTCCAACTTCCAAGTCTTAGGCCTACCCCATGATTATTTGTTTTTTTTTTTTTTTTTTTTATGAGAAGCTTGATATATATTAGCTGAAATTGGAGTACAACAAGATTAAGAGAATGTATGCAGCATTATAAACCATCTAGGTGGATAAGGTGTCTCACCATAGGAGGAGACACTCATTTCCAATTTCCAAGTCTCATTACATCTAGCAAAGCGAGCAAGCTCGTGCGCGACCATGTTGTATTTCCTTTTTAGATGTCTGAAGTTCCAGCTTCTGAAAGACTTAAGGAGATTGAATTCTTAGTATATAAAAATGTTCCAATATTCAACTATGTGATCTGAACATTGCTATTGGTATATCAGAAACCTAAAGTTCAAGGATAGTGCTAGAGACACAACTAATTTTACAACTTCTTTTTTTCATAATTTATTGAGGTGAAAAATTATTATTAGTATAAACATCATTTTTATATAGATGAGTAACTAATATCATTTTTATTGTATGTCAATCACAATCTATTAACTTAAGAATTTGATAATAAAAGAAAAAAATAAAATAAAATGTAACATTTGTTACGTGAAGTAAGCTTAAAGCTGAATTCTAGTGGGTGAGTTTGGGGTTGCTGTTATGGTCAAAAACGTATTTGAGAGGCAGTGATGACAAATAATGAAAAAGAGAAAGCTGTTTGAAGTTGGGAGGTTTTAGCTAAAGCTAACCATCATTGTTGTGGGACTTTTGAATGTAAGTCGGTGTTCCTGTTCCACACATATATATAAGCACGGTTTTCAAAAACTTATGCCAATTATCTAATTGCCTTTGAGAATGATGATAAATCATGTGACTTTTCGTATTTTAAAAATCCCTCCTTTATATATAGATTTATGTTTTGTCTGTATATGACTCTCTATATCAATATTGAGGCTTTTATATATAGATATATGTGTTGTCTGTATATGACTCTCCATATCAATATTGAGGCTTTAATTTAAAGCTGAATATATATATATAATAAGAGAAATGTTAATGAATGTCCTTAGGTTACTGGTTAAGAATCCAGTTAAAGAAAGTTTTTATGGGAAAAGAAAAAAAATAATTAATGTTTTGACAGCTTTTTTCATTTCTCAAAAAGTGATGTCAAAACTTTCTTAAAATAAATTGTTAATCAATGGGCACTCGTTAGCATAACTTTCTATTGTGACTTATTAGGAGAGTAGACCTAAGTAACCCCTTTACAGGCGCATTGTATGCAATTTCTATTTTCCCGTGGTGTGAGTGTGATAGAGATTTTCTTTTTCCAATTAGATTTTCTGGTCGGTGTCCCCATAAAAGATATTTATTACTACTTTCCTCAATGGATTTTCTACTCGCTTTTCCTAAATGGATTTTCTAGTCACTTGCTATAATAATAATAATAATAATAATATATTAATTTCCCATGACTCACTTTGGCATCCCCAAGTGGTTTCCAGTTGCCAAAATCCCAACATTTATTTATACAGTTTGATGAGCCTGCAGGTTCTCCCATGGCATGGGTTAGCTCAAGTTTGAAGAGTACCCTTTAAAAAAAAGAAAAAAAAATCCCCCACCTTACTTACTCTAGCTAGGGGGGGAAATATTTTACAAAACTTACATATAGAATTCAACAAACTTCTTTCTTTCTGATACACTCTTTTTTTTTGGAGATTATAACAACAATCAATCTTGTAAAATTTTAGAGATCATAGATATGCCGCAAATTATTTGTATGGATTTTTAATGCAAAGCCATAATATATATATATATATATATATATATTGTATAACAATACCAAAAGTCTTGTAACTGTTCAAAATTCTTCACATAAGAAAAATCATAAACTTTGATCACAAGCTCATCCCTCGGCTAGAAGTAGAAGGATGAGACCTAATAAGTGGCAAATTCACATTCCTTCCTATATTTTCCAACAAAAGTTAATAGGTAAAGAGGTTCCATATATGGGCCTCCCAAGCCCAAATAAAGTGCAAATTTCTAGACTTTGGAGAGTCAGCATGCGCTGGTGAAAGGTTAAACCCATATTTGTTGGCCCAAGCTGTCAGACATAGAGCACAGGGCCATGGCCTCAACAACAAAGAAAATAACAAATAGAGATAGTGGGGCCCATTATCCCAATATGAGTCAGTCATGGGAATTCTTTCTTTCTTTCTTGGCGTAAATATACTTTTGCCCTCTACATTTTACACATTTTTTTCATTTTGATCCTTACATTTTATTTTTACTATTTTTAATCTCTAAACTAATTAACATGTGATATTTAAGTCTTCACCGTCAGCTAACTAACGGAAAAAGTTGAGGTGGCAAACAAAACACCTTATTAACTGACGTGACACTAATGTGACGATTAAAATATCATTAAAAAATATTATTTGACATTTTTATATGCCACGTCAGAAATTTAATTTTTTATAAAAAGTTATATCAGACAATTTAAACCAAAAAAAAAAATTAAAAATTAAAAAACAAAACTTATATATGTATATATATATATATTTTTTTTACTTTCATTATTTTTTCGTAAGAATTGAAGTTCTTTGTGTTCTTCGGTTCTTCCTATATATTTTTACCAATTTTTTTCCTTTTCTTTATTTTTTCATTTTCTTTTGGAAACCCATAGCCTCACAAAAACTGAAAAACACATATGAATCTTTTGTTTTGTTTTGTTTTTTTCATCTCTCTAGAGTCTAGTGGTTAATCTTTTGTTCTAAACCCAGATCCACCAAGTTACTCCCCTTCATCTCCATTGAATCAGCTACGTCTTCTTCCACCATTCTCTGATCAAAATCTCTCACTTTTTCTCTTACAAAGATCCATCCCTTTTCTGTTAAAGTTGATCTTTGTGAAAGTCCTAACCGGCAAATACCATCCATTTGGAGGTGGAAAGCTCCGATACAATCGACAACATGAAGGCCAAGATCCAAGATGAAGGAGTCATCCCCCAATCAACATCATTTAATCTTCGCCGGAAAGCAATCAAAATGTACTCTCGCCGATTACAACATCTAGAATGAGTTCATACGCAATGCGGCGACGATGCGAGGCTAGATCCTTACGAGTCAAGCTTGAGACGAGGAAATCCGGATTAGAGGATTTGCGGTTGATCTGTGGCCATGGTTCGGGCTCCGTGGTGGATCTGTGGTGTTGGGCAGTAGTTTGAATTTGGCAATTTTGGCTAAAATTTATGGAATTTATTTTATCTTTCTTGATTGATGGTATAAAATTCATTGTGATTGAAAGCCAAATAGAAGGTTAGAATTTAGAAACAATGTGATCTGTGTTGATTTGAAATTGTCGGACTATATTAGTGTTTGATTATCTAGAAATTGCAAGAAAAGAATTTGAATGAAATTCTGCTTGGTTAGCAAGAAATTGCAAGAAACCAAAATAATAATATTCAGAAAATAAAAATGAAATTCTGTAGAGCCATTTGAACTTCTGCACTGCAGTAGATCCATGATTGAACCACAATGTGAGAAGGCAAAGTATATCCTGTAAACATGAAGAACAACTTCAGTTCTTACGAAAAAATAATAAAAATAAATAAATAAATAAATAAGTTTTGTTTTTTTAATTTATTTTCTTTTTTGATTTAAATTGTCCAACGTGATTTTTTATAAAAAAAATTAAAATACTGATGTGACATATAAAAATGTCAAATAATATTTTTTAATAATATTTTAATTTTTATATCAGCATCACGTTAGTTAATAGGGTATTCTGTCTATTATCTCAACTTTTTCTTTTAGTTGGCTGATAATAAGGATTTAAATATCACGTATTAATTGATTTAGACACTAAAAACAGTAAAAATAAAATATAAAAATAAAAAAATACAAAATATAAGAATCAAAATTGGCATTTACGACTTCTTTCTTATTCAAAGTCCCAAACTCCATTTATCAAAAAAAAAAAAAAAAAAAAACAAACAAACAAAGATAGGTCCACACTGACTGCAGAGCTGACAAAAGTCGTTATTAATTGCTTAGTTATTATGAGTAAGAGAAGACTGAAAGATAAGATTCAGCTCCATCTGTTTGTCTCTCCGTCTTTTCAGTATTCAACAGCTTTTAACTCCATTCTTTGTTTTTTTCTACCTCTGCTTTGTATACAACCCCCTTTAATCAACTCTGCCATTTTTAACGATCAATACATTTTCTTTTCCACTTTACACATCATTTCAGACCCTTTTTTTTTTTTTTTTTTTGCTAAGAAATGTTTCAAAGTTCATGAAGGAACGAAAAGTGATACATATAATAGGATTTGAATTTATAAATTACGAAAATTTTAATGTAATAATGATGTGCTTCATGATAAAAGCTTGTTGAAACATTGATAAAATTTCATTTTAGTATAGACATAATTCAATCTCAAGTCTTTATTTAACAAAAACAAAATCTTTACTGGTTAAATTAACTAAAACCTCCATACTCTAATACTCTCAACATTATACTCATTATTTAATTCTCAACATAAAACAAAGTTTGGATTAAGTGGATAAAAATGCCTTACTTTGGGATTAAAACCAAACTAATTTTTTGTTATTTGAAAATTTAAGCCAATTGAATTGGGATTTTTTTACTTTTCATTTAAGTTATAATTGGATTATGTTATTTGTAGGAGTCTTGTCCAAGAGTGTCCTTAAAAGTAGAAGTTAAGAAATAATATTAAAAAAATTATGAGCTAATGCACAATTTTTTTTGTTATATACACACATTTTATTTAGTAGAATATTAAATGTAGCTTTAACTAGAAGTGTGTATGAGTTGGATTGAATCTAATTCGAGAGCATATTCAACCTAACTTGACTTTGTTAAATTGAGAAATTTTCAAGCCAACCAAACCCATTACACATGTAAAAACTAACAAAATTCAATCCATACGGTTTGAGTTGGATTGATGGTTCTACGTACATACTTCATAATTTGTAAAAATAATTAGACTTTCATAAACTATTTAAGCATTTGTTTTATAATAAATTATTAAAATTCATATAATAGGCCTAAATTCACAAAAATTATAACCCAACTCAACTCGCTAATCCACAAAAATCAATACACAGCGCTAAATAAAGTTGTGCGGGATGGGTACCTCTAACTACAACAGATGTCCAAAATCTACATGGCCTTAGCCCTTAGGTGTTTGGTTCTGATCCAACATTGTAACAGGAGAGTGAGGAGAGAGTGGGAAAGAGACAAAGACTTAGTCAAAGTATCTTTTTGACTTGGTGTTTGGGGAGTTGGGTTAAAGAAATGGGTATAAAAGTCAGAGTCGTGTCACATGAATCAGGAATGGAATGGTAGAGAGGTAGACTGATGTAGTGTTTGTTAATGTTACCGCTCACAATGACTACGATCTGCATTCAAATTTGGACTCCTTTTTTGGTGTGGCTTGAGTTGAGGCTTGTGCTGTGCTATTCCGTGGGGTTGGGGCTTGGGTTTGGGGTCCGTCAATGCGTCATCCTTCCATTTTGGCTCCTTATTTTATCACTTCCAAACAAAATTTCCGTCTTTATGCCAGTTTTTGGCTCATTCCTCGCAAGTTTTTTCATTTCATTATGATATTGATTTATCATATTCCCACCTCTCTTTCTTTGACCAAGTCTATTTGAGTAATTCTCAAAAAAAAAAAAAAAAAAAAAAAAAATCTATTTGAGTATTTATTTCTAACAAAAATGTTTAAGGTCATCAATTATTGAATAATAATAATAATAATAATAATAATAATCTACCCAAGTATTTGTTTTTTGATAATTTAGGGTCTGTTTGGATACCGCTTATTGCTGAAAACTAAAAACACTATAGCGAAATAATTTTTAAATGTGTGAATAGTGCTGTGGGACCCAATTTTGAAGTTAAATTTGTGAAACAGTACTTGTGAGTCACATGAACAGTACACGAGACCCACAGAAAAAAAAAAAAAAAAAAAAAAAAAAACGTAGACGCACTGAAAACGCAGAAACGCGCTATCCAAACTCACACTTAATACTTATAATAGGAAAAAAAGATTTAAACGCCAGACTTTTTGGTTGAAAATATTCAGAGGTATTAATTGAGCAACAAGGCTTATAGCCACTCTTGAGTATTTTCAATTGGTTCGTTTGATTTTTTTTTTTTTTTTATCAAATAAAAGGCTTCCACTTACATGACCCAAAAAATAAAAATCCATCTAATAATGAAAAGCAACCATCATATAATCAACGTCATATATTCAAATTATAATGTGATTATAAAAAATATTACTTATATCGTAACTATTAAAATAATCTATTTGAGTGTTTCAACTTTCAATTCAATTTGATTAATAAGGGGTTCTTAAAAGCATTCACATCAGGCTAGTCAAACTAGCTTGATGTTAAAAAAAAATTCAAGCACCCACAATTTAATCACGCATCAATCTCCTCAAAATAACCCAAAAAACTAGAGATGAATAGTAACACTACTTTGTGGTGAGGTACGGTTCATTGTGAATGTTAAAAAAATGCTTTTTTTTGCCCCCTCTCTCCAACCTTTTCTCTCTCACTCCAACACTCTCTCACCGAATCCACCACAAAGGTAGCAACCCACCTCAAATCTGCCACCACCAACCCACCATTTGATCCGCTCCACCCAATTCAAATCAAACAACCAAAAAAAAAAATTAACTTCAAATATTGCAACACCAAACCCTTTACCCAAAATCAACCTCAAACTTTCAGAATCACAACAAATAGCCATCAAAAGCCTCAACTCAAAGACCCAGTGAACAGTAAACCCAACCCCATGAGCCGTCTATCACCGCCATTATTGCTAGCACACACCTCAGCCAATCCACCCATAGAAAGATTGACGATGGGTTCAGTGGCTAGGGAGGAATAGAGAAATTGAGAGGAAGAGAGAGAGGTTCGGTGATTAGTGGAAGAGATAGTGAGAAACAAAGAGAGAGACACAGAGGGTTCCTTAGGCTTCGTTTGGGAGTTCATAAGGGAATGAAATAGAATTGAATGGAATGATCATAAAGGAATGGAAAGGAATTGAATGGAATGGAATGTATTTAAGTAAGGGAAAAGAATGGAAAAGAATGGAATTAAGTAACCTTGATTGGATGTTTTAAAATAAAGGAATAGAAATGAATGAAAATGAATGGAACGTAAGTAATCTTGTTTGGGAGTAACATGGAGAGAATGGAATGAAATCATTTTATGACAATATTACTATTAGAACCCTATTTTAAAATAAAGAGTTGAATATATAAGTGTATTTTGAAAGTTTTAGTAAAAAAATTATTAAATCTAATTTCATTCCCTCCCATTTTTCTCAATTTCGGGAAGAATGAAAATTTGAGATTTTAAGGGAATAGAGAGGAATGAGTATTCCCTCCTACCCATTCCATTCACTCTCACTTAGGCTTCGTTCTGGAGTTCATAAGGGAATGGAATAGAATGATCATAAGGGAATGGAATAGAATATATTTAAGTAAGGGAAAAGAATGGAATGAAATGAAATTAACTAAAGAATGGAATGAAATGAAATTAACTAACCTTGATTGGATGTTTTAAAATAAAGGGATAGAAAGGAATGAAAATGAAAGGGATGTATGTAATCTTATTTGGGAGTAACATGGGAGGAATAAAATGAAATTATTTTATGACAATATTACTATTAGACCCCTATTTTAAAATAAAGAGTTGAATATATAGGGGTATTTTAGGAGTTTTAGTAAAAAATTTATTAAATCTAATTCAATTCTCTCTCATTCCTCCCCATTTTGGAGGGAATGAAAATTTGAGGTTTTAGGGAATAGAGAAGAATGAGTGTTCCTTCCTACCCATTCTATTCCCTCCCATTTAAACTCCCAAACAAGGGAATAGACTTTCCATTCCCTCTATTAAAACTCCCAAACAAGGGAAGGGAAGAATATTCTAAAATTATTCTTTTCATTCATCTCCATTCTATTCAATTCTCTCTTGCCAAACAATGCCTTAAACTCCCAAACAATGGAATGGGCTTTCCATTCTCTCCATTAAAACTCTCAAACAAGGGAATTGAAGAATATTCTAAAATTATTCTTTTCATTCATTTCCATTCCATTTCATTTCCTCCTCCTAAATGAGACCTTAAGAAAGATTAGAAGAGAGAGAAAGAGAGAAATAATTAATAATGAATAAAATAAATATTTTAAATTAAATTAAAGGTAGAATATTGAGTCTGATATAGGTGTATCTACAAATGAGTAAATTAAAGTAGTTTTATAGATCAAATTTGACTAAAATGCTGCTAAGCTGATATGAATGCTCCAACAGTCACAATAATTCACTACACTACAGGCCTTTTGATTTAATGGACTCAGCTACCTATGCTGCGTTCCAAGAAAAAATTTAATGAAAAAAAGTTTGGAAATCCAGAGATGGCGGAAATTTAATAGATGAGGACATTGTTGTAGTTGATGAGAGAGACACATCCTATTTAAGTGAGGGTTTGGATAGTGAGTTTTGTTGCGTTGCGTTTTATAAGTTGTGCTTTCAGTTTTTTTTTTTTTTTTTTTTTTTTCACACATTTAGGGACAAAAGTTACTGTTCATGAGACAAAAAACATTGTTCATGCACTGTTTCGATACTGTTTACGCACTGTTTATGGGACCCATAGCCACTTTATTCAAAAAAAATATTAAAAATAGGTCCCACGGTACTATTCACACATTTAAAAATTATTTTACTATAGTGTTTTCAGCAACAATCAGTTTTCAGCAACAATAAGTTGTATCCAAACGGACCCTAAATGTCCTCCATACATACATGTTGTAGTTCCTTTATTTATTTATTTTTTTGATGGGACATGTTGGAGTTCCTCTTCAGCCCTAGAACCAATTAATTAATTCCGCCTATCCGTCCTATATCTAATACAGATTTTTGCATAGTTCTATTCCTCAACAGGAAGTTTTTTTTTTTTTTTTAATGAAGTGAACAGGAAGGTTTTTTTTTTTTTTTTTTAATTCATGTAGACAGACAAGTAAAAAAAAGAAGAAGATGCACGTGATATATATATATGTGTGTGTGTGTGTGTGTGTGTGTGTGTAGGGGTGATAGGCCCAAGAGTCCATATTTATGTGTATGTTGGGCCAAGAACCCAATCCGAGGACGTTAAACAATCCAAGGACGGGTAAACTCTTTCATAAAGATCCGTGTTAATAAGTGAAGAAGTGAAATCTGATTAAAGTCTTCCAGAAGTGTGGTCCGAGAAAGAATCCCTGCTCGGCTGAGCAAATCCGAGGTCAGAGGGTGTTGTCTGCCATCAAGAGTAACGTTCTGGATCATTCCATGAATGATAATAAGTATTAGAAAGGAACAGGACAAAGAAAAGTCATGAAATATCTCAAGAGAAAACTGCTACCACCGCGTTAAATGCTCTGTAGCTAATTCTCTAACCGCATTAATGAGGAAGTGATACCTGAATAGTAAGTTTCAGCCTTACAACTCTACCTAAAGACTTTAGAAAGGTGCTGACGGGACAAGGATCAACACCAACAATCTGATCTGCACATGGAAGGTGGAGATGAAAGGAAAAGATAGTATAAAATGGAAGGGATACTCTGAGAAGAAGGGATCGAGAAATTAAGAGAAAAACACTGTAATAATTAAGAACTGAATTTGTAATCAAACTTGAGAAAAATATATAAGAACCGATCTCCTCAGATTGTGCCGAGGACGATTTTCTTTAATTTAAATCAATATATCTTCCATTTCTTGTCATCTAAACCCACTTTACTTGTTGTCCAACTCTAAGCCCAGTTTTCCAACTCACTATCTACAAATTCATTATATTGGGCTTTTTGGGTCTACGTTCATTTATCCTTTGGGCTAGGAACTCATACTGCGTCCTTACAATATATATATATATATATGTTCAGATTTAGTAAGCCTATTAGCACAGTAGTTGGATACACAAAATACATGGCGAAAATCAATCTATCAATCTCACGTAGTAAATACATGCTATAAAAAAAAAATGAGGAAAACATTAAAACAAAAAAGAGAGTAAAAGATAACATGTCAATATAAAGTAACCAGGGACGGAACCAGGATTTGAACCTGGGAGGGGCCAAAGCTTAAAACAATTTTTTTTTTTAATGAAAGTAAAAACTAACACCTATTTCATATTCAACAAAATACTACATATAAAATAAGTGTTTCTTAAACATTTGATATTATAAAAATGTCGACAAAGTATAACAAACAAAATAAGTGTTTTTTAAACATTTCAATACATTTATCAAAATGGAACTCGACGCTCTTTTAAGTCTCGAAAGTCATCTATGATTGAACAAAATAATAATAATGAACAAAAAAAAGTTGGAAAAGAAATAAATTTAAAGGATGGATTTAAAATCTTACTGAAACCCAAAAGAAGAAGTTCTGTTGGGGACATTATTCAAGAAATGAAATACAGACTTAAAACTACCCCCACAAACTCTATAGTCTATGGCATGCAAAAGAGATGAAGTTATGAGTAAAAAACGGTGAGTAGATGATTGGTACAACATCAAGTTCGCAACAAAAGAGAGAATAGCTCACCTTGAATTCAATGAAACTTCCAAAATGAGAGACATGTTTTGACCAATAATCCTAGCTTTTTTTTTTTTTTGGTACTAGCTTTTTTTGGGGGGGGGGGGGGGGTGGCAATGGCCCCCCCTGCCCCTATGTAGGTCCGTCCCTGAAAGTAACAAATAAATATAAGAATTAAGTTTAAGAAGTCTTCTACTTCTACATGCCAAAGTCCTTGGTAATATCTTCCATAAAAAAAAAAAAAAAAAAAAAAAAATCATTGGGATCTACATATTTGTGGGCTCTCAAGTGTTATGAGAGGAAAGTATCGTAAATATGTCTTGTAAAATAATTACTACTTTCAAACGGCTCCTAATTCAATACTAAGATTGGATCGATTTGGACAAATATATATTATATACCGATTACATGCGCCAAGTTCTCTGCCTAGGTTCTCAGCAAAAAAATAGAAAGTTCTCTTCCTAGGTTTATATAGCAATATCCAAAAGAAAAACTTCACAAAACAAAGGTATGGGATTTGACTTCGTACATGTCTTATAAACAAACTAGATCATATGAACTATGAAGCACAAGTCTCCATCTATTATTGAGTTGAAAATTCCTAAGGGCACCAAGAGCTTCATAGCTCATTGGCACTTTTTAGGACTCTGGTTCAATTACTAGCGGTTACATCTCTCTCTCCTTAGTGTAGTTAAAAAAACAAAAACAAGAGCAAATCCTAAAGACGAAAATTGGCAAATTGCCTTGGAGCGTTGTCATCCACCATGTTTTACTTGATATTTGATAAGAAAGCAAGGATTCACATCGGAAGAAGTTAAGTCTGAAGTTGATTTGGTGCTATGTGTTCTTGTTGATGTTAGATAGAGGTTTATTCAGAATAAGAATGTTAAAAAAAATCTATCTATAATAGCTCTTTGTAATGGGTTTAGCTTGTGTCCAATGTTTTAAAGCACTAGACATGACACATGTTCAGTCTCATGTTTCGTCTCGTGCTCCAATGCACTGAACAAAAGTCTTATCTCTGTGTAGCTTATGGAGTACCTAACTGTATTTTTTGATAACTGGTGTTGATATCAATTATGTTGTGCTAGTATTTTGCTTTAATGAAATTTTCTCATTCATTTCAAAACAATTGGCAAATTGCAACCATAATTGTAAATTGTCTCACATCACATTACATCACAAAGTAAAGTAAAGTGGATTGTAAAAAGATATTAATATTTAGGTTAAATTGCAATTTACTCCTCTTATGTTTAGGTTTGCTTTTAATTCGGTCCCTTAAATTTAATTGTGAAAATTTGTAATTTTCACTCTCAAATATTACAATATATAATATCAATTTGTCCCTTCTATCAACGTCATTAGAATCTTGTCATTAATTCACTCATAAACAACATCATTTTGGATACAAAAAAAAAAAAAAAACAAAAGTGTTTTTAGGTGGGTTAACAATGAAAATGTAATTGACCATAGGTCAATGAAAAGAACACATTAACATCATTCTAAAAGTCAAGGGTGTCAATTGTAAATTTTGAAAGTCTTAAAAGTGATACCTAGTGTGGGTTTGGATAGCAAACACGACTGGCGTTTGCGTTTTTTCCTAGATCCTGTGTACTATTTACAGGACCCGCAAGTTTTTTAATAAAGCAAATGTAACATCCAAACTGGGTCCCATGGGCACTATTCATAATTTAAAAATTATTTTGCTATAGTGTTTTAAGCAATAAATTTTCAATTTTAAGTAATAAGTGGTATCTAAACAGACCCAAGAGTGCAAGAAAAAACTATTAACAAGCTTTTGTTCGACTGACACTAACCAAAATTGGTGGTTTTCCTGGTTTTAAATCTTAAAAAAAAAAAAAAACAAAATACAAAAAACAAAAACAAAATTGGGGATATTGTTCGAGATTGGTGTCAAGATTTTGTACGCCAAAGCCAACTATACCAATTTAGAGCATCTCCAACAGATTAGCCAAAATTTTGTACTGTTTGGACAATGAACAGTGACATTTAGATTTTACCTACCTACTTTTTCAAATACACTTTCTAACAGATTATCTATCATTTTCTCAATCTCATTTAAATATTATTTATTCATTCATTATTTATTTTCTTTTTAACATCTACACATCTTCCAACATTTTTTTATTCAATACCTAATTATTATAATAGAAAAAAACATTTGAAGAATGAATAGTAAAAGCTACAGTGTTCTCTATTTGTAGAGAAGCACTGTAGCAAAGCTAATCTAAAAATTGGAGATGAGAATCTGTTGGAGTGTGAACAGTGGTGTTTTTGCTCCAAAATTTAGATATAGAACATCTATTGGAGATGCTCTAGATCCAACTTAATCTTGTTTTACTGGCAAGCTCTAGAGACCAATCATTCAATCTACTCCATGGCGCACAATGAGCTTTGTCGCCTAATCCCAACACTCGACATTCACCCTAATATATAGGGTCAGTGAGGATTTTATTTTTACCCCCTCCTCTGACCAAAATTGAACTTTTTTCACCCATAGCAATAGGTATATATGTATTGTATATTTGTGAACATTCACATAATTTGTAATGTGTTAGTGATCATCTTACTTTGGAGGTAAATCAAAAAAGAATAGTTTAGCCAAAAAAATAAAAAAATCAAAAAAGAACAAATTTAAAAAAAAAACTAAATTTTAGTGACTTAGACTCAAGCAAGCCCTAGGCCTACTCAAGCAAATCCATTATGAAGTCAAGTGCCAATTAGGAAATTAATAAAGTTCTCAAAACGGCATTTAAGTGAAGCCCGCTTGAGTGAATGATAGGCAAGCAGCACAGGTGAGCTTGTGCAAGATACTAAGTGTACGTTTGGCATTGGCTTAAAAAGCTGGTTTTTTTTACTATTTAGCTTATTTTTATTGGGAATAATACACAAAATAATAAATGAAAAACAAGGATAACACAAAAGACAAACAAAAATAGATAGTTTGGAGGCACAAATTGTTATCCTTAGACAATATTTACCCCCACACTTTTGTTGCTAAAGGATTATCACAAATTTGTCCACATGATACAACTAAGTTGTTGGATTCTACAGATAGCAATTCTAGAGAATAACCACAAGATTTCTTGTATTTCTCTCTAACTTATTATTTTGTAAAGTGAACATAAGCCTCTATTTATACCCATATAGTTATATTTCATCAAAAGGCACATATGGAAAGTCAAAATATTTCAAATAAACGTTTACAAGGCTTAAAACCTCTTCAAACATTTAGAACAGTTACCAGAAATTCTGCAGAAAACGTGTTTCGATCGGTCGAGAGTTCCTTTCAATTGATTGAATGCTCTTTTCAATCGATTGAACATGAATCGAATAGCGATAAAATCATCCAAAGACTCCAGGATTATTTTCTTCATCATTTCGATCGATCAAGCAAAAGTTTGGACCGATTGAAAATCCTTTAGTTCGAATTTCACTTAGAAAATTCCAGAATTTGAATTTTCACTTAATGAAACAATACTCTCTAAACTCAAACATCATTATTACAACCTATTCATGTATATACCTATATATACAACAATTTTTGCTACTATTCATGAGTCCCATTTCACTTTTTGGTACTATTCATATGTCTCACTGTACTATTTTAACTACCTCTTAACTTTATTTACAGTACTTTCGGTAAAAAGTTTTCAGTTTCAGCTAACTAAACTGTTCCCAAACAGATCCTAAGCTTGCTCAAGTGAGAGACATTTGTAAAGATTGTTTTCTATAAAAATTTTGCAACAAAAACAAGCGAAAATGACAAGGACAACCGAGGCAACATTTTAGAGAACCTACATAACTTTTCTAGTGTATAAGTATCCATTGAAGGATGATGACAAATTTCTATACAGGTCAAAAAGCACTTATACATAGATTTTGATAAGATAATGAGAGAAATTCATAGGATGCTTCAAAATTCTAGCCAACCGCAAGTGTATTTTAGCCTGCTATACTTATTTCTTTTGTTAGAAATACTGAATAATTGTATTGCATTTCTCAATGAAAGAATATATACGAGTGCCTTTATATAGGAGGCATATGAGTATAGTACAAGTAAGAGTGTAGTACAAGAATGTGAGCTATACAAGTAATCTAGTTGGGCCTAAAGCCCACAACACTATATACGTTAATAACCCCCCTCAAACTCAAGGTGGATGTGAGACCAACTTGAAGTTGTCAACCAAAGTATGAAGGCGTCCCTTAGGATGTGACTTGGTGAAAATATCTACAAGTTGATCTTTAGAGGAGACTGAGATTAGCTTGAGAGCACTATGGATAAGATGATAACAGATAGAATGACAATCTATCTCGATGTGTTTAGTCCGTTCATGGAAGACATCATTGTGAGTAATATGAATGACACTCTGGTTGTCACAATAAAGAGGAGTAACAGAGGATGTAGACACACCTAAGTCTTTAAGAAGCCATCGTAGCTAAAGGAGCTCAGATGTGGTATCAGCAAGGGCACGATATTCTGCTTTAGTACTGGAGTGGGCCACATGAGTTTGTTTCTTGCTTCACTAAGAAATCAGAGAAGAACCAAGAAGAAAGCAATAGTCAGTGGTGGACTTGCGATTAGTGGGATCTCTTGCCCAATTAGCATCAGAAAATGCACGGAGAATAAGAGGAGACTGAACAGAGTAGAAAAGACCATAGAATAGAGTGTCTTTTAGGTATCGAAGAATGCGCAGAACAGCAGTATAATGAGTCGATTGTGGAGCAAACAGATACTGGCTCACCTGGTGAACAGCATAGGAAATGTCTAGACGAGTGACAGTAAGATAAACTAGGCTGCCTACCAAGCGTCTGTAAAGAGAGGGATTAGACAATGGTTTCCTCCCTAAGGGAGTCAGATGTGCATTAAGCTCAACTAGAGTGTCAACAGTCTTACTATCAGTAAGTCCAACTCGAGACAAGAGTTTAGAAGCATACTTGGCTTGAGTAATATAAAGTCTATCTGTAGAATGAGTGATTTCAAGACCCAAGAAGTAGTTGAAATGTCCAAGATCTTTCATCTTAAACTGCTGACTAAGAAAATCCTTGAGTTCTTGAATGCCACTGAGGTCATCACCAGTTATGATCATATCATCCACATACAAGAAAAGTAAAATAGTGCCTTTATCAGTGCGACGAAGAAATAAAGCAGAATCATAATGACTGGCCATGTAACCCAAGCAAGAGATGGTGGAGCTGAATTTGGCAAACCAAGCCCGTGGAGCTTGCTTAAGGCCATAAAGTGCATGTCGAAAGTGACAAACCTTGTTTGAGTCAACAGAGAGACCAGAAGGAAGTTGCATATAAACTTCTTCACTTAAATCTCCATTAAGGAATGCATTTTTTACATCCATCTGAAAAAGGTCCCATTTATTAGCAGCAGCAATAGCTAAGAGGGCACGAACAGATGAGATACGAGCAACCGGTGTAAAGGTCTTTTCATAATCAATCTCATACTCCTATGTAAAACCTTTTGCAACAAGACGAGTTTTGTAGTGTTCAATAGACCCATCAGAGTCTTAATCTTGTAGATCCACTTACAACCAACCACAGATTTCCTGGGAAGGAGTGTCACCAAATCCCAAGTGTGGTTTTTAAATAATGTATCAAGTTCTTCTTTCATTGCAATTTGCCATAAAGGGTCAATGGAAGCCTCATGATAGGTGAGGCTTGTGTAATGTAGTAAGGGCAGTGTAACAATGATAGTCAAGTAAATGTGCAGGAATAGATCTTACCCGAATTGAGTGACGAGGTGGAATGTCTTGTGCAAGATCTTTAGGCAGAGCAAGAGCAGGGAACCCAAGCTCAAGGTTAGGGTTGGGTAGCTCGTCTTCCACCTGTTCATTTAAGGGTGAACTAGGAAAGGGATCAGTGATATCTGGTTGTTGGACAGAGAAGTCTATAGGAGAATCAGGAGCAACTATAGGAGGATCAGGAGCAGCTACAGAAGGAATATGTGCCTCATCTGGAAAAAGATCTAAGACAGAAGAGGAAGATATTGAGGCACGGAAGTGAGAGAGCTCGACAAAAAGGCAATGTTCCCAAAAGACAACATTGCAGGAGATACGAAGACGATGAGAGACAAGATCATAACACCGATACCCCTTTTGAGTTTCCCCATAGCCAAGAAAACAACAAAGCCTTGACCGAGGCTCAAGTTTGTTATGCTCATGTGGCTGAAGAAGAACAAAACAAGTAGAACCGAAGGAGTGAAAGTGGTGATAGTCTGGAGGTGACCCAAAAAGGCGCTCATATGGAGTTTGATTTTGGATAATAGGACTCGGAATGCAATTAATAGTATGAACAGCATAAAGAGCAGCTTCGCCCCAAAAAGGAGCAAGAACTTTGGCAGAGAGAAGGAGAGCATGAATAGTGTCAAGAATATGACAAAGTTTTCGTTCGGCTCTACCATTTTGCTGAGAGGTACCTGGACAAGTTAGTTGATGAACAGTGCCATAGGAATGCAAAACATCTTGGAAAGCATATTGAGTTTATTCAAGAGCATTATCAGATCGAAAAAATTTGATGCGTTTGGAAAACTGAGTTTCAACCATTTTTGCAAAATTAGAATATACTTCCAATAATTTAAAACGATGTTTCATATTAAAAATTTAGCTATAGTGAGAGTAATCATCAACAAATACAACAAAATATCTTGACCCACCAATGCTAAAGACAGAGGAAGGCCCCCAAATATCAAAATGAATAAGGTCAAAGATATCAGTGGATATTGATTCACTAGTATTGAAAGGTAAAGCTGGTTGTTTTCCTAACTGACATGAAATACAATCAAAAATTTTTGTAGACACTGAACCTAACAAACCTCTAGAAGCCAATTGTTGTACTCGAGAGGAAGATGCATGACCAAGTCGAGCATGCCAAAGTACAAGGGAAGGAATTGAAGAAACTGTAGCAGCTGCAGTAACAGAAACAGGAGTAACAAGTGGAAGACGAAAGTTGTCCACGGGAAACATACGCCCAACTCTAGGACCGGTCCCAAGCTTCTGTCCCGTCCTCGAATGCTGCACAATACTCCCAAAATAATCAAATATAATGCGATAACCCAACTCAGCTAATTGTCCCGTAGAAAATAAATTGTAAGAAAGGTCAGGAAAATTAAAGACCCCAGGAACCGAAAGGTTAGAGGTCGAAACAAAACCTATATTATGACCAGACATTGTGGAACCATTTGCTGTGCGAATATCAAGAGGGTATGGTGCAGGTTTGAGTTCAGAAAATAAGGACAAGTGAGGTGTCGTGTGATTGCAACAAGCGGAATCCATAAGCCAAGAGGAAGGAGACATACCAAATAAAACTGAGAGAGAAGAGGAATAAGATGCATTACCAACCATACGAATGACATTGGCGATGATGTTTTTAAGGTCATTTGTGGACATGGTGAAAGTGCATCCTGAAGACGTAGACTGTGCAGAGACGGGAGCCATTGGTTGGACACTCTCAGTGTTAGCAATAATAGCAGCAGAAATTGAAACAGTTGATTTGTTGCGATGATAGAAAGTCTCAATATTGTGGCGAAAACATTTGCAAAAATTACAAAAACGTTTACTGGATTGTCGGCGACGATTATTGCAACAAAAATAAGACCTATCCTTATTCTTCATTTAGAAGCAAAATATGCAAAAACGGACTACAAAAATGAAATCTACGCAAAAAATAGACAAGGAGCACTTGAACTGCAAAAAGTCAACCCTGAAGAAAACTTAACGGTCAAAGTCAACCTTTAGCCAAAGTCAACGATCAAAGTCAACAGAGGCTGACGTAAGAGTTGACTGGGTGCTGACTAGATGATGATGTTAGCAGGTGACATCAGTAGGCGAGCAACTAGGGCTGACGTGGCAGATGACGTCAGCAGTGATGTCAGTGGGCAACAGGGCGACGCATGTAGCACGTGTGGCGCGTAGCTGATGTTGTAGAGAATTTCAGGTGATGCGTGAGGGTGCATAAGATGTCCAATGAGGCTAATTCTTTTCCGACTATGTAGATCGAAGAAAGACGATTTCGACAGCAGTGACGGCGATAAGATCGGAGCAATATTGATGGCGAGTGGAAGATTTTGCCGAAAACTTGACTAGCACGTGGATGGTCAGATAAGGAATTTTCCGGCGTCTTTGTGAAGAGGGATTGAAAATCTACACGGTGATATATCTTATGTCCTAATCGGAGGTCAGAGGTGATGGATCCGATGATGGCATTGGTTTTGGCGGCAGAGGAGGAGCTTCTGGCGGTGGAGATTTAACCCTGAGGACCTCTGACGGCGGCAGGGCAATTGGGAAAGGGCACTGAAAGGGTTTACTGACCATAGAAGTTGCGGCAGTGGAAAATACCAACAAAACAAGACTACAAGACACAAGAAAATTAAAGCAGTGGCTTTGATACCTTGTTAGAAATACTGAATAATTGTATTGTATTTCTCAATGAAAGAATATACACGAGTGCCTTTATATAGGAGGTATATGAGTGTAGTACATGTAAGAGTGTAGTACAAGAATATGAGCTATACAAGTAATCTAGTTGGGAAAGCCCACAACACTATATAAGTTAACATCTTTTTAGCCAACGGTAAGTGCATTTGACACTAATGTACGTATGCCTCAAACTCATCTGCCTGAGGCCATAATTGACAATACATAGGCTAATGGCTAATCAAACTTGGATTTTAAGTTTAAACTTGTATAGTAATAGATTCGATTGATTAAATCATTATTGATGAAGCGTAGATTCGTCAGTAAAATTGGTCAGATGGAAACAATCTCCGGTCTTCAAAGGTAGTCACCGGTGTGGTGCCTGCCACAACGCCTCCGATGCCAAAGTCAGTATAAGATGCTATTCGAGAATGAACAATGCAAAGTAACAGAGCAAAAGGAATCTCTTAGTGTGTATGTACCTTGTTTTTGGCAATGTGTGGGCTTTATATATATTTTCATGGCTTCTAGCCGTTGGAGTAGTTATGGAGGTCTTAATGCTCCTCTTGGTAACGTTTGGTGCTGTGTAATGTGGCATCAATGTGCTCCAACGGTTCATACAATTGGCCTTGTAACCGTTCTGGGTTTAATTGGGTGCATTGAATGGCATGACTGTCTTCATCAGTAGCACGGATAATTACTTCGTCTGGCCTGAGGGTGTCTTCGTCTATATTGATGGGATCGTCCATGTGAGACGGACTCGTCAGTCCCGTCAGCTGCCCCCCGATTCTGTGTTCATCATGTCATGACAATCATAGAATGTGAAGGGTTACAAGTTGCAAATGACTTTTGGGGTTTTGCTCCGAATTAAGTGCGAAGTGGCGGCGCTCCACAAATCGTGGCATACGTGGCACGTGCTGATTGGTGGAGTTAATGCTCCAACTAGTGGGACTATTGGGTTTCCCGCCGGTCTTTCCGTTTTTCAAGCCTTTGTTTTTAAACTCTTCCTCTCCTTGTTTTTTCTTTTCACTTTTCAAAAACCTTCAATCATTACTTCTCCTATGTTAGCCTTCTTCTGCTATTCTTCTTCGAATTGGTGTGCTGTTTGGCAATACTTCCTCGGTCCGCCATTTGTTCAAGGTATGTTCTCCTTGTTGTGAAATTTTAAAGTACTCGCAAGTGTACGAACCGTACTGAAGTATAGTTTGACAAGAACGAGGTCGAACCCATAGGGACTTGAATGAACGTAGGAAAATTAAATCAAATCTTAACCAAATTAATCCTAATCTAGTTTAATAAAAATTGGTTGTTTTGAAATTAAATAACTAAGCAAATAATAAAATTAAGCAAATAGTTAAACTAAGCAAAAGATATAAAGCAATGAAAAGATGTAAACAATCAAGGGAAATGAATTAAGGTTTTGGAATCTGCCTTGTAAGTCATATCAGCATATATTTATGATCATTAATTTTTCCCAACTCACTACATGATAATCTATAAATCAATCTTGCTACCATGGAAAATATTATCATTAAAACTTATGTTTAAAAATCTAAAGCATGTTCTTCTTCGCTTCTTAAATATAAAACCAAATCATCAATTGTATCCATAGTCAAACAAATCACAAGATATGTCCAATTCTAAAAATAAAATCATAAATTGTATCCATTGACAGACAAATCACAAACGATATCCAATTTTATAATCAACAGTTAATAAACCAAGCATTCAATTAAATAAGACAAATCCTAAATCATGAGAAAAACATGATTGAACTCATATCTAGAATCTCATCTTAGTCAATTGATATGAAGCAAGAACAATTTAAATCATTAAAGAACAACTATTGTAGGAAAAATCAAATCACATATATATTACTGATAATCCTTAATAAGGTTTCATCCTCAACCCTAATTATAAATTTAGCTACTCATGGTAATTAAAATAAAACAAAAGAATAAAATACTAAACATTAAACTAGACAAATAAAATAGAGAAAGAAATAGTCACAATGTTATCATGGAGAAAAACTACAGAGAAGCCACATGGGACACTACCTCTTGCTCCAATTTACTGTTTTGCATCTCAGCCCTAGCACTCCTCTCTAAATTTTGCCCTAAAAAGCCTTTAAATAGGTCAAGGAATCCTATTACAAGTTGAATTCTCGTTTGGAGAAAATCCCAGATTTTTAAGCTTCACTTAACCAACTATTTTGGCCCATTTAACTTCAGAATTTGGGCTCCTGGTAAACTACAAAGTTGTAGCCCTTTAAGTTAACTTTCCAGCACAACTTGAATCATCTTGATTAGATATCTGAGCCAAAAGTTATGCCAAAAATACTAACTGATATACAGGCTGGAATCCTAATCCGAATTGGACTTGGATTTGGTGCAAATTTCCTTTGATTCCTTACTCCAATTGGACTTAAATTTAATATTCATGCCTGGCTGGATGTAAGTTGGCTTGATTCAATTGGCCTAGCCCCACTTTGCATGTAAAGCCCTTATTACCTGCAACACAAAGATATTACATAATCAGTCACAAAATAACATAAAAGTAAAGCTAAATATGTAGATATGTGAGTATTTTATTGTATATATTTCATGCATATCACTCCTTCTTCTCTCACCTTTTCTTTCGTCGTTTTGCTGTGGTAGTGTTTCTGATTTCCTTCTTTTCCTTTCCTTTTTTCTTTCTATTTGCTTTCGATCTCCCTGGGGTTTAGCTGTATTGTTCTTCCCTGTGTTTCTTTTTGGGTTTTTCATGGTTAGTAACTCTAAGGTTAGAGTTGCTTGCCCTCGGTTTCCTTTCTTTTCGCACGTTTAGGGGGGTCTTTAAGCACTTTTCCAAGTCTTGAAAGCTTTTTTTTTAGGGTAGTGGTCTAAGTGTGGCATTGACTGAATTGTTGCCTCTAATACGGCAATCAATTGACTGGTTTGAGGGTTAGGAGAAAGGGAAAAAGACGATGTCTGAAGTTAGGTCTAGCAATCTCGAGACGGGGTTATCGTCTAGCGGCAACCTAGTGGAGAGGGATACTGCCGTCTCTAGTCCTCGGGTGGTTAGGGCTTTTCATGCTCTTGAGGAGGTCTATGGGTTGGACGCCGAAACGGTGAGTAGATTCAAGGATAGGTTTCAGTTTCCGGAGAGGGTTCACGTTCGTCGGCCCAGTGACGAGGATAGAGCTTGTCACTTTTTTCCAGGTGAGGTGTGCTTCTACGAGGCTGCCTTCACTTGTGGACTTAGATTTCCCGTCCATCCCTGCCTGATGGAGCTTTTAAATCATTTTGGGATTGCTCCTGGGCAGCTAATGCCCAACTCATGGAGGATAGTGGTTAACTATATGGAAATATGGTTAGCTGCTAATGGGGATATGATCAAGGTAGGTGAGCTCGTCCACCTATATTGTTTGAAAGAATCCAAAGAATATGGATACTTCGAGTTGGTACCTTGGGAGAGGAGGACCAGGATTGTTAGAGGGTTACCTTCATCCTTCAAGCACTGGAAATCAAGATTTTTCTTTGTGTCTGGGGATGATTTTGAGACCCCCTCTAGCTAGGATTGGGGTGACATTTTGAGGTTGCTTCGTCGGTGGGGAACCCCGACTTTAGGTGCGTCAGTATTTCTTTTTGTTTCTTTAGTTCTGCTGCATTCGTTGTTACCGTCACTAACCTCTCAATCCTTTCTCTTTTGCAGTGAAGAGACGACCTAGACTTAGGGGCAGGTATAAGGCACGGGTTGAGCAAGCAATCGAGTACGCCAAGACTATTGAGAGCTAGGATGACTTGGTAAATCTGCGGACTCTTGCCTTCTACCATCTTGGTCCAGACCCATCTTCCTTCGTCTTGCGCAACGTTGAGATTGAAGGGAAAAAGAGTAAGTGTTAAACTCGTCGGAACCAGTTTTTTTTTTTTTTGACAAGTATTCCTTCCTGGGAGAAATGACGATCAAATTCAACAAATATTTTTACACGAAGATGAGATCAAAGAAAGATGAGACCCTGTCAAATTTAGGAAAGAAGACAGTGCACGTCACTAGAAAGGGAGGCCATGCTGCTCCAACTCCCTCCGTCCATCCGATTGTTTCCGTGGGTGAGATGACGAGGATGGCTTCTCCTACGACATCCGTGGAAGAAATAGGTAGCCCTCCCGTCTCCAAAAGGACGCGGTTATCTGAAAAGGAGAAGGAGAAAACTAACTCTCATTCGTCTACCCTTTGGAATAACAAGAAGATGGCCGTGGACCGGGCCCACGAGGTAGTGACGTCTGCGGACTTGAGGGCTTTGTCTGGCATCCCCATCAGTGAGGTTGCGGCTCGTCATGTTCATAAGCTTGTCCAGGTATATTGTCTTGGATATCTTTTTTTTTTTTTTTTTTTTTGACTGACGTCTTTTACCTTCTTTTCAGGTGTTAGGGGAGAGTCTACATCTTACTTCTGAGTATTTTACTCAGGAGGCTAAGGTGGCGTCCATGACGTCTAGGATGGAAGTTTTGGAGGCAGAGAACTCAATGCTAAAGAAGGACCTTATCTCCATGGGTGAGACCAATACTTTGAAGGAGCAGGTTAAGAAGCTGAATGACGACCTCAGGGTTGAGCGTCAATTGACTATGGAGAAGGACGAGCAGCTTCTTGGAGTCAGGGAGAGTCTTAAGACCATAGCTGCCAAGTCCATTGAAGCCTTTCAAACCACTGACGAGTAAAACACTGTGCTCCGCAGTTGGTATTTTAAGAGTTTCGAGCTCCTAAGGGGATACCTTGTAAAGCACCCTTCTGGAGTGAATATGGAGAGGCTGGACCTGGAGGAGGTGGATCAGGAGATGGCTGCAGACGAGGCTACTCAATCTTCTGTTACTAAGCCTGATGCCCCTGTGGATGCCCCTGCTAACGACACTTCTGCTGACGATGCTCCTGCTGACGATGGTGCTGCCCGGACTTGATACTTGACAAAAATTTCTTTCTTTTTGGGATGCCCTTTATGTTTTAGGCAGTTATGTAAATCTAATTTCTGAACAATTTTAGTTTCTATCTATTTTGGGAACAATATTTTTAACCCAGTGTTTATGGGCTTTTAGTTGTAAAAACAATGGTGATTTGCCAGTCTGTTTTAGGCTTTAATTTAATTTAACTTACTTCTCTGCACTTACTTGCATTCGTGATTGCACATTCTTTAGTTTGAGATATGCTAGTGATGTAATCGCCTCTGTTGTGCACTTGACGGATCTTTGACTCTGTTAGCACCTCTTTGCCTACTGTTTCGTTAATCTCTCATAACTGGTACCTCGGCAGTACCTTATATTTGTTTAGGAGTCTTTTAGTCATTAGTAACATACATCCGTCTAGGCAGAATCTGGTTACTCAGCCATTTTTGGCTTTTTGTGACTTATACTCTTTTTAGGGATCTTGTCATCGTCAGTGACTTACATCCGTCAAGGTGGAATTTTGTTACTTAGCCATTTTTGGTTTTTAGTGACTTACACTCTTTTAGGGATCTTGTCATCGTCAGTAACTTACATCTGTCAAGGCGAAATCTTGTTACTTAGCCATTTTCTGCTTTTTATTACTTACATCCTTTTAGGGGTCTTGTCCTCGTCAGTAGCTTACATCCGTCAAGACGGAATCTTGTTACTTAACCATTTTTGGCTTTTAATGATTTACACCCTTTTTAGGGATCTTGTCATCGTCAATAACTTACAATCGAATAGACCTGCTCGCAGGGAAATATTAGCTGAATAACTTCTTTATTGATTTCAATAATGAATACATTTAACTGTTACGTCTATTGATGGTATTTCTTCAAGTATTCAATGTTCTATGGCCTCGGGAGTCTTTGTCCGTACAGGGTTTCCAGGTGGTAGCTACCCTATCTGGAGTAATGGATGACTCGGTATGGTCCTTCCCATGTGGGGCTGAGTTTTCCTTGAGTAGGATTTCTGGTTACCGGGGTTACTTTGCGTAAGACGAGGTCGCCTATGTTGAGTCGCCTGAGTTTCACCCTTCTATTGTAATAATCCGTCATTTTTTTCTGGTAGTCCATCACTTTGCTACAGGCTTCGTCTCTTACTTCATCTAGACAGTTTAGGTTGAATCGTAGACAATCATTATTGGCTTCCTCGTTGAACATTTCTCGCCTGGTGCTAGTTACTCCTACTTCGACCAGGATCACTGCTTCGGTCCCGTAGGTGAGCCTGAAGGGAGTCTCTCCCGTCAGGGTTCTTGCTGTTGTTTTGTAGGCCCACAAGACATTGGGCAGTTCTTCTGGCCAGGCGCCCTTCGCATCGTCCAGCTTGGTTTTTATGATCTTGAGCAGTGTACGATTCGTCACCTCCGTCTGTCCATTCGCCTGTGGATGTCCTGGTGATGAGAACTAGTTCATGATGCCCAAGCCTGAGCAGAAGTCCTTGAAGCCTCGGCAGTCAAATTGTCGTATGTTATCTGATATGATCATCCTTGGAATCCCGAACCTACAGACTATATTCTTCCACACGAAGTTTCGGATCCTTGCTTCGGTGATAGTCGCCAGTGGCTCTGCTTCAACCTATTTCGTAAAGTAATCAATAGCAACTAGTAAGAATTTTACCTGACCTTTGCCTAGGGGTAATGGGCCAACGATGTCGATTCTCCATTGTGCAAATGGCCATGGGGACGTTATCGTCATCAGTTTTTCTGTTGGAAGTCGTTGGACATTACCGAACCGTTGACACTTGTCACATCTCTTAACGAACTCCATTGCGTCCACCTGCATAGTAGGCCAGAAATAACCTGTTCGAATAACCTTGCTTACCAGGAATCTAGGGCAAGCATGGTCCCCATAAATTCCTTCATGTATCTCTTTCAGGATGTACCTAGCTTCTTCTCCGTTAACACACTTCAAGTATGGCATGGAGAAGCCTCTCTTGTATAGGGTGTCGTTGAGGATTATAAATCTGACTGCCTTCTTCTTAATCTTCCTGGCCTCCTCTGTATTCGGAGGGAGGTGTCCGTCCTTAAAGAAGGATACAATGGGCGTCATCCAGCTGTCTATGCTCTAGATTGCGAATGTCGGAACTTCTTCAATGCTGGGGTTTTCCTGGATTTCCATCATCAAGTCCACCCTCGTCGTACCTTCTTCTGTCGAGGCTGTCTTCGAGACTTCATCTGCCTCCATATTCTGGCTCTTCGGTATCTGTACGAATTCCATTTCATCGAACTCTTGAGCCAAACGTTTCGTCAGCTTGAGATACTTCTGCATTCTCTCTTCCTTTGCTTCATATTCTCCCTGGATTTGCCTAATTACTTGTTTTGAATCATTTTGGACTAACAGGTTCTTAGCCCCAAGCACCTTTCCGAGTCTTAATCCCATCAGAATCCCTTCATATTCGGCCTCGTTGTTGGTGGCCGAAAATTTTAGCTGAACTTCATACTTTAGTACTTCTCCATCTAGGGTGACTATGACGACCCCTACTCCCCCCTTCTTTCGAGCTGACGAACCGTCGGTCTGTATCATCCATTTCTCGGCCTCATTGGTGAGCTTATCTTTGTCCGGGGAAGTGAATTCGGCGATGAAGTCCACTAGGGCTTGTGTCTTAATGGCTATCTTGGGATGGTACTCGATGTCAAATTGGCTGAGTTCAATTGCCCATTAGACCATTCTTTCAGCTGCTTCAAGCCTGTTCATGGACTTTTTGATAGGTTGGTCTGTCATCACCAGGATGGGATTTGCTTGGAAATATTGCCTTAGTTTTTGGGAGGCCACTGTTAACGCAAATGCAATCTTCTCAATCTTTGGATACCTAAACTCAGCCACCTGGAAAGCTTGGCTGACGTAGTACACTGGGAGCTGTTTCTTGTTTTCTTCTCGAATCAGAGCTGCACTCACGGCCGTATTTGATACTGCCAAGTACAAATACAGGTTTTTCCCTTCTTTTGAAGGACTCAAGAGGGGTGGGTTTCTCAGGTAACGCTTTAGTTCCTAAAATGCTGTTACGCATTCGTCTGTCCACTTGAATGCCTGTTTCAAAGTCTTGAAAAAAGGGAGGCACTTGTCCGTCGCTCTAAAGACGAACCTATTAAAAGCTGCAATTCTTCCTGTGAGCTTTTGAACTTCCTTGATGGTCCTAGTTGATGCCATGTTGATTATGGCTTGCACCTTCTCCGGGTTTGCTTCTATTCTTCTTTGAGACACCATGAATCCCAAGAATTTGCCTGAGGCTACACCAAAGACACACTTACCTGGATTTAGTTTCATCTGGTATTGTTTGAGGGTGGCGAACGTCTCTTTTAGGTCATTCAGGAGGGCGAGTTCTTCCTTACTCTTGACGAGCATATCATCCACATAAACCTCCATATTTCTGCCGATCTGCTTACTAAACATTTTGTTCACTAACCTCTGGTAAGTAGCTCCTGCATTCTTTAGCCCAAAAGGCATTACCTTATAGCAATAGAGCCCCTGGCTTGTGATGAAAGCAGTCTTTTCTTGATATTTGTCAGCCATTTTATCTGGTTGTATCCTGAGAAGGCGTCCATGAATGTTAACAATTTATGTTCGGCAGTAGAATCCACGAGCTGGTCTATCCTGGGTAGAGGAAAACTATCCTTCGGGCATGCTTTATTCAGGTCCGTGAAGTCCACACACATTCTCCACTTCCTATTTGCTTTCTTCACGAGGACGATGTTTGCCAACCAAACGGGGTAATATACTTCTCGGATGAATCTTGCCGTCAATAACTTGTTAACTTCATCTGTGACTACTTGATCTCGTTCTGGAGCAAAAACTCTTTGTTTCTGCTTGACGAGCTTCCTTTCTAGGTCTTCGTTCAACTTGTGTTGAATGACTCCTGAGGATATGCCTGGCATGTCTTCGTGGTTCCAAGTGAAGACATCCTGGTTCTCTCTTAGGAACTGGACGAGCCCTGACTTCATCTCGGGGCTTAGTGTCGTCCCTATCCTCGTCGTCTTGGTTGCCTCTCCTTCGTCTATTACCACTGTTTCCAAGGCTTCCATTTTGTCTTCTGCTTTCTCTTCAATCGTCCATGTGTGATTCTCCTTCGCAGCCAAGACGGCCTAATAGCATTCTCTGGCTAGGACCTGGTTCCCTTTTATTTCTCCAACTTCGTTGTCCATTGGGAACTTCACCTTCAGGCAATAGGTGAACACGGCTGCCTTCTATTTGTTGAGTGTGGGCCTCCTAATAATCACATTATAAGACGATGGGCAATCTACCACCAAGAAGTCTATCTAACGGGTTAGCTGCCTAGGGTAAGTCCCCCCTGTTATTGTCAATGTCACTATGCCCTTGGGATATACTCTGTCACCACTGAAACTGACGATGGGGGAATCAAATTGTCGCAGTCTTTTTAGATCCAGTTTCAATTACTGGAATGCAAGGAAGTAGATGATATTAGCGGAGCTGCCATTGTCCACGAGAATCCTTTTGGTATTGAATCATTCTATGGTGAGCATTATGACCAAAGGGTCGTTGTGAGGCTGCTTTACTCCCCTAGCATCTTCCTCGTTGAAAGTCATGTCCTGTTCAGTTCGTCTCTGCTTCAACGAGGGTGTCATGTGGACGTTGTTCACCTATCGTTGATATGCTTTCTCAAGGGACCTGAATGATCCTCCGATGGTGGGCCCCCCTATGATCGTCTGTATTTCCCCAATCACATTCTAAGGAGGTTGGAATTGACGATCATCGCCCCTGGACGAGGACTCATGCTGGCTCTTATTTTTGTCTTGAAATTTGTTGTACTCTCCCTTCTTCACAAACTTCTGCAATTTTCCCTTCCATATCAACTCCTCTATTTGTTCTTTTAGGTCCCGACAGTCTTCTGTGTAATGGCCACGATCCTTGTGTAATAGGCAATACTTATTCTTGTCGCGAACGTTAGGAGATGAATGCAATGGCCGCGGCCATTTAAGGTAGTGTTCATCCTTAATCTGCATTAAAATTTTGTCAACAGGCATAACAAGAGGGGTAAATTTTACCATCCTTGGAGTTTTATCGTCTTTCCTTCTGTTCCCGTCATTGATCCGACGATCTTAACGATCCCTCTTTTGTCCCCTGCGCTCGTCATCCTTCCTCCTTTTGTCTCCTAGTTTCTCTTTGTCCCTTATGGCTGCTAAGGCGTCTTCAGCATTCATGTACTTCTGTGTTTTCAGGAGCATCTCAGCCATCGTCTTCGGGGGATTCTTCGCAAATGATGGGACAAACTCCCTAAATTTGAGTCCCGTTTTGAAGGTCGTCAGTTGTACCTTATCGTCGGCCTCATCTACCTCCAGCGTCTCCCGAGTAAAGCGTTTCACGTATGACCTCAGGGTCTCCTTCTCTCCTTGCCTGATAATGAGTAAGTGGTCAGCTGGCCTCTTTGGACGTTGTCCTCCAATGAAGTGACGCAGGAAGGCGTTGCTCAATTGCTCAAAGTTGTCAATGGACGAGGTAGGCAGCTTGGTGAACCATTCCCTTGCAGCTCCTTTAAAGGTGGTAGGAAAGGAATGGCACAATATCTCATCAGGGGGCTGCTGAAGCCCTAGTATTGTTTTGAAGGTGTTGAGGTGATCTTGTGGATCCTTGAGCCCGTCAAATGGCTCAAGCTGTGGCAACCGAAACTTCGACAATACCGGGCATCCTAAGACTGCTGCTATGAAAGGCGATCTGTTGCCCTTACCAATCTGCCCACGCTCTGGTCTGTCTTTTCCCTGATGGCATTTCTCAACTCGTCCATCTCCTTCCTCATCTCCTGAAGAAGATCTGAATTTTGTTCTACTGGAGTAGTATGCCTTTGATGGTCGCTCCTTCTATGGCTATTTCCCTCGTCCTCCATGTTGTTTTTGGATCGATTCTCCTCCTGTTGAAGCCGTAGTTTCATTTCCTGATTTTGCTTAGTGAGTTCTTCGACAACAACTGCGAGAGCCTGAACCTGCTGGGCTAAGACTGCGGAATCTTGATTGGACTCCATCTGAAAATAACAGTTGATCGGAAACTACTTTTTCGAGTCTAAACACGAAAATGTCGTTCCCACAGACGGCGCCAAACTGATGAAGTGTAGATTCGTCAGTAAAATTGGTCAGATGGAAACAATCTCCGGCCTTCAAAGCTTCAAAGGTGGTCACCGATGTGGTGCCTGCCACAACGCCTCCGATGCCAAAGTCAGTATAAGATGCTATTCGAGAATGAACAATGCAAAGTAACAGAGCAAAAGAAATCTCTTAGTGTGTATGTACCTTATTCTTGGTAATGTGTGGGCTTTATATATGTTTTCATGGCTTCTAGCCGTTGGAGTAGTTATGGAGGTCTTAATACTCCTCTTGGTAACGTTTGGTGTTGTGTAATGTGGCATCAATGTGCTCCAACGGTTCATACAGTTGGCCTTGTAACCGTTCTAGGTTTAATTGGCTGCATTGAATGGCCTGGCTGTCTTCGTCAGTAGCGTGGATAATTACTTCGTCTGGCTTGAGGGTGTCTTCGTCTATATTGATGGGATCGTCCATGTGAGACGGACTCGTCAATCCCATCAATTATCATCCATCATATAGAATACTAGGAATAATAAGATCTAGACTAGAAAAGAAGTGGATGGGAAGCTCACAACCAGACGTACAACAAATAGAAGGCAACGAAGGAATGGACTAGCTAGAATATGTGCCGGTTTGGATAGCACTTCTTTTCACTGATTGTGGCGTTGCGTTTTCAATTTCAATTTTTTTTTTTTTTTTTTTTTTATAGCCGTACTTATTGACTTTTGAGGGAAAAAAGTACTATGCATGAACAGTGCGTGCTCTGTTCACGCACTGTTCATGCACTGTTCACTCATTAAAAAATATTAAAAATGGGTCATACGGTACTATTCATACATTTAAAAATTATTTTGCTACAGTGTTTTCAGCAACAATCAATTTTCAGTAACAATAAATTGTATCCAAACGGACCCTATATATTCATGAAGGTCCACGTCGCACGATTTTATCAGGGTAGAATTTGATCCTCTTTATATATTATAATAATAAAGGATATATATTTAAAGATAAGATAACAATTCATTATGATCAACCAGTTGTTTCTACACTGTATTCATTATCATTATTATAATCATATATTATATAAAGTAGAAGCAAATGATCCCTCAATCCAACATTATTCCAAAGTCCAACAAAATACAAATAAATTCCTAGTTTTGGAAAATATACTTCATATTTTGTCCTTCTCAATTTAACATATTACTTAGGTTAGACTCTCTCTCTCTCTCTCTCTCTCTCTCTCTCTCTCTCTAATGTATGAAAAAGAATTTATTACACAAATCAAAGAGAAAACAATGTACAAAAAGCCTAGCAAGGGTAAACCTCACACTGTCACACCACCTGTTTTCAGACCTATAACAAGCTAAAAAAAAAGAATAAACATCTCAATCACATAAAGAATTGCATCATAATGTATAGTCAAAACCTCGACCTACTTAATTAGGGGATGTAGTAGAAGTAAGCAAAAAGCTACCAGAAAAAAAAAAAAAAAAAAAAAAAGAAATCTAAACCAAACACACTATCAACTACGTAATGGTCTCTTGTTAAATTTGTACATTTAAGTTTCGTGTAAGAAGCAAAGTGATGAAAGCAAACATCTGTCTCCAAAGCTTTCTATATACATACATAATTTCCTAAGTTTTTTTTTTTTTGCATTAAAGCATTCCTTTTTGTCAAGATGTAGTAGAAATAAGCATTCATGTCAATTTCGAATCTATAATCCCATCACCAACAATCTTGTTAATAATGAAACAATTATTCAAAACTCTTTTCATATCCTTTCAGAGAAAGTAAAATTCGTGTAAAAGTCACAACATATGTATATATATGTTGGAGCTATATAGCTAGTTTATGCTATATTGGATCCAATCAAGTTTCAACCATGTAACTAAAGTGATAGGTTTCAGAGTAGCAAAATAATAATAACCTCACCATATTTGGAAGCTTCTCATGACGGTCTTTTGTAATTGCTTGATTCCCTCTCTCAAGACTCAAGTGTAAACTTTCTCAACAAAAAAAAAAGTGTAAAGGCTAAAGACTAATTGATAAAGTGGTGAGACTTAAGAGTCTTGACTTGTGGTGGGTCAGTGCCATTCTTTGATATTTGGGGGCTCCGATCATCCACTATGTAAACTGTCTTCATGCTCTGTCCTCACCCCAAAATTCTTTAAACTAAATGTGAATTGTGGACTCTTTGTGAACCTACAGTGCTGGAAGATGCTCTTTTTTTTTCTTTTTTTCTTTTTTCACATGATAGCATATTTCAACTAAATTAAATTTAGAGTTCCATCCACAAATGCCCCTAGGGGCATAACTTAAAGAAATTCTTAATATTTAATTGTGAGTTGTAAAGCACACTTTCGATAAAAAAAAAAAAACAAAAAAAAAATACATGTGTAAATAATTTCTTTGGCTAGTAGTATAAATTTGTTGTGCTTGTGTCCGCTTTTCTTGATATATATAAATAATTTGATTTTAAAATAATAATAATATTGTTTAATGGAATATTTAATGCAACTTAATTTATAAAATTGACAAAAACGGTAAATTTAGTAACGTGGTTGCATTGACCAGATGAACCACATGATTGAATTTAGGCTTTTTTATCGGGCATCTTTGCCAACCGCTCAGGATGCTTAGAAGGAGTTTCTCCAATATTGAAAAATAACAAAAGTAAATAATAATAATAATAATAATAATAATAATAAAAACTCAACTCTTTCGAAAAGTGGTTCAACTCTCTATATAGGTACGAGATAAAATCATTATAAAATTTTATCTTTAACACTTGCACTAAGGCACCTATTATCATAACCCTTACACTTAATTTTCCTTGAAAAGAATATTGTGCATTATTGGTCAATGCAGTTACATAATTGAATTTAATTTTAAAACCTAAGATACAGATCTAAGAAACTAGGTCGCTCCATGAATACAAACATAGTTTTCCTTTTACACAATTTTTGACATTAGATAAAAATGAAAAAGACTACATAATAACAATTGCATTTAATTTTCATTTTCATGTTTGTTGGATGAACTTCATACTATTGATAACGAAATGGTTTCCAGTCCGAAACACTTACAATTCATGGATTACCATCCAGTCCAAACTGTTACTATTAACTTTATATATATATATATAGAAACAAACATACACACAAAAAAAGGAATGAGATTCTAACACAAATATACACCACCAACTCTACTAAACCGTCATTAACTTATTAGATTGAAAGTGATACAAATTCATTGATGAAAGATATAACTGAAGTCATAGATAGACACTTCTGAAGTCATTAACTGGTTATTGTTGCGTAAAAATAGTGTACTGTACAACTAAACTGAATGTGTCAATTTGTGAATGCCAAAATTGGAAGAACAATATATAATAATAGGCAATAGCTTGGGCACAACCCAAAATGGTAAAACAAGGCAGAGAAGCAAATAGGTGGTGGTTATAACATCCTTCACATTTGAAGGGTACAGGTGTTAGCACCTATTATACTCTCCTAGACTCTTGACACCCCAGCTGTACAACTATTTTCCAATTTCCCCACCCAAAAAAAAAAATTTTAATTAATTAATTCAAAGTTAAAATGCATTTTCTAGCACAATCAAACACGTCATTAGTTTTAGAAATTATATGAACTACCTAGAAGATTTTTTTTTTTTTTTGAAATTGATATATTTTATAATTTAGATTAAATATTAAAAATCTAGAGGTTATAGTGTGACGATGTAATTGAGTACACACTGTCAAAGGAAGAAAATAAAATCCTAGCCGTAAAATAAAGATGAAGCAGTTACATAAACTAGTAGTTGGAGGAGATGTGATTGGGGTGGAGTTAAAAAGAAAAGGAAAGGAAAGGAAAGGTAAGGGTTGAGTTCAAAAGAGAGGGAATAATAATTAGGAGATGGAAATCAATCAAAGAGAAAGAGGCAAAGCAGAGGTGAAGAAAAATTAGAATCCTTGTGTAAAAAAAAGCTTTGTTCAAAGCTTTTGTTTTTTCCTTTTCTTTTTTGTTCTCTCTCTTTTTGTCTTTCAAAGATTCCATCAAATTTCCGGTCCACCACCACTGCACACAGCACATTACACAATCACCCTCCCTTTTCTTTTCTTTTTTTTTCTTTTTTTTTAATTTCCTCTCCTTTCCTCTGCTTTTTTTTTTTTCCTTTCCCTCCCAACCCCCCCACCGCACCCTCTTTTTCTTTATTATTATAATAATAATAATAAAATACTAATCAATATAATATTATATCTCTCTTTTTGTAATTATTCTGGAAGAACATCATCATTATCAAATTGGGCTAAAAATCAAACTGAAACAGAAACATATAGAGACTGAAAGCTAGAAGATTTGAGAGAAAGAAAGAGAGAGAAAAATAAACAAAATGGAAAAGAGAAATTAGAGGGGGTCTGCTTCTGCTTCTGGGTTTGGACAATTGGTCAGGTCAAGACAGTTAGGGACTAAAGGGTGGGTTGAGTCTGTGTTGTGTAGTAGTGGTGAAGGTGAAGGTGAAGGTGGCTGAGTCTTCCTTCACATAAATACATATATTACATACTTAATTTGAGTCTATAATCATTCAGGTAATCATTTTTATTCATTTCATCATTATCTCCTGTCTCTCTCTCTTTTACTTTTTTTTTTTTTTGGGTTATGTATGTGTCTCTTAATTTTCAAATTTGGGAAATTTTTGTCTGATCTTTTGCAATCAATATATTATCATTTAAAAAAAAAAAATAAATGTTAACTATTGCAGTCTGTGCAATTGTTGGGTTTTGATTGTGGAGTTTGTTTATCTTATTAGATCTTAGTGTGCTTTTAGGATCTAATATATTTGGGTTGTTTAATTTATCAAATTATGTTTCTCTTTTGGATCTTCTTCAAATTTTGTTTATTTTTTTTAACCTTGCGCAAACTGAAAAGCTGGACACAGATGGAAAATTTTATCGTCTGCAATCCATTTTCGTTTGTGGGTAATGATACCTATGATTTTGTTAATGAATGTTGTCTTAGAATGTTATTTTAAAATCCCCAGTTTTCAGACAAAGAACAAGTTTTTGTCTTTCTTCCTGATTCTTAACTTTCTGGAAGTGGTCGTTTTTTGCTCTCTTAGATTGCATATAATGTGTGAACCAGATATTCTTTTTTTTTTTCTTTTTTTCTTTTTTTCCTTTCTTTCTTTTTGTTCATTTTCCCATCAATTAACGTAAAGGAAGCCCATTTCTTCTTTGACTGAATTGTTTGTTAATATAGCTTTATATGCCATTTCAGAATAATTGGGCTAAATTTTTTTAGACCCCAATTGTGACCTCGGGAATTCCATCTGGGTGCAACCGCAGACCTCGATTTTTGTTGTTGGTAGTCCTGGTTTTGAGCTTCTGCATGGCTGGGATTGATGACAATGTTGCTATAATTGGAGATTGGGTGCCTCCAAGTCCAAGCCCAAGAACATTTTTCTCTGCAATGTTAGGTGAGGATATTGGGTCCAGACCATTGGTCTCAGAACCTCCCAGCAGTAATAGAAGTGAAGGACTCTTTCTGGGACGACCTCCAGACCAAATGGTGTCAGGAAATAGAGCTGTAAACAACAATGGTACACTACAAGGCTGTCTTTCTAGTGACAAACTCACTGAATTTGGTTCATTTTCTGAGCAAAAATCCAGTTCACGTGGTGGCCTTGTTGAAAGGATGGCAGCCAGAGCTGGATTTAATGCTCCCAGGTTGAATACAGAAAGCATTAGATCGGCTGACCTGTCTTTGAGTTCTGACAATCGTTCTCCTTACTTAACAATACCTCCTGGTCTTAGTCCCACTACACTGCTAGATTCTCCTGTTTTCCTTTCCAATTCTCTGGTAAGCTTAAGATTTTTTTTACCTTTTTGGTTTTTAAATACTGTTTGGTTCATTTTCTTGGTAATGTATAGAATATGATGACATTGTATCAGGCTATAATGGTATATGCTAAATTGCTTATTATGGGTTAGGGGCCTAGGAGTGGAAGTCATCAATGCTGTTTTCAACTCTACTGTAAACTGAGTTAGAAATATATTGGTCATATACGCTTTCTTACATGCTAAGCTATGATAAACAGTTCATTGCTGAAAAAAGATTTTTATGACCAATTTCTACTGACAGTTAAATAGTTATAGCAGATTAAGAGAGAGAAGATATTTGAAAAAGCTAAGGCTTCCATCATTAGAAAATGGGTTAACATGAATTTTGATTAAGATTGAGAGTCTGGTGATTGCCAAATCATTACATTGAAGGTAGAATACTAGTTCTGTTGATGTTGCTCTGCCTGATGTGTCCTTCTGAACCTGTCAAACTACAGGCACAGCCATCTCCAACAACTGGAAAATTCCCATTTGTTTCAAATGTTGACGGTAGGAGCTTGACATTGATGCCAGAGGCACCTGATAAAAGTAAAGATAGTCTTTTTGAAGATATCAATACCTCATCGTTTGCTTTCAAGCCTATGCCAGAACCGGGCACCTCTTTCTTTTTCGGCACTTCAAGCAAAGTAATTATACTATACATATTGTACTTACTGGAACATTCAATTTTAATGCATGCACACATGTCAGATATGATTCATATTAGTGCTCACCACTCAGGAGTCCTCTGCACTTGATGATGTATGGGGAGTGAGTGGTAATTAATTCTGATCTTGCTAATAACACTCATCTTGTACAGATGACACCAGCCACTCTTCCTCAACAATCCTTTCCAAGAATTGAGGTTTCTGTTCAGTCAGAGAATTCTCTTCAAAGTGCAGAACCTACCAAAGTTCAAACACAGAATAGAAGCAACCTCCATCCTCAG
Source organism: Quercus ilex subsp. ballota (assembly GCA_032727855.1). Classification (NCBI taxonomy): domain Eukaryota; kingdom Viridiplantae; phylum Streptophyta; class Magnoliopsida; order Fagales; family Fagaceae; genus Quercus; species Quercus ilex. Next base: position 284,293 of record CM064915.1, read on the forward strand.
TCAGACTTCTCTCGATCATCTACTGAAAAGGATAATGGGGCTAATACTATCTCAGTAGATCAAAGAGCCTTTGATGCTGTTGGTGGTATTGTCGAACATTCTCCACCACTTGATGAGCAACCAGATGAAGAAGCAGATCAAAGAGGCAATGGAGATCCCATGGCTGCAGGTGGTGGTGGTGCACCATCTGAGGATGGATATAATTGGAGAAAATATGGACAAAAACAAGTAAAAGGGAGTGAATATCCACGCAGTTATTACAAGTGCACGCATTCAAATTGTCCGGTTAAAAAGAAAGTAGAACGATCTCATGAGGGCCACATAACAGAGATCATCTACAAGGGGGCCCATAACCACCCTAAACCTCCTCCAAATCGGCGATCAGCCATTGGTTCTGGTAACCCACTTGTGGACATGCAACTAGATATCCCTGAACAAGCTGTGCCGCAGAGTGGTGCTGATGGTGAACCAGTTTGGGCAAGTACACAAAAGGGAGTTGTTGCTGGGGCTTCTGATTGGAGGCATGACAACCTTGAGGTGACATCATCAGCATCTGTGGGCCCTGAGTACCAATCTGCCTCTGTGCAGGCTCAGAATGGTACTCACTTTGAATCAAGTGATGCAGTGGATGCATCATCTACTTTTTCCAATGATGAAGATGAAGATGACCGGGGGACTCATGGCAGTGTGTCATTAGGTTATGATGGTGAAGGAGATGAATCTGAGTCCAAGAGAAGGTTGCTACATATTTCTATTGTTTTCTGAATGATATCTTGTTTCAAATATTGAGATCACCATGAAATGAATACAAATCTTGTTTATATGTTCCAGGAAAATTGAAGCTTATGCAACAGAAATGAGTGGAGCCACTAGAGCTATTCGTGAACCTAGAGTTGTGGTCCAGACAACCAGTGAGGTAGACATCCTTGATGATGGATATCGTTGGCGCAAGTATGGTCAGAAAGTTGTGAAAGGAAATCCAAATCCAAGGTTGTTAATAATAATCACTGCAAGCTTAGCTTATTTATTTTCTTCTTTGTCCTCTCAGTTACCCTCATTGCAAAACTGAAAAGATGGGGACATTTTGTTTATGCAGGAGTTACTACAAGTGCACTAGTGCAGGTTGCACAGTAAGGAAGCATGTGGAGAGGGCATCACATGATCTTAAGTCAGTGATCACCACTTATGAGGGAAAGCACAATCATGATGTTCCTGCAGCTCGCAATAGCAGTCATGTAAATTCTGGTGCCTCTAGTGCAGTACCTGCCCAAGCTTCTGCTGCTGCCGCAGTTCAAGCTCATGTTCACAGGCCCGAGCCATCACAAGTTCACCCAGGCATGGCAAGGTTTGAAAGGCCTGCTTCACTCGGATCGTTCAGCCTACCTGGAAGGCAGCAGATGGGGCCTTCCCATGGCTTCTCGTTTGGAATGAGTCAACCAGGCCTGGCCAATCTAGCAATGGCTGGGTTGGGTCCTGGCCAAGCCAAGCTCCCTGTAATGCCTGTTCATCCATACTTGGCACAGCAACAACGCCAGGTGAATGAAATGGGTTTCATGTTGCCAAAAGGAGAACCCAAGGTGGAGCCTATGTCTGAGCCTGGTCTGAACCTGTCTAATGGTTCATCAGTATACCAACAAATTATGAGTAGGCTGCCACTTGGGCCTCAGATGTAAATTTCTCCTTTCTATTTTTCTATGGGAAAGTAGGAACGTTTACTTTTCTATATATATGCATATATGGTCATTTTCAATTAGTGATCCATTTACATCTTGATTCTTTAATTTTTATAAGTGACATTGTCATCCAAACCTTGCTAAATATATATATATATATCTGTATCTTTTTTTACCACATTTTCCTCCACTACATCATTGTTAGCCTTATAGGCAATGCTAATGCCAAATAGGACATGCAAATTGATTATCACATCTGTAAGTATCTTGCGTGAACTTGTGCATGATAGAAAATGGAGCAGGAGCATGTTCCTATAAAGATTGTGTAATTAGAAGTAGTACTTTTTACATTGGAAGTCCCAAGTCCTTGACAACGCGAACCAAGGCTGAAACAACTGCTATTGCGTGTTACAGACTTACAGCAACCAAGAATACTGTACAATCAAAACCTGAAACTATATATGTTGGTTGATTAACACTTATCACAGGCTTTTAAAATCCCAAGTACTAGATTTTTCCTTTGGAACCCTGCATCTCCCACTCCATTGAAGTGGAAGCTGGAGTAATGGTGGTTTTATATCTCATCATCTATTTACTTTTTGTTGCATCAGTATATATTGCTTGTTGCATGGTAAAGTGTTAGAATAATAAGCAAATTATTAGATTTACTGTTTCCTTTCAATTTAAAATTTTGAAACAAGTGATAATATATAAAGAAAAAATTTGTAGACTACGGATGGAGCTCTAATCTATAGGCCGCTTCTTCTCTTCTACTGACTTTAGACGTCCCAAAGCTATGGCTGATTTTGTTTAGTGAGAGAGACACATACCAGTGCTTGCACAACCACACAAATACAAGGGATCAACCATGTTAATATAGAGCCATCAATGACGAAGAATATCCAAACCATGTTAATTTGTCTTAAGAGTTAATGAGCAGGCTTCCACAAACTAAGTGTACATTTGGCATTGACTTAAAAAGCTTTTAAATCAGCTTTTTTTACTATTCAACTTATTTTTGCTACTATTTATAAGTCTTATTGCACTTTTTGATACTATTCATGAGTATCACTGTACTATTTTAATTACTTTTTAGTTTTATCTACAGTACTTTCAGTAAAAAGTTTTCAATTTCAGCTAAATAAGTTGTTTCTAAATAGACACTAACAAAATATTTTTTATCATCAATATTGTCACGAAGATTTCTACAAATGCGATTGTTTCTTACTTTAGGTTCTTGTCATTGTCACACAAAAACACTTGCATAGCTTTATCTCTCATTTGCATTTTAGTAAACATTTTACAAGACTTCCTGACTGCGCTCGAGACAAAAAACGAAAAATAAAGAAAAAGGAGGGAAAACTTGAAAAGAGAGGAAAGAAAAGTCTTTTTATTGCAGTTTGCAGACAGCAGAAAAGTCTCAGATCCTAAATGAGTAACAAAGAACAGACATACACAACTATGATATATAATTATATTCTACTATGAATGAAAATCATACATCATGAACCTCAAAACTAATTGAAAACGCCTTGTAATGAGCATGGGCAGTCCACAATTCTCTAGTCCAATATATAAGCCTAAATTATAGTTGGAAAGTCTTCGACAGCAGCCTTTAAGTCGGCCAATTTCGCTTGCTTCAATACTTTTAAATTCAACTCAAACTGTGCTTCCTATTCTTTTCACTCAAGTTAAATTTCTGACACGAATTGTAATAGATTTTCTCTTCTTTTTTTTCATTAAGATATGAATTGTAATAGAAATTTGCATGTACAAAGCGCTAATTCTATATTACACTAAGGAATCTTGGATATCAGCAAAAAGTCGTCGTAAAATAGATCTCAACCCTCAATGTTAGAGACTCGCGAATATATATTTGGTTATCACTGACTTAGGAGGCCCAAAACCAGAAAAACAAAAATGATGGCCATGGTCTCACTTTCAACTTTTAACTTTTCTTTTGCAGGGGCAGTTGAAGGAACTCTGACAATCAATTGTATGACCCCATCAATGACCATTAGTAACCAGCACCTCTTGATTGTTCTCTTTTCTATGCTGATATATGGAATTTCTGCGATTAATCTCCTCTCTGCACACGCAAAAGATATCAACCTCAAGTAAAGCAAATAATCTAAGTTAACCTAGATGCAAAAATCATGAATCATGGAATAAAGAACAACATTAGAAAATTTCAAATCACAATAAGAAAGAAAAGAATTAGAATCTTCACTCAGCCTAACAGCGCCCTAAATAGAGATATAACTAAGTAGCAATGAAAGACCATTTGGAATCTATTGCTCCCCAAAATTTTCCATTTTAACGTCGTGGGAGGATATAATGCACACATGCTCATTTCATTCCCAGATCCCAGCTCTGGATGAACCCATCGAAGTTTATATACACAAGAAACCAACTAATGTGAACAACAGGCTGGAGGTGGCCAATAGGTCCTACAAAAAATATTCACCTCATATTGGACCCATCATGCATGGGGCCCAAAAGAAGTGGCCATTATACTAGAGAACAAGGAAACATTATTTAAAATATTTGGAATATATAATTTGGATGATTTCAGTTCCAAGCATCAATGATCTATCATCAAATGACCTGTGTAATTTTTAGCAAATGGGCATAATAGAGAATTTATCAACATAATTCGCATCAAAGAAAATCACATGAGGTTGCAATCTAAAAAGTAGCGCATCAATGAAATGGCTAGTTGTATTAGAAGAGTTATTAAAAAAAAAAAGTACTTAGAGAATCTGAAGGACGTAGAGTCAACTAAGGAGACTTGGACCACTTGGGAGTGGAATAAGTACATTCATGCAAAAGATAAATTAACAAGAGAGATATATCTATAACTATAAAACATGCTAGGACAACCGAAAGAAAAACAAGAGACTTGAATGGTGCAAAATGCAACAAAGATGGAGATTAAAGATAGATGGAAGATTTATTTTGATAAACTTTTAAATGGAAGCTATATAAAAAATTTAAGCGAACTGAATAATCTAAAGGAGGTTAGAAATTGTAAGTTTATTCGAGGTTTTATTACAACTATGGTAAATAATGCTTTGAGGATGAAAATGGGAAAAGCCATAAGGCATAATGAAATTCCCATTGACATTTGGAAGTGCTTGGGTAATGCAGGTGTAGAAAAGGTTGATAATAACAAAACACCTAATAAATGGAAGAAAAGCACTTCAATACTTATATACAAAAACAAAGGAGATATTCAAAAATACACAAATTACCATGAAATTAAGTTTATGAGTAACACTAAGAAAATTTAGGAGGGTTATAGAACATAGGTTAAGACACAAGCAACAATATTGGTTAATCAATTTGGTTTTATGCCAGACACACTGGCAACAGAAGCTATTTTCATACTAAAACATCTAATGAAGGAATAAAGAGAAGCCCATAAAAATATTTTTATTTTGATTTAAACAAAGGATATGATAGGGTAGAGAGGCTGTATGTTCTAGAAAACAAGAGTCCCTCTAAAAGATATTAAGCTGATTTAGGATATATAAGACAGTTCTATGACTAGGGTGAGAACAGGTGGAGGCATCACAAGCGAATTTTATATCACAATAGGTTTGTATTAAGGATTAGCATTAAGTCCATATTTGTTTGCATTTTGCATTGGTTATGGATGAGTTTATCAATTCAAGAAGTTTCTTGGTATTTTTTTGTTGTTGTAGAAAATAAAGTTTTAGTGGATGAAACAAGACATTGATAGTTGGAGATTTGGAGGGATGCTTTAGAATCTAAAGACTCCAAGTTAATCAAGACTAAAATAGAGTACATGCAGTTCAAGTTTAGTATAAATAGAAACGAAGATGAAGGAATTGTAAAACTTGATGGTCTAGAGATACCAAAAGTTACTTTCAATATCTAAGATCAAAGATTGAAGAGGATGTGATTGCCCTCCCCCCCACCCCCAAACCAAAAAAAAAAAAAAAAAAAGAAATGAAATCCTCCCACTCTCCAATTTTAAGCCAAATGTGAGACACATGGCATTTAAAAAAAATTCAAGGGTCTTAAAACCCATGAAAACCCCACAAATCAAGCAATACATTCATAAAATGAGCACAGCTGAAAGGAGGAAGTTAAGGTAAATAAGAGGAATACATAGAAATATAGAATACTAAATGAATAAATCAGCATAAAGATGAGCGTGGCTCCTATTGATGAAAAAATAAGAGAGAATCATTTGCGATGGTTTGGCCATATGCAAAGGAGAGCAATTAATTCACTAGTGAGAATGAGTGATTTGATTTTTTTTTTGATAGGTAAGAATGAGTGATTTCATTCAAGTCGAGAGAACCAAAAGAGATAGGAAAAAGGGTTTGTTGTTATTGTTGCCATTGTATTGTTATATGTCAAAACTGAATGATTGAACTGAAAATGAACCCATTGGTCCAATAGTATGGGCTATGCAAGACACATTAGTTTGAAAGGTCAGGCTATGCCAACAGTTAATTGGGTTTCTAGTTACTATCGTTTGGTCGAAACTGTTTGGTTGGTTACTATTGTTTGATCGGAATGGAGGAAAAAGGAAGGGGACAATTTCTTATATATGTTTTTAGTTATATGACTTTAATACACTCAATCATCTACTTTCACTGTTTCTTGACAAAAGATTGTTACCTCTAAGAGCTAGGAAAGCACCAGAAACTTCTTTTCTTTCTTTTTTTCACTTTTGAGAAACAAAATAAAAAATCCCCACAAGAATGAGATAAATGCAACATTGTTAGTTTATCATAATTTAAAACCAGGATCAGGCATCAAATGTAGTATAGGAAACAAGGATATAATCATAGAAGACAAGACTATGAAATCAATGAGAACCTGAGACAGTTCCAGATTGAATCATAATGAAGAAGAGCAATAATCCTTCGCTTCCTTTCTTTGTTGGATTCCACACCGCGCTTAACCACAGGCAGCTGCTTGATGCCTTTGGCCTCCATTAGCTCCTTGGCAACTGCCAAATTGGTGTCCGGATAACAGGTTAAAAGTCCACGCTCTCGCCCGCGATAGCTTAAACCTCGAGTACAAACAGAGGAAACAAGACATGCACTCACCTACAAAGAATTTGGCAATGCGCATCAAAAAGAAATTGTAAAAAAATTGATTAATTAAAACTAGAAATTTATCTTAAAAGTAGAAAGAAAAAATATATATACATCACAAAATATAGCCATGACGAGAAATTTTGAAGGAAAAAATAATAATAATAACAACAACAAATGCTTCAATAGGAATTGAACTTTGACCATTTAGCACAAACAGAAAACGATTCTGAGTACGCCTGTGTGTGCGCATGAGTGAGAGGGAGAGAGAGAGATGCATATGAGCCAATTAAATAAATTAAAATGACAATTTAGAACAACAAAGACAGTTTCAGATTACATACATCCAAATGTCTTGAATCACTTTTGGCATCGTCACTAGACTTCTTAGAAAGATACCGCCTAATGTCACCACATGTTAGTATTCCCTCTAAAAGGCCTTCCTCATCGACCACCAGTACACAAGTTTGCTGGTTATCATCCATACGATCTCTTGCCTCCTTCAAGGTTATTTCCAAGGAAACCTTGACACAACTCTTTGACATGGCCTGAGAAACCTGACAATTAGGGATGTAAAACTAATGCTGTTAGGTTAAAAATAAAAAGCAATATATATATATATATATATAATATCGAATAATATGCTCAAGATGTAACATTACAATAAGAAACAGCATTGATGAAATAAATAGATAAAATAGCAAATACAAATATCAGTCGAGAAAGGAAAAATAATTAAACCTCCAGTTTCTCCAGAAGCTTATCCAATGCCTCAATATCTGCACCATTTTCTATAACAGAAAGTTCTAAATCACCTCCATCATCTTTGTCATCAGCAAGTGAAAGAGAAGCATAACCTCTCACTGAACTCCGTGCATCAGATGCTTTACTGTCCTTGGCCTGGTTTGTCACAGAGGGAACCCATATTGCTAATCCAACAGCGCCCTAATTGCAAAATTCACAGGAACAGAGGGTAAAATCAAGCATTATAAAATTGTAGACATCCATATTACAATAATACCCAAAGTAATGAAAATCTACTCATCAACAACAATAAAGCAACAATAGAGCCTAATCCCAATATTGCAGAAAGATTTGGAGAATTCTATATCTTCATATAAGAAGGAGAAGAAGATTCCATTTCAAGCTACCAGAGTTTGCATAATATTATCTTCATATGGCTGTTATGCCATCCCTTACTGTTTCAGAAACTGGAGCAGCTGCAAGAATTAAAGGAGTACTTTTGGAGAATTTATTATACTCTGCTTTGAAAGAGTAATGCATTTTTCTCAGGCCAAAATTGTCAAGATAAATGTAGGGTGATACACTGTCTGACAACATTGGGGAAAAAAACAGTAATGCTTTTTCAGAAAACAGTAATGCTTTTTCAGAATGCAGCATACTGAAGAAATGTGTGATGGACTGTAATTAACTAAAGCCAAGGTATGTAACCACCAAATTCTGAGAATTAGAATCTAGTTGAGAAAGCAAAAGCAGCTAACATTTCCTTGAGGTGATATGGTTAATACTATGCTGCCTTTTAGACCTATTATATATGCAGTAACTATCAAGCACGAATTACCATGAGAGGAAGCAATATCCTGTAATCTTTTGTCAACTCAAACAGGAGAAGGACTGATGTCAAGGGTACTGAACAAACAGAAGCTAATGTAGCAGCCATTCCTACCTGCAATACATGTTAGAAAGTATTAAATCAATTTTCACAGAATCAAATAAAAAATTGTAAGAGGGAGTGAGAAAAACTTGCAGTTAATACTTGCCGAATTAAGATGAGCCAGTTATGAAGGAAAATCTTACCAGAGCATATGCCTGTGGCTGGGCAACAGCGGCATTTCCCGGAATTGCCGAATTGATAAGTTCTGCAGCTAAGCCACCAAATACAGCACCAACAGCAGCACCAATCATCAAACTTGGTGCATAAAGTCCACCTACAAGTCCAGACCCCTTGCACAGAGCTGTGGCCACAACTTTGGCTGCTGATAATTGAGTTAACAGCCAGATTCCAGGAGCTGAAGCAGAATTCCCAGTACGTAGAATCTCCTCAACATTTGTGAAACCCCAGTACAGTATTCCAGGATACTTAAGAGCTATTATTCCAGCTCCTAAACCACCTAAAGCAGGGCACACAACAGCAGGAAGGCCAAATTTTTCTTTGATGAAGTCAAAGAAATTTGTGAACCAAGTAACCAAGCGAGTGAAGGCTACACTGACAACACCGCATAGCATGCCCAATATCAGGTACAAAGGTAGTTCTGCACAGCAATACAAAAGTTACATGTGTGCAATATTATATAATTGTGTGCATGGATTTTGGAAAGTAGTATATATTATGGGACATCTCAAAAGGGAAAGGTGGACAAACAAAATAGGACAGGAGTGATTGGGAAAAGCTACATGATGTATCCTTTTACAGCCAATCTATTCTAGTGAAGTTAATATTCTCTATCACATGTCTATTTATCTCGTGCTTCTTTACTACTCAGGCCTTTTTTTTTTCATTATTGCCTCCCTACCCTTTACTTCTATTAGAACTATGGTTAAATGATTAAATTCATCATTTCCTAATAACTTAAGCTTTTCGGAAAATCGATAATTTATCACGGTATCAGAGCAGGAGATCCTGAGTTCAATCCCTGTATTTACTCTACCTCCCATTTAAAATATTAAAAATCCCACGTGTTGGGCCCCATTTATCAAGGGGAAGTTTAGGCCCACACTAGGTGGAGTGTTAGAACTATGATTAAATTATTAAATTCAACATTTTCTAATAGCTTAAGCTTTTGGAACAATCCGTAATTTAACAACTTCAAATTGAATCAAATCACTTTTTCTTATTTGTGCATATATTGATCTCCGTTACGCATAATAAAACCATATGAAGCAACTTCAGTACATCTTTTTCTCGGTAGGTACACCCCCACCACCTTCAAGTGGATGTGTTCACTCATTGTTTTATCTTTCCTAGTACCCATGTTACTTTATTGGATTTATTTATTTATTTATTTATTTAACTATTCATATTGGATTTTTATAAGAATAGTTACTTTATAGTACCTAGCACCCTAAACGACAAACTGCCTGGAACTATCAGAATTTTTTTATTTGCATAACAATGACATCCATGCACACATACACTTACACTTAAACACGATAATATACAAATGCAAAGGCAGCATGTTGCTTCATGTAAAGTTAGAAGCATTGCTCTAAAGAAATATCAGAAGTTCTAAAATAACGAAACAGAAGTGACCAAAATGCTTCTGCATAGACCAAAATTTGAAAGAGACTATATAAGGTTTCAACTACACCTACGTGACATCTTGATGCAGCGGTATTTGCACCACACCCAATTTTATATGAAGATGTCCATATCAGTAACAATTCATAAAGGGATAATGCAAGCAAAAAGTAGAATACGGGTACACAAACAGGAATAGCCTACATGTATAAATATCATATTAAAAGGAATGGAATCTTGAGTAACTTCTAATGCTTTCTTTTTGGGAAGAACCTTAAGTTCTTTGACTGAATCTCTGGTGACTCCTGAAAACAAGGTTTATTGTTCAAGTCAAGCTAGGTCAACCCCCCCCCCCCCCCCCCCAAAAACACCGTTTCTTTTCTCTGGATAAGAATAACCGTGTATTCATCTTAATAAAAAAAAATGAAAACACAAAGCAAATACTTATGCTTCTCCTTTCAGAAAAACACCTGTAGAAAACTCACATGCACATATAAGCAAGTGTATACTAAGAGGAGGGTCAAAAATGAGGGTATGATTATCTAACCAGCAGCAGATTTCAAATCATATGTAGGCACTGTGAAAGCTGATTGCGTCCCAAGTGAAACATTTGATACAGTTGATGAGATGACAGAGGCCAATATTATCATTGCAGTTGTAAATGGAGGAGAGTTCTCTGCTTTGTTAGACCTTAACACAGTTTCAATCGCAAAGAAACAACCAGCAACTGCTGCATTAAAACCTGGCAGAAAGAATTTTAAAAGAGTATAAACCATTTAAGTTATAACATGAAAACATGGAATTATATGCAGAAACCTTTATAACATAAAAACGTAGAATTATATGCAGAAACCTTATATGGTATCTACTCAAAAAAAAAAAAAAAAATTGTTGCACTAAACTTGCATGTACCAAGATTACACTGATTGCACCCCTAATTACATAAATTTCTAGTAGATAAATTGTAGGCCAAACTACTAGTTGGTCCTTGAATCATGTGTCAGTCTGAGTTTACGTTTGTCCTTTAACTACCAAATGTCTCAATTTAATCCCTAAAGCCTCCAAAAAGATTCAAAGTTACACTTCCTCCTAACTTGTTGGCAAAGCTAATTGCCAAAGGCTCTGTCTAGCTCTGTGTTGAGTAGAGCCTTACAGAAATTTTAGAGCTAAAAATGAAGCGTATGGTATTTTTTTTTTTTTTTTGATAAGTAAGAAGAGAATATTATTAATAAAAGAATAGTAAGAAAAGCACACAAAGTTCACGGTAGTGAACAAAGGAAAAAAGAAACAAAAAAGACATAAGCAACCCCTAATCTATACTATTAGATGAAAGAAAATCCATCAGGGTAGAACAATCCGAATAGCCCCAACAACGAGACCAATCGAAGAGGGTCTGCTGGCAAAACTCTAATAACTAAACCACAAATTTCTCCTCATCCTCAAAAGACCGTCGATTCCGTTCAGTCCAAATAGTCCACATTAAACATCCTGGAACCAAATCCCAAATATCTAAGCTATGCTTCCCAAGCCAATGATACCAACAAAATAATAAGTCCACAACTGAGCCTGGCATGACCCATTCCATCCCAAACAACTGAAGCATATACATCCACAAAGAATGAGCTATCGGACAAAAATGTAATAGGTGATCCACAGATTCCGCATTACAACAGCACAAACAACAATGATTCACCAAAAGGCGACCACGAAGCATAAGGTTATCCAAAGTTAGAATCTGACCATGGGCTACTGTCCACATAAAAAAAGCCACCCTTTTAGGAACCTTAACTTTCCAAATTCCTTTCCCAGGGAAAGTAGAAGGAGCTGCATTTCGAATCTTATGATAAAAGGACCGAATATCAAACTTCTCATTGCCATTAAGATCCCAACAAAGTCTGTCACACCCTCCTTCCCTAGGAATTCGGGTTTGGATGAAATAAAGAAAGGAGTAGGAAGCTGCCAACTCCCAATCATTGAAGTCCCTATGAAAACTTAAACTCCATACTTTGTCATTATCACCCACAGGAGGGCTTAACACATCAGAAATACAAGCCCCCTTATTAGCTGAACACAAAAATAACTGAGGATAAAGGATTTTGAGAGGAACATCCCCAGTCCACTTATCATGCCAAAAAAGAATACGAGAACCATCCCCCACCACAAAAGAGAAATGCTTAGCGAAAGTTTCCCACACTTCACTAATACTCCGCCATGACCCACAACCATGAGCCCTACTACAAGCTCTAGTGCACCAACCCCCTTTTCTTTCCCCATATTTCATGGCAATGACCCTTCGCCATAGATGCGAGGTTTCATGGCCATACCTCCAAAGCCATTTCCCTAATAGGGCCTGATTAAAAGGCACCAACTTCCGAATTCCTAACCCACCCAACTCACGTGGTAAGCAAACCTTTTCCCAAGCCACCAAAGGATATTTGAAACACTCAACTGATGAACCCCACAAAAAGTTCCTTTGGATGCATTCCAATCTAGTCGCCACAGCTTTAGGGATGGTAAAAAGGGAAAGGTAATACATCGGAAGGCTTGAAAGGGTACTTTTCAGCAAGGTGAGTCTACCACCCTTTGACAAATAGAGCTGCTTCCAGCCTGAAAGCTTCTTTTCCATCCTCTCAAGGATCGGATTCCAAATAGAGGCTGTTTTAAACAAAGTACCCAATGGCATACCCAAGTAAATCATAGGCAAACTGCCCACCCTGCACTGAAGGATATTAGCCAGATACTGAATGTTATGCACCTCCCCAATTACTGAAGCGTATGGTAATTGAACTAGTGTACATGCTTTAGAAATTCAGATCTTTAGAGCACTATTCACTATAATTTTTCCAAACACTCAGAACGGTAAAGAGATTCTTGGTCAGAGCTCTATATCACAAAAGTTTTAATGCAAAAGCTCCACAGCTCTATTTTCCTAGAGCAATAATCATACAAACCTTGCCTTCTTTGAACTCTTTGCTTCTCATGTTAGTAAAGATCAAAGTTAACTATAGGTTTACTTGATTTTTAAAAGCAATGTCAGCAGGAGTAAGAATGAAACCCCTTTGAAGACTTCCAAGGATTGAATTGAACCAATCAATAGTTCACAAACAAAATTGAAGAATCCTAGCAGATTTAAGGGATTAAAAATTTAAAATCATAGTGTGCCCTAAATTGTATCCATTCATAATAAAGTGAACAAATTCATGATTGCTCTATATTTGATGATCCTATTCATAATAAAGTGACTGAATTGCAATTGCCCGAAATTGTATCCACTCATAATAGGATTTGAAGTTGGAAACAGCAAGGGTGTGGGCATATCCATTCATAATAATAATAAAAAAGAATTGGAATAGGAATGAAGAATACCAGAAGCAATGCCAGCAGCAGCACCAGCAGCAAGAAGAGCCAATTCCCTATCACTGCTATTATCCATCATAACAGAGAAACCCTTAGCGCAGGATGTGCCAATATCGACACTTGGACCCTCAGGACCCAATGAACAACCAGTACCTAAAGTGACAGCAGCTTGAATCGCCTTAATAGTTGGGAAAACAGCAGCAACGAAATCAAAACCTTGCCTTTGGGATTGGGATTTGGATTTGTTGGAATTGGAAAGAGATTGTCTGATTTGGTCCAAAATCTCAAGCAAACCATGCATCATCCCGACGATAACACCACCGGTGACAGGAATCAAGAGAATCCGATGCCAGGTGTCGGCGAGGCGCTGCAATCGGAGCCAAGCGGCACCTTCGCTGGGAGTACCGGCCCAGGCCCATTCGTGGATGACGTGGACACCTTTGTTGAAAGCGGCGACGAAGAGACCCGTGGCTAGGCCGAGGAGGCAACCCAAGAGGAGCAAAACCCATTCGGGAGGTGCACCGGCGTCGGTTAGAACGGCATCATCATCGCTAGGATCCGCATCAACAACAACAACAGGATCTCTGTCTCTGTCTCTAACAGAAGAAGAAGAAGAAGAAATGGTTCTATCGAGGAGGCGCTTGAAACTGTGGCGACGAGGTTTGGAAGAAGAAGAGGAGGAGGAGGGAGATGAGAAGGCGGCGTACGGTTGTTGTTGTTCGATGTCGAGGACGACTACGACGCCTTCGTGATCATGATGATGGTCGTTGGTTGATCGGAGAAGATGAGTATCATCGCTGTACTCTTCTTCTTCTACAACTCCTGACATTTTCTTTCTTTCTTTCTTTCTAAGTCGTCATTGGGAGGAATTTCTGCTTTTCAATGAAACAAAAATTGAGGAGTTTGCTGATACAAAGAGAGACGAGATCATTGACATTTCTATTTTAATTTATTGAGATCACTTTCATTCCTCCCCAATATTTTTATTTACTAAAACTAAATCGTACTCTTTCTTTGCCTCGTTTTCTTCCCCCCACCTGTTTTCCATTTTTTACTTTTTTGTTATTAGTGGACCAAACAAAAAAAAAGGAGAAGGAGGAGATGCATTTATTTATTAATATTAGAGCATTCTCGTAAATCATATCAAAATATTATTTTATCTATTTTAACCCTTCATTTTATAATACATTTAACATTAAATATTTTATTTTTTTACTATTTTATTAAAATATTATTTATAATTTCTTTTTTTTCTCTGTGAGACATTTCTTTCTCTCTTTTTCTGTGTGTGTGTGTCTCTTCTCCAAGCAAAAACAACCAACTCATCCCTCATGGCCACCGCCAACCACCACCCACTCAATATAACCACCCAAGCCAAACCCACAACCAACCACCAAATCAATCAATCCACACCCACAACCCAAAGCCACCAAATCAACTCACACCCACAACCAGCAAACCCTTATCAACTCAGCAAAATCTAGCCACACCCGGAGCGTCTCATGTCCAGCGTGGCACTAGCAGTGGAAGCCACGGACAAGGAACACATCCACAATACCTTTGACGATGTCCTCGAAAAAACGGTGACAGTGGTGCCATCCTTGTCGTCGCGTCACTCATCGTTGTTGAAGTGGAGAACAAGAGTCAAAAAGAGATGGAGAGGCATAGAGAAGGAGAAAGAGAAAGAGAGAGAAAAGCAATGGAGAGAGGCAAGGCACAAGAGAGAGTGAGAGAGAAAAAGAAAAAAAAAACTAATAAAAAAATCTAGCAACTTGTTACAGTAGGGTGTCAAAGATGACACTCTATTATAGCGAGGATGTTAAAAATTTTAAGAATAGCATGCTTGATGTGAATGATATTTTAAGGAGATGAAAGCTAAAATTAGGATTTAACATTTTTCACATCTTTGATGTGAGGAACAAAATTATTATTCTTAATTGTTAGTAATTCGTCCGTTCCGTGCATTATTGGTTTGCACAAAAGTTAGCTCCTTTTTTTCTTATTTTTTTGTCCAAACAAACATATATGACCTCGACTCACTCCACAATACTAACAATCTCTTTTTCTCTTGGAAGGGAAGCAACTCCCTGTAATGTAATTACTAATTAGAGACATATATATATATATATATATATATTCGTGGGCGGGCACACATAAAAAATATAAAATAAAACCTAGAGAATAAAAATCCTTATTATTATATACTAACTTGCACCTCTATGCGTCGTTGTATTGTTACTGTGCAAGTAAGTATATTGGGCTTTACTTTTTTATTAATTAATTAATTATTATTCCCTACGTTGAACAGTAAAAATAAAATATGACGTGGCTGCGACTTTGCGATACAACTGCAATGCGCGTCGCCATTGACATTTATCGAAGTGGTTGGAAAGAAAGAAATCAAACTGCATTTTACGCAACCAACCCTGCAGCAAACACTTCGTTTCGTAATAACCATCATTTTACCCTTATGCTCAGATTTTTTTTTGTTTTTAAAGAGGTTCGTTCATGATGACATATTATGATCTCAACTTTGTGTTTCCTCACTTCTTGCAAATTAAAATTTGGGCAAGTTACTTTGTTGTATTCCCTTTTCATATGTTTGATTTACTTCATTCACACTATTACTCCCTCTCTACACATAATGTCGCCACAATTGCACTTTCATTATATCATATCAAATATGTAGCCTTTTTTAAAAAATAAATAAATTTGATCACAACTATTTCTTGAATTCCATTATAATATTTAGAAAGGGGATTAACTTAAAATATATCCTCTGATTGCAGATGCCAAAGCAGCCCGCATTGAGTACTGAGTATTAAATTTGTGATGCTCGAAGAAAATGGTACTTGTACAGGTACACTGACCAAAAATTAATAATTTATTAATTCATTGAATAAATTAATCATAAATTACAGATGCAACTGATTTTAACTAGCTAGCTCACCCAAAAAAAAAAAATTGTACACAATCTCAAAGCTTTTAGGAAAGCCCCTCCTCTACCACAAAACAAAGCTAAATTGAGATTAAGCATGCGTGTTTACAGGAATATGGCAGTGAAAACAAAATAGCTTGCTTGTGCTTAATGAATATTGTCCTCAAACTACCAATTTAGAGTCTACTGTTTGATTTTGATTAAGTGTATCAAACTTCAAGCTTCTTGCAACTTCAAAAAAATGTGCAACAGCTTCTTCAGGCGTCCCAACAAGAACGCCATGTCCTAAATTTAGAATGTGTCCCCTTTGACCTGCACACTTCACAACCCTGACCCCAAAAAATCAAAATCAAAATCAAAATCAAAATCAAAATCAAAATCTTTCAGTTAAATACTATTATGAAAGTTCCAAAGTCAATTTTAAGTTTAATTTCAACAAGAACCAAAAGTGCATGATTCACTTCATGTCATGTCAGACACCTCGTAAATGTCAATTGCCACCAAAGCCATATGCATTAATAGATACATAAATTAAATCAAAATTCTTTAAGTTTCAGAGTCACACCTGGTAATTTTGTTAGAAAATGATATCCATGTTCTTCTTGTTACACAAGTAATTTTGACTATAAGAAGAAAGACTCAACCAGCTCATGCAGAGACTCAGGTAAGTGTCATTTAGATGTTCCAATTAGGATATTTTCAAGCCATTGGAAATCTTTATCATCTCTGTGGAATAACAACTCCATTCCTAACCAATTTCCCTGACAACATATATCTATCCAAATCTTACTTCTTGATTGAATAGAAAAATTACAAATCTATATAATCTTAGGCAATAAACAACAAAGAGGAAAGTCTCCGTGGCAAGCACATAGAAGCTTTTGAATGATATGTGGCTCACGCCCTTTAGAGGTCGTTTGGTCAAGTTTCGCTTAAACCCCAAATTTGGCTAGGGTTAGGGTTTTAATTTTGAAGAGTTTTCTCGTTTTTGTGATATCTTGTTTGTTTTTAAGTCCGATTCTAGTGATCCACTTGTCATTTAAAGGACTTAAATTTTCTATGTATTAGGACATGAATCATTTCAAGCAAACAGTCAGATTTTTGGTCACACGTCTATTAAACTTAATTAAAACTCTCAATTTTTATCTAATTTGACAAGATTTAGCAAAGGTGAGGGTATGAATTGCAGGTGACAGAAATCTTTATTAGAAACTTTTGTCACAAACCTTTCAATTTCTTTTGTCAGGGCAGGAAGAGGAGAAAATAAGCAAGCAGGGTCGACGTTGCCTTGTACACTGACCTCCTTACCCAATCGTTTCCTTCCATCTTCCATGTCCACTGTCCAGTCAAGCCCAATCACATCAACGCCAGTTCCTTTCATACGCTCAAGAAGGCCACCATTTCCATTAATGTATAGAACAAGTGGTGTTCGAGGACATTTGTTCTTCACTATACTTACAATCTGCACTTTCATAAAAACAATTAATACCAAGGAAAAATAAGAAAATGTGAAAACTTACACAAATCATGCTCTGCTCAACAGAACACACACACACAAAAAGAAAATAAACAAAAAACAAAACCCTAAAACAGTTGAAATCCTGCAATTTTGTCAAGAATATAGCATGTAGACATAACGTGTACAGCAATATTTCATCAAAATGGTAAGTCAGAAGGCAATGACAGATAGGTGAAAATGATGTTCTTGGTCTATAAGTCACTCTTTGCATGTTACAAAATTGTGCTCTGCAATTTTCACAGTAACTAAAATTCTATACATGACACACTAAATATTCAAGAAACTTGAGACTTCAAAATTCACACCTTTGCATATCGTGGCAAACCAAGTAGAAAAATAATATTTTTAAATTTTTAGGGTAAGACAGTAGGTCAAGTTGAAGTAGATCAATACAATAAAAAGAGAAAGGGTGGGGGGGATAAAGCTATGCATAGTGCACTGTGAAGGAAATTGTTAACAGGAAGTCCCAATATCATAGTGCACAGTTTAAGAAAAGTTTTATAGTGCCCAGATTAAAATAATCAATGTCATCCACAACTACAGCAGTGAATGGTGAAATCATTCATTCCAATTTACCTCTTCAATATAAGGCCTTGACCAGCGTTCCCACATATCAGGCGGTAGTTGTCCACCCCATGAGTCGAAAATTTGTATGCAATGAGCCCCAGATTCCACTTGGAATACAATGTAGTCTGATATTGCCCGTGTCAAATGAGAAAGAAGAGCACTCAATACATGTGGTGCCGTATGACACATGGTCTTTATGGTTGTATATGTGCGCGTTGTACCCCCTTCCACTATATATGTAGCTATCGTCCAAGGTGCTCCTACAAAACCTAAAACAGCAGTCTTCCCACCAACCTACCCAAAAGAATAAATAATAAAATAACTTGGAGAAGCAAGACTAAAGAGAGATACTACACTTCAATCATAATTTACATGTAAAACAAATGCCAAACAGCACAATTGTTATTCTTTCTAGGCATGAATGACTATAGAAAGTACCTCCCGGCGCAATATCCTAAGGGATTCCCCCACAAAATGAAGTTTTTCTAAGTCAATGGAATGTAGAGACTTCAATCCCTCTTCAGAATAAATCGGTGACTGGATAACAGGACCCCTTACTTCTTCTATGTCAAATGGTACACCAAAGGCAGGTAGAGGGGTAAGTATGTCAGAGAAAATAATAACTCCATCGGGATGGAAAGCTTCCCAAGGCTGCAAAGAGATTTCTACAATGAGATCAGTTGTTTCTGATCTCTCTCTAAAGGATGGATATCTCTCTGCAAGCTTTCTATAAACAGCCATATACCTTCCTGCCTGGCGCATCATCCATGCTGGAGGTCGACTTACAGGATCTCCTCTTGCAGCCTTAACCAAAAGAGGATCTGGAAATATAAATAAAAGATAAGAGGGTCAAATGAAGACCTCCGCATATCTCAAATCATGGAGTCCAAACATCAAGTAATATTCAATGGTACAATAGCATACTTGATTCTCAAAGGAAAAAAATTTACACGTCCCCAAAACATCAAGGTTAAGAAACAGATGAAAAAAGATGATCTATTTATCTTCAAACATGGAGTCCAAAACATTGGGAAAATATCATAATAATACAACAGATATATGAAATTTTCAAATGAGGGGGAAGAAAGGAAAAAAGGTTAAATTAACAGATGGCAAATCCTTTGTCATGGGCTCCATAGTAGCGGATGTACCAAGAAGTCCATAAGACTACAAGAGCAGGGTTGACAACATAAGAATATTTGCAGGTACAAGTAAAACCAGCAAATGTCATATTAAAACAGGCTCCAAGGCAACTTTATGAATGATCTTCATTTATTATATAGCATAAAAGAATATAAGTGTAATACAAGAAATCCCTTATGTCAGGTAGCCTAATAAATTAAAAGAATACATATTCCACAAAAAAGAATGCATATTTTCATAACAGCCATCATTGCTATGATTACAGAGAACTTAACAAAAACTTATGGTTTAAGAACATTGATTAGGTACATCTAATTCCACCAAAGTCATATGAAGCATTTTATCTTGAGCAGTCAGCCTAAGCATAGAATACATGTGACCCTGAAAGTCATCCTGAAATGGAAAAGGTCAACTAACTACTGGTTATGGGCTGCTCTAGCTGCTGTGTTTCTACTACTGTTTTGGATACACCCATCTTCTCTAGAAAGTGAGTTCGAACTAAATAGAAAGAGTTATGAACCAGTTTTTCAGGGTGTAAGTGGCTAGGTGTGTAGTACTAAAATTAAGTTATTCCGATTTGTTACATCCTTTGAAGGGATGGACTCAAAATCATAATGTTGTTCGTAGCTCAGTCAGAGGGAAGAAGCTACATACATTTAGCTAAAGCTTTTGGCAATATTCTTGTTAGAATAAAGGTTAAATTATTAAATTCATCATTTTCTAATAACTAATGCGTTTGGGACAACTAGTAATTTATTACCGTATAGCAAGTAGCTTTGAGTTTGAAATTTGAATCCTATCTCCACTCCACCTCCAATTATAAAAATAAAAATAAAAATAAAAATAAAAATTTAATCCCACGTACCCCCCACACCTGAGGAGAATGTTATTGTGTTTATATAGTGATTAAATTTACATTTTTCTAATAGCTAAAGCTTTTGAAATAAATAGTAGTTTATCAATTTTAAATGACAAGGCACAAAAAGCCTCATATATAATATACATTTCCAAACAAGTAAATAGAAAACTGTAACTTAGGATTGTGGGCATTACTAATTTAATTTCTGTGTGCCCAACAAAACCCATTGCAAACTATAACATGTTCACCAATTGAAACAAACAAAAATGCAGAATTACCCATTATCAGGCAGAGTACCATAACCTAAAGTATACACACAAATATACATAGTAGAGAAAGAAAAGCAAAGAAAACATACCGGAAGGAGAAGTTGAAGTAGAGCACGCCACGTGGAACTTTGTTGAGAAGCATTTTGTTTTAGGAGGAAAGAAAGGTCTGGTGGGAAAGCTAGAATTCGAAGCCAAGTGTGTGAAGAAGCTTGAAGGGCAAACCACACTGCAAGAAAACCAAATTACTTTGTTAAAAATTGCAACTTAACAAAAACATAGAAGGGACGCAGAGAGAGAGAGAGAGAGAGTGGCTTACATGGTTGGGGAATAGAAACCCATTTCTGAGAAACTGTGAGAGAAGATTTTCTTTTATCTGAATCTGATAAGAGTGATAGAGAATAGAGATAGACCCACTTTCTTTAATCTCAAAAACAACAACCCTGGGCTGTTGGATAGCCTCACTGGAACGACAGTTTCAACATTACACATTTTTTTCACAAATTTTTTTTACCACACGTATTTCTCAAACTAGCGTTGGCTGCACGTGCTGTCCCAATCTAATATTTTATTATTTTATTTTAACTTATAACTTATACCTCAATATATATTGTAATAATAATAAAATATCACGACATTTTTAGTTGTACCAGATCCCTGTATAATATTTTATTATTTTATTTTGATCTATAATGAATTGACACATTCGTTACAACATTTTTAAAATATCTCTATATATACATTATACTTAATTACAATGTAAATTTATATTGTAAACACACAAAAATTGACAAATTTCGTACATATTTACAAACTTTGTACAATATTTACCATTTTTTGTGCAAATGTATATAATATTAACCACTTTTGTGTATTTACAATGTAAACTTGCATTGCAAGTACAAAGTAAACATATAAAGATCTTAAAAAAAAAACAAAAACAAAGCTCAAACCACCTGGCATACTTGAAAGGGGAAAAAAAGAAAAGAAAAGAGAAAGTGCACCTCACTAATTGAATAAACCGAAAAAATACTATTCATGAGCCTTTGACTATTTTTATATAGTTAATAGATATACCAGCTTATATAAATATTTAAAAGAAAAAAAAAACACAAATCGATAACTGGAAAAAAAAAAAAAAAAAAAAAAAACTTTAGGCATTGTATAAATTAATGTTAAAATGTTGTGCACTTAGCATTTTTTTTATTTGATGTGTAAGAAACTGAGATCTCAACAATTATGAAAACATTGTGATAACAATAAGAATTGTAACATTTTCTCAAAACATTTATTTTTAGTTGTAGTTGGTCACAGTCTCATATTTTATTATTTTATTTCGACTTATAAGAAATTGACACGTCAATAATTGTGAAAATATTGTGAAATTTGTTGTGTTAGTATAACAATATTTATACCAGCTTACATAAATATTTAAAAGAAAAAAAAAAACACAAACTGAATACTAAAAAAAAAAATAAAAAACCTTTAGGCACTGTACCGTGCCAATTGAATAAACCAAAAGCATTGTACACATTTTCTCAAAACATTTATTTTTAGTTATGGCTAGTCACAGTCTCATATTTTATTATTTTATTTCGACTTATAAGAAATTGACATGTCAATAATTGTGAAAATATTATGAAATTTGTTGTGTTAGTGTAACAATATATAGACCAGCTTACATAAATATTTAAAAGAAAAAAAAAACACAAACCGATTATTGAAAAAAAAAAAAAAACTTTAGGCACTGTAGCTACCATGCCAGTTGAATAAATCAAAAGCATTGCACAATAAGTGTTGTAACATTTTTTCAAAATATTTATTTTTAGTTGTGATTAGTCACAGTCTCATATTTTATTATTTTATTTCGACTTGTAAAAAATTGACACGTCAATAATTGTGAAAATATTGTGAAATTTGTTGTGTCAGTATAACAATATATATACCAGTTTACATAAATATTTAAAAGAAAAAAAACACACAAATCAATTACTTAAAAAAAAAAAAAAAAAAACTTTAGGCACTGTAGCTATCGTGCCAGTTGAATAAACCAAAAGCACTACACAATAAGTGTTGTAACATTTTCTCAAAACATTTATTTTTAGTTGTGTTTGGTCAGTTTCACATTTTATTATTTTATTTCGACTTGTAAGAAATTGACACGTCAATAATTGTGAAAATATTGTGAAATTTGTTGTGTCAGTATAACAATATATATACCAGCTTACATAAATATTAAAAAAAAAAAAAAAAACCAAATCGATTACTGAAAAAAAAAAAAAAAAAAAAACTGTAGCTACAGTGCCACTTGGCATTGTAGTTACTATTCAAAACTTGGGGAAAAAAAATTGGCTCTCGAAACCAAAGCCCTGTAGTTATAGTGATTTAGCGCATTCGTGCTTTTACATATATAGATTTATTTTCAGTTGTGGTTGGTCACAGTTTCATATTTTATTTTATTTTTTTTTTACTTATAAGAAATTGACACCTGTGAAAATATTATGAAATTTATTGTGTTAGTATAACAATATATATAAAATGAAAAAAAAAAGTACAAACGGAAGACTAGAAAAAAAATTTGTTGCTACTGTAACTACAGTGCCGCTTGGTACTGTAATTACTGTTCAAAACTTCGAAAAAAATGACAAAGTGGCTCACCAAAATGGCACTATAGATGAACAGTGTAAAAAACTGAATGAACAGTGCTAAAACACTAAAGCGGCAATGAAATTGACATCTCAATAATTGTGAAAATACTGTGAAATTTGTTGTGTCAGTATAATAATATATATAAAAGGAAAAAAAAAGAACAAACGGAAGACTGAAAAAAAAAAAAAAAAAAAAAAAAAAAAAAAAAAAAAAATAGCTACTATAGCTACAGTGCCACTTGGATTTGTAGCTACTGTTCAAAACTAAAAAAAAAAAGGACAAAGTGGCTCACCAAAATGACACTGTAGATGAACAGTACAAACTATAATGGCACTGCCACTTTTCACAAAACATTTATTTTCACTTGTGGTTGGTCACAATTTCATATTTTATTATTTTATTTTAACTTATAAGAAATTGACACTTCAATAATTGTGAAAAATATTGTGAAATTTGTTGTGTCAGTATAACAATATATATAAAAGGAAAAAAAAATGCCTCACCAAAGCACTGTTGCCACTACAGTGCTTGCACAGTGCAAATACACTGAGTGCACAGTGCTGAAGCACTGTAGCGGGCCGCTTTTTATATATATAGAATTAACGTAAGTTTCAAAACTCTTTAATTCAGGCGTTCCACTAACTTCCGTTATAGTCTATCGTTAAGTGATTTTTTTTTTCATTTTTTTTTAAATTGAAAAATGCAAAAAACTAATTTAATTATAAAAAAATTAAGAAATCCCAAAAACACAACAATCCCAGCACAACGAAATACATTCGTTATTTATTCAATAATGAAACAATTTTTCTGGGTTTTTCTATTTTAACTAAAAACTGAACTTGAAAACCCAAATCAGATAAGAGAAAAAGAATCCAAGGAGACCCAGATTAGATTGAAGAGAGAGAATCTAGAGACCTAGATCAGATAGGAGAGAGAGCTCACCTCACCTCGCCGAATTGTTCCCCAAATCCAAAAAACAAACCCTGAAACCAACCAAACACAACAGCCCAGCCGTGGAATCAGAGTTGAACACAAACAATAGTCGGACAGTAAACTTGACTACTACTAGGCAACATTAGTCGGACAGTGACCGGTGAGAAGCGGCGAGCGGCTGAGCTTGGTGGTCGGCCATGAACGAAGCTTGGAATGGAGCTCCTTGGGTCCGGCCTAGAGAGAGAGAGATTCAGATTATAGAAAGAGAAGAAGAGAACTGAGAGAGATTATGATTTCTATTATTATAACTTTTGTTTCTTCAAAATATAATTTTTCTGCTAATTCTTATGGATTTTTTAATGGAGAATTTTTTTTTTAAAAATGAAACTAACAGTGCATTTGACGAATCAAACGGAAAAACTGGATTTTTTTTTTCAAAATAATGCTCATTTTCAAACAATTTCATTAGTTAGCAATATTTTCAAACTATTTAGAAAACTAACACTCGAGTTTAAAAGTTCACGGTAACAAATCAAAAATTTAGAAAATACCCAAAACCCAAAGGCTCTAGTTCTGCAAATCTGGTTTAGAGAGAGAGAGAGAGAGAGAGAGAGAGAGAGAATCGATTTTATTTCTTAAAACCCAAATTAAAAATTCAGAAAATACCCAAAATCCAAAGGCTAGGGTTTCTGCAAATCTGGTTTAGAGAGAGAGAGAGAAAGTGAGTGAGAATCCAAAGTGGACAAGTTTAGTTCGAGTCGATTTCCCTCGCTTGGACCCTTTGCCGCTTGGATTCAGTCCGAATCGTGGGGGTTGCTTTGTTGCTCTATTGTTGCTTCTCTTGATTGGTTGTTTTTGTTGCATCGTTGTTTTCATTTTGTTGCTTCTTGGGGTTACGTTTATGTTGCTGGGTTGCTTAGGTGTGTAAAGACTTGAGTTCCACAGAACTCAAGTTTCTAAAACTCGAGTTACTACAGTGAACTTGAGTCTAAAAGACTCGATATGTTAGTTTCCTAAATAGTTTGGAAACGTTGCTAACTTATTACTTATAGGATTGAATGTAAAATTAGAAGACTGAAATAAATTCTGTGAAACTTAGATGGTGAGTTTTGCATTATAGCCTAAATGACTTTTTTTTTTTTTGAGTAAAAGTTAATAACTAGCATCCATTATAATTAGAGATTGCTAAATTTTCCGATTACAAAAATACCTAGGGGTTTGATGAGTGTTATGCGCTTTGGATGAAATAATTTTTTCATCACACCCTTAGATTTTGTTGTGATTGGAAAATGTAGTAATCCCAAATTATAATGGATGTAAACTATTAACTTTTACCAAAAAAACTAGAAAAGCCTCTGAGTAGGCACTCACACGCGTGCTCAGAGGATAGTTTTCTTAATTAACTTGAATCAATACAATTTTTTGGTGCATTACTAAAATTAATATGTACTTTTAAGTCTTTAACCCATGCAATCTTGATACAATTCATTATCAATATTTACTTTGCATAGTTGTGCTAGACAAATTAATATTTCATTGATAAAATTTTGTATTCAATACAATTTCGTTAATCAAAGCATTGCAAAATACTATCACATCTCGACTTAGCTATTGAAATAATCTCCTCTCATACATAGCACTTGGAATATTACTTTAAAAATTTACTTGGATGCAAATTCAATTGGATACAAATGCGTTTTGGATACAAATTCACTTGGAATATTACTTTAAAAATTAAATTGTGAGTTTTCAAATAAGTTACTTTTCCTTAATCAATCTATTCCTTAATGCAAATATTATTTTAGGAAATGGTTTTGTTCCAAATTGATTTGGAAGAATTTCTCTCAAACTCACTATGTGGCAATTGAAAAAATTATCCACGTATAATTTTAGGAAATGGTTTCGTTCCAAATCGATTTGGAAGAGCAAGTTAATTTTTTTTTTTTTAATAAAATTTAATAGCAGTTTAAATTGTAAACAAACTTTTATATATCTATTTAGTTTTTTTTGGGATAAACTTGAGAATGTTTTTAAATTTAAAAAAAAAAATTTGATAGGAAGATAAACATGAGGATGATTTAAAAAAAAAAAAAAGGAAATAAAGCAATAGCAATATAGAGTTGTTTAACTTGTTTTTCTATTTTTTTAAAAAATAAAATAAAAAAGTAAACGTATAGTTGCTTTGAAGGAGTGGCTTAGTGAGAGAGTGATCCTATTTTGTTGGAAATGTTTTAGGTGAGAGTTAGAGATATAATTTTTTAGAGTTATCCTCAAGTTTTGCCGTACTTAAAGGTAGGTTGTAAGGGTATTTTGAAATTAAAAAAATGTCCAGTCCAAACAGAGAAAACCCTTAAATAGTAGTATAGAAGAAGATTCTCATCTTTGGACTGAACTTTTATGTAGTTCAAAAATACCCATACCTTACATTTAATAGGACAAAACTTGAGGACAACCTGGTAAAAATATATCTCCAACTCCATGTAAAATATTTACAAAATCAGATACTTTCCTACTAATCCATGTCTTCAAAACAAAATTATCTAAAAAAAAAAATTAAAAAAAAAAATTCTCAGTCCACTTTGATATTTCCCTCAAGACCACATTCCAAATTTTTTTTTTTTTACTTTATCAAAGACTCACCGGTTTCTTTTATTATTATTATTTTTTTTTTTAAATTCCCGGTTTCCTTAATTCCTAATCTCACATATTGTAGACTAAAAAAAAAGCCTCATCGCACGCGCTTTGCATGTGTGATGAGGCTAGTCTATTATATTGTTATTCAGGTGGTTATATATTTTGATTTTTTTTTAATCAAAATATTGTGCATTATTTTTGTACTTTGTAATGTTACGAATGAAAGGAATTGGAAACTAAAATAAAAAATCAAAATATATAACCACTTGAATAAGAATATAATGGATATAAGTAAGACTCTAAACAACACGTTAGGAAAAGGAAAAATGTTAGTGAAGAAGCTGGCTCTGTTGTAGTTGCCTAATTTTTTTGCTGCTGTTGGAATAAAATTTGTCAGTTCATAAAAAAATTTAATAATCGTATTTGTCTTTGTTTCCTAATGAATTTAGTGAGAACTTTAGTTACATCCTCAGTCTACTTTGGCACAATTTGTTGGCTTCTATAATAGCAGTAGAACATAATTGTTACCACACATCAGAAGACCAATTATGCCGATCAACAAACCCATTACCCAAGGCGGCAACCAGAGAGAGATAGCGATAGAGAAGAGAGGCAAACCTACCACCGCGACAAGTAGAGAGTGATAGCGATAGAGAAGAAACGAAGAGCACAGATAGAGAAGAGGGAGAAATGAGGGAGAAGAGAGGGGAGTCAGTGAGTAAGTGAAAGATAGAGGAGAGAGAGTGAGTAATAAAAAAAATGAAATTTAAGTTTACAATTGGTGAATACTTTATTTTTGTGAAGCGGATGGGAATGGGAAAAAGCCCATTGGTCCTCCTAACTATCTTGATTGGGAAAATGTCAAGACCTTTGTGAAATTTCTAAGCATATTTTATGAGGCGACTCTTAGATTTTTTGGGTCCTTGTTTGTCACTTCTAATACATACTTTCATGAGCTAATTAGCATTGAAGATCAATTGCAACAGTTGTGTAGTGTTGATGGAGATCCACTTTTGAAGAGTATGGCGGTAGAGATGAAAAAAAAATATGACAAGTATTGGGAAAGTATGGATAATATCAATTTGATGCTTTTTGTAGTTGTTGTTCTTGACCTAAGGTATAGATTGAAGTATGTAAAGTTTTGGTTTAGGGAGTGGTATGGAAAGGACAAGGGGGATGCGATGAGCTCTAAGGTTCGGGATGCATTGAAGAGGTTGTATGTGGAGAGAGTGGGTCAAAATGGAGCTTCGAGTTCTAGTGGTAGTGGTGCTTCATTGTCTAGGGACTCCAGGGCAAGTGTTGGCAATGCTTCATTGTCTGATCACATTAAAAGTTATAATAATAGGTTTAAGCAACACTTGGCGGACGAGGACAGTGTGGAAAGCAAATTTGAGTTGGATAGGTATTTGTTGGAATCTTCTGAGGACCTTGATGTGGAAGATTTTGACATCTTGAAGTGGTGGAAAATGAATTCTTCTAGATATCGAGTCCTTTCCCAAATTGCCCGTGATGTGTTGGCTATTCCTGTCTCTACAGTTGCATCCGAGTTTGCTTTTAGTACGGAGGGGCGTGTTTTGGATTCGTTCCATAGTTTACTATCTCCTAATACAGTTGAAGCCCTTATTTGTACCCAAAATTGGTTGAAGGATGCAAAGAAAAAAAGACCAATAAAGCTCTGGGAGTGCATGGATAATGTGGAGGATATGGATGGTTTTAAGATTGACACTGGTAAATATATGTTCATTTTGTTTGTTGTATATATCAATTGTTTATTTATTTGCTCAATGCTTACGAATTATTTTATTTTGAATGGGATTGTAGAAATTGCATCGGTTTGCCCAATGCCTATGGAGGAGGATCCAAGCACCGTTGTGTTGGATGATGATAAGTGATGTGCTGCTCTTTGCTTGGAGTTAGTTAGTAGTTAGTATTATGTAAGTATACTTGCTATTCTCATTCGTTTGTGTTAATTATAAATATTCTATTGTTCATAAATGTTTTATTGTTATTAACACATGTTTATTTTGTTTTGTTTAGTATTTTGTAGGAGTTCTAGAATGATGCATAGTGGACAGACTTACTGGACAAAGGACTTACAAGAATTAGCATTCTTTTGCCTATATGCTAATTATATATGTACATGTTATTGGTAGTGGACTTTTCACTAATGATAGTTATTTAGGTATTCATGGGTGGGATTATTATTGGGGATACAAGCAATTAGCATTCTTTTGCCTAAATGCTAATTTAATTTGTATATCTTTCTTTTGGCATTTGTGGACAATGATAAATGGTTCTGTAATACGTTATTAAGTAGATACATTAACGCTTATTGTTATTGACACTGACACACACAGTGACACTAATGATATTATATGCTACATGATAGTATTTTGGGAGTTGAACTCTTATTGAGGCAATTTCAAAATATTTTTGCATGGTGAATGAAATGAAAAAATTTGGATCATTATGTGAACATATTTTTTGCACAAGTTTGAAATGAAAAATACAGTTTTGAAATTTTGGATCATTATGTGAAATTTTGCACAGGTTTGAAATTTTGGATCATTATGAAATGAAAAATACATTATTTGGCATAGGTTTCTTGAATAGGTTGATATATTGATATTGGGCTTAAAAGCTTAGTTTTTTTTATTATTAAAAAAATAGTTTTTTTTTTTTAATATTTCAAACCGACCAAACCGACTAAACCGCACCGCTATAGGTCGGAAAACCGACCCTAGACGGTGTGCATTGGTTCCAATTATGAAAAAACCGATCTCTATCGGTTTGGTAATAAATTTGGAAAAAAACCACCTTTACCGAACCGCGCACACCCCTAGTGAATAGTAACATGTATATGTAGAAGTCTATTATAGCAGTATTGTAAAAGTTTTAGCAAATACACATCTGGGTAATGGGTTGTTTTTGTGCCTTGATTCTAAAATATACCAACATATGGCTTATGGAAGACTGGGTGCTAATGCTCTAGCTAAAATTGTATGTCTAAACTCTTCATGACATGGTTTGCTATGAGAGAGAAGGAAAGGAAATAGGTGAAAGAGGGCCAGGGCTAGTAAAATTTTGTTGTTTGGTTAGGAAATAAAATTTTGATGAAGGATGTTTTTCTCTTAGCTAACAATCTTATTTTTATCCCAATTTAAGAGGAAAATGAGAGATATGAGTTCTTAAGGTGGAACTCACGTACGTATAGCTATTTTTCATTCTATTATAACCTTCAAGTCAAACACAAAAGAAAGAAAAAGTTTTTTCCCCTTCCCTTCTCTTATTTTTGCTTCATTTATACCATTTAATTTTTTTTTGTTGTTGCATCAAGACTGGCATCAATTACAAGTTACAACCCTTATACTCAAATAATTTATTTTTATCATGATCTAATTTGATTGATGCCACCACAACTTGTATTCCAATTCTTTTTCACTCAAACTTCCATAGCCATCACCTTTCATTTTTTATCATATGGAATATATAGCTAGTCAAGAATAAGTTCAATTTCCATCAAATACGACAAATAATTCATCTTTAAACATGCTACTGATTTCCTGGACACCACCTCCTCTAGGTTTTGTTAAACTGAACCTCGATTGTTAACTTTTAGCCCTTCGGGTGTTTGAGGTATCTGTTAGAAAAATGGGTTGTTTGAAGTGTTTGAATACCATTTTTTACCATCATGCACACTCCCAAGCCCAAGCCAGCTTGATTTTACATATTTCTTCTAGTTTAAATGATATATTTGTTGTTATAGAATATGTATGTGTTTTTGTTCTTATTTACATGATCACAAAAGTGAAATTGTGGATAGTGAAGGAGGGATCGCATATTGCTTTAGCTTATGGACTTTACAAAAATTTATTCTTAAAAACATATATATATATATATATATATATATATATGTGGGGGTAAAAGCTCAAACGCGTATGTTGGGCCTTAGGCCCCATTTAAAGATATAAGTATTTCCGAGGAGGGGTAAAGGATTGGGAAAGGCCCTAGAATAGAGAATCACATAAGGAAAGGATGAGGGAGTATAGTTCAAGGAGTATATCCTCCTCGGACTTGAAGAATATCGGTCAAGTAAATACCTGGGCAGCTTAGGTGAACTTTCAGGAAGTTCCAGCGATAAGGATAAACTTCTTGTACGTATAAAGATGATAGAAATAGAGAAATATCTAGAGAAAAAGCTGCTACCACCGCGTTTAATGCACTACAACAACTTTTCTAGCTGCATTTATGTAGATAAGACCCCTGAACAGTGCAATCTCAGCTGCCACCACTCATGGAGAACTAAAGAAGATACCTGATGTGACATGTACTCAAGTGGCTGCTTAGATGAAAAACAAGTGTACGATGAAGATGTTTTAAAAGGAAACTATATAAATGGAAGAGACCTCTCATGAAAGGGAATCGAAAAAAAGAAGGAAAAGAAGAAGAAAAAAAAATTACTGTAGCTCCAAGAGTGATCTTAGCTATTCAAATCATAATTTATCTCCTTGGACC
This sequence comes from Quercus ilex subsp. ballota, assembly GCA_032727855.1. Lineage (NCBI taxonomy): Eukaryota > Viridiplantae > Streptophyta > Magnoliopsida > Fagales > Fagaceae > Quercus > Quercus ilex. The sequence continues at coordinate 315,683 of CM064915.1, forward strand.
TAAATTTATTTAAGTTCTCAGCGTTTTAATACTTGTTCTTTTAATAAAATTTTGATTAACTGTTGTTGAGTTCACAAACAGCCTAGTTCTTTTACCCACTTTCTAAAAATTTATTGTATTGGGCTTAGTGGGCTCACATCCCATATCTTTTGGGCTTGAGTTATAAATCTTGACCCTACAATATATATATATATATATATATTTTATATTTTCTAGTGTTTGGTAGAACCATAAAAAATGAGTTGAATGAAAACTATTTTTAGTCAATGTAAAAAGTATGATTTATTTTTAGAGATTGTTTTCCACTAATTTTTTTTGGAAAACAACTCTATCTTACGACAATCTAAATAAGGAAAGTTAGAAGATTTTTTTTTAACTCATTTAATGTTGCTACAAAATATTGGAAAATGAGATATCTTTATAGAAAATGCTTTTTAAAAAACGACTCATTTCCTAGGAAATATCATAGTTGAAACAAAAAGAGCATAATATACAAGCTTCTAATCACACATGATCCCAATCCATCTTGTTTTACCACTCTAGTCTTTAATTGCAAGACATTGCTCGTCAATAATTCCCAAATTAGAATGAATCACATATATTAAGAAACAAAAAGATATTCAGCAAAGAATATCCTCCAAATTCAACTACCTTAATCGAACTAGGAGACTCGTTGTTTTGGGTCCTCAATTCATTAGATAAGATTTCTACAAAATTTGCTTATCAAGTGTCCCAACAAGCAATAGGACTAGAAAACTCCTTACTTAATATAAATGAATGGAAAAATTATGGAAATAAAAAATTTAAGAGACACTTGAACTATTCATGTGAAAGATAGCAAAACAAATAGTCCCAACTATGTTATACATGAGAAGGAATGTATATTCTTTGAGGTGGAGGAAGAAACTCCAGAACATGCATCTATCCATTGATTGCTTAGTAGCAAAGTTATTTGGGCCAACTCTCTCTCTCTTTCTCTCTGTGGCCTTAAAGAGTTAAGATTATTTGATATGCAATTCAATTTCATCTCTGATTGGGTAAGTTTGGTGATACAATCAATCAGAAGAGAATTAGATGCTCCCAAAACAAAAAATAAGAAAGCTTCTTATTATTCGCAACAGTATGTTGTGATTTAGTATGAATGACAAGAAACTGCATCGTGAGGCGACCAAAAAGGAAGTAACTGATGTTTTACTCTTAATTAACTAGACAAATTAATGAATAAAATATATATACGATGATCATTTAACTTCCTAGGATTTTGTAGGTTTGGCCCATGTAATCCACATCTTTCCCATTTTTTGAAAGTTAACTTTAATGCAACCATCAATGACTAATTGACTATACATAATACAACAACAGTTGAAACAAATCACAAGGGAGAAATCATCTTTGTTTGGACTGGACACAGCTAAAGCTAATAGATCCTCTGATTAAGAAAAGCCAAAGCATCCTTCTTAATAATTTGCAGTAGGAAAAGTCAGACTCTAGTCTAGGGTATTAATTTGTGTTGTTTGAAGGGTATTATGCCATAAATGTGATGTGATCCAACCACTTCAAAATTCTTCCCATTATTTGGGCTATGGAAAATATTACTACTAAAACTAAATTGTTATTGAAATAAATTTTTTGAATAATCATGCATTTAATTTTATTGTCCATGCAAATGCAATGCAATGCAAGATGGCCTCTTTTGTATTGTATTATTGAGAGAAATATCTCAATCTCTTCTATTTCTGATTTTTGCTTGCGTATAAAATCGAGAAAGAGATGGGTTAAGTAATCATTTGTTGTAGCTTGTTGTTTCACCTTTGTTCTTTTCAAATTTAAAGTAAAAAGAAAAGAAATATGTAGGAGAATTTTGACTACTAGATATGGAACACCTCAACACCAAGCAAAAGTCCACTACAAGTAGATTTATGTAATAATTATTCTAAAAAAAACAAAAGGGGGTCCATATTAAGGCGCGTGCGATTCCTACCTCCTTTTGAGAGAATTAGTACTATTATACTACTAGTCCCATAGGAATAGGGAATAGGTGACAGGAGAAGTATTTAAATTCATTATTTTTATTCATTTCTATCTTTTTCCTTTATTTATTTATTTTTAAATATATCAGCAAAAAAAAAAAAAAAACTTTGAAAAAGAAACTAAAAAAAGAAAAGGAAAGAAAGAGTCTGTGAATGCCAAAAATTGACCAAAACAAAACCCCAGTGGAAAAGGTGAATTAGGTAAAGGGCGTTGTTTGTGGCTGGCTACTGCTATTTGCTAATCTCGTGCCTGTGCCTGTGCCTGTATTACTATTATTTTGTATTGGATCTCAAAACCTTGACGGATTTTTCAATCTCAATCCCAATCTCAAGAGACAGACTGACTGACATCAATCAAACACGGCATCATCGTCATCAGACAACAGAAACAAAGTTTCCCTCTCTTTCCCACCCAAAATTGAAACCCCAAAAAAAAAGGTTCGATTTTAACCTTAAAGATCTCAAATTTTCCTTCACATGTTCTTATGTTGATTGATGAATTGGATTTGGATTGTGGAGCTTCCTATTAAATCTAAAAAAATTGAATAATTAGGTAACTGCAACTGCTGGTTCAAAGTTCTGGTTTTTAAGTGAGGGGTGGTAGGTAACAGTCGTTGAGCTCAACATTCTTCTACTCTTTGAGGTGGGGTTTTGTCATTCTCTGCCAATTTTTTTTTTTTTTTTTTGCTAAGTTGGGGATCTTTGTTATTCCAAAGAAAGACACAGTTTTTTTTGTTTTTGTTTTTGTTTCTGTTTCTGAGCTCAATTAAGAGGATTTTTCAACTTTGTATTGTGGGGGTAAAAAATGAAAATCTTATGTACTGCAATACAATTTCTTTTTCTTGTTGTGTCCGAACCCAGTTAATGCCATAGTGAACTGATTATTAGAGAAAGGCAGTTTTTCTCTTGGTTTTGGCTTTCTGGGGTTCAATTATTTTGTAGAGAATACAGTTTCTGAGGAAAATAAGATATAATCAAAGAAAATGCATGCCCGGCATCGAAGTCCTGGAAATGGGTATAGGTCCAATTCCATGGGAATGGGCATGGCTTCATCTCGGATCTCCCCTGAAGGTTCAGTTAGGGGACATGGGTTTTATGGCTCTGAATTCCGGAACTTCAATCGAGGTTTTGGCCGCGGCCAAGGCCACCCTAAATCATTTCAATCACCACATACACAGGCACAACCGCCACCGCCACCGCCGCCACCCCCACTGCCGCCTCGCAGAGGTGACATTTTCATGGAAGCAGGGCGGCTTGCAGCCGAGTATTTAGTTACTCAAGGATTGCTGCCTCCAAGCGCACTTTCTGTTAAGTGGCAGAATGGTACTTTGAAGAAGCCGTTGGGGGAGTTTCAAGAGGGAGATGGATTTCCCCTTCCACCGGAGGGTCGAGCATCCGCCCTTTCTCGTCTAGGGAGTGCTGCTTCTGATGTTGGGATGGGTAGGAGAAAATTTGGGGATGATTTTACTCCCAAAGGCAGGAGAAGAGCAACATCTTTTCGGGGTTATGGCTCGGATTATAGCCGAGAGTATAGGAGAAGTGGCTCCTGGTCTGATAGTAGAACAAAGTCGTCTGCTGATGTTGATGGTGATGATGACACTGCTTCTGGACACTACCAAGAGGAGCAGCAAGTTGGTAAAGATGTTACTAATGGAGTGCAGATGTCAACTCCAAGTGACTTAGCACCCAAAAATGAGGATGCCGGTGATTCAGAATCTGAGTTTGACAAATACCAGTTCCAAGATGATACGAGCTCTAAAGCAAGTTCTTCTGGTGCTGGGAAAGATCTCCAGCATGAGAATAATGGGGAATTCTCCAGGAGTTCTGATGATTCCAAGAATGTTAGTGCGGGAATTGGGGAGGAAAATGATGGCAATAGTATTGATGAAGCTGACAAACAGAGTGCCAAACAAGATTTAATCATCCAGGATAATGTTGTGGAGGGCAATCCCTCAGACAAGAACAACACTACTGATTTGCTAACACTTTGCAAATTTGCCAAGGTGCCCACAAGAACTCGCTCTGCATTGACACATAGGGTCCCAAGGGTTGATGCAGTTCCCAAGACCGAGTTGTCTATTGCTTTTGATATGCAGCCTCCAACAGGATCTGAAATCTTAGTTGAAGATGCCTCCTTGGGTGATGCATCTTCAAATAAAATTCATGATTCTAAGAGTCTTGACTCTGAAGTTTCTAAAGCTCAGTTCCTCCAGTCTGCTGAAAATTTGGTCGAATTAGATTCTGCAGATAATATTGAGCAAGGTAAATTTGCAAATCAATCTTTCCCAGATGGAGCTTCTATCCATGACAGTGAGCAAGAATTGAGTCAGGGACTGGCTGGTTTTGCAAGTTGTAGTTCAATTACTAAGGAAAGAGGTGAAAAACGTGCTTTAGAAGATAGCGATACGAGGGAGGAAATGAAAAAACCAAGAGATTGGATTCCCTCTCTTGTAACAAAGGGTGATGAGTATTTTCACCTTTCTAATTCAAGTGTGAAGAAAGAGAGCTTGCCGGAAGACGAGGCTACACCTAGCGAGAGCATGATTGTGGTTATTGATCATGAGAGCTTGAAGAGTGATTCTCAGTTCCCTAATGCTGGGGCTGAACAGTGTATTAACTATGCACAAGAGAAGCAGCTTTTTCCTAGTTCATATAAAATCTGTGATCTAAATCTCATGGGAGCTTCTGACACAAATGAGAATCATGATAATGATCCTATGCATATTTACGACCCTATTTCCAGAAACAGAAAAGAAGTGGCACCGGTTGATGTTGACTTATCAATGAGTAATTCCAAGGTGTCTGGTGGATATAGTAGACATGTCACTGATGGCAAAGAGATTGAAGTCATTGATTTAGAAAATGATTCTACCACTGACGATAAGACCTTCCATAATGCAGAGAGAAAGTAAGTTTCAATATGCTCTTTTCATGACGATATTATAGAAGTCATCAACTTATAATCAAAAGTGATTGCACAGACTTGCCCCTTGCATCGTTTCTAGTTTGCCTTACTTCCCTACTGCTCTTAAGCTCTTTTTAGCAGGCACACCGGAGCTGATAGTTTTTGTAGATTCTTTATTTGCTTCTATACATTGCTCTTATTGATTTAAGGTTTTTGAAATGTACAGGACTGAGACTGCATATACGGACCTTGAGGGCTTTTCTAATAATGCACAGAATACCAATGATATTCCTGATGTTCAGGATGGTTATGGGCTTATGATCTCGGAGTTGCTTGGAGGTGATTTTCCAAATTGTTCTTCAGTACCAGGTGACATTAGTTCAATGCACAATGAGATGGGCCTTCCTAATGAAGAGGTACTACCACTAACTGATGATAATTGGTTATACATTTAAAATTTATTTGTAGTATACAAACCAGGTAGCTTTATGGTTTACCTGTCCCCATTTGGTGGGTTTAGGTTATGTGGTTTGATTTTAATGTATTGTTATGCATCTGCCTTAATAATATTGATTAACAACTTACATTCTTTTACTGATTGTTTCAGGGGTCTCTTGCCGATGATGATTCCATATATATGTCCCTGGGAGAAATACCATTAAGTATGCCAGATATTTAATTTCATGGTTTGTTTTCTTATAAATCTAGAGTTTCTATGGTTGATCTGCCTAAGGTGATGTTTGGATATCATGCTAGCAATTGTGTTAATGCATTTTATGCATTAAACAAATATTGAGGTTTGTTTGTTATAGTTGTGTGCTTTTTTGGCAGAAAACAAAATTCTGCCAAAAGGTGGTACCTATCTTTTGACAGCTATGGCCCTAGTTGAATCTTGGAATAACAAAAGGGAAAGGAAAATGCTTGAAAGTTTGCTTCCTTCTCTGGCATTTTGATCATTTTTCTTTCCAATCCCTTGTATTTTCTGAGATCCAAATGGATGCAATAGGTTTCATGGAAATGTGTTCCTTTTCTTTCATGCCACACACAATCTCTGATATGCTGCATGCCTTAAGTAGGAGGGCATATATGGTGTTTAGGGTTGTGTCAACCATGTTTTCACCAAAAGCATGTTAAATAGAAAACCTGAGACTTTGCATGTAACATAAATTCTCCTCCATTATGGAATTTCCTCCTTCCATATCACTGGGATGGAGGGTGAGGTCTTCGGTTCAAGATAAATTAAGTGTATGCATAATTTATCAACTAAAAAAAAAAACAAAAAAGATATGTTTGTGTCAAATATCTTATCTTCAGTTTTACTGGATCCTGGGAAAGACTTTGAAAAAGTAAATTTGGAAGAGGAAACATTTTGGTTTATTTAGCTGGGAAACATCTTTTCATAATGTAAAATCTTGCGTCTAGTTCTTCATCTCTACTAAAATTCTCTTGTGGGATGGGATGAAGCATCTGCAATTGCACCTATGATTTAATTTGAGTTCCATGAAAATGTTACAAAAGAGATTGATCGGAAATGACCCATAAAATCATCACGTAAAACATAAAGTTCCAAGTTGAAGGGTACTAGTGTCAACTAATTGATTGGCTGTAAAAATTTGTAAGTAACTGCCTTAATAGAAAGGATTTTTAGTCTTTGGTAGCTACCAGAATTTTTTCATAGGGAGAGGGACATTAAATTAAATGTACCATGGAAGTGCTAAATCATTGAGTTATCTTATTTAAAATTTAGCTGGTAAAATGCATGGCTGGGGGTGTTAGAGAGGTTGGGAACACTACTTTCACCTTGTGGATTCCAATTTTCAGATGTAGCACAGACTTTGAATAATTTGGATATTTGTAACTTGGAAAGCTGTACTGATATATGACTTGCTGTGAGTTTATTTGCATTTATCATATACTGTCAGGTTGTGGAGTCTTGTACTCTTATTGTTGTAAGCCATTTAAATTGTATTTTGCTCTCACTATATTCATGTAACTTGCTGTTGAGACATGAACAGTAAATATGATTTTTTTTTTTTTTTGGGGGTGAATGAAGTTTTCTGCTTTCTTCTGAACCCTTTATGGTCTAACTGTAGGCTTTTTGCCAGCCTGGGAGCAGCCACCACAACAGGGGTATGAGAAGCCGTTCTGATCCAGCTGACTCAGATCTCCTTGGGAAATATGACTTGGTACGCTTAGTATTGATTGCTGGGATCATTAGCTCTATCAAAATGCAACTGTTTGCTTCTTCTTCATTTAAGAGTTGCCATTAGATGTCATCTTCTAATAGGGATTTTACAGATGCCAAATGCTTGTGTTCAATTTGGCTGTTGTACTTCATTGTGTATCAGAAAAGTTAAATCTTGTTTCTTAGAAAAGTTGTTAAAGCTACATCTTTTACTTGTCTGCCTCACTTACCCCGCATTCAGATATAACACGAACAGATTAGATTATCATAGATGTAATGTTAAGACAACATATTAGATTATAATCTACTTTTACTCTTAGTGTAGGTGACAATTGGACATTGCTTCAATGATTAGAGAACTTTTTCGTTTTCTAAGTTGTGGGATTGTGACCCTTCAAAAGTCACATAATTAGTCCTTTCACACTAAATTTGCTGATTTTTATGCAAATTTTTTGGATCCCGTAGGGCTTTGACACATCTTACTCCTTATATTGACTTGTAATGGAACATGTATCATATCAACTCCTTGATTATTCCATGATAGGCTGTGATTATTAATTTGGCCTTAAAATGAATGGCATTTGGTCATTATGTTTTGAATTACTATAAGGAGAAATTTTTTTTTTGATAAGTTTTATGAGGTGAAATTTTTTTTGAGAACAATTTGTGTGAGGGTTTCAAGAGCTTTGATTGCAATTTAATTTCCATTAGGGTTTCCAATATGCTAATGTCTTGGGTGATTTCATTTCCATTTTAAACATCTGGGAGTCATAGAATCATTTGGTGATGTGTTTCTTGTTTAGTACTTGTCTAGATAGAATTTTTTTTTTCCCCCAAATAGATACAAAGGGGAGGGGAGCATTGAACCCTAGATATCTCCATTGAAAACAGTAGGAAGTGCCAGTTAAGTTACAAGCTCTTGACATACCTAGATAGACTCTAAAATATCTTTGGAAAGATACAACCCTTTTATGGTGTTTAAGATGGGCACACATCTATACTATATATAATTGTAGAAGTGTTGCATTTAATTTTACAAAAATCCCGTTGCACCACATCATCAATACTTTTTCCTAGCAATTTTCCCCTTTTTTTGTGTGGCAATATATGGCTTCTCTAACTTCTATCCCTCTTGATGCCTTATTCAGTTTTCTTCTTCATAACTTTAACCTTTCCTTTCCTCATTTTTTCCTCTTCTTCCACCACACCCCCCCCCCCCCCCCCCCCTGCGGGCGCGGTTATTAATCACTAACTTTATTCTTCCTGTAATTTTTCCTCTTCCATCTTAATTTCCATATAAATTTCTTAATATTACCCTTTTTGCATCTCTCTCTTATTCATTCCATGTATTGCCAACAACCCACAAAAAAAGTTCAATACTCACTCTATTTCTTCGATTTTGTTTCTGTTTTGATGGATTTTGTATTGCTCCTATCAGCTTTTTTTTTTTTTGGAAATTACACTTTACCACCCTAAACTATATCCTAGATTACACTTTGCACTCTAAACTATGACATTTGTTATGCTTTGCGCCCCGTACTTAAATTTTCTGTTATATTGGATGGAAAGCTCAATCACGTGACTAGCACATGACTATTGTTTAAGTAATAGCAAGTCAAAAGACCTAAATGCCCTCTTCCAAGTCAAAAGAACCTCCTCACGTCTTTTACACAGATCACGGTCTCAGGCAGTCCCTCTCTCTCACACGTGACTTGGTGTTTTGGGTCTCTTGCATGCACAGATCAGCGGACTTTGAGGGTGGTATGGTGGCTGGGTCGCAGATGTTAGTGGATGATGGTGGCTAGCTCCGATTTAGGTTTTGTTTTGGTTGCAATTCATAGCTGATTTAGGTTTGTGTAGGTCCTGATTCAAATCCAGGTTGGGTTTTGGTTGTGTATGATTAGCTCCTCTCTCTCTCTCTCTCTCCGATTTGGGGTTTTTTTGGGTCCTGATTCAGATTCGGTTTGGGTTTTGGTTGTGTATGATTTAGCTCCTCTCTCTCTCTCTCACTTTCACGGCAGATCTTGGTGATAGATTGAATGAGATTTGTGTTTGTGGATCTTGTGTGGGTTGGTCCAAATTTGTGTTTATGATTTTGTATCCCTATGAATTTGTGTTTTTTATCTGGTTTTTGGTTGTGAGACGGCCAACAATGTGTGGGTTTTGAGTGCGGATCTCATGCCCGTAAATTGGTGGCTGTGACTGTGTGTGGCCAAAAACAGTGGAAGAGTTTAGAGAGAGAAAGTGGCTTGTTGTTGGGTTGGAAGAGGGGCATTTGGGTCTTTGGACCATGTTTCACTTAAGCAAGAGTCACATGCAAACTCATGAGGTTGAGCTTTCCGTCCAAGATAACAGAAAATTTAAGTCCGGGGTGCAAAGTGTAATCTGAGGTATAGGTTAGGGTGGTAAAGTATAATTTTCTATATTTTTTTGTTCACTAATGTTTTTCTTTTTTTTAATTGGGTTTTTTTTTGTTGGTGTGTGTGTGTTGTTATTGTTGAAAGTTGCTATGTTAACAATATAATGTTACCAAAGCATCATATTGAAATTATTTTATGTTTATTTTTTACTAATATTATCATTTCATATTTGGTTTTTTGTATAATTTACATGACCGATTAAGGTGGTGCTCAGAATATCTGTCATTATGGACTCTACTTTTTAAAATTCTCTTTTTTCCTAGCCTATAGAGACTTTTTATATATTATGGTGGGCGGTGGATTGTTTTGAGATCTAATACTTATTCTCAACCTGTAGCTTTTGTTAGCATTAATTATTAATTCATGATGTATTTTGCTGCGATTTTCTAGATAATAATTTGACAAGATTTATTATTATTATTGTTGTTGTTGTTGTTATTATTTTGCAATTAAACTTGCACTTACTAATACATAGGTATCTTTGTAGTTGTTCTTGCATGCTGGCATAATCTATTTTTTCTTCTTTCTTGGGTTGCTGAGTACAAAATGGTATACTTGAATCATTAGTAACTTTATAAATGTCATGTTTGTTTTATGGTTCAACCGTTAAGCAGGGCCATGTTCCAATACGTTTTTAGATACATGTTTTAGTTTTTTGTGTTTTAGATATTAGAGAGAAAAAGTTAAGAATTTGGGTTTTTTGTTGATGTTGTTTTTGAATCGTGATTTTGTTGGGTTTTGAGTCCTGAAAGTCTTTGTTTCATTTTTATTTTCTCTTCAGTTTATAAAATTTTTAGATACATGTTTTGTGTTTTTGATATAATAAGGAGATAAAGTTTGGATTTTGATGTTATTTTTTTCCTTTTTTTCGTTTGAATTGTGGTTACATTGGGTTTTGGGTCATGAAAGTATTTGTTTAATTTTTTTTTCCTTAATTTATAAAATTTTTAGATATGTTTCATGTGTTTATGATATTAGGGAGATAAAATTTGGATTTTGAAAAAATTTGTTAATTTCTAGCATACTTTGATTATGCACAAAATTATGTTAGTAAATATTATATGGGAATGGATATTTTCCAACTTTACCTTTGAGTTCTTAATGAAGTTTATTTTGTTTTTCATTTGATAATAAAGAAAGGATTTTAGTAATGTGTGCCCTAAGGCCACACATTAATTTTCATTTTTGGAAAAAATTTTCTCGGGAATTGAAAAAGTATTGACAGCTTTTTCAATTTCCGAGAAAAAGTTTTCAAAAGTGGAAGGTTTAATGTGTGCCCTAAGGGCACACATTAACCGGACCCATAAAGAAATTGTATTATTAATTATAATACCTCTCTCTTCTCTCCCCTTAATATAAAACTTTGTGACTAGTGTATCTTAATTAATAATTTCATTTTTTGGCCTAAAGGTTTTAGTTTAAGAAGCATGGACAGAAGATATGATGACCCAGGAGATGACAAATTCTTAAAAATTTATGACACAATGCAGTGGGGATGTAATAACTAATTTTTATGTATTTTGGGGGATATTATTTATTTGTAGCCTTATATTATATTTATTTTTAAGTTTTCAAAATACGTAATAATGATCAAAATCTTGTATTTTTTTTTATTTATAATCTTTTGATTAAAAAAAAATCAAAATAAAAATCTTTAAAAACATATTTAAAATCAAAGAAAATGTTTCTTCCTAACTCATTGAAGAGACACGTATGCAGGAGTGTATCCGGTGTGTTTGTCCAACACACAGACAGTTTGAGAATTTGGGAATATATATATATATATATATATATATATATGTGGTTTTAGGTTTTAGTATGAGCTTGTGTTGGAAAGATCCCTTTTATTTTATCTATCAACCCCCAATTTTCCCCCATAGCAATAGCATTATAGTGCACAGGGAGAGGGAGGGAAGGGAACTCCGTTTATGATTTTCATTTGTAGTATTTTATTTTAAATCATTAGGAATTCTGACTTCTGACTACCTGCTTCTGCTTCACTTGTCCGTTATATTTATTTCGAGAATTCAAGAGGGAATTTGCACTACGATAGATAATCTTGAATGGCTGAGAAAATAGTTAATGTTACTTGTCACTTGTCAGTATATGGACATAGATAAAAGTATAACTATAGAATAGAAGGAATTGAGAGTCTGACAGTACAGTAACCTTTGCCAGTGGCACTGCCAACACCCTTTGTAAGATACTATATATATATATATATCACTTTCTGTACGGAATAGGGTTAATATAGACGACGAGAGCTAGATGCGAATTTATATATATTTTTACTTGTATTGAATGTGAAGTCAACACATAATTAATATAATATAATATAAAAACTGTCTTTTCTTTTTTTTAAGGATATAAAATTCAATATATGATTGGTCAATGCAACAACAACGTAAATGAATTCAATTGGAGAATGTAAAGATTTTGAAAAAATAATGCCAGATCATTCATTATGCAAATGCAATGCAAGTATTGGGTCCAGTCTCCCTTTGCAGGCTCAGGCTCATCATCATCATGAGTAAAAGCCCAGGTTAATAATTGTTGGGCTCACGTGAAACTCGAAGTTAGCTTTAATTTAATAGTCAAGCAGCTGCAGAGCTTGGGTTGAAATTTGAGGGGGAGGTGAAGTTGAGTGATATTTATAATAAAATTATAATAATCCATGATCCATGTGCGGATCAACAAAACAAAGACTCATTGAATAATAGAAATATATGGGATCTTTATAATCTTCAGACAAGATATAATTATATTTATAGCTACCCAGATCAGCTAAACTATGTATTAAAATGATTCATCATTTTAAGATCTTCTCCCCTTTTTTTCGTGTGTGTTAAAAATATTTAGTAATTTTTTTTTTAAAAAAAAAGACATCATTTCTCTTTTGAGATTTACAAACTTGCAAAGTTGTTTCACGTATGCATTATCATTTTTATTTAGTGGAAAGTTGGCCATTTAAGGTTGATGACTCTTTCCAATATGGTTTTACTTTGTAACTTAATTATGGAAAAGTGTTTTTTTTTAATTTTAATCTCAATTGAGAGAGAGAGAGAGAGAGAGAGAGAGAGAGAGAGAGATGGTTATGTGGTATAGGAGATAAAGAGGCAGGGAAGGAAGGAAGCGACACAGTTGTCATTGTCTGGTGCCCCAAATGCTATTGCTAGGTGTGGTTTGACGTTTTGTACAGGAAAAAAACTGCACCATCACGTTAAGCAAAACATCCTCGATAATGACCTGCATCATCATCATCATCGTCATCATCTATTCTATCCATTCATATCATTTCTACTGCCTTCCCTGTACTTGTAATAAACATTTCGTTTGCATTTCAAATCTCAATATGAAACACATCATTTGGGCCGTATACATGTGCAGCAGAAGATGTTAGAAATCTTTGTCAAAACTAAGTGACAATTGACCAAAGTTACCTAGAAAGATGTTGATATGATTAAAAATGAAATAGTTGCTGTGGAGTAACTAGACTTGGGGTTTGGTGGGGGACTTATCTGTTTGTGAGTTTTGGTAATAAACCAATAATAATGTGATTGTATGTAGCTCAGTGGTGGCTCTATTTGGGACGGGACAGAGTTGTTGATGCTAGTAGTAAAAAGTATATATTGTCATGATTGATGGAACAAGTGAATAAAATGGATTTACATAGTGAGTGTGATAATGGGTTTTGGTAATTAGTAAATCTATAAACATATAGGACGATTACAGGAGGAGAAGAAAAAAGAGAGAGATTGATTTGATCATTTATTCATTGATGATGATGAATGAAAAGAGTACACAGGTCTGGTGTGGTGTGGTGTTGTTTTGTTTGGGCCTAAAATAAAAAGATCAAATCCAATAGCAAATAGCAAATAGTAGAAAAGTAGCATAAAAATAAAAGGATGTGTTTTTTTTTTTTTTGCAAAGATTGCGAAAAGTGGTGGTGAGTTTTTTTTTTTTTTTGATAGGTACGTGGTGTTGAGTTAATACTAAGGAGGAGGAGGAGGAGAAATTAGAAAATAGAGGAAGGAAAAAAGGCAAAGGTGAGACAACATTAAACTCCGTACACGTGGCCCCTCCTCCTCCTTACGTAACAACATTATTAATTATATTTAGAGAGAGAGAGAGAGAGTCCAATATATTATTTCCTATACATATTATACATTATTAATAAGTATAATGTTTTTTTTTTTTTTTAATTTTAAGCATAGCATAAGCCTATGACTATGAGTGTGTCAGGAGGACCCGCCCATTCCAACATTTAACTGTCATATCGCTTTCATGGTTTAACTTACTGCTTTACTATTTATTAGCTTTACTCTTCTCACTTCACTTCTCTTCCCCAAATTGGTTTTGTGCTCCTCAATCAATCCTCATGATTCACGTTTGAGTCTGTTTGTTTGTGTTTGACAACCTCCATTATTTAATTAAGATTAAAATGCCCTAATTACTACCTAACTTTCAATTATTTCTGTTACATATATACTCCATCTATTTTCCTATTTTTCTTTTCTTTTCATTTGCCCTGCTTTGGATGCTATTTTTCATTCCTTTTTTCTACTTTTCTTTTTCTTTTTTCTTTTAAAATCAAATCAAATATTACTTAATGAATGCATTCTCTTTCAATTAATAACTAATATTTACACTTACACCAATTAATAAATATTCATATCTCAAATCAACAATTTTACTTCAGTTACATTACCAAAAATCACATAATATAGGAGCAACTTTTTATTAAAATATATAATATGATGAAAAACATATCATCCAACCATATTGTCAACTAAAACCTCATCATCACAAAACAAAGAAGCACGATTAAACTGATGAGATAACCTAGCGATCAAACAAGCTATTTGGATGAGCATGATACTCAAAAGAGAAACAAGATATATAGGACGCATCAGTTATATCCACAGGAAAAAAATAGACAAAAGCTAGTATTCTCTCCATAATCAAGGCAATTACCCTAATCTCCCTTGCAATGCAAAATTCAACGTTTACTCAAACCACAATCAAGGTAATTGCTAAAATTACGGTGTAACTTTGTGCCACCATCAAGCCTATAAATACACAATCTCTATACCATAATGAGGCTGGAACAATTGCTATTGATGCATGCTCCTTGCTTTCCTCCTTAGTCAAGTTACTAATTTGCGCATTGGAGTGAATTAGGAAAAAATTTTTAATGCATTCATGGTGCACTACAAGTTGAAATTTTGTCATACTACGTGTAACGAATTTCGTTGAGTTATTTGGTGTAATCACAATATTTAGAACGCAATCACAAAATTTACTTTAAATTATATGGCGAGTGCACATTGTATAACACTAAGTTTTTTTTAGTAAATAAATATTTAAAAAACTAAAAATTATGATCTATTAATAAAAATAAAATTATTTAAAACAATAAAACTCTTTTTAAACTTCTTGACCGTTCTAATAATTGAGTTATAATTAGAGTAGTATTTTAATTTTTTTTTTAAACTTTGATAATAGAATTTCACTGAAAGTAAATTATGTTAATGATTTTAATATACTTATAACGAGTCACGTACATGACAAAATCATTTGATACAAGTACTTATATGGACATGCATAAAACTTGACTCTCTTTTTTTTTTAATTTTTTTATTTTATATATATATATATATATTTAAAAAGAGTATAATAGATTAGTAAAATATATATAAAATACATAATACAATTGTCTTTTTTTTTAAAAATATTCTAAAACTCTTGGAAATAGAGTTTTCATCTGAATAGTATTTTTTAACTTTTTGAAACTTTGATAATAGAGATTCACTGACACTTTATTTAGGATTGAAATTAAAAAGATTTTTGAATAATATTTCATCTATTCTTTCGTTTGAAAGTTTAATAAAAAGGAATTGAATGAGTATGAGAAGATTCTCATTTTATTTCATTTCCTTCTAAGCCTTTCTTTCAAAATTGAGATGAACACTCATTTACCTAATGAAGTAAAGGTAAAATGAAATTTTTATTCATATTTTGAGGAAAAAAAAACTATAAAAAATAAATGGTATAATAGTAATGTAGGGACTGGGGTTTGAGCACTTCTACTGTTGAGTGAGTGGACTCAAGTCCAGCTAGTCCAATACAATGAATTTGTAGAGAGCGGGTTCAAGAACTAGGCTCTAGTGAGAGATACGATTGCTATGCATGGCTGAATATGGATTGAACAGCACAGACATGGATTCAAACGTACAATGATGCTCCCTGGCCCTCCTCTTGGAAGCTTGAGGTCTTTACTATTTCTTTAGTGATTAGTTACAAAAGCTTTTCTGTTGTTACAGGTTGTTGCAATGTTCAATACTTCTAATTTTCTCCTCCTCCTTTCGTCCCCTTTTCAAGAGGGTTTTTTTACATTATATACCACCTTTCAGTGGATCTTATCCCTACATCTGTTGCTCAAGCAGGTCACTACTTGAGTGCTTGTCCCATCAGCCGCTTTCCCATTCTTTCTGCGGGCTGTAGCAACCAAGGCTGTGCTGTTCAGGGCTCATTTCCTCATTATTGCGGCCAGAACATTAGTTGTGGGCATTTAATGTGGAGGTGACAGTTCATCATGGACTTGCTCCTCCACCATGCTTCCACGGCTGGCACGTTGTATTTGTTCCTCCTCTTTGGATGCTCGGGAAGGCTGCTTTTGGTGGTCCGTTACTTCCTAATCCCATGGTCTCAGTTTGCTGAGGAGAGGGTCGTCCTCGGCAAGGTTCATGGGCAATTCGGTCTTTCGCACCTCGTCCTCAGGCGTTCTCTCCTCCTCGGCATGGGCCTCGAGCCTAAATATGAAATGGGCCGGGGAAACCAAATTCTCTGGCCCCACAATAGCCCCTCAAAATCCTGCTGTCTGGATCCTCGGATAGGGAGGAGGATTTTGACATCCTCGGGCCGTTGTGATGGCTTGTCACGTCTTATCCCCCGTCAGTGCCAGAGTCTTTTCGCCTGTCCAAGGCACGTTCTTGGCGCCTTGGTATATGGAGCGTGCCCTTATTAAATTTTGGAGGCTCTGTGCTCCCCACGTTCAACGGTGTGATACCAATCCAACGGTTGGGTCTTTCCAGCTTTATGAGCGGGGAAACCCGCGCGGTTATCTTTAAACGGGAGGTATAAATACACGTTTGATCCGATGGGTCTCTTTACTTTCTCACTCAAGAGTTCCTACGCACGTACTCCAACCGCATTTAGGCCTTTTTCAGCACAAAAAGCCTGTTTGAGGAACTTTTCCTCATTTCTGTAAGTCTTCTTCTTATTCTCTAGCTCAAATTCCCTCTCTGAGTCCTTTCTTGAGTGTTTTAGCCTTTGTCAGGGATGGGTAGATTTAAGAAACTAGTTGAGTCTGAAGAGGCGATGGAGGAATTCATCGCCACTCATAGGATACCCAGTAACGTGGGTTTGAGGTACTGCGCGGAAGGGGAGTGGCACATTCGGAGGGAGGAAAGTGAGGTCGTGATTCCCATAATCGCCTTTCTTGAAGGCGGTATGAGAATCCCCATGGAGCCAGTAACGAGGGGTTACCTTACGTACTTTAGGTTGGCCCCCACATAGTGCGCCACCAACGTGTTTAGAATCCTGGGTTGTGTGAATGCTTTGAACGAGAAGATGGGATTGAGGTTAACCCATCACGACGTAAATTGGTGCTCTAACCTTCAAAAACTAAAGGGCAAGTCTTGTTATATGAAAATGAGGGACGATAAGGTCTGGCTTATCCAGTGCCTTCCTGAGTCCAGCAAGGGGTTGAACAAGGATTTTCTCATCGTGTTCGGGGAGTGGCATGATGGCCTTCACTGTCCGACAGAGAAGGGGACACCAGGTGGGGTACTTTAAGTAGGAGAGGGTCCGGTTTTTCGGGTTGTAGGTCTGCTTTGTTTTGTTACTGATAGGGATATGCTTTCTTTTCTACAGATCCGTACGCCTTTAAGCATCATTTTAACCTGGTCAACAAGGAGGACTTGGAAAGGGTCCTCAGGGCGGAGATCTTTGTGAATGAGGCCGACAATCAAGTTAGAGCCGCCCACAAAATCCTTGGGTACGAGCCGCTCTAGAAGTCGTTCTCGGCTCCGAAGCACGTGATCAGAGCCAAAGATCCTCGGCTTTGTAGCATAACTGTAATGGAGCAGGGGTTTTCATTTCTTGAAGGGTCTCTTGCTCCGAACGGCATTCCGTTGGCAGGTCCTTCTACCTCTGTCCAAGCTGAGGAGGCCGAGGAAGAAGAACTAGGAGAGGAGGAAGAAGTTACTGATTTGGGTCCATCTGAGGATAAATTTAGCTCTTTTAACCAAGTCCACCTAGTCGAGGATCCCTCTGGTGACTTGGGAGACCCCAATCTGACCGAGGCGGACCTCCTTTCTGCAAAGACTTCTCCTCAGGCTGAAATAGGCTTTAAGAGGCAACCCCAGACCAGTCTACTTGACCTGTTTGAGGGTTAGCCGGGGAGGGACGAGCCAGGAAAGTCCCAATCCAAGCTTCCACCTTCGCTACCCAAGTCTCAACCTATTCAAACCAGGTCGTCCTCTTCCCAGTTCAAGCTTCCGCCTCATCCACCTCAGCCGAGTTTACCACCAAGGCCCGAGCCTTTTGATCCCTAGTAGAAGAAGGGCCCCAAGGGCAAAAGGCCTATGGGAGCCGACAGGGCTCGTTCTTCCCAAGAGGAGGATAAGGCTCGGCGGCCCCCTAAGCAGCAAAAGACAGGGTGCCAGGGCCAAGGAAGAGAGGTGGCTGTGCAGTCCGAGGCCCAGGCTTGGCTCCCTGCCCCAATGCTCCATGAAGAGCCCTTGATAGATACCGCCTCCCTCAGGGACTTCAGAGAGGGTGAGGGCGCATATGTGGCTGATGCGCTAGGGAGGTCCCTGCTACTCCCCGCCGATATGGCCCAGTTGGAGGACCTGAGGAGCCGTGAGGTAGTCCTCAGCTTGAAGAGGTACTTAGGCATGGTAAGACATCCAACACTTGAGACTTCGTTGATTCTTATTCTTTAGTTCCCAATTTATCGTCCGTTTTGCTTCGATTTGTAGGTTGTCCAGGTAACTTACAGGTTGGAAGAATAGGCCAATAAACAGAGTAAGGCCATGGATCAAGAATGCGACAAGCGCCTAGAGGCCACGCGGACCCTTAAGAACTCTGAGTCTGACCTCAAGAAGGCAAGGGAGGATCTAAAGGAGGTGATGAAGGAGGGGGATAGTGCGGTGTCAGGCTTAGCTGGCGCTTAGAAACAGGCCACCGACCAGACGAGGCGCCTTCTAGATGCTGAGGGCCAACTGAACATTACCAAGGAGCATATCACTGATCTAAGGCAAAAGTTGGCCGAGGCATTGGGGGCTAAGGGTGTTGCCGAGCACGCCAGGGATGAGGTTTTGAGGGCCAAAGTAGAGGCTGAGTCTGTGAGGATAGAGGCCGAGAGCTCCAAAGAGCAAGCAGAGGAAGAGGCCTTTGCTGAGGGAGTGGCCGAGACTGAGGTTGCCCTCAAGGCTCAAGTCCTTAAGGTATGCAAGCGCTACTGCTTCGAGACTTGGAGTGAGGCCCTCAACCAAGCTGGGGTCGAGGCCTCGTCTGAGCTTAGGAGGGCCGAGAGAGTGTACTATCCTCCTACTATTCGAAAGGTTGCCTCTGCCACTTCTGAAGCTGACACCGCTCCCAAAGCGGCAGACGGGGACCACGCCGATGTTGCCAAGGATCCCACTTCTACTGGTAGGCCTGCCGAGGAGGCCGAGCATCGAGGGGTGCCAGAGGAAGGAGAAATCGATAATCTGGAGGCACTTGGAGGCGTGGTGAAGCCCCCTGTTGGTCCTCAAGTCTTTCCTGCTGACTCTTAGGTTCTTCTTGCTGAGGGGGACCTCCCCAAAGTTGCCCTTCCAGCCAAGGAGACAACTTTCAAGGTGGTGTCTCTACAGGCTGTTCCCCTAGATCAGAGCTCCGAGGACCCTGAGGATACCTCTGGACAGCCTCCCAGGGGGAAGTAAAGCTTCATTTGAAGAAACAGACTGTCTTATGTTTAGTTTTAGTTAGTTAGTTTTCTTTTTTTTTGGTTGTTTTTGTTCCTTTGTTCCTTTTAAGCGTTGTAATGTTACGTTCCAAGTTGAATGCATGAATCACTTTTTCTTTTTCTTTTTTACTTGGTGTTTACTGTTGTTGTGATTAGTTTGGCTACTTATATAACCTGTGCTTCAACCGCAAGCTTCACAATCTCAGAAGCCCCGCACGTTTTTCATTCTAAATTGGTAACCGAAAAATGTAAAGCCCCTAGTGACAGTCCCCACTTGGACCTTGGACGATAATTGGGCCACCTTAACACCACGTCCTATTTTTGCCAGATTGAGTACTGAGGGAATAACTCCACAATATTGGTTTTACATCACATGAATTAGATATTGTAAACAGTAAAAAAAAAAAAAAAAAAGCTTAGGAAAGCCATTAGTTGCTGACTATGCTAAGGGGTTAGGTTCAATGTGCCTCAGAATGCCTTAAGTGATGCTCATGGGCTTGTGTTTGTTTACTCCTTTGCTGAACATGGTCAGTCCCTCTAGGGACCTGAGTCCGAGGGCCATGCTAGACTCTGGTGCTACCGAACCCTTAGGTTCTTCTCTGAGTAGCTAGTTTCCCCATAGGTTTGAGTCCGAGGACCATACAAGGCCTTGGTTCTGTCTAACACTTAGATTTTCCTATAAGTAACTAGTTTCCCCATAGATTTGAGTCATGGGATCATGCAAGACCTTGGTTCAGTCTAGTACTCAGGTTCTTCTTAAAGTGGTTAGTTTCCTCAAAGGTTTGAGTCCGAGGACCATGCAAGACCTTGGTTCAGTCTAGTACTCAGATGGCCGCTAAGATATAGGGTGCATAATCATAATAGACATAAAATTTGAATTAAAGAGGGGCGCTTTCATTAATAGTAATACCTTCTCAGGTTGTTTACATTCCACGGGCGAGGTACAGGTTTTTCATCTAGGTCTTCTAAGTAGTATGCGCCTATCCCTGCTACTGAGGTAATTCGATATGGTCCCTCCCAGTTGGGCCACAGCTTCCCCCAAGAAGGATTCTTGGCTGCCCCCACAACTTTTCTCAACACTAAGTCCCCTGGTGCTAGCGGTCTTAGCTTCACATTGGCGTCATATCTCTTCTTGAGCTTCTGGTGGTAATAGGCCAGCTGGATCCTTGCCCCCTCCCTTCGTTCATCGACTAGATCTAGGCTCCTCCCCAGTAGTTCGTCATTACTGCCTGGAGTGAAAGAGCTCGTCCTTAGCGTTGGGAAGTTCATCTCCAGAGGGATAACAGCCTCAGCCCCGTAGGTCATGGCAAAAGGTGTCTCCCCCATTGACCTCTGTGGCGTAGTCCGGTATGTCCAAAGAACGTGGGGGCAGCTCTTCTACCCATCTTCCCTTGGCGTCATCTAGTCTCTTTTTAAGCCCGTTGACGATGACCTTGTTGACAGCCTCGGCCTGCCCATTTCCCTAAGGGTAGGCTGGAGTTGAGTACCTGTTTGTGATCCCAAGTTCACAACAGTATCTTCTGAAGGTCTTGCTGTCAAATTGGAGTCCGTTATCCAAAATGAGGGTATGAGGGACCCCGAATCGCGTCACAATATTTGTCCAAAGGAATTTCTTAGCATCCACATCCCTGATGTTAGCCAATGGCTTGGCTTCGACCCATTTGGTGAAGTAATCCGTGGCAACCAAGAGATACCTCTTATTCCCTGGTGCTTTGGGGAAAGGGCCTACAATATCCAAGCCCCACTGGGCGAACGGCCATGGGCTGGACAAAGGGTTGAGGACCCCCCCAGGCTGATGAATATTTGGGGCGAACCTTTGGAATTGGTCACACTTCTTGACATACTCCAGGGCCTCCTTCTACATTCCCGGCCATCAATATCCTTGTGTGACGGCTCGGTGAGACAGAGATCTTCCTCCTGCGTGGCTCTCACAAATTCACTCGTGCCGTTCTTCGAGCAGTAACTCTGATGCTTCGGGGTGAATACACAGTAGGTATGG
This sequence comes from Quercus ilex subsp. ballota, assembly GCA_032727855.1. Taxonomy (NCBI): domain Eukaryota; kingdom Viridiplantae; phylum Streptophyta; class Magnoliopsida; order Fagales; family Fagaceae; genus Quercus; species Quercus ilex. The sequence goes on from CM064915.1 coordinate 337,234, forward strand.
TCCAGAGTGGGAGCGCCTATACAACTTGTGGTCCTCGGACAACCAGAATCGAGAAGCATTCCTTCGTATCTTTTCAGCCTCTGACTTTTCCTCGGGTAGAACATCATCTTTGAGGAATCTCACTATAGGGTCCATCCAGCTGGGACCCACCCCAACTTGATGGATGCAGACCGTGCCCTTTGCCACCTCACTCGCTCTTTCCAAATGCGTCACAAGTATGATCTGAGGCAGAGCCCCTGTCGAGGAAGTGGCGAGTGTGGCCAATGAATCGGCGTGGGTGTTTCCACTCCTAGGGATATGAGACAAGCTGAAAAGATCAAATTTCGACTACAACCGCTTGACCTGGCTCAGGTACTATTGCATTCTCGAATCTCTGGCCTCCAGCTCTTCCTCTACCTGGCCTACCACCAATCTCGAATCCGAGAACATCTCCACCGACTTTCCTCCCATCTTTTGCACCATGACCATCCCTTGCAACAATGCTTCATACTCGATTTCATTGTTTGTGGCCGAGAATCTGAGCTTCAGGGATTTTTCTATGACATGCTCTTCAGGAGATACTAAGACTAGCCCCACTCCAGACCCCCTCTGATTTGCCGCACCATCAACGTGTACCTTCCAACATGGTGACCCCGAGATGGAGATTGACCCAATTGATTTTTCGCCCATGCTTCTCTTCTCGGCTTCTATCTCTATTGGTGGTTCAGCGAATTCGACCACCAAATCGGCCAGGACCTGGCCTTTTATGGAGGTCCGAGGCATGTATTTAATGTCGAAAGCCCCCAGAATTGTGTTCCACTTGGCGATCCTTCCTGTGTAATCAGCGGTCCGAAGTACGGACTTCAAGGATAGTTGGGTTAGGACAATCACTGTGTAAGCCTGAAAATAATGGGGGAGCTTTCGTGTGGCGTGGACCACAGCTAATATGGCTTTTTCCAAGGGTAGGTATCTGACCTCAGCTTCATGTAATGACTTGCTAATGTAATAGACTGGTTTTTGGACGCTGTTGTCATCTCGAATCAGTACCAGGCTCACAGCATGAAGTGCCACAGCGATGTATGCGTATAAGACTTCGTTGGCCTCAGGATTGGACATGATAGACGGCCAGGACAAGTATTCCTTGAGTTGTTGGAAGGCTGCAACACAATCCTCGGACCATTCAAATCCCTTTCACTTGTTGATCAGGAGATAGAGGGGTCTGCACCTGTCAGCCGACTTGAAAATGAATCGATTCAGGGCCGCGATCATTCCAGTAAGCTTTTGGACCTCCTTGGGGTTCTGTGGAGGCTTTAAATTATGAATGGCCTTGATTTGGTCAGGATCTACCTTGATTCCTCTATGGGTAATGAGGTACCCTAAAAACTTATCGAATCCTACGTCAAACGAGCATTTGGAAGCGTTTAGGTGCAACTTATGCTCCTTAAAGAAATCAGAGGTGCATTCGAGGTCTCCTAAATGCTCGGACACCGCTTTACTTTTCACCACCATGTCATTAACGTAGACTTCGATGCTCTTGCCCAGCATCGGCTCGAACATCCTCATCATCATCCTCTGATAGGTGGACCCTGCGTTCTTCAGCCCGAACGACATTACTTTGTAATGGTAGTTCCTGATGGGCGTCACAAAGGCTGTCTTCTCCTGATCCTCCAAGGCTAGTGGTATTTGATGATAGCCTTGAAAGGCGTCTAGGAAGCTCATCCGAGGATGGCCCGTAATTGTATCCACTAGCTGATCTATCCGAGGCATGGGGAACGGGTCTTTCGGGCATGCCCTATTCAGGTCAGTGAAGTCCACACAGACCCTCCACTTTCTACTTTTCTTCTTGACCACCACAGTGTTGGCCAACCACTCGGGGTAAAAAGCCTCTTTGATAACCCCTGCACGCTTAAACTTATTCACCTCTTCTCTAATCGCATCAGCGTGCTCTCTCGATGGGCGCCGAGGTGGCTGTTTCTTGGGAATTATGGATGGATTGACGTTGAGATGGTGACAGATGAAGGACAGATCAATCTTTGGGGCATCACAGGCATCCCATGCAAACACGTCAATATTACTCTTGAGGAACTCAATTAGCTCCTCCTTCTCTTTGGGAGGCAGCCGAGCCCCGACCTAAAAAAACTTCTTTGGGTCATTGCCAATCATCACTTCCACTAGGTCCTCGCATTTTGCTTCCTTGGCAGCTGTGTCAGGAAGCGCCGCCGGGATCTTTGATTGCTATAAGCTCTCTTCGACAACGGTCGATGGCTGTGCATCAAGCCGATGTGATATGGCAGCCACCATGCATTGCCTTGCTGTGGGTTGGCAACCACGGATTTCGAGAACTTGATCCCCTGACGGGAATTTCACCTTCTGGTACAAGGAGGAGGCAACAGCCCTCAAGGTGTGGAGCTAGGGCCTTCCTACGATGGCTGTATAGGGGGAGTAAGTGTCCACCACTATAAAGTTCACCTCCACCACCTCTGAGCCGGTTTGGATGGGCATTCTAATCATGCCATTTGGGACAACAAGCTTCCCGTTGAAACTCATTAAGGGAGAGCTATAGGAAGTCAGGTCCTCCGGTTTCAACCCTAGCCCCTTGTATAGGTCCGGGTACATGACCTTGGCCGCACTGCTGTCATCAACCATCACCCTCCTCACATCGTAGTCCACGATTCTGAGGGTGATCACCAGAGCATCATCATGGGGCTGGGTGGTCCCGATCTTGTCTTCCTCTGAAAAGCTCGAGGTTGGGTGAAAATTTCTTCTAGCCTTCTTCGGCTCTGGCTAGGACTCCTCGGCAGGCATCTGGCTTACAGACAACACTCGGAAAGGAGGCGTGCCTGTTCTTCATGGTGCTGCCAAGATTACATTGATCGTCCATGCGGGCGCCCTTAGGGCGTTATCTCTCCTCGGCTCCTGATCGGTCTGGCCTGGATGGTCACTGGGGTGATGCAGGAGGTGCTTCAGCTTTCCCTCTCGGACCAACTGGTCCAGATAGCTTTGGAGATTCCTGCAGTTCTTTGTGGTATGTCCGTGGTCCCTGTGGTATTGGCAGTAAAGGTTCTGGTTGTGTTTTGTAGATTCTCCCACCATCTTATTCGGCCACCTAAAGTATGGTTCGCTCTCGATTTTTGCCAATACCCTATGTATAGGCTCTCAGAATATGGCATGGATCGCCTGCGTGTCGGCTGTTCCCGGTTGCCCTGCAAAATCCCTCCTCGGGCGGGTGTTGTTGTATCGGTCCGGCTTGAAATCCCTCCTCTCCTGAGGGGTAGCCTTTTCCTTTCCTCCGCCCTGCAGTTGGTCTTCCTCCACTCGTTTGTACTTGTCGATTCGATCCATCAATTGGCGCATACTGGTGGCAGGCTTTCCGGTCAGAGACTTCCTTAGGCCGTGTCCAGTTGGGAGGCCATTTTTGAAGGTACTGATGGCCACGTCATCAAAATTGCCCCCCAGTTCATTGTACATCTTCCAATATCGGCCCGAGTAGGCCTTTAAAGTCTCTCCATCATGCATGGATAGAGATAGTAGCGTGCTCAAGGGCTGTGGGGCTACGCTATTTGTAACAAAGCGAGAGCCGAAGGCCTGGGTCAGCTGTCTATACGAATCTATGGAATCTGTCTTCAAGCCATTGAACCACCTCATCGCCACTGGACCCAAGCTAGAGGGGAAAATTTTGCACATCAACGCTTGTTCTTGGAGTGGACAACCATTCTCTGGTTAAACTGGCTCACATGCTCCATGGGGTCCGTTTTGTCGTTGTAAAGGGAGAAGGTTGGCTGTTGGAACTGCCGAGGAAGGGTAGCCTCCTCAATGTGGTGTGTGAAAGGTGGCTTGGATAGCTAGTCCAGTGCCCTGTTCATGGCATCGTACCCTAAGCCCCTGAGAGATGGGCTCCTACGTTTACGCTCCCGGTAGTGCTCTTCGTCATGAGAGAAGGTCTCACTTGGAGGAGTTCTCGACCTTTGTCTGTAGTCATTGTTACTTTCATCGTCAGAGGGCAGGTCGGGGCTAGGTCAAGGTCGCCTTCGTTGTGCATGGCGCAGCCTCCTCTTCAAGTCATCTATCTCTCGCTACATGGCCTGCTCGTCATTTTGCCCCTGGGTCATGCGACTACTATCCTTCTTCGGCTGGGTAGCCCAGTTGTTGTTTTGCCTCTAGGGTACATGACTGTCCCCACGCGAGTCGCTTCTGCTGGTTTAAGTGGTGTGCACACTTCCTTCTCGAAACCTTCCATTCTCTTCATTTCGACCGCGTTCAGGGTTGGCGAAGTCACCCCGATGATGGGGTTTGACCGGTTTGGGCTGAGGGGAGCCTGCTTGATAAGGGCCTGATCCTGCCATGCTTGGTCGTTGCCCTTACTAACACACGAGTTCTTCCCACAGACGGCACCAATTGTAGGGATTGGGATTTGAGCACTTCTACTGTTGAGCGAGTGGACTCAATCTCAGCTAGCCCAATACAATGAATTTGTAGAGAGCGGGTTCAAGAACTAGGCCCTAGTGAGGGATACGATTGCTATGCATGGCTGAATATGGATTGAACAGCACGGACATGGATTCAAACGTACAATGATGCTCCTCGGCCCTCCTCTTGGAAGCTTGAGGTCCTTACTATTTCTTTAGTGATTAGTTACAAAAGCTTTTCTGTTGTTACAGATTGTTGCAATGTTCAATACTTCTAATTTTCTCCTCCTCCTTCCGTCCCCTTTTCAAGAGGGCTTTTTTACATTATATACCACATTTCAGTGGATCTTAGCTCTACATCTGTTGCTCAAACAGGTCACTTCCCATTCTTTTTGCGGGCTGCAGCAACCAAGGCTGTGCTGTTCAGGGGTCATTTCCTCATTAATACGGCCAGAACGTTAGTTATGGGTATTTAATGTGGAGGTGACAGTTCATCATGGACTTGCTCCTCCACCATGCTTCCACGGCTGGCACGTTGTACTTGTTCCTCCTCTTTGGATGCTCGGGAAGGCTGCTTTTGGTGGTCCGTTACTTCTTAATCTCATGGTCTCGGTTTGTCGAGAAGAGGGTCGTCCTCGGCAAGGTTCCTGGGCAATTTGGACTTTCGCACCTCGCCCTCAGGCGTTCCCTCCTCCTCGGCATGGGCCTCGGGCTTGAATATGAAATGGGCTGGGGAAACCAAATTCTCTGGCTCCACAAGTAAAATTACACGTGTATATATATATATATATATATATTTTCATTTCCATTTGTCGTTATAAACCCTCAAACACAGTAGAAAATACACCATGAATTATCCATTTCCCTTCCATTTAATTCCATTATTTTTAAAAACTCCCGAGCATAGTGTTTGAGTAACAATGTTAATTAATTATTTTAATGCATTTCTAATACATCACATGATATAAGGAGGAAAAAGGGGGGGAAAAAAAAGTAAAGTACTTAGTAGAGGACGTTGACATGCGCACTAGATTATTATTTGAAGAGTCTTATTTTTCAGCAATAATACCTAGTGATGATTGATATTGTCTAATTTAATTTTTAGAATTCATGAACCCGTTCTCAGAGTTGATGTTAGAGGGCATGCGACAATTTCTAACATTAATTTCTATGTCATATATATGCAAAATAAATGCAATAAATGGTAGATCATCATGATCTGGGGACAGGTTAATTGGGTCTGCTACATTTGGATAGCTAGCCTAGCTCTAGCTACTACTGTAGGTGTAATATATTAATTTATATATTTTTAATTAATTAAGTTAACACATGTACGTATTTGATTTTGATCACAACTTTCGAGCATGTTATAGGGGTTTGGACTTCGGATTTTGGAATGGCCGCCAATATTTGGCTTCCTGCCAAATTGTAACTTAATAATTTAAATAAAGTGGCTGGCTACCATTACCATTACCATTACTATTACCATAACTCTAATTAATTAAAATCTAAACTACTTTATTAACTCAAAATACTCAGCAAGTTTGCTTAAAGCACGTAGTGGATTTAAAAGCTGGCCTACCCCTTTTTACCCAATATATATTACTAGTTATAACTTGCTTTCAATTTTTCATCCTTTTCTTATTGCCTAGCTATATAGCTTGTTGATTTTTTTTGATGAACAATAGCTTGTTGATTTTATACACCATTGCTTCACTTACTTGTATATAATACTTTGGAATTCTTAAAACGTCATCAAGTTGATGAACTACTTTTAAACAGTACTGATATTTCTTTTTCTTCTCCCTCTCTCTAGATCTCTCCAGGGGGATCAGCCAAGTGGCAAGAATTTTAGCTTAATTTCAATTATTATACAAGTTTCATTTTATTTTATTTTATTTTATACCTACACAACTGCTTTAAAATAAATTTGCTATATATTTTTTATAATTTCTAGGTAAAATCTTTGGGTCCCTGTCGGGTAGGGGCCAGGAAGGGTTTCATTACACAACATCAAGTTGGGTATAGTTTTGATTTAAAAAAAAAAAAAAAAAAAATCCATCTGCCCTGAAATTTTGAATTTTGTCATTTTTTGTCCAGTAAATTCAATTGTTTTTCATCATAAACTTTCGTTTCGTTTTTAATGTCTCCCAAAACTATTATTTTTTATTTATTTATTAACACGTAATTTGAAAAAATTGTATCAATAATTCAATATACTAATATCGTGTAATCCAGAGTTAAATGAGAAAGAAATAGTGTCATTTCATAGTAAGAAACTAAGAATAGTTTTGCCTTACTCAAAAAGAAAAGAATAGTTTTGTCATTATGCATGAACTAGTCGTTAATCCGTGCGATGCACGGAAAAACTATTGACTCTAAAAAAATGAAGAACTAGTACATATGGTAATTAAAAAGTTATTTGAATTTTAATCACCCAAATCCAAATTTTTAAATCATGTCATCTAAACATACCAGTAGGAATTTGAATCTTGACTAATCAATCATAAAATTGGATAAATTTAGTAGCAAGTCATACTAGAGTCTAAAGACGTAACTAACAAATACATAACATTGGATGGAGATAATCACATTGGATATGAATCCTTGATTCTTTGTTATCGTAAGAATGTAATAAAATTATTCTAAAACCGTCATTTTCATGTATTACCATGGAGTTAAGACTAGTTGTAAATGATTGAGATCTAGTGCAATAGCTAGGGCTATTCCACCATGCAATACCTTCTCAATGGTTTAGATCAAAAGTTAAAAAGATAACTTTTGATATTAACCATTGGATCAAGAAAGTTAAAAAAGTAAGAAAGTTAAGAATTAAAAAAAAAAGTTAAAATTTTTGAAAATGTGAAAGTTATTACACCGGATCCCAATCCAGCTATAAAATATAGTTAAATCAAGTTATGTACCTAAAAAATTCAAAATATCCTTTTACACATAAGGATAAAGGAATAGAAATCAGTGGAAATATGCATAATTACAAAATATATGCGAGCTTGTGCAAATACGTGAAAAGGGAGGGCATCTATGTAAAATTACATATAGCTTATTGTGTTTTGAAGTTTGAAGTGTGAACTTTGAATGAATAAATAAGTTAATTAAAGCAATATATAGGCTCCACTATTAGCGCATAGTTCGACCTTGGATATACTCCAGTTTATTCTATTTATAGTAATCATGGCATAGAATTGTGTTCTAAAATGTTAATTAGATTTGCTTCGAGAGGAGATAATACATATGGTGGTACTGTATGAGACGATAGAGTGAGTGTACGAGTTTTTTGATAATCACTATACATTTCGTTATTTTTTGATAATCACTATATATTTTGTTATTGGTAGACTAGAGTCCAGACAATATATAGAGATTATTGGTTGTGGAATGTGGACATTAATTGTAGCAATTGATTGAAAATTTCAGTTTTTTTTGCTGAATGAAAAATTCAGTTTATGTGTTCTTTGGTTTTCAATTTCTCTGAAATGACGCATGAATGATTCCAGAAAACAACTTATACAATGTTATTTGTGCCCGACCTAGCTCTTGCATATACTACTTTTTGTTCAATAAACCAATATTCATTGACAGTTTGTCTATTTGTTAAGAATATCGCTTTCCCTTTCTCTTCTTTCTTTCATCTTTTATTTTTAACATTTGGAAATTTCTAATGTTGATTTATCATAAAATAAAAAACTAACGCATGCAGGAACTTATGTTTATATGATACAATTGTAAGATAATTATCCTAGTTAATCTATATACAGGTGGTGCAAAATTGATAATCCAATTAGATTTTAATTGGATTCTCAATTTTATGCTATGTGTCCTATTTAATTTTTAATTTAGTGTCAAGTGAATTATTGAGTGTAAAAATTGAAGAGTCCAATATATATATATATATATATATATATATACACATATTGGATTCTCAATTTTGAGCCACGTGTCTTATTTAATTTTTAATTTAATGCCAAATGAATTATTGAGTGTAAAAATCAAAGAGTCCAAATCCAATTAGATTCTAAATTTGATTTCAATTGAAGTTTAATTTTTCGCCACAGAAAAAATCCAATTAGATTTTAATTGAATTCTCAATTTTGCGCCACGTGTCCCATTTAATTTTTAATTTAATGCCAAGTGAATTATTGAGTGTAAAAATCGAAGAGTTTAAATTCAATTAGTTTCTAAATTGGATTTTAATTGAAGTCTAATTTTTCGCCACATAAAAAATCCAATTAGATTTTAATTGGATTCTTAATTTTGCGCCATATGTCCCATTTAATTTTTAATTTAGCGCCAAGTGAATTATTGAGTGTAAAAATCAAAGAGTCTAAGTCCAATTAGATTCTAAATTGGATTTCAACTGAAGTCTAATTTTTTGCCACACGTCCATCTAAGTTTTTAATTTTTGTGGTAAGTGAATTATTGAGTGCAAAAACCAAAGAGTCTAAAACCAATTAAATTCTAAATCTTTTTTTTAAGGAAAAATTAAATTATAAATTATATATATAATGAGAAACCATTTCATATTTTAGAAATATACGGTTTAAAAAAAGTGTAAGCTAATACCATATATAACTTGAACTTTTCTAAAAAAGAAAAAAATAATTTGAATCGTATAATTGTGACTTTTTTTAATAGTACCTGTACATATGCACGAGGCTACACATTAGTCTATATATATATATATATATATATATAATAATAGGTAAAGCTGAGAGAAACTCAAATTAAAATTCCAAATTAGAGTTCCAATTTTGCGCCATGTGTCCAAAATTGTTTATTCTTAAGGAGTTTTATTTCTTAATTTTATAATCAAATGTGGGACCACATCATAAATATTCATCCAAATGAGTTATTATGTACAAAAATCAAAGAGTCTAAAATAAATGAATCGTAAAAAAAAAGTGTTTCATAATAATAAATAAATAAATAACATAGAAAATTTACATTTTATACCTAATAATATCCTTACAAATTTTTTTAAAGAGTTAAAAAAATATAAAAATGACTACCAATAGTATTTAAATTATATATATATAAATTATATTATGTATTGTATCCATGCATATGCATGGGGTTACAAGCTAGTTGAATATAATGGTTACGATATATATCGTTTTGATATCATATTGGAAAAGTATCATACATAAGTTTGACAATAATATTATTATTAGTAATAAAAAAATTTACCATGAATAAGTTTTTTCTATACATAGTTTTGATATCATGTTAGAAGCATCATACATAACTTTTTTTTTTAAAGCCAAATCATCATAGATATATGTGTGGGGGGGGGGGGGGGGTGAGGGGGAGAGAGAGAGAGAGAGAGAGAGAGATTCAATCTTAGAGACTTTTTTTTTTTTTTTTTTTGAGAAAGTTAGAGACCTTATTTATAAAGGACAACATTTGATAACTACATCTTTACTATTAATTTCTATATATATATATATATATATATTTTTGAAAGGGTAATTTCTATATATTAAAATGAACACATTGAATGATAATTATAGTAGACTAAATTTTGTGGGTTTTAGTTAGTTCAATTGATCAAGTGTTTTGTGGTCAAATAAGATATTTGGGTTCGAATCTTGTTTACATCATAAAGAAACCCATTGATGTCTCAGCTTAATAATAAAGAACATTTATAATAAAGCGAATACCATAGGTTTAAAATTATATTGTGTGTGTATATGTAAAAGTAGACTAAATCCTAAACTATATAGAGACTAAGTATTACAATACTTGCACAATTAGAAGTAGAATTACTGTACTTAGAGCATTCACAATGATGTTGTCAAATTGCCATTTTTAATAACTCACATAACAAAAATGAAGCTGCAATGAAGGTGCTGCTGCTAACTTTTTTAGCAATTGAACTATAGTAAATTGCCATCTATGGCAGTCTACTGTAGCTCAAAGGTAAACACATATATTAATTATTTTATTCTCCTTCCCCTATATTTTAATTAAAAAACTATGTTCTCCCTCTCTCTCTCTCTCTCTCTCTCTCATTATTTTCTCATTTTCTCTTTCTTGGTTGATTGTGTCCTTCACAATCCTTCTCCCTTTCCTTTTTTTCTATCTGCCTCCTGTCTTCCTCTAGTTCTTCACCGATTGGGCTTTGTGGCAAGTTGTGGGTGTAGTGGTGATGGGTTTTGCGGCCAATTGTGGGTATGGTTGTGATGGATTTTGTGGCCAGTTGTGGGTTGCTTGGTTTAATGTCGTTTTGTACCTAGTAGTAGTGGTGACTGGTGGTGTTCGATTTTTGTGGTCGATGGTGTGGGTTTGTTGGGTTTTTTGTGGCAGAGAGGAAGAGAGAGGAAGTGAGAAAGAAATTAATAAAAAAATGAATAGTGTTTGGCTTAGATGTAAAAAAAATAGAAGAAGAAGAAGAGAATTGACGTAAGGTGAGCTATGAAATGGTATGTTAAAATAGATAAAATGAGTTTTTTGAGATGCTAAAAGCTAAAAATTTTAGCTTCACTATTATGAATGCTCTTACAACTTGAATATGATTAGACACGATAAACTTGCATTTTAATTATGACTAAACTTTGATACCTCCAATGCCAACCAATCTTTTGAGTTATCATGACTTTTGAGTGGAATTTGTAGTATACCTTCGTATTAAAACCTCATTTCCTCTCCCTTGTATATGTGTACTTTTTTTTTTCTTTTTTCTTTTTATCTTTTCTTTTAAATAGTAATGCCGACCAATCTTTTTAATGAAATCTACAACAGTTTTATACTTTGGGTCATGCTAACGAGTGCCCTAAGGGCACTCGTTAACAATCCATTTTAGGAAAGTTTTAACATCACTTTTATGGGAAATGAAAAAAGCTGTCAAAACATTAATTTTTTTTTTCCGTAAAAACTTTCTTTAACTGGATTTTTAACTAGTGCCCTAAGGGCACTCGTTAGCATTTCCCTTATACTTATATATATATATATATATATATATATACACACACACACATACACTTAAATGCTACTAAAAATATATACATTAATAAGGTTGTGGGAAGCACGGGACTTGAATAAAGTTGAATATTTCAACCCCTCTAAAAAAAAAAAATAATAATAATAAAATAAAAAGGAAGAAGAAAGTTGAATAATTGTGAGTGACAAGTATTGTAGTCTACTTCATTTATGTGTTATAATCAATGGTTATTCCATTATGATTTAAAACTTCCAAATTGAACTATGTCACAATTTAGAAGTTTTTAAATAAATATATAAGATGTGAAGATATAATATATATATACATACATATATATATATATATATATATACACACACACATATTGTGTGTTAGAGTTTTAGGCCCTAGTTGTCACAAAATTAATCAACTTTTAACCAATTAATTAATTATTTATGCTTTGGATCAAATTAATTAAAATATCACATAAGTATAAATCACATATAACACCATATTAATGATCCAGGAAAGTCAATGAAACAACTGTTTCATAGTAAAAAAAACTTGGGGGATTTAACCTAAACAGTCCTCAAGGTAACATATCTACTAGAATATAATTGAAGTTTTTACAATAGATTTAACCCTAAATCTACTGCTATCTCATTCAGTACCTATTGGCATGACCTCACCTAACTTCGAGATCACAAACTTTTTCTATTCTAGACTGTTACACTCGAATTCCACTATTCATGACTCCGAGATCTAGTCTCAAAGATTTAACTAGTAACTGTAGTTAACTGATTGCAACAACTGCACTTTATCACTAGATTTTTTGTATGCAAGTAGTCTTTGGTTTATGCTTCAAGAGAGCTTGAAAATTTCTAGATTTATGTACAAAAACACTACCCTCTTGTGTGTGTAAAAATGTGCTCTAGAGTTTGTTTTTTTTATATATACTTGAGTTGTACCAAAATCCTAAATCAAATGATTGAGAAAAGAAGTTGAGAATCACTTCTGCTTGTGTATCGATCGGTTGAAACATGCAGTTCGATTGGTCGAGATAAATGGAATACGACCTATTGAGTTGTAGTCAAAATGGAGTAGAAATACAGTCCAATTTTTGCAATCTTGAGTCTTTCACTATTTTGTACTTGAGTTATCTTATTAAATATAGTCCGATGTAAATCTAACTAGATAAACTAAGTTCTAAACTGTTATGTTTGTTCATGATTGTCAATCTAAAAATCAACATTAAAGTAGAAAGAGGTTTCTCTGGTTGGCTAGGGTTTAGGGTTTTTCCTTGAACACGTCGCCTGTAGAATAACGTACCTAGCCTAGTCTAGGTTAATATCACCCTTCAGCCTTCTCGGAGACTGGTAGGACGGACGGTTCTGTGAGTGCAGTCACGTGGTGCGACTGTGGTTTGGATTGGACGAAGTATCATGGCTGGTTTAGATGAGATGTGGGCGAGGTTCTCTCTGTCAGAGGAGGAAGAACGTGGGGCTGAGGTCTCACGACAGAAGGAGTTGACTGTACACAGGTTGGCTGGACAGTTTCTCACAAAGCGAGTGGTGAACGTGGATGCAGTGGCTCGCACCTTTAAACCGATGTGGAAGCCTATTGGAGAACTTAAAATTCGAGACATCGGGGAGAATATTTTGCTGTTTGAGTTTGAAGACATCCTTGACCTGGAACATGTTCTTGAATATGAACCATGGTCGTATGACAGGAACTTGGTAGTTTTTCAAAGAACCATCGATGCTGAATCGGCACTCATGCTTGATTATTCACTCACCACCTTTTGGATGCAAATCCATAATGTTCCAACAAACCTTGTTACACAGGAGACTGGAGAATCAATTGGAAATAGGTTGGGCACTGTGCTGCAAGTGGCAGACCCCGAGGACGACGGAACAGGGGGCGAGTTCTTAAGGGTGAGGATTAAGCTCGATATTTCACGGCCTTTGCCTAGATGTTGTAAACTCTAGAATGAAGGTAAGCTTGTGGGTTGGGTAGGTTTAAGATTTGAGCGACTTCCAAACTTCTGTTATTGGTGTGGGAGAGTTGGCCATGGGGAGAGGGATTGTGTGGTGTGGCTGCGCAGTATGGGCCGTTTGAAAAAGGAAGATCAACAATATGGGGATTGGCTTAGGGCAGAGGCAGTCAGAACAACTAGGAAGACTGTGACCGTGATTTCAGGAGCTGCACGTAGCCAAGTTCCATGGGCAAAACAAAAGCAACGACAAGCCCATGGTCTTAGCACTAGGGGTGGGATGGCTTCACAAACAAATTCCTCTACTGGTTTGGGTTTTATGCAACAGAGGGAGGATATGGGAGAGAAGGAAGAAGTAATGCCCAAACTTGTGGCTCCCGTAAATGAGGAGGTTGGGCATGCAAGCACTTCAGACAGAGAGAGTATGGCCACGAGTAATTGTAGGGTGCTTTTGGAAGAACCTTCAGTAAGGTTGGAGAAGAACATTGTGAACTTGTCCATTGAGGAAGACACGGCCCACCAAGTTCATGGGGAAAAGCACACAACTAAGAGCACTAGTGTAATGTGTGATGTTCAGCCGAGTTCCTTGGGTGTCCATTCTGCAACTTCTAAGCCTACACCTCATTCTACAAGGGGGTGGAAAAGACTAGCACGTGAGGCAGGGAATTCTGTGCAAGGGACTGAAGTGGGGTGTAGGACCGGTTTGGAGGGATCAAAAAATGATTGTGGGAAACATGGTATGGACATGGATATAGATGTACTGACAGAGGGGAAGAAACAATGCATGGAAGGTGGTAGTCAGGAGAAGGACAAAAATTCAAAGGTGGTTGCTGAGGCCCAGCACCACCGAGCACAATGAGTTGCCTTAGCTGGAACTGTCGTGGGCTTGGGAACCCACAGACAGAGGATGAGGTAGTTGCTCTAGTGACTACTAAAGATCCCAAGTTGGTTTTCTTAATGAAAACCAAAGCTGATAAACATATTTTGGAAAGAGTTGGTAGACGGATTCAATTTACCAATCTTTTCTTTGTTCCTCGTATTAATACAGGTGGTGGTCTTGCTTTGTACTGGAAATCCGAACTTGATGTGGATGTTCAGTCTTTTTCTAATCGTCACATTGATGTTTTTATCAACCATGGAGTGAATGACGCCTGGCGTTTCACAGGTTTCTACGGAGACCCTGAGACTGCCAGTCGGGAAAACTCCTGGTCTTTACTCCGAGAATTGAGTCGCCGTTCAGTGTTGCCTTGGGTTTGTATGGGGGATTTCAACGAAATTTTGTTTGCTGATGAGAAATTGGGTTGGCTGGATAGGCCAGAGCGCCAAATGCAAAGTTTTAGGGATGCCTTGGACTATTGTAGACTGAAAGACCTTGGTTTCAGCGGCTACCCTTTCACCTGGTGTAACCGTAGGCCGGGTGACCAAAATACATGGATTCGGCTGGATAGAGGTGTAGCTACCATTGACTGGATTCTGCGGTTCCCTACTACCCGTATTCACCATTTAGACACTTTCCACTCTGACCATAAACCACTGCTGCTTTGTCCAGACTCTGAGTTTAAGCGATTTTACAGGAGAGGCAAACCATTCCGGTTTGAAGCAATGTGGTTAAAAGATCGGTCATGTGAAGTAGTGATTAAAGATGCTTGGGGTGAACCAGGTGTGTCTGAATCAGTATGGGGTTTTCAGCGAAAGATTGTGGCTTGTCAACTTAATTTGAAGGTATGGGATAAGAATACTTTTGGGCATGTCCGTAACTCGTTACAAAAGAAGCTTAAAGAATTGCAAGTTGAAGAAGAAGGTGGTAGTTATAGGTCTAACCCAAGGAGAATCTATATGTTGAGGGACGAGATTCAAAGGCTGAAAAATAGGGAAGAATGCATGTGGAAGCAGCGGTCCCGGAATGCTTGGCTAAAGGAAGGTGATAGCAACTCTCGTTTCTTCCATTGTCGGGCTAATCAGAGGAATCGTCGAAACTTTATTACTGGCTTGGAGGATAATGATGGAGTATGGACAGAGGAGGAAGGCCGAATGGGTGGCATCATTGAGCATTACTTCAGGGACATCTTTACCACATCCAACCCTTCAGGTTTTGAGGAGATTTTGAGTGGCATTCACCCAGCCATATCTGAGGAGGATGCTGGTTTCTTAGGCCGTGACTTCCAAGCTAGTGAGGTTAAGCTGGCTCTTGACCAAATGGCCCCACTTACTGCTCCTGGACCTGATGGTATGTCCCCTATTTTCTATAAATCATTTTGGCATATTGTGGGTAGAGATGTTACATCTGTGGTTCTTAATGCACTTAATTCTGGCGTGATTCTTGAGTCATTAAATTCCACTTTTATTGCTTTAATCCCAAAAGTAAAACACCCAAAGAAAGTTGCAGATTTTCGCCCCATCAGTTTGTGTAATGTGATTTATAAACTGATTTCTAAAGTATTGGTGAACCGTTTGAAAAAATTCCTTGCTAATGCTGTTCCTGAAACGCAGAGTGCCTTTTTATCGGGTAGACTTATTTCGGATAATGTTCTTGTGGCCTTTGAAACTCTTCACTACCTTAAAAGAAAAACTAATGGGAAGGTGGGTCAGATGGCACTTAAGCTTGATATGAGTAAGACTTATGACAGGGTTGAATGGGAATTTTTGGAGCGAGCCATGAGGCATCTTGGGCTTGGGGAAAGGATGGTGTCTCTTATCATGTCTTGCATTAGCACAGTTTCCTACTCTGTACTTCTTAATGGTCAACCTGTGGGCAATATCAAACCTAGCCGTGGTTTACATAAAGGAGATCCCTTGTCACCCTATCTTTTCCTTATGTGTGCCATGGGCCTACAAAGTTTGTTGAATAAGGATGAAGGGGAGGGGCAGATCAAGGGAGTGGCTATCTGTAGGAATGCACCAAAAGTCTCTCATTTATTCTTTGCAGATGATAGTGTGTTGTTTTGCAGTGCTACGGAAGCTGAGTGTCAGAAAATTATTGAAATTCTGGCTATTTATGAGAGGGGGTCTGGCCAAAAAATTAACCGGGAGAAAACAAATATTTTTTTTAGTTTAAACACTCCCCATGAGGTCCAAGCCCGGATTCAACAAGTTTTGGGTGTCCCCGCTATCCGCCAATTTGAGAAATATTTGGGGTTGCCGGCACTGGTGTGTAGGGCAAAAAACAAAGCTTCATTTATATCAAAGAGAGGGTGTGGAAAAAGCTCCAAGGGTGGAAAGAAAAACTATTGTCTCAAGCAGGTAGAGAAGTGCTGATTAAATCAGTAATTCAGGCGATTCCGACTTATACCATGTGTTGCTTTAAACTCCCTAAGGGGCTCGTAAGGGAATTGGAGTCCATGATCCGCAAATTCTGGTGGGGGTATAGTGGTGAGCATCGGAAAACTCATTGGGTTAAATGGGAGCGGCTATGTGAAGCCAAGGAAGTGGGTGGTATGGGCTTCAAAGAGATTGAGAAATTTAATGATGCATTATTGGCCAAGCAAGTTTGGAGATTGATCAATAATACTGATTCTCTTTGCCATCGAGTATTTAAGGCTAGGTTCTTTCCTGACTGTTCCATTTTAGATGCAAAAGACTCCAATTCAGGGTCCTACGCATGGAAGAGTATTATTGGTGCTCGTGACGTGATTCGAAAAGGAATGGTATGGAGGATAGGGACAGGGGAGGCAGTGCGAGTTAAGGAGGATAGGTGGCTGCCTGGATCTGCAAACTGTGCAGTCATTTCACCCCTCTCTTCTTTGGCTCCAGAGGTGAAAGTCAGCTCTCTGATTGATCCGGATAGAGTAGCGTGGAGAACAGAGATTGTGCAACAATTATTTATGCCCCATGAAACTGACATTATACTGGGGATTCCGTTGAGCTCTCGACGCCTCGAGGATCGCATTACTTGGGCACATACGCCATCTGGTATGTTTACAACTTGTAGTGCCTACAAAATGTTGGTTTCCTGTGATATCTCTACTAGTGCAGGTTGTGGCTCAAATCCGGACAGTTAGAAAAAATTCTGGAGAAGTGTCTGGCAACTTCGGGTACCCAACAAAATAAGGCATTTCGTGTGAAGAATGTGCAACAACGCACTGCCAACACTGGCTAATCTTCACCGACACAACATTGTTCCTAGTCCGAGCTGTGCACAGTGCCATAGTTTTCCTGAAGATTCTCTCCATGCGGTTTGGTTTTGTGAGGCCATTTCTGGAGTTTGGTCGACTTTGGAGTGGTTTCGTCAAACCGCACCGCCACAATTCCTGCCTCCTTCAGCGAATTACTTGCTGGTTTCTTGCTCTGCAGAGAAGAATTTAAAGCAGAGCTCTTTGTGATCATGGCGTGGTTGTTATGGAATAGACGGAATGCTATACACTTTGGCCGCCCCTCTTTGCCCGTGGATAATATATGCAGCAAAGCAGGTAGTTATCTCCAAGAATTTCTACAAGCTCAAACAGAGGAGCCTGTCCCAACTCGTCCTCCCATCATGCAGCAGTGGCGCCCTCCGGATCCCCATTGCTTCAAGATAAACTTCGATGCAGCGGTGTTTCGTAGTGCAAGTTTGGCGGGCATCGGTGTCATTGTCCGTAATAATTCAGGTGAAGTTGAAGGTGCTCTGTCCGCTTCCATCCCCTTGGCTCAATTAGTGGCGGACCTTGAAGCTCTAACATGTTTGAAGGCTATCTCTAGAGTGGTGTTTGAAGGTGACTCAGCAGTTGTTATTAACGCCCTTTTACAGGGTGCGGGTGCGTTTGCTAGCTTTGGTAACATTTTGGATGATATTCGCATGCTCTCTGCTGTTTTTCAGTTTGTAGACTTTGTGTTTGTTAATCGCCGTTGTAATACAGTAGCTGATGCTCTAGCTAAAAAAGCTAAGCTTATTGTAGGGGTTCAGGTTTGGCTGCATGAAGTGCCAGTAGACATTGCCCCTTTAGTTCTTCTTGACGTTCATTGAGCTTTTGTTTTGTTTTAAATAAATGGTCCAGGTCCTTGATCTGGCTTCTCAAAAAAAAAAAAATATGGACTTTATGATATATATATATATATATATATGTATATATAAACTTAATAAACTTAAGTGGATCATTTTGGAAGGGCAATTTGGGTTTAAAGGGGTAATGCTGGATATAAGAATGTGAAGATGAGAAAAGACTATTTATGTTCACACACACACACACACATATATATATATATATATATAAACTTAAGTGGATCATTTTGGAAGGGCAATTTGGGCTTAAAGGGGGTAATGCTGGAAGAAAGTTTGCCTTCAAATTTTGTTTCTGTGCAAACTTTTGCCCCAATGACTACAAAATTTTCTCCCGTGCTGTTCCCGTTCCTTGGTTTGAAGCATTTAATTTATTCCTGATCTCTCTATAGAGCACAAAATCAAAAAGTTTTCAATGAAAATTTTTAGTTAATCATACTTCTTTCTCACTTTTGGGTTCTTTCAATACATGGGGGGGCTTAGTACCCTTAAAAAATATTTAAAGTGAATGCGATAGATTTCAAGTCCTTTCTTATTTTAAAAAAAATGTTTAAAGAATATTAATTGTGATTATATGACTTAAAGAATAATAACATATGACTTAATCAAAGAAAATATTTGTCTTCAATTATATAAACCAACTTGATGGAATTATCTTATATGCAAGAAATAATACATATAATAAATCATGTTATATTATTAAATACATTCTTTAATTATATATTATACATATATGTATTTTATTTTTTATATTAAAAAATTATGGATATTCTTAGCTTGGCCTCCTTGAAAACAAATATATATAAATTTTACATGCAAAGCATGTAATTCTTGAAAGTTTCAACAAAAACTAATATTTAAAAAGAAAAGAATTTACCTAATTTAATTATATTTTTTTAGAGAACCTATTTAATCATAATTTTTCAGTCTTTGAATTTTATCTACGGAAAGTTCTATTTTAGTTTAGACTAAACCAGTTAAATGCTATTTGTAATTCTATAAATCAAATTAATATTTTATATATATATATAGGGTGAATGACATCCATCTCCCTTGAATTTTCACAAAATAAAAATTTCCTACAAACGTTTCAAAAAGTGACACTTTTTTGTGTGTGTGTAATATATAAGTTCATAACCTCTTGCATGGTTACTTTTCTAATGAATTATTCCTTTATTTAAAATAACAACTTGAGAAGGTATGAATTTATCTATTAAATTTATATAAATCTCAATAGACAGAGTGTCATTTTCTTAAACGTACATTTTAAGAAGGGTGAAAGTGTCATTTCACTAAACCTCAAAAGACATTGGTATAATTTGCTCATATATATATAAAAGGAAACTAATTAATAATATTTGGATAATTTTACGGTAAAGCCTTTTTATTTTATCTATATATATATATAGATAATTTTAACCATTATATAATAAATAGGGTCATTGATAGTGATATCTTTTGTGCTGTCTTATATTTATGGTTCGAATCTCATCTCCCTCATCTTTCACAAATTACTTATCAAAAAATACAAAACAATAGATGAACAATTAATATTAGATAGGTATGCTACATACAAAAAAAAAAAAAGTTTCATTATCGTTAAGATAAAATTATATATTAAGAACTTTTATTTTCTAGAGTTTTAAAGTTAACTTGAGGCCAAGAGTCTTGTAAATCAGTTGATACTTTTTGATGCCTCCCATAGATAAAGTTTAAATCTCCTCTTCCCAATTATAAAATTATAAAAAAAAAAAAGAAAAAAAAAAAGGAAAAAAGAAGAAGAAGAAGAAGAAGAAGAAAAAGAAGAAGGAATTAACTTAGTTAAGAAATCCTTAAAACATTAACCAGAAAAAAACTTGGTTATTAGTATTTAAGTAACATAATTGACATACTCTCGAAAAAAAGAAAAAAGAAAAACTTATTGACTATCATTTTCTTTCCCATCTACTTAGGTTATTAGTAAAATGATATGAGGGAGTTAAAAAGGATCTCAAACCGGGATTGGAATTCCAAAAGATACAACTAATAAGTTTTTGGTCAAAAGGGAATTTCATTCAACTAAAAACGAGAAGCATTTGAGCAGTAAATAACTAATAAGTTTCACTTCATAGTTAAAGACATTTGATAGCATCGAACTAATAAAAGGGAAGTAAGAATAATTATTTAAATTTCCATAAAAGAAAAGAATAATTATTTAAATTACAAGAACTAATAAAGATTACCTATAATAATTATAAACACACCAGGAAGAGAAAAGTTGTGGCCTGTAATGTACGTAGCTTTATCATCAACAACAACTCTCAGGTAAAAGCTTATCAATCAACTCAACTCAACTCAGGGAAAGGAAAAGCTTATCATTCAACTCATCTCAGGAAAAAAATCTCACAGTAGCTCCAGTTGCTTTTATCATGCAACAAGCATCAGAGAATATTTTCTTTCTAACATTAATCAAATCTTAACATTAAAAAAGTATTTAGGTTGGGGTTGGAATTGGAATTGGGATGGTAAAATTTGATTTTCCTTGGTGGTGATAAATGTCAACAGAGAGAGAGATTTTTTGTCGTGTAGTAAGCAACATGGCATGGGCAACAGAGTTTGGAATTCATAACAAAGTAAGGACCTAAAACCGACATTTAAGGCAAAGGCAAAAGGCCACCCTCTCTCTCTCTCTTTCTCTCACAGCCTCTCACAATCACTACCCATGAAAAAAAAATCAAGAATAAAGAATGGAAGAAAATATGGGCTTGTAGGGTAGGTATAGGATAGGACAGCTTTTGTATTAATGTATATTTGTAATAAAAAAGAAAAAGAAAAACACACACACAAACACAAATACAAACACACACTCTCTCTCTCTCCTCTTTGTCTCTTTCTCTCTCTCTTACTTTCTCTTTCTTTCTCCAAGTCTCTCATCGCATATTCACAGATGGGGGGTGAATCGTGGTGATTAATGGTACAAACTTGCTTTTTGGTGGAGTGAGAAAGAACCTGATGCCCTTTTGATGTGTGAGTGGGTGGTGCTGTTTCTCTCTCTCGCTCACTCTCTCCCTATTCTTTTGGTTGTTTATTAGTCTTCTAGGACTTCATTTCTCTCCCATTTTCTGTCAAAAACCACATCCCATCTCAGAAAACAGCTTCAAAACCACGAGGTCTGTTTACATATATATAATCTGCTTTGGATTTTCTTTCATTTCCTGGGTTTGTTCTTCTCTTTTGTTACTAAAGTTGTTTCCTTTGCTATTATCTTTTAGATTTGGTTTCTGGGTTTTCCTTGTTCTTCTTTTTTCAGCTTGAATTCCGTAGTTTCTGTGTGATTTCATGATCTGTTTTTTGTGTCTATGATTTCTAAGTGGCTTCATTACTTTGACAGACTCATGTAGTCACTGTGAAGAAAAGAGAAAATGAATCTGGTTTTGCGGTCTTGGTTTTACACTGGATATCTTTGCACAGGGTCAGTTTCACTGTTCATTTACACGCTTAGACGACCAAAGATTTGGGATTTCTTATTTAATACTTCATAAATCTCTTTCTATGCTGCTTCAGATTTTGAGTTTGAGTTTGAGTTCCATATTCCTTTTTACTTTTCTCACTGTGTTTGTGGGATATCTTCTTTGATTAAACTTTTAAATCTCTCATGTTATATCATATGATCTCTTGCTTAAAAGAATTTACTTGATTGTTCAAGTATGCTATAGTAGATTGTAGAGTCTAAAAGATTCAATTTTGAAAACTTTGTTTCTGGGTCTTTTCCACATAAAATAACACTGGATGACTTTGGAGTTGAACATCATATCTTTGCTTTGTGGTCTTATATTCTGTTCTTTGCTTGATCACTTGGGTTTCCACAAATTTTGGTGAATCAACTTGGATGCTTCAAATTCACTCATTCCCATCACATAAAATAACGTTCTGGAGGGGTCTACGACCTCCCAGTCTGCCTTGTTCTTCTGGGTCTTTCCTCAAACTCAAACTTATGCTCTTTCTCTATTATTTCTCTTGCAGGCTCAGATGGATGAAAACGATTCAAGTGGGGTTGTTTGATCTCAACACTTATAGTTGGTGGTGGTGTTGCTGCTGCTTCTGCTGCTTTGTGTTGGGAGCTTTGTGGTGGGGTTTGGAGTGTAAGGAGGGAGTGAGAAAGTGAAAAAAAAAAAAAGGAGAGAGAGAGAGAGAGAGAGAGAGAAATAAAGGGCTATTGTTGTTATATATGCTGAAGTCTAAGTTAAAGATAAGGCAGGCAGAGATTGTAGAGCTTGTGACTGTTGGAGAAACAGCACAAGAAGAGAGAAGCTTTTCATCAGATGTTATCCATTGCAAAACTTCCACCAGATCCCTCATGCTCTTGTGATATTCCACAACTGAATACTAGTAATGATGAGAGGGCTTCTCATAAGCTTGCCTTGCCAGAGGTAGATCTGTCCAAGCCAGCCCTACTAGCTGAAACCCCACTTCCCAAATTCTCCATAAGGTAATCTCTCTTTTCTTTTTCTGCTTTGACTGTTTTTGTCACTGCTCTCTCTCTCTCTCTCTCTCTCTCAACTGCTTCGTTTCCTATCTTTAAGTGTGATCTCTCAAAAGTTTTCCCATCTTAAGACTAAAGAGCTTTGTTGAGTCAGATCCAGAGTTTACAAGTTGCTTCTAGCTCAGTCCAACATGGGCCCTAACTCATAATATCCATCTTGTCTCTATTTTTGATCTTTGGTGGCAATTTTGCTTTGCTTTGGTTAATGAACTTGTTCAAAGACTTTTAATTCCACCAGACTTTTACGCCTCTTCATGGCTCATCCCTAAACTTTTATCCGCCTAATTAAATTGGGTTATTTACTATATATTTAGTCCCTTTTCTTGCTTGATGTTGCTGGTGATTTCATGTCTCTTTTGCCTGCCTAAGATATTGTTGATACTTGGTACCCCACTTGCAATCTGTACTTGTTCCTTCTAAGCATATCAAGCTGCAAGCTTGAGAGTTTTCTCGTGCTCACTAGATCATGGAATCTCCTTCATCACTTTGGGCAATTCTTGGCCGTTTCTTCAAGATTTCACTGTTCATAATGGTCCATGATTCTCTTTCTTGAGTTAACATACAATATATAACATAAGGGTGTAAAAGTGTTTCATTTTCTATTGGTTTCTGTCCCTAGCTAGTTAGACACGTATACCTGTGGTATTGATTCTTTGAGCTTCTGAGATATTTAGGGTAACTTGATTACTTATTACACGTCACTAAACGATTAACAAAAAATAATGGTATTGTACACATGCAGAGATTATGTTTTTAAGGCTCGAAGCAAGGATATCGAGACCAGTTGGCCTTTTTCTTCTGAAAACCTGCAACTTTGCTTGAAACATGGCGTGAAGGATGTGCTGCCACCATTTCAGGCTCTTGATAAAGTGAGGAATCAATCCTTTAAGAGATGTACGGTTGAAAGTTGTACAGTTGAGAATAAAGATAAAAACTTAAGCAATTTTGATGGAGAGCCAGCTGGGCCTAATGATGATGATGATGATGCAGTTTTATTAGACTTGTCCAAAAACACCCAATTGAACCAGAAACCAGCAGAAGAAGATTGCATAGAGACAACTTCATGTAGGTTTGAAGGAGAAAATGATTTCCCATCCACAACTACAAGTGTTTCTCAATCTGATGATATAGAGTCACTTCCCACTAATAGGCCATCTATCTCATCCTTAGAAACTGATCATACTTTGCCTGAAGCCTCAGTTGAAGTTGAAGAAGCTGCAGGTCTTGTTCCTCCACCCCACAAGACTGAAAGCACAATTAGATCCTCTGGTAAGAAGTGCAGATTGGTTGTGAAATTTGGTGCCAACTCTGATCGTAGCTCCACTGAAGACATCACTTCAAATTGTACTACTGTGTCAGAATTAACAATGGCTTCAAAGATATGCCCTGTTTGCAAAATTTTCTCATCATCTTCCAACACCACCTTGAATGCTCACATTGACCAATGCCTTTCTGTGGAGTCAACTCCCAAGTGGATGGCTGATTCTAAACTAACCAGGCATAGGATTAAGCCGAGAAAGACAAAATTAATGGTGGATATCTACACTACGGCTGCAAGGTGCACGCTAGAAGAGCTTGATAGAAGAAATGGTACGAACTGGGCCACAGTTGCAACCTTGCCCACTCGGGATAATGACAAGTCTGATATGCCTGCTGAAGGGAGAAAGCAAAGAATGTTGCCGGTTAATGCACCAGATGCTGGTGATGTAGGTGCAGTCTATATTGATTCCAATGGCACCAAACTTAGGATTTTATCCAAGTTTAATGATGCACCATCTGTGTCTAAAGTGGTGGAGGATCTTGGACCAAGGAAACCTTCTAAAGGAGGTAAAGGAACCAAATTCCTTCCATCCAAAAAGAAAAAGCGTCGGGGAAACAAACATCACAAGTATCTTAAACTTGCTACTCAAAGCAAAAAAAATTTCTCTCACAAGAGCCATTCTACTCAGGTACACCACTCTTTGCTTTCTGTATATAAATATTTTTCCCCTTTCTTCCTGAGTTACTTTTGCATATCTTCATTGACTGCTTTTATTCACTTTAGAGACTAAAAAGAAATATCTACACCCAGTGGTATGCCTCAGAATGTAAATTACAAGTTTGAGTGTATTTCTCACCAACTGATTTGTATTTTATGTTTTGATGCGATAAAAAAGGTTACACATGCTACATGACTAAAAACTATATTACATTCTTCTCTATAGTCTTGGATCAATATGCTTGGTGCTTTTCTTTTAGGTGAACTAAATGCTATAGCAATAAAAAGTACTTGAACCTTTTTTTTTTTTTCTCCTTAAGCCACTCTTTTTTAGAAAATAATTCCTGTAATTCATTTTCCACTTCTATTACAAGTTGTTGTCACCTTTTTGTTGCATTATTTGAAGCCTTAGCATTCAGCTGTATCCGGTTTTTGAATTGTTGTTTAACAGATTTATGGGGATCAAGGAGTTTATCATGAAGAGGAAGAAAGGTGTGAGAAGAATGAACATCAAATACAGAAGCAATTTAAACCCAATGATTCTGGACATGTAAGACAATGGGTGTGCTCCAAAAGAACTGTAGTTGCAAAAAAGATCAATAGAAAAGACGATCATCAACCTCCAATTGAGAGTGATCAATTTTGTTTTCGCGATTCTCCTGTGGAGAGAAGTGAGGTCTCTAAACCTTCAAATGTGTCACAAAATCCAATTTCTCCTCCTGAAAACACTGAGAGAATGAAAAACCCATTTTGTGAAGCCCGAGTTAGTGACAAGGAGCGATCTCCTGGAAGAAAGAGAGTGGGAAGTCCCTTGTTTGGAGCCAGGAGCAGTGACAATCTTGAGAGTTCCCTTCCACCGATGAAGAGAAATGTCAACCAGTTCAGCAAAGGCAGCAATTCTGTTTGTGAAGGTTGTATGTTGACACGTCCAAAGTCTACAGGAAATTGTGTATGTTTGTTGAGCAGCAAGTTGGATGATATTGCTGCCGGACCAAATCAGAACTCTGATGCTCCTCCTGATGCTAGCACAAATTCATCTAGGAGTTTTCATTCCCTATCATCGAAAGCCATGAAAGTCTCTTCGTTAAGGAAAACTGTGTTGGCTTTCAGAAGTGGATCATCTGTGACTGAATCCAGACCAGATGTGATCAAGAAGTTTTCCGACCTTAGGAATTCTCAAGTGCATTTGATGCCAGAAATAGATGAAGAGTTTGCAGCCTGGTATTCTGATCAAGCCGATCAGCAATATGATTTGATGCACAATCAAATTGAAAATCAGTCTGGAAGAGAGGAGATATCTAACAAAATGTCTACTGGTAATAGCACTGTACTAAAAATCAAACAAGATAGAACACTAAGTATATCTCAAAGGGAGGAAGCTATGGCTTTGAAGAGTTCACAGTTAGCCCCTCAATGTCATGGATATGATGAGGATGAAAACATGGATTCTTCTGATAGAGCTGGGGATGATTTTCTGGACAAAGATGATGATGGCTCAGAATTTGCTCGAAAGCAGGTTTGGGTCCACGGGCAGGATGTTGTCATGGAACCAGCTACCAATGACACCATTGGGGAGAATGTTACAAGTTTGTGTAAATCTGTGGATTCTGAACTACAACATAAGCTGGGAAATTGTTCTGAGAGCCGGTCCTCTGTCCGATCTATTGATCATTATAAAGGTCCCTTGTGTGCAGCTGAAGCATCAGCATGCCCAACAGATCCAAATTTTATTGATGGACAGGAGATATATTGCAGTGCTGAAGTGGGAAATGGCCTGATTGGGCCAAATGTTCATATTGGGCAGGAAATGGATTCTGAAATTGGGCAGGCAAACTTTTTCGTAGAGGTAGATCCAATTCCCATTCCGGGGCCGCCAGGATCATTTTTGCCAAGTCCTGGGGGGGATATGGGCTCAGAAGATCTTCAAGGGAACTCATCATTAACCACAAGCCGGGTTCAATCTTCTCAAGATCAGCATGATTTCATTGATGGGGATTCATCAGGTTCTCCTATTTCCGCGACATCAACCATCTCCAATCCCACAATGGCTGAATATGATCAGAAGTATTGTGAACAGTTATCATCTGTAGGACCTCAATCAATTCAAGACAAGATAAGGTCAGGCTTCTCTGGTGCTGGCATTGAGCCTTCAGTAGAAAGTGCTGCAGTAGTTCGACGGACAAACAGTGCAGGAGTAGAAAGGGTTACTTTTGATGGGGAGAATTGTAAAGTTAATAAGATTTCTATTGAAAAGGGACCTCTCAGTATCAAAGGTGATGAGCCATGCTGTTGCCAAAGGAAGGAGAGAACTTCTCAAGGTATTGCTTTAAATTTTCAAGATTCACAATTATTAAAACGAAGGGCCATAGTTTCCGTGACAACACCCACCATGGGAAAGCAAATGGGTTGCAATATGAACACAAGACCTGGAAATTCAGATGCAAGGTCTGAAATGTTTTCTCTGAACAGTTCTGCAAGTTCAAAATCTGAAAAGATTGTTCCCCCCATCACAAAGTCCTCTGCAGGTCCCCTTCCTTTGAAGGGTTCCCCAGATGCGGGAGTGAAGTTTCCAGGTCATGGAAGTTGTGATTCTCCATGTACATCTGCTTCTAATCCTGTACTCAGGCTCATGGGGAAGAATTTGATGGTGGTCAACAAAGATGAAGATGCATCATTGCCACTTGGTCAGGCCCAACCACATTCCCAAATCAATCATCTAACCTCAAGGTTTCCAACATATTCTGATGTCTCTCCTGTAAATATGCAAAATCAGGTCTACCATTCCTATCATCATATGGTCCCTCAAGTAGGTCAGGATCCACATAATTTGGTGGGGCAATG
Source organism: Quercus ilex subsp. ballota (assembly GCA_032727855.1). Lineage (NCBI taxonomy): Eukaryota > Viridiplantae > Streptophyta > Magnoliopsida > Fagales > Fagaceae > Quercus > Quercus ilex. The sequence continues at coordinate 364,862 of CM064915.1, forward strand.
TTTTGATGGAAGGTTGCCAAACAGTTTTAGAAGCCAGACTACGCTGAAAACACCACAAACGTTTGCACGAGGACCAGTGGGCTTGTTTCCAGACCACTGTAAGGATGGTGGTTTTATTGCTTCCATGGAGCCTCATGAGTATAAAGGTCATCACAGTACCGTGCCAGCAACTCAACAAAATAAATCCAAGAGCAGACCAGTTGGAGCATCCACATACAATATGGAGAAATTTATAACAGTTCCTCCTGATCACTGCCAGCAGATGATTGCTCATTCTGTTGCCGCCAATAAAGAAATTATCATCCTTGATGACATTCCAGATAGTGAAGCTGATTTGGCCACTGATGTCTCCAAGTATCCTGGAGGGTTGAGGGAAAGGCAGGTTACTTCATCTGCAGGCATTGCAATTCCAGTGGTTCCAAACTATAACTTAAGGCATCCGAATCCATTCTCTTATTATCAGTCGCAGGACCCTTCTCTTCTCAGTGAATTACCAGTGGTGCATAATGCCACCTCTCATGCAATCCCCCCCAGAGGAGCTAATGCAAGTCCTGCTAGGTGGAGTTGTACTTCAGAAGGTTCTGGGGTGCTGCAACGAGGCCCTTTTTTTTCTGCATCTCCTTCAACGGGTCATCTGAGGTCTGCACTATATAATTCTCCAAGCTTGTCATAGTTGGCGATTTTTTGTTTGTGGTGGGGCATTTTCATACCTGATCATGATAGCAGGTTTTGCTTCAATCTTATAATGAAATCTTGGGCTGCTCATAGATTACTGATTGGCTGAAACTTTTGGGGATAACAAAAATAAAGGTGGTTGATCAAATCAAAGATGGTACCTGCGCAAGTTTAGCTGTTGAAATCTCTCAGCTTGAGTTCGTATATATTTTAGTGTACTGTGTCAGGTCCAAATATTACACAGCTTATGAGGCTTCTTGCTTAGGCAAATCTTAAAGCTACCCAGAGACTAAAAAATGTATAAGCAATCCATGAATAATAGTTGACAAGGAACCTTAGCTTGAAGTCAATGGAGTTGAGCGTTCCTTTTGAGGAAATGTATTATGTCTGTTTTTTGTTAATTTTATTTTGTTAGAGCTGCTTCTTTCTCTTTGATGTGTTCTAACCTTCTAATTTTATAGCAATACTTTTATTAATTGGTCTTCAACATCAATCATCATCTACAAATATTTACCTTTGGATGTTAGAGGCAATTCAGACCATAAAATCTTGTGCTTCTTTTTCTTTGTATTTGTTCAAATAACAAAGCAGTAAAATTCAACTAGAATGATGGGGGTTAACAACACATTAGAAAGATTCTGAATGTGGAATTTACTTTTGACCTCTCATCTTGGTAAACCTAAATTAATATCAAGTTGATGAGAAGAATGCTGATATCTTTAGTTCTTTAACATGTCAGATTTACAGTCGTTTTAATTCAGCTTGTGTTAGTGGGGTGTATCAGTGTTTTAGTTGTCTTGTTGAAATCACCTTGGTAGCTAGCTGTTTCCTAGAATAAATGGATTAATGGGTCTAGTGATCTGGCTCTAGTGATCAGTGATGATATAGCACTTTCACAAACAAGGGTCAGTGTCATGCATGGTTCTCGACAGTACTGATTAGTGACAAGGATGATTGTATTTCTAGTACAAGCAGCTGGTGATTTAGTTTAGATACACACATAAGATCATGTTATATATGTTTATGTAATTAGCTTTTGGGCATGCTATTTTATACACATAAGATCATGCTATATATAATTAACATCATGCAGTCAAAACAAAATATGTAACTATATATATTTAGTAAGAAAAGAAAATGAAAAATGAAAGAAAGAAGAAACTATGTACAACGTTCACATTTGAAGGGAGTAGATAAATTCGTGAGCCATATATATAAATACATGCAGATTATGCACGTACAGTCATAATGGACTGCCATATATAGTCCATATTGATCTTTTTTTTTTTCTTCTTCTTCTTCTTGTTAGTTTTCTTTGATATTTTATGTGTCTCGTTATTTGTGCTGAGAGAAATATCATATATGAGAGGCTCCACCATAATATATATGTGTGTGTATATATAGTGCAGACCGAGAGAGTGTAATGTGGGGTCTGCAAAGACAAATGCATCGGGAAGAAGGACCCCATTAGGAACCCAAAACTCGTTGAAGAGTTTCTCTGTAGTTTTTACTTCTACTTGATTTTTTTTTTCTTTTTCTTTTTGTACTCGTTTATTTGTGGTTGGATCTCAGAATGAAAAGAAAGAAGAAGAAGAAGAAGAAGAAAGGCTAGCCATATATATACATATATATGTGTGTGTGTTCAGAACTCATCAGAAGGTAGCATGCATGGACGTCTGGCTGACCATGAGATATCATATATATTATATAGCCGTTAAAGAAAGCAGTGATATGAGAGATAGAAAGAGATAGAGAGATAGAGATAAAGAATGGTCAAAGACAAAGAGTACTCAAAAAGAAGCTTAGGTACAAAACAAAACAAAATAAAACAAATAGAAAAAACAACAAAAAGAAATACAAAATGGCAGTTAGGTTGGCAAAGGCAATATCTTTTTGATTTAGTATACTACTACTGCCACTCCCTATTTTGCTGCATGCGCTCTCTACTCTAATTATTGCTTGATTATAAAAACAAACTTTCTTAATAACCATAATTAAAGCAAATTTATTTATTTATTATTTATTTGTTAATTAATTAATAAATAAATAAATAAACTACTAGGCAAAATGGATGGAACGTGGGGGGATGTACATTTTGCATGGTGAAAGCTGGACACTTCAAATTCAAAACACTCTTTTTTACTTATTTATTTATTTAAATTTTACAAAAACGAATTCTCTAATTAATTGTGCAAATGTGGGCCACCTCTTGTCCTTTCTTCTCTCTTCTTCACTTTATTCTTTAGCCCCTTTCAAAAGTTTTTAACTTATAATGAAAAAAGTGGGGAAGAAATATTTGTTCTCTCTCATATCATAATAAGCCTCTTATAATAATTATGATTACATTGACCAGTCCCTTAATTAGTTACACACACTTGCTATAATACTACAGTGTACAGACAGACCTAGCTCCCCCCATAATAATAATAATATAATTTTAGTCACTATATATAGCTATAACATCGATCCCCTCACATGAATGAAAACTTGGTCCCTTTTAACACAATGGCAAAAACTGCTCCACCATTCCATACATATATATAATTAAACATTTTAGTACAACTTTTCTAAAACCGGGAATAAATAAAGAGAAGGAGATTTGGATAAACAATATATATGTGTTGCTGTTGGGGTCTTATCATCAATCCTATCATCAATACTCAATTGATCTGTGCTTTTTACGCTAATTCATAGCCAGAATTCAATATTCTTCCTTTCCAGATCACCTAATTACCATTACGCAATTACTTCTCTGAATTTACCAACACTCAAGTCTCAAGAGTCAAGAGTAGTAGCTGTAGAATGTAGTGACTATTGGGTACTACTGCACTGGGTAGGTAAAGCATGGTATCTTTTCGATGTTGGAATTCTCCGAATCCCAATTCCCAATCACACAAAATTTGAACACCGAGGGTGTATGAGCTCTTGCCATGTGACGCTTTAATTTTACATTTAGCTTTTTTAACCTCTTTTATTAAGTTTTTTTAATTGTTATCCAATAGACCACACTAACTTATTTTTACTGTTACATAAAATATGTGCTATTATTGACAATTACTCTAAACAATGGACTACCTTTTAAAAATAGACTAAACCTTATGAAAAACTCAATCCTATTTATTACCTTATATATTATGACCTAGGTTTGACCCTCCTCGAAATGCTTTGCATGTTGTAAAATCTATTCTTTTATATATCCCCATCTCCTTAGGAATCAAAAAGTTATTCTTCTATAATTTCTCTCCCAATATTTACATTTCATTTCAAAAAAGTATGATCATTTTCAAAATTTCATGTTCCTCTTAAATAGTTTATTTATTGTTGAATCCCAAAATATTATGTTCATTTGAAGTATTTAGTTTAGCTCTCTAAAAACTATTTATACTTCAATAATAAAAAAAGCCAATTGTTAACCTACAAAAAAAATATTGATTTGTTGTTCAATCCCATAATATTTTGTTCGTTTAAAGTATTTAGTTTAGCTGTCTCTATAAATTATTTGTAATTCAATAAGAAAGGAAATTAAAAAATAATAATTGTTAACACACAGAAAAAAAAATATTGATTTGTTTGTTGAATCCCAAAATATTATATTCATTTGAAGTATTTAGTTTATAATTCAATAAGAAAAAATTTATAAAAAAAAAAAAAACAGTTGTTAATCCACAGAAAAAAAAATAATAATAAGAAAAAAACAAAACAAAACAAGGGAAGTATTTTTCAAATACCTTTTCCAAAGAAGGTGTATGATCATGTACAAGAAAAAGATTGCATAGATTTATTACACAAACATAGAGTTGTCAAAGAAATTTGGAGGTGGAAGTCATAGGAGTAAAAAGCCTAATGACATAGCAATGATTCATGATACTGATAGTTGTAATAGAGCAAGACTTAATAGGCGAATGGTACTAAACCTTAACCGTACTCGAGAAAGTAGTTCAAATGATAAATGTTTATGGTGATCAACCCCTTCACTTATAAATGTTTTTTTTCTCACTTGATTGTTGGGCTTAATGGTGATGTTTTTTCTTTATGCTAAACTAATGGTGATGTTGCTACTACAACTACTATGCAAGAATTTGGGAGACATCTTCCCAACAAATGTCAGTGCCTTGGATGAGCATACAACTGAGCTTACAGGTACTAATTTAATAATTGTTCATGATTAAACTAATTCAGCAATTAGCTTAGTTAGAGTATCTATATGTATGGCTGTGACATGCCTAAAAGTGTATTGAATCTTCGCTTAGGCTAAAGTATAGTCACCCTTGATGTACTCATAAAATATGACAGTGATGTACTCATAAAACATTATAGTGATTAAAAAAAAATATTTTCTTTGACAGAGTTTTGATCAAAATAAATTCTTAAAATTACCCATATGTATTTTTCTTTTTGGTGTTTTGTCAAAATTACATTAACACTTACGGTTTTTGCAAACTCAACAAAATGACTAGGATTCGCAATTTTGAAGCCCTGTCAACTATATGACTTTTTTTTTTTACATGCATATCAATATTTGATAGACATAAGAGCATTGATTGGATTTATTTTACTTTTGAAAATATGTTGCAACGTTTCATATTAGCTTTTTATTTATCTTAACCATGTAAGGAAATAATCAATAAAGGAGGAGCTTATGTTGCATGGTCATAAAGATAATTTCTTATATAATATTTTAAAATAAATTTATATCGTTCTTGTGTATCGCACGAGACATTAGCTAGTTGTTATATAAATGTGTGAAATGTTTTTATTTGTGAACATAACTCTCTTTTCTTTTTCTTTTTTTTTAATTGTGGAAGTGGAGAACTCTTGACAATACAACATTCTCTCGGTAGGTTGAGTGAATGGAGTTTTGTCATTCAACATTAAATGCAAAATGAGTCATAGTTGGTCAGATTAATATATTCTAACTTGATTGGTAATAACTTTTCTTAGGCATTTATATTGAGTTCTAAGGGAGCTTGATTATCGAGCTCTAGGATTACTTATTTTAAAGATAGCGAGTAGAGACTATCCCTTCAAGGCTTGCTGCCAATCACTTTCATCCGAGCATCCCCATCGTGGTGTGTTTGGTACGTATTGCAAATTATTGTTTTTTTTTTTTTTTTTTTTTAAAGGTACATATTGCAGGTTGATTAATGAGACTAGACAATGTTTGGGGTGAAATGGTTATTTAGCCTTAATTTTTTTTAACTATGTCACTAAACAACCCTCTTTAATTTTCAAACTATGTAGTAAATTAATACCCTAATTTTAAAACTCGATATTGCTGGTATTGAGTTTTGCTTGAAACTCGACATCAGCAACGTAAAGTTTCAAAAAAGTTGTATTTTGTCATATAGTTTGATAATAGGTCTGTTTGGTTGCATAGTTTAAAAATTAAGGTTATTTAACCATGCATTTTTACCCAATGTTTGGAACATAAATATGGTTTCAATTCAAACAACTTGTACACTCGGCATCAGCCTTGAGATCTTTCTTTGGGTCCACTAGGCTTGGCCCTAAGGGTCACTTGAGTTCGCATCAGATTGGGACTAAAGGGCCTCAAAGAGTCAAACTTATATCTTCCGGTAGCCAAATATTATTAAGGGATATTATAGTCTAAAAGAGGAAGAAATGATGAGAAAATTGGAGATATTGGATGCATATATGATTTCCATTGCAGTTTTAACATTGTTATACCAAAAAAAAAAAAAAAAAAAAAAAAAAAAAAAAAAAAAAAAAACAAAAAAAAACAAAAACAAAAACAAAAACAAAAACACTAAAAAACAAAAACAAAAGCAAAAGCAAAAGCAAAAACACTATTACAACATAGTAATAAACTAATATTAAATGACTATGAATGTAATTTGTGGCACATCAACAACATAATAAATAAATTACTTATTTTTTATTTTGTGTTTTAAACTAGTTCACACATTATACTGTAATAATATCCCTAATATCACTTTTGCCATAAAAATAAAAAAAAATAAAAAAAATTGAGGTTCAATATGTATGATTTATGAAAAAGTTTTGCACTTTGTAGCAAGCATTAAGAATAAAGTTTTCAAATTTCAGCCCTACCCTCTTTCAACCATGTTAATTTGGTCATGCATGTCCTAAAGCCAATATTGTGAATTTTGCTTACAAAGTGAATTTTGCCATAACTGAGGTGACTATTAAAAGTTAATTATGGTTCATTTAATTTTGTTTCGAATATGAGTCGAGCTCGAGCTTATTATTAAACTAGATTAAATGTTTAAGTTTTATTCATTTTCATATCGAACAAGCTCATGATTGTTCATGAGCTAACCCACACTTTTTCCATATATATATATAGCCAAAACTTAGAGAAAATCCAATTAGATTTTAATTAGATTCTCAATTTTGCGCTACATGTCCCATTTAATTTTAAATTTGTGCCAAATGAATTTTTGAGTGTAAAAATCAAAGAGTCCAAATCCAATTTGATTCTAAATTTGATTTTAATTAAAGTCCAATTTTCCATTACGTGTTCATCTAAGTTTTTAATTTTTGTGGTTAGAGAATTATTGTGTGTAAAAACCAAATAGTCTAAAACTAATTAAATTATATATATATATATATATATATATAAATAAGAAACCATTACATATTTTATAAATGTATGGTTTATAAAAAGTGTAAGCTAATATCATGTATAATTTGAATCTCTTCTCAAAAAAATGTATAATTTGAATTGTATAATTATGATTGTTTTTAATTGTACATGTACATATACATGAGGCTACACACTAGTGTATAATAAAAGACTAAATTTTTTTTACCCTTTTACAAATATGTGTTAATAATTAATAGCTAAATTATAGTTGAAATTATAATTTTTGAATTAATTAGATAGAATTATTTTTGTTTATAAACTTAATAAAATGTATTGATAAAATTATATATAATTTTATTACAAAATCGACTATTTATATTATCAATAAATTACAAATAATAATTTGATATCTTATAACTCATTTACAAAATTACAGAATTTAATCTCAAGCCTATATAAGTATATTTTGGACATTTATACACATAGATATATAATATTATGCAAACTTTAATCAAGCCCCATACTCGCTAGTTTGTTTACGAACACATTATTATGTTCAAGCTAGGCTTGTTTAATAATTTAGCCTAATTTAAACTTTAATTTGGCTCATTTGTTAAATAAACAAACATAAACATGTTTCTCTCATAGTAGAGTCCAAATTATTTATAAATAACTCAGTTCATTTACAGCCATATTCCCCTCCCATTTCTTCCCTTCTGCCCCTAGGAAAGATTATGCATACAAATTACATTTTATTTGGCATATTTCCGTGTCCACAACAATACGTACCACTGGTTCCTAAACATCCAATATTCTCTGAATTTGAAACATTTTAGAGTAGGAAAAGAAAATTATTTTACCTATATGAATTCAAGGCAGATGTTCTGAACATTGGGGAAGTTTTAATATTCTAGGAGAAACCAAAGCAAAGTCTTTCCTTTTTTTTTTTTTTTTTTTTCTTTGAGAAGATCCTAAAGCAAAATTAATAGTAGCATAATGACTTCTTTGGTACTAAGTTGTATTAGTCACTGACTCACTCATGTATATTGTAATCAATAGTGAACAATGTTGGATTTAAATACATCCCTAAAGACTATAAATTTGGATAATTTTTTTTTTCTTTAACATGTAGTATTTTTTTTTTTCATTGTTTTTTATTATAAATTGAATGGATAAGTCTAAATTTTTAATGCTCGATTCGATTCGTCTTTTTTTATAACCATACTTATAATAGCAGGAACTTTCAAATGGTATGAAGTATTGGTTGTGCATAAGGAGTATAATGATTAATGAATATATTTTTTTTATTAAAAAAAAAATCTTAGTAGCATGCAGTAGTCTTAACTCAAAACTCAATTGTGGTTTTTGTATTTGTTGTAGAGAAGATGAGTGGTGCTATATATCAACAATGAGCTACATTTAGTAGTTTTTGACTTTGTGATTGTTAGCCAGGTTTTCATGTTCGTTCTGAATCTGATTGATCCCCAGGACCCAGGTAGGTTCATTGCATGTATTTCGAATAAAGAAAAAGAAAGGAGAGGTTCATGTTCGTTCATTGCATTTGCATGTATAGCTAGCTTCTAAATTGTAGGCTATGGGTCCCAACAAGAGTCAATTTGTATTTGAAAGTTTGTACTAACTAGCCCATAAGATAAAGACACTTTAATCGGAGAGCATCCACGGCCCTAATAATAGAAAGTCGGAGCCCAATTATCACCATGAAGATTGAAGAAAACTAAACCAACCAGTCCTTCTGGTAGTGGGTAATTTTGCTGGGTCAAAAGCCTAAACATTTTTCATGGACCACCTCTACAATACCATTGGGTCCATTACCAACATCTTGATCATAGTCAACGGCAGTCGTTTTCTACCTTCATAATTTGCACGTGCGTGTTTTCTAATTCTTGAAGGTTGAAAGTTGAAAGTTTAAACAAACAAACAAACACCCCAAAACGACCGCTGTTTTTTTCTTTTTTCTTTTTTATAAATTTTAACTACAAAATTAGTTGTAGTCTAAAACTATAACCTTATTCAATAAATATAATTAGTATGATAAATAAATATTTTTTTATATTAATTATTTTAAGTGATTCATTAATTATTAGTATAATGAAATTTTGATATCAGTTTTCAAAGATTTATATGATAAAAAATTGATTACAAATATGACATTCTTGTACAAATTTAGTTACTTTTGCTACCTTAGAAACAAAGTCCAACAAAAGGAAAATTAAAAAATTAAAAAATTAAAAATTAATAACACACAATCAAGAATATACCTAGTGTAATTTTACAAAAGTTACACATGTTATCTACCGTAGATCTCTAAGCAATTTAACAATTCAAAAAACACCATCTTATTTAAATTTTTAATTTTTTTTAATACAAGATAAAAATTCTTTTTTAGCCTAATCTAAATGTATATGTATGTGAAACTCACTTCTGAAGACTTGAACTCCGGTTCTTACTCTCCACATCCTATAAACACTTATATTTATGGAATAACCATTGTGCCAAGGGTGCGTCATGGTCATCTTAATTAATATAGCATGTTTTAGTGTTTTCTCTTATTTATTTCAATAAATTATGAAATTCTATTCTATTTTAGTATTTTCTCCCTTTTGCTGAACCACTAAAAAAAAAACTTATGTTTTCTCAATCCATGGGTTCCTCTTACCATATTTAAAAGAAGAGTAATGTTAGAAACACAAACAATTTTACAAATTTTTTATAAAGTGTTGACGTGGCGTGGTGCACATTAGTTTTTTTTTTTTTTTTTTAATTATTGAAGGATATTTTTATTTATCAAAATGATATTTGCATTTTTTTAGTAGGCATGAAACTAGCTTATTTTTATCAGTCACAATATCATGTAATTTTCAAATTTGTAAACACATATAATATGATCAAATTATTATACCTCTCTTATTGTCTTTATGCTTTGTTTAGAAAATAGAATACTAAATATTACAATTTTTTAGAAATAAAATTATTGAAATATTGGAAAAAACTAACAAAATACATTGCACATTGTGTGGGAACTTGGCTACTTATCCTTAATTAATCAAAGGCCTTCTAAGTTAATAGAAAAAATTACAAAGGTTTCATTCAAAATATTCATTATTCTTTCTCTTTTCCTTTCATTATTTCTACAACTATAACACCTCCTTACAAGGCATTGACATAATATACATTGATTATAATTTAGAAAGTATAAGCATATTCATAATCTTTGATTTTACTAGTTTCATTGCAAGGGTCATTTGAATGGACAATGCTTAAAGAAATTTATAAGGAAATTTGGTAATTATACATCTAACTTAGACATGATTACAATGTAAACAAAACTGAGTTCCCAAAACATAGAATTCATTGTTTTGATGGAAGAGTACATCATATTTTGCTCCTCATCCTCACTAACTTGGCTAAAGTGTCTTGAGCAGCCAAGGTTTGGGCATGGTTATGTCCAAGCATCACTGTTCTGATACTAATACAAGTCCTGCATAGGTCTTCACCACTGTCAAAATGTCCACCTCTCAACAGCAACTTCGCTCTAGTCTCAAGTAACGTAGCCTTCAACAATGTCACATCCTGCCACACATATTCATCCACCCTTTGACTACCTTGCAACTTGTTCTTCCAACAAAGTGAGCCATGACACCAATCTTGTATTTGAGAGACAAACGATTTCTCTACTTCTTCAAGTACATTTGTGCACACCTTTAATAGCTCCAATGCTGAGTTACACCTTGAGAAAGTTGTGAAGGCGTGAATTGCAAGAGGGAGTGCTGTTCTTTTGATGTAGAAAACCATGTCTATTGCCTTTAATTGGACCAGTGGAGGTTCAGATTTGAATCCAAAGACAAGGAATGCAGAAGCCCATAAATGGTCCGAGTTTATCAATGGATTGCCTGCTCTCCTCATACTTTGAACTGTGGCCTTGGCAGCTTGTAAACCTTCTTTTCTTTTTGCAAATACCTGTGTTATAGGATGGATTTGGATCCAACATCCAGGCTGTTTGTTGGCTCTTCGTGCTAGTCCCAATTTAACCAAAATGAGGGCTGAATCTTCTTCACTCTTCCAAGTTTGTGATGCTAAACAACCAGTGCAGCAACCAAATGTGAGAGCCAGACAGCTGGTCCACTTCTTTAACCGGTTTCCTAAGGCAGGCATATTCTTAGCAGCAGTTGCTAATAAACTCGATGAAATGGGCGCTGGGGCAAACCAACCACCAACTAGAAGCATTCTTGAGGCAAGAAGGTTCCTTCTACCATTAGTTTGCTGTAAGACTGCAAAGCAGAAGTGTAGTACCTTCATGAGGAAAGGATTGTTCTTACAATACTGTTCCTCAGTGATGCTTATATTAGAGCAAGGAGAACTTTCATTGAGTTGCACCTGGTTTATAGCTTCAAAAAGAGCAGCAGGACCAATTGCAAGCTCAGACAGTAGTGAACCAATCAACCACAAGCCAAAGCTCAACCTTCCCAACTTCTCATCAAATTTCCCCAGAAACTCTAACTCATCAGCTGGATAGTCTTTCTTCCTTCTTCCTCTTATCAAAACCATTGCATCAGACAAAGGCAATGGTAAAAGCTGCATTGCATCAAAATTCATCACCTTGGATAGCCTCGTTGTAATAATCACATGGGACCCTCCAGTGTTCCTTGGGATCAAATCATGCAAATCCTTCCCTTCCCACCACTCTTTCTCAGTCTCAAGATTATCAATAATCAGTAAGTATGGCATGTCCCGGAATAGCTCCCTCTTGACTCTCTTAAAAGCTTCAAATTCTTGTTCCTCAAAGCTCCTAATGCGCCCCCTTTCCTTTTCAACATCAGCACTTACATCCAATCCTAGATTGAGAGACAGATTCAATATGTTTTGCCTAAAGTATCTAGCTTCCCCACCTACCCACAAAACCATCTTGTACCTCTGTGAATACCTATAAGCAAATTCCAGTGCAAGCTCAGTTTTGCCAATGCCAGCAACCCCATTTATGCAAATTACATTGCTGCCTAAGCTCTTGTAGTTCCCACTCTTGGACTTTTTGTACTTATTATTAGACCTCTTGAATGAATTCCTTCCTAAAACCGGTTCAACCCAAGCCTCTAAAGTTGGTTCTTTGCTCTTTCCCATCTCCAAACTAATATACCTCCCTCCTCTACTTATAACCACATCACTTTCCTCATCTGCCAGGCCTTCAGATTGGCCACTGGCTTCACTTCCTTTGATGGCCTGCAAAGAACAATCTTGCTCCAGACACTCCCCACATCCAAATAAGAGAGTTTCAATCTCTGAAATCTCCTTGTCTCTTCCAACAAAAAACCTGTTTCTTGAAAAGGGTAGCTCTTCAAATCGTTCTACCACTACATCTCTCTCAGCCACACTCTTTCTACCAAGCTTTGCTCTTAAAATAGCAGCAGCTTTAGAGACACAGCTTCTCCAGTTACCCTCACTGGCTTCCAGCTTGAATTCATTGGACTTGATAAGTCCATCAATTGCCTCTTTACATTCTTTATCAATGGAATTGCAGTTGAGAAGGCCCACAATCTCAGCAGGGCCAGTGTCAAAGAAGAGTGGGATAAGGTTCTTCTTCTGAGCAAAGAACCTGATCTCTTCCAAACTGAGATGGTTAAGAAAGCTGGAATTAGTAACAATCACAACCCCATAAGTGGCAGAGCAGATAACTCGGTCAGCAATCTCATGGCTTTGAGTATCAGAGTATTTTGCTCTGTCTGCAACAAAGCAAGCAATTCCCTGAAGCTCAAGCTCAGATTTAACCCACTTAGAGAAACGCACCAAGTTTGGATTTTGACCATGAAAACCAACATAAACATCACAGCTCCTGAGTTTGGCATTGGAAGCAGGAGAGACTTGTCCTTTGGCAAAGGATATCCGAGGAACTGGGAAAGAAAATGAGATGCGTGGAGGAGCTGCAGGGTCACAGGTCAAAAATTTGAGCTTTGAGTCAGCTGGGTCATCTGAAAATTCATATTGGTCAGATGGGGGTGTGTAGGAACTGCTTGGAATGTCATCCGACTGTGAGATTAGTGGTGATGAAAGTGTAAGGGGAGTTGGGTTGTTGTCTTGGAGAGTTGGGTTTTCTTGGGGTTTTGGATTCATAATCATGGCCCTTGGAGATATATAAGGTGATTGCAAGGCTGAAACAAATGCTGATGAAGGTGGGGAAATAAGAGAGGGAGAGTTGTATGGGGATGATTCTATTGAGTTCTTTATATTTGGAGATGGCAAATCTGAACTAGAGCCAGAGGGAGAGGGAGTAGTAGTCAAAGTGTCTCTTGTTTTACCTGAACAACTTGCTATTTTGATGGTAAGGCCACTGGAAATCGTGGTGCTTGTGACTATAGTCATTGAGACATCTGGGGTTTGTTGAGCAAGTTTAGTAGATTTTGATGCCACCTCTTCCATTTGTACTCTTTTACGTTTTTGCTGTTGTAGATGGATCTCACTTAGGGGAGGTGAACAAAGTTTCAAACTTTCACACAATGTTATTTGATTTCACCGCTACAGATTAGTACTACTGCACTACTTTCTTCTCCGTACGTGAATATTGGCATAGACTTTAGCATGATATCATCCCTGGTTGTTCATTAAGATCCATTTTCAGCTGGGAAAGAACCAAAGACCTGACCAACTGACCTGACCATTCGCTGTGGATTCTTTTGCCCCAAATTATGCTGGCAGATACAATTATATCGTCTCTGCCAGAAGATGAATGCAACAGTAAATAAAACTCAAACAGGAGAAATTTGCATGTGATATGAGTATATCACTTCCTCTTGTGGGCCTCTCTATGGTCAGAACTAGAGCTTTTTTTTTTTTTACTTCTGCAGCTGGAGTAGATTTGACCAAGAACAGTGATAACTCAGTAGGACAGAACATTAAGATTCATATAATCTTCTATTGGCATCTAATAATCACTTTGTGTAGACAGGAAGCATTCAAGTTTAGGCCCTGAGACAAATGGAGGCCGTATATGAGCATTAGATACAAAGAATGTGGAAAACAAGATAAGTTCTTTCTTTGATCTTTACAATAATTATGAAATGAATATAAGTGTCAGAAACCAAAATAAAACAAACAAAAAAACAAAAGAGAAAGCATCATGAAACTATAGAGGTGTCATTGAATTTACCTTTCTTTGTTTCACTTTAGGCTAAGAGGGAGGCCCTCCTTTGCTGCAACTCCTGAGATCCCATATCTCTCTCTCTCTCTCTCTCTCTAAAAAAAAGCTGTACTGAGGCTGGGAATTTGAAGTATGGGTTGGATCAGTGATGTTTTTTGAACATACTATATTGAAGAAATGCTTAAAAAAGAGTTGATAAGTGTTAATGATGTAGTATTTCAATAGTATCAATTTAATAATGTCTTGGGCTCGGGCAATTTCTTTTTGTTTTATGTGTTGTACATTTTAATTTCTCTCAAATCTAAATCTAACATGGGTTCTCACTTGACACAGAAGCCAAAGATTGGTCAGAAAGGACTCAGAGAAAAGGGCATTGGGAGAGGAACCATAAGTCAGAGCTTTGTTGGTAATGTGTTTTATAGTAGTAAGGTTTCAGTTTCATATTATTGCATTAGAAATTAAAAGAAAAACAAGATCTATCATGTATCTATCTATTGTATTATATAATGTGCAAAGTCAGGTTTTTCGCTCTGTATTTGTACATTGTGTAGTCATCTGACATATTTTAACTATTTGCACCGGAAATTGAGCCAAAGACCAGTCCAACTGAAGACTGAATGAACAATTTTTTTTTTGGGGCTGAATAAAGACTGAACAATTACTATCGATATTATAAACAAGGAGAATATTAGGAGCCATTTGGTAGGATGGTTTAGTAAGGTTATTTGTAAAATACGTGTGAATAAAAAAATATTTAAAAATTTGTTTAAATATATGTATCAAACGGACCGTTAGGATCCATTTAGTACATGTGTTTAAAAATTGAAAATTGTTGTTTAAAAATATTTGTGAAAATACGTGTGGGTAAAAAAGTGTATAAAAATACGTGAAATATTGTTTAAAAACTAAAAATAGTTGTTTGAAAACACAAACCAAACACGCCCTTAGTATTCTAAAAAGACTGAGCAAATTACAATTTTTTTTTTTTTTTTTCTGTTTTAAGTTTGTAAATTAGTAGAACTCACTCACTATGCTATACTTTTAGTTACAAGAGCATTTTTATTAAGAATGCTAAATGTTATAAATGCTAAATTTTAACATCAAGTTTGTAAAAAGCTCCAATCTTAAAAAAAAATATTATTATTTTAATGCTTGTGGTGAAAAAGGTGGTTTGTGTAGTTTTTTTATTGTTTTAATAAGTAGTTTATATTATTTTAAACGAAAATGTAAAAAAAAAAAAACCTTTGATATTGAGTGTATTATAAAATGAGTTGTTAAAATTGACAAAATTACTTTTTCAAATACTAAATACTAAAATTTTTAAAAGCTTTGAGACTAGCCGCTGTTGGGGCTAACGGGTATTGTTATCTTATGGTTAAGTTTTAAACAAATTTTAAGTCAAAAAAATGGAGAGAAAAATTAGGGACATGTTTAAGTGAAGGTGATAGAGTTTGTTACACGTGTTTTGTTTGAATCTGAACATCATTTCAAGTTCTATTGTCCATATTATCTCACTCCATGTGCCTCATCTTGAACTCAAAATCTACCCTATCCAATTCCAAATACTTTTTATGGAATTCCACCACCTCTATTTAGTATTTAAAAACACATCATGATGTTCTTCTTCCTCTTCCCATCCTTTTTTGGTTCCTTCAAAATTTTTAAAATGGCTTCAGGTTGTCTGTTAATTATTTACATAGCTTGGGATTCCTTTAACGCAACTTATTTTTAGTTTATTCAGCTTATTATAAAAAACTATTTTTAAAAGAAAATATATATAATTGTACTTTTTTTTTTTTTTTCCAGTTTACTATTTTATATAAGCTCAGCAAACTAAGGAAATACAAATGTCTTATTGGCTTGTTTTGTAATGGTTAAGCTAATCTGGAAAGCAGTGTTGAGTTAGATAATGTGGCAATCCTCGATGATCACCCTGGGGCCAATGTCCCTGTCTTCCCTCATCCTCCTCCTTAAAGCATATTACTACCTTTCCTTCAAAAAATTCTTCCTCTTTCTCTTGTTTATCTTATCTTTTGCAATTATATTAAATAATTAGTATATGCACACTTATCTGTCAATCTGTGCAACTTTCAATTGATTTTAAACTTCACACAGCTTCAACTAGCAAAAGCTGCTTCAATCATAACCAAAAGTGTCTGCTCCACCAATACAATCATCCCCTACTGCTTATTACAGTATTACAAACTAGTATCATATTGATGCTTTCAGGGAGAAAAATGATGGAGAAAGAGATAAAGAGGCAAGCACTAATTTAATAAAGGTGACATTACGTAACTGTGGAATCTCCAATTTAATGTAACATCATTGGCAGGGAAAAGTCCTAGGAAAGGCCATAATGCAAATGAACTAGCTACTGCATTTTTAACTAATATTCAATTAATCGGATAGAATTCTTATAGCCCCACCAGCACCAGCATTGTGTTGAAACCATATACTACATATTATGCATAATTTAAATAGGCAGATGAGTCTGCAGCTTCTTTAATTGCCACATAATTACATTATTCTTTTTGCATGTGCTCTTTGATTTTTCTAATGAGCTTACTAGTGAAGTGAGTACCGGCAAACAAATAATTTGGTTGGCAGGTGGCGGCATGGGACATAGATGTATTATCTCTATTGGGAGGAAAAAAAAAAAGCTGTGGGGACAATATTTTCACAACTAAGTCTCAGTAGCAAATTGTTAATGATAGACTTGCCATTTAGGTTTTGTTATAAAAATGTTGTTCCAGTAGATCCATAGCACTAATTTTCTGAGAATTAGACAATATCACTAAGCAACTCACCATTATACAGTAACATAATTTTAAAAATAGGTGGATTAATTAATCATCAATAACTGGATATACAAACTTACTCCTCTCTCTCTCTCTTAAATAGAAATTTAGGATTTTATATTATAACCACACTTTCATTCTTTCAGAAGTATAAAAACATACTTGAAGGATGAACAAACAAAGCCTACTATAATTAATTGGATGCACAGGCAAGGCTTTTGCTTTCGGATTGCTACTTGTACATGCATGTTGCGAGACAAGTTTTACAAGCTTGATGGGCTTTTTTTTCTGCATTGGTTGATTTCCAAGAAAAAAATGGACGATAATTTAGAATCGGGTGCTCAAACTTAAAGTGATTTTTGGATAGGTTATGAGAAAGTGCAAGACCAACTAAAGGGAGTTGAGGGATCCTAATGTCCAATTCATTGTTGATTTCTTGTGATGAATTACAAATAATTTGGTTGCTTTTTGCAGCCGCAGCGACTGCCACTGCCACTGGGAGAGGATGGGACCCTTAAATGCCCCTCCACCGTAACATACAAAAACGAAATATAAACCCATAACATAAACATATGTGTGCGTGAGTGCATCACATCTCACAATCCATAACTTAAACAGGTGTTTTCCTCTTCTCTTCTTCTTTTTTAGTTTAAGATTTTATATTACAATCACTGTAACATCTTTTTCCTTCATTGTGAATTTGTGAAGTTTCTAAAAGCATGTCCATCCTTTTGAAATAAGCAAATTAAATTTTATTATGTCATAGATAGAAATGCAAGAAGTAATATACATTTTTATATAAACTTAAAAATTAACATGATAATGAATGTGATTTGTATCACATCAATAACATAATAAATAAAATTTTTAATTAGTCTTTTTGTATTGTTTAAAAGTAATCAATTTCTTCTCCAAAAAAAAAAAAAAAAAAAACTCAATTTGTAAAGCCTATGTGATAAAATATGTAAAATCCCTAGCATCAATTGTCATCAATAATATATACATATATATACACAGACACCAAAATATTGACCATTGAAATTGATTTAAATATTGATGACAAAATAAAATCTAATATACTTCAATTTATAATGGAAGTATAGGATAGCGGAATAACCTTAAGAATTCTAGAAAATCCTAAATGCACAGTTTTATATTTTCTCTGAATGGAAGAATGCACTTTTTGGTAAACAAGTATATACATATACTATTTTGGAACATCTATAAAAAAAAATAAAAAATAAATCCATATTCATTTTGTATTTACTATTTTGCTTATAACATTATTATGATAATTACCTAGTATTCGCTAAGAGTCTTATAGCATAATTAGGAATGGTAACGGGTCGGGTTTAGGCTGAGTTTTTCCATACCCAGACCCGACCCGCCGACCAAGACCCATAGCCCAGACCCGGCCCGTTTACTAAATGGGTTTTTTTTGGGGGCCGGGCCCCGTTAAGGGATTGGGCCCAATTCGTGGCCCCACAAAAAAAAAACAGAAAAAGAATTAGAGCCCAAATTTATTTTTGCCTACATTCAAGCCTGCATATACTAATTCAAGCCTAGATAACGTGGCCAAATGCCAAGCCCAACCCAAAAAAAAAAAAAAAAAAGAATTGAAGCCCAAATTTATTTTTGCCTATATTCAAGCCTAGATAACGTGGTCCAAATGCCAAATCAGTCCAAATCATAAGCTACTAATCATAAATCAATAAATCACCTGTGAAAGAAAATCATAACTAAAATCACCAGCTAAACATAAAAATAAAATAAATCTAACAAGTCCAAGAAATAAATAAGTATCAAAAGTCCAACGAGTCCAAGAAATTAAAAAGCTACAAAATAAATCCAACAAGTTTAGAATAATTACAAACCAACAAATTAATCCAACAAGGCTAAGAAATTAAAAAAGCTACTAAATTAATACAAAATGTTTAATCTTCCACATAGTTGGCAAGGGACAACGTCTGGTTCTCAAGGGAAAGCCACTTGGCGAGGAAGAACCAAATTTGTTTGCGTCTGTGTTTGTGTCTTCCATCTCCATTTTAGGCTCTACATTCCCAACAAACACAAAAAACAATAAATAATTTCTTCCATTAAACAAACTATGTAGATATGAAGGGAAAGAACAGGGGAGCAGAATGCTTTGAGACTTGAATCAGGTAAAAGATATGTGTACAAGAGTTCACTACCATATTTCACACTTAGTTTCACTGATTTCAATATCCCCAATGTATTACTTATCATCAAATCCAATCCTAATTACCAAAACAAACCCAATAACACCATAAACACCTTAACCCATAAACCAAACCCTCCCCCACCCAAAACCCAAATAAACATTATTATCATCACAACAAATTCAATGAACCACCACACAATCAAAACCTCCAAACAAATTTTAATGAAACATTGAAAAAAAAATCCAAAATTTTAAAACAAAAACCGGACATTTTAACTACATGCTAACTGAGCAATTGTGTAATAATCCAAAGCGTTTCCGTTTCTTTTCTTATTCTCCTACATTTTCTCAACAACCAAACAATGCACCAACAATCAAAACCTTAGCCTAGTAAAAAGAAACTGAAAAAAAAAAAAAAAAAAAAAAAATCACATCAAACTCATATTTAACAGCTCATTTTCTCTCTCTTTCATCACATTTTCATATCAACCAAACAGAGCACAAACATCCATCCATACATTACATAAATGTATATACATACATATAAAAGAACTTATTGTTGTTATGTATCGTTGTTACCTTAGAACAAGTTTTCTGGAACCCTACTCGTTTTCCCCAAACGCTTTTTAAGCAAAAAAAATTGCGAGAGTAACAGGCTGAGACGACGAAACGACGTCGTGGAAAGGCTCTTCGTCGTCTACAATGCTAAATGGTCCAGAGATTTCTAGAAGACTCAGAATTTCTCGGAGTTTTTGAGAGAGAGAGAGAGAGAGAGAGAATCTTTGGAGTTTAATCTTTTAGTTTGTAAATTGAGAAAGGATTCGAAGAGAGAGAGGGTGAGGGAGTGAGGGTGAGGGAGCGTTGGAGTGTGGGAGTAAGGGTGAGGGACTGAGCTGAGGGAGAGTGAGCATCGGACTGAGGGAGGGAGGCGTGAGTGCTGAAGAAATGAAATGAGGGATTATGGTTAGATTATAGGTATATATATATATATATATATAGGGTATTTTTGTAATTTCAGGGTATCGGGTTTTTATCCGGGCCGGGTTTTGGGTCGGGTCTCGAATTTTTTTGATAAAACCCAGACCCGCCCTGGACCCGCTTCGGGGTTTTTTTTTTTTAAACCCATACCCGACCCTATTCCTAATGGGACATGGTAAAACCCAGCCCATTAGGGTCGGGTCGGGCCGAGTACCCGTGGGTCGGGCAAAAATTGTCATCTCTAAGTACAACTCACACTTCCTTGATTACCAAAAAAAAACACTTACACTTCCTTAGAAACATCCACATTCAAATGCCCCCTCCCCCATTGTAATTATCCTATTATCACCACACACAAAAAAAAAAAAAAAAAAGTCTTAATTACCATTGAGTTTGGATTAAGCCGGAGAGGTGTATTATCTCTTCTAATTGGATTTTTGGGAATCCAATCGATCCTTCTTAGGTCCAACATGAACTTTCCCTTCAGTGAGGGTGATTTTGGTGAATGGTGACCTGACTCCTGACTCAAGAGTAATGAGAATGGCTCTCAAGTCTCAAGGGTAGGCTCCTATGAATTTATGAATGCCATTATGGTGGTTTGGAACACATGCCCCGTCGTTGTTGTTGTGTACAAATTGACAATCAATGTCATATCTATTGTCTAACGACTCTAACCTATATAGGCAAAGTCTTTGGGACCCTTATTAGTAAGTGTCACAATTTTAGTGACAAGTGTCACCTGTTAATTTGGTGGCATATTGATAAGTAGAACAACAAGAAACATATCATGATATCATCATATGAAAGGCCATGGTTACGGAGTTTTCTTGGAATTGAGTGCCTCATGGAATGCCCAATATTGTTGTTGCCAATCAGTCATGTAAAGAAGATTTTCGATTTGGCCCAGGCGTGTTGAAAAGAAAAACGAGAGATTACGTTAAAAAAAAAAAGGGTTCAGACTTCAGAGTACCTCCCTTGTTTCAATTTAGGTCTTAGGATTTTTATTTTATCAAATGTAGTTCCAAAATTATGAAATCATTCAATTTGAAGTCTTTCTCTCTATCTCTGTTATTTACTAACTTTATTATGGGCAGTAAGCCAGTAACCAAGCAAAGAAAAACAGAGTGGATAGAGAAAGAAAACTCCATTGTGTGAGAGAAAGTTTTCGCTAAAAATGAGAGAGTGATTTTTATAAAATTGAAATTGCTTAGTTTAAGACTTTAATTGAGGGTTTCTAATTGAGGTGGTTTCATTAGTTTAAGACTTTAATTGAAAAAAATTAAATACTTGACATCTATTCTAAAATATAGCATAAACTTTGAACCATTTTTACGCAATTTTACTAAAATAAAATTATGGCTAAAATGCAAAATTGATCCTTTAACTTTCTTCAGATTTCATTTCAGTCCTTTAACTTTGCTTTCGTTCATTTCAGTCCTCTAAGTTTTAGATTTATTCAATTAAGGCATTTCCGTTAACTTTTGTTAAAATTTTAAAAAAAAAATTGGAAAATATTTTTCAATCATTAATTGAATTTTTTTAATTTAAAAAAAATTGAAGAAAAATTTATAAAATTGAAAAATTAACCATAACATATAACAAAAGTTGATGGAAAAGTCTTAATTGAATAAACTTGAAAGTTAGAGGATTGAAATGAACAAAAGCAAAGTTAGAGGACTGAAATGAAATTTGAAGAGATTTAGGGGGTTAGTTTTGCATTTTATCCTAAAATTATTCAATACTGCATAAATAATACTTCTTTATCTCATATGAACAATAGGCTTCATCATAAATTTATTTAGTAAGACTCACTCGTTGCTAGTGAGTAGTGAGGACTCAATAGATTTTAAGGATGTGTTGTAATCCTGGAATTCTAAGTTTCATCCACTACACTATCAATCAATAAGATTTTTGGAGTCTCTCATTTATAAAAAGTGAAGTAAGCGG
Source organism: Quercus ilex subsp. ballota (assembly GCA_032727855.1). Lineage (NCBI taxonomy): Eukaryota > Viridiplantae > Streptophyta > Magnoliopsida > Fagales > Fagaceae > Quercus > Quercus ilex. The sequence continues at coordinate 387,157 of CM064915.1, forward strand.
TATCCAAACACACCCTTACTATAAATTTACAATTCCCTTTTCCATTTTATTCATAGTTTTTTCACATACAAAAGGTTATTTCACTCTCTCATTTTCCACACACAAATTGCTATTTCTCTCTCTCATTTTTTTTTTCCTTCATTTTTTTGTGGATTTTTTTATATTTATTTTTCTTGCATCTCTACTTTAGGTTGATGAATTTTTGTATTATTTGGAACTCTAATTTGGGTTGATTTATTAAGTTTTGTGTTTTTAAGTTGTTATCTTTTTTATTTCATAGATACTATCGTATTGCATTATAAAGATAGTATATAAGAATATAATGTTATTTTATTAAATAACATAACATGACTTGGATAATTTGGTGTTTATTACTATATTTTTTATTTTTACTTTTTTTCTTCTTATATTATTTTCTATATATTTCTTACGATTCTCTCTCACATTCTCTTTTGAAAAGTGGTTATTTTATTTTTCTTGATTTTTTATTATTTCTTGCAACTCTACTTTATATTGATTAATTATTGTGATTTTTAAATCTATATTTTGGGTTCATATGTTTTGGTGTTGTATTTTTTAGTTCCCAAACACAAGTAGTCTCTCTCTCTCTCTAATAAAATTTAGAGATAAATTATACATATTCAGTATAAATTTGATATGAGTTTTGATTATCATGATAATCTTTTTTGAGAGAATGAATAATTTGAATAATTTATTTAAATATACATACATACATACTTACATCCATATTTATTTATTTATTTTGTTTAAATGTGTGTTGATGGTCATTTTGGAAATCAAAAGGAAAGAAAAAGCCCAGCAACACGGGCAGAAAGGAGTTGGTAAATAGATAGAAAAATCATTAAGCCCAAACGACAGGAATAATGGATCACAGGTCCATGAAATAAACAAATGGGCCTTGAGGAGGCAAATGAGTTTAAAGGAGCCTGGAAAGAGAGAAATAGCAAACCCATGGGCAGTATATGATGTGGAAAACTGAGAATGGGCCACAATAGGCCTGAAGTAATGAAAGCAAAGAAAGTAAGAGGTTGATGGCAAGCCTATGAGCCCCAAGGATGAGGGATAAGGTAATTGGGCCGGGGAAACCCAAAGAAGTTAGTAAAAGCTCATGGGATTGCAAAGTTAGGAGAAGGGCCAAGGAAGCTGAAGGAAAGTAAATGGGCCAAGGACGCCCAAGAGAAAACAAATGGGACACAGGAGCCCCTCAGTAATGTAATAAAAGAACCAATGACCATACTGAACCATTGGAAGAAGAATAAACGGCAGGTCCAAAGAGGCCCAGCAGGATTGGGGCAAACAACATCGCAGTAGGAATGACAGAGTGGTATGGCAGAAGATGGTAGTAGAAAAAGAGTGGGCGGAAGAAGGCAAAGCCCACCATCAAGTAAAGCCCAGCCCCTGAGTAGGGTAAGCCATAAAAGAAAGGGAAATTAGAAAGCAACTCACATAAGAAGTCAAAAACGGATGGTAGACTATGCAAGCCAACCACGACGAACGCATGAGCAACATGCAGATTTTGGATATACATAGAAGAGAGGCACGCGCGAGGCCCAGACATCACCAGCCTGTACCCAGCCAATACAGGACACGGTGAGGTTATGAGATAGAGGTAAGAGGGCATGGTTTGACGGTGGAGAGAGGAAAAAAACCTATTCTGAGGTTCCTGCTCAGGCTCTTTTGGGGAAGTGTCCTGCTGGGATGACATACCACCCAAAAGAAGCAAGGCTGAGTTAGAACCACTAGGTGCATGCCATGGAGGATAGGGAGAGAGAGCACCTACATTGTAGCAGGAAAGGGTGCCACGGCAGACAAATAAACAAAAGAGTATTCTTTGTCTGGAGATGGGGAGTGGCATATAGACGGACCAGTGGTGGTCGGCAAGTACACCCAGACCAGACAAAAGTAGTTAAGGGCTAAAATAGTAAAACTCAATCACGGCAGACACTATAAAAGGAGGCCCTTGCCGTGCACAGGGGACACCACAATCACGGTAACAGGAACCTCTAAGGAAAACCACGAAATAGAAAACAAGTATTGAGGAAAGAAAGCAAAAAGAAAGATAAGAGGAAAACTATAAAAGGAAGAAAATAAAAACAGAGAGTTAGATCGGCAGGCACGCACCAATAGGTTGATTCCCTCTCTCCCTCTCAAAGTCCTGCTCTCTGCCAAAAGTAAAAGGGTTTTTTTGGGCACCAACCATTCAGGTCCGTTTCCCTCAGAGTGATTAATTTCCACGGCAGGATTTCCCTAGGAGATTATTCGCGTTGAGAAGAAACGTTCTTCCCTCTCTGGTTTTGGTCCTGCAGATTAGATTTGATCTGATTTCTTTTTTTTTTTAATTAACCCATATACTACCCACTTATTTCCTTTGCTTTCTTTATAAAAGTGATTGTTGTTATTATGATTATCTTTCTCAATTAGGGGTTATTTATTCACTTTAATTACAAAGCCGAAGTACTTTCTTTTGTTTTATTATTATCATGTCTGCCTGCCACGACTCATCTAAAATAGCTTTACCTGCCGTAAGCGTGCTCTTGGCAAATAAGGCATAGTTTGCGCACAAGCCGAACCAAATTGAGTTGCAGTTGGACCGGTCTCAACTTCCTTACTCATAATATTTAGGCCCAGTACCGCAGAAGGCAGCCCAACCCAACATAATAAAAAGGCCCACTACAATGTGCAATCAACCATATACAATTCATTTATAAGTAACGACGTTAAAACAATGAATAATTGCCCTAAAGATTACATTTGTATATTCATAATTTTTATGTTTAGAAAGATTTTCACTTAAATTTATCCGTATCGAAATGGATTGAAATGCTACATTAACTTAATAAAAGCATAACAATAATAAATGTTATGCTTAAAATTTTAGATATTGTGAGTTTGAGATATATATATATATATATATATATAATAAATTTTGAATTTAGATTAGGTGCTTTGAACCCAAACATGTATTTTCTCATTATGTAAGTGCATAAAAATAGATCGAAGTGGACCAAAATGAATCAAAGTGATTTGAATGGACCAAATGGAACAAAGTGGACCAAATTGACAAAATATGACCGAATAGGAACAAGTTGTACTGAATTGGACCGAAGTAGACAGAATGGACCGAATAAAATCAAAATGAAAAAATGGACTGAATAGGACCAAAGTCGACCGATTGGCCCCAATAAGACTGGAGTGGATCAAAGTGGACAAGCTGGACCGAATAAGATCAAATAGAACCAAAGTAGACAGAATAGACCGAATATGACCAATGTGGACCAAATAGGGCCAATGTGGATTGAATGGAACGAAGCGGATTGAATAAGACTAAATGGACTGAATTGAACTGAATAGAACTTTGTGGATAGAATAGGACCAAATTGGACCGAAGAGGACATAATGGACCGAATAGAACCAATGTGGACCAAATTAAACTTTTGAATATTTATCATTTTTATTGCATTTTTAGGGCTCATATTTCTAATTTTGAATCTCTATTTTATTATTTTCTTTGTATTTGTCAACTCAAAACTAAAGAGTTTAGCCCAGGTATAATAAAATTTCATACATTTTAACCCAAAAATTAAGGGAAAAAAAAGAATTTTAGAGCTAAACTTGAAAAGAAAACATACCAAAAAAAAAAATCAATTTAAAGTCCAATTAGTCTAAAATGGATTGAAGGGGGACCGAAATTGACCGAGTGGACAAAATTGGACTGAAGTAGACCTAATTGGACCAAATAGAAATTGTTTAGTTTTTAGAGAAAACAAATTATCTTCAAAAAAAATTTAAAGAAAAGATATACACTATATCACAATAAAAAACAATATTTATTCTTATGCATCGTGCGACATTGCGACTAGTTACATATTAAAAAAGAATCAAGACAAGCATTATTCCCAAGTTGCATTTAATTTAATTAAATAATCCATCCACATGTCTTTATCATCAAGTCAGTCACATAAATTTCATCAAAAGAAAAAAAAAAAAATTGGGCAAACAGAATTAGAAAAGCAAAAATCAATTGGAGTATTCAGTGCTCATTCTAAGCTATTGTCCAAAATTGAAAATGAAATTGAGTTCCTCTTCCAAGTGACAATACCTAAACCACAGAAGCAGGCCCATGTAGTTAAAAACTAGAAGACAACCATGAATGATGGGCCTCCTATCCCATTTTAAAATTAAAAAATGAAAGTCCTTTTTTTTTTTGAAATGGAAGTGATATGGAATTAAACCATAACAAAGAGTCATACAGAAACTGCCTGCAAAGCAGGATAGGAAAAACAAATTACATCATATCAGCTTGAATAAGAGAAGTTACATAAGGGGGCCTGACTCCAAACCAAAGGTGCTGAGTTCCGGAACTTCTAGCAAGCTGAGCAAGCTCATGAGCAACAGAGTTGAAATTTCTGCTTAAGTGCTTGAAGAGACAAGTCTCAAAAGACTTACTAACTTGAAGAATACCCTGCACAATGTGCCCATAGCTACTACCCGTGGCCTTATCGTGGACTGCTTGGATGGCATTCAGTGAATCTGATTCAATTATAATCCTAGATAGCTAAAGCTCTTGAGCCAAAAGAACACCATGCTCTAGCGCCATCACTTCTGAAAGTTCAGCAGTAAAGTAAGCTTGAAGAGGCTTGCTAAGAGTAGCTACAACTTGGCCAGAGCTATCTCTAATGACAACACCAATGCTAGAAAAGTTATCCAAGTCGAAAGACGCCCCATCAACATTTATTTTATGAAAACCATGGGGAGGAGGAACCCAGTAGGTTGGGGGAGCCTTTAGTTGACTGAAATCCCACAATGTCAAACCTGCATAATCTTCAACAATTCTCTTCACCAATTGCCACACCTGATTTGGAGGGAGCCCACAACTCTTATGAACAACCTTGTTTCTATTGTACCAAATGGCCCAAGCAATAGTAAAGAAAAGCTCTGAGTCTTGGAGTGTTGCATGGGAGAGAATAAAGATAGTAGAGTCAAGGAAAGAATTTTTAATATCGTGGATGCTCAACGGATTCCTGAGCCAAAGATTCCAGACCAAGGATGAGAAAGCACAACCAAGGAAGGCATGATTAAGACTTTCAGCTTCATTTTTACATACTGGGTAGGTCTTAGAATGGGAAATCCCTCTATGGTTTATGGCCTCCATTATGGGAAGGCCATTAATACAAGCCCTCCTAGCAAAGATCTTAATTTTTGGAGGAAGATTTAGGTGCCAAAGCTTCCTCCAAATCAGCTTGCATAGGTCTCCAGTTGAGCATTCTTCACTCCCATTTGATTCCAGTAAGTTATAAGCTAGATGGTAAGTGCTTTTTACAGTGAAGTCCCCACGGCTATTCCCAATCCAAATTATTTTATCTTCGGGAAGGTCATGACTTAAGGGAATTTTTAGAATTGTCTCCGCTTCAAAAGGAACGAAGGTAGCCCTTATTGTGTTCACTCTCCATCACTTTGTCATCGGATCAATTAAAGAGGAGACCATTGGGAATCGAGGGTTATTGTTTGGAGGTGAGATGACCTTGTAAGTAGATGGTGTTGGCAACCATTTGTCATCCCATATATGGATTAGCTTCCCATTCCCCACTCTCCACCGTGTTCCCTTCCTTATAACTTCAAGACTGCTGTGAATGCTCCTCCAAGAGTATGATGGGGAGTTTCCAATGTTTGCATTTAGAATGTCCCCAGTGGGAAAGTACCTAACCTTGAGAACCCTTGCTACAAGGGTGTTAGGATTTTGGAGAATACGCCAAAGTTGCTTTGCTAGCAATGCTTTGTTGAAAGCTTGCAAATTCCTGAAGCCCATGCCACCACTAGCCTTTTGTTTGCACATGGTTTTCCAACTAACCCAACACATTTTAGTTTCTTGCTGCCATTGGCCGCACCAGAAGTTCCTCATCATACTTTCAATTTCTTCACATAGGCTTTGGGGGAGAAGGAAGCACCCCATAGTGTATGTAGGAATTGCTTGGGCAACCGCCTTAATGACGATTTCTTTCCCACCCATAGATAGGAGTTTGCCTTTCCATCCAGCAAGTTTCTGACCAATTTTCTCTTTCATAATAGCAAACACTTGCGTCTTTGATCTCCCAATAAAGGATGGGAGGCCCAAATACTTTGTATGCCTAGTATCTTGCATTGGGCCAAGGTTAGCCAAAATCTCTTCCTTAGCTTCTTGAGATGTATTGGGGCTGAAGAAGATTGAGGACTTGTCTGTGTTAATTTTCTGTCCCGAGGCATCCTCATATTTCTGAAGGATATGCTTTAGCACCTGGCTTTCCTCCACACTAGCTTTGCAGAAAAGAATACTATCATCCACAAAGAGAAGGTGGGTGACTCTTGGGCAGCCCCTACATATGGATATGCCTGTCAAGAGCTAGTTCTGAACAACCTTATTACTAAGTGCAGATAGCCCCTCAGTACAAATGAGAAAGAGGGTTGGAGAGAGGGGATCCCCTTGCCGAAGCCCCCGAGTAGGAACGATGTTTCCACAAGCAGCTCCATTTATAAGGACTGAATATGAGACCGAGGAAATGCACCTCATAATAAGACCAATCTATTTTGAACTAAATCCCAATTTCTCCATGACCCCTTTTATGAAGCACCATTCGACTCTGTCAAAAGCTTTACTCATATCTAGTTTTGTTGCCATATAGCAATCTCCCCCCGCATTTTTGTGGTTTAGGAAGTGCATCAACTCAAAAGCCACAAGAACATTATCAGTAATTAACCTGTCGGAAATAAAAGCACTTTGATTCTCTGAAATGATATGAGGGAGAATGACTTTTAATCTATTAGCAATAGTCTTAGATATGAGTTTATAAATAACATTGCATAGACTTATGGGTCGAAAATCCGTCATTCTTTTGGGGTTATTTACTTTGGGAATGAGAGCAATGTTTGTTTTGTTTAGACATGCCATAGACATATTATTATTAAGGACATTTAAGACCATATTAGTAATGCTACAACCCACAATGCTCCAATACTTTTGATAAAAGATAGCAGACATACCATCAAGACCGGGAGCTTTAGTAAGATGGCCGGACTTGTTTGAGAGCAACGGCCACCTCCTCCCTAGTGAAGCTTTTGTTTAGGCTTTCATTCATTTCTACAGTCACCTAAGTGGGAATAGCATCAATAACCTCATCAATCCCCGATGGGGAAGCTGATGCATAAATGTTGCCAAAATAGTCTATGGCAGCCTGCGCAATACTGTCATTTCCATCACACCATCAGCCTCGACTATCCCAAATTCCCAAAATAGTGTTCTGCTTGCGGCGCTCAGAAGCTCGGGCATGAAAGAAGCTAGTGTTTTTGTCACCTTCTTTAAGCCAATGCGCTTTGGCTCTTTGGCCCCAATAAATCTCCTCATCATCAAGGAGATAATTGATTTCCCGCCTTAGACAATTAATTTCAGTGCTTAAAGATCCATAATTGTCTTGTAAGGTTAAAGAGTTCAGGGCATTCCTTTTTTCCTGAATCTTTTTTGGAATCTGACCAAATACTTCATTAACTCCACAGCACAGCCACTGAGATTAGACATAACTCCCTCCGAAGTACTGAGGTCAAGGTCCATCCCCCATGAATTTTCAATAATAGTCTTACATTCTGCATTCTTAGCCCACATTGCTTTGAAGTGAAAACGTTTAGCACGGGCTTGGCGCTGAGTTGTTGAATCAGAGATAAGTAATGCACAGTGGTCGGATGTTGAATCGACCAGGTGATAGGCTTTCATTCCCCCAAATTTTTCTATCCATTCTAAGTTGGCCAATGCTCTATCTAACCTTAGATATATTCTGTTCTCCCCATCTTGCATGTTACACCAAGTAAAATCAGAACCACAGTAGCCCAAATCCTAAAAAGCACAATAATCTACTACCTTCCTAAACCCATCCATTTGTTGTTGAGACCGGATGGCTCCCCCTTGTTTTTCAGAATTTGATAAAATTTCATTGAAATCTCTTAAGCATAACCAAGGAAGATGCAATTGATTGTTTAGGAAAGCTAATAAGCATAACCAAGGAAGATGCAATTGATTGTTTAGGAAAGCTAATAGATGCCAGGATTCATACCTTCTGTGAGTCTCTCGATGGCCGTAAAAACCTGTCAATCTCCATTTGTAACTGTTCTCTGTGTCATTGATTATCGCATCTATGTGGTTAAGAGAGTAGCTCTTGATTTCTAAGTCAATATCTCTGGCCCACAGCATAGCTAGACCCCCTTTTCGACTAACACAAGGAACAAAAAGACCATTTGCCAACCCAATTCTGCTTTTTATTCTTTCCATTCCTATTTATACAAATAATTTTTTTTTTTTTTTTGATAAAAAGTCTCGTATATATAGTTATAAATGTAATAGATATGGAGATGGAGGGTGATTTGGTAAAATTGAGAAGTAGTGGGATCTGAGCTTGTCATATGTGGTTGTGTTCCAGGTGGAATGGTCGGTATTGTCCCCACATACACATACGAGGACGTTACTCTGGCCCACTACATGTGGCCCATCTCTACCACGTTCTTATTTTTTTCTACAACAACAACAAAAAAAATAGTAATAATTACTCTTTTGTTGTAATAAATGTTAGAATATTGTCAATAACTTCATAGGCTATAAAACTGCAAATCCAACCAAATTTTAGGGTTTCCAATCCATGTCCTCGGATTTCTCTCTATCCTCTTTCTTACGAACCCTTCATTTATGGGGGACAGTCATAATATTATGGTACGTACCATCTCATTATTCTCTCTCTCTTAGATTCTTTCATTTCAATTCAATTCAATTATCCATTTTATTCATGTCAATTGAATGTACAGTTTCAGAGTTTCATTATAAAGTTGTTAGCTTTGAATCCAATTATTCCTTTTTCCACTTTTAATTGTGCTTAAATTAATAAATTAACGTATACCCAGTTAATTTTGGATTGGAATTTTATTATTTTTCATCTCAAATTTGGTTATAATAGAAGTTGATCTTTCTTTTTTTCTTTGTCGGTTAAACTTTTCTAGATTTGGACCATGAGATGGAATGAAAGTTGTTCTTCTTGATCTTGATCTGACTGAATTTTGGTGGGTTGATTATTTGTTATGGATTTGGAGAGTGAAAGTTCAGTTCTTGAATCTGTGGAAGATAATGAAGTAGCCCGAGAAATAATGCCCCATGATGATGACAATGAGATAAATAATAATGGGTCTTGTCCTAATGAGATTGATAAGTTGGTTTCTGGTGAAAATTCTAGTGCTAATAATACATTGGTAATAGATACAGGAGGGAAATATTTTGAAAGTGAACAACCTGCGAATTCACCTCCACTAGATGCTAAATCTCCTGGTGGGGGGTCACCTCCCACAACAAAAGGATATGGCTTGAAGAAATGGAGGAGAATTAGGAGAGAGTTTGCTAAGGATGTAAGTCCAAGTATAGATACTGGTAAAATTTTGAAGCGGGGTTTGTCTGGTGCTGCGAATCCTACTAAAGCTCAGCATATCCCTATTGAGATCAAGCAAAATAGTGAGGGTTCAGTAGGATCTGCAAATGTATTTAGAACTGACCGGTTTGCAACCCATGGTTCTACTTCGGATTCTAGGTTTGCAGCTGGGGCTGCTTTTGCTGCAGGTACAGATTCGGAGAACAGTGAGGATCGGAGTAGCAAGTCTTCCACAGCAGCTAGTGTTCCGAAGATGAAGTATGATCTGCCTGCAGTGTTGGGACATCCACGGGAGAAGAATAGGATGAAGAATATTAGTGGGAAGAGTTCAGGTAATTCACCTCAAAAGAGTCAGCAAGGAAAGGGACGGATTGAAGGCAGTAAGAAGGCTCGAGGAGATAGGGTCAAAATTGAGAAGGAAAACTCTCATTCCAGCATGGAATCTGACTCAAGAAGCTCCAATTTTGTCTTTGTGCAGGGTGTAACTAGTAACGGAAAACAAAGTGGAAGGTCAATGAATTATGATGGGGAAAATAGTGATGAAGCTCTCCCAAGTGAGCAACAGTTTAATCAGGAAATTCAACAAGATGATTTAGCTGCACACTCATCTTGGGAGGCTAAGGAAGAAAAAAGTGAGAACCATCGGTCCTTCACAGATCAAGATGCTTTTGTTGAGTCTATCTTTAGCCTCCAGTCTGTGCAAGAAGCTCTGGAAAAAGGTTTGTTTTCTCGTCTTATGACAAGTTGACAACTTTGATAAGCAGTATTACAATGCTTTGTATACCTTACTAATGTACAATAATTACCTTGCCCTTTGCAATCATATACAGTGTCCTATGAGTTAATGTTTATATTGGTTTGGTCACTCTTAGTTTTGATGATCCCAGCTGAAGTTGCCTAACATATATTGTACCACAGGTTTTATTTTTTATTTTTTTACAAAGTTTCTTTTCTACTCATTTACTGTGGTTTGCAATAGAAGTGAGCTATGAAAAATTTGATACAGGGAAAAAAATTGTTATCATTTCGTAACAGATCATGCTAGAGTATGTATTATATGTGATCACGGTTGCATCTCTTTTCAAATCTGCAAAAAGTTTATCCTATCCACCTTGTTTGGTTTGTCTGTATAACAAATTCTGTGGGATCAATTTAGTGTAGAACTCATATGTTTGGGGAATTCAATTGAACATTTGCCCAAGTCCTTTTTGTTGCATGAGAAGGGATTTAGTTGTTTGCGACTAAATCTGAGGGAGGATTAGAGTAGATTGACAGGTGGTGATCAGTTGGATGGGAGGCAAAAATGTCTTTGGACTACATATATAGCTAGGCAAATTGCATTAAATTGTTAGGAAGGGCAGAGAGTGAACTTGGATGGATGGTAGACTTCATGGTTAAACCATAGTAAAATTTTTACAATGGAATTTGTGATCACTATTTGCCCTCTAATAGAGACCTTTTGTTTAGTCCCTCCTGGAAACTACAAAAGAGGGTGTTTGATTTACGAATGACAGAAATGGGCATTTGGAAGTTGTAGCGGATGTTGGATGTCAGAGCTAGATATGGGGGGCTTGTCAAGATTTGCTTTGGATGAAAGATTCTGGTTTTATTGAGAAGGTGGCAATGATTTGTGAAAGTGTGTTAAATTCAGGTTACTAAGAATTTGGTGTATATTTCGGGCTCAGGTTGTTATTTGATGTATGTGGGCCCAGTGATAAAAGGGATTAGATATATTAGGTGGTGGTGGTTGGCTGGATTGTGGTTTAGGCTGACTCTTGGTTTTGCTGGGAGAAATTGGGGGAGAAAATAGGGAAGACATCCTTGAGCAAGAGGGAATTTTTAAAGGGTTTTGTGAAGAGTATAGATTGGTGGCTTGATATGATATTTGGACTTTTTTTTACTAAGTTGATGTAAGTTGCGGCTCTGGTATAAGTGATTTGCATTGGGGCTCCAATCATAGGCAAATGGCCATTGCAAGGAATCTAAGTTTTGTGCTTAGTGCACAAGGAGGAGATAGATGCAAGAGGAAATGGATGAGTGGAGGAGTGGAGGAGAATATTGCAGGAATTTGGGTAAGGAAAGAAGAGAAAGGGGAAGATTAGAAGAAGCAAATAAATTTTTTGAAGGTTAGAATAATTAGACATACTAATACTGCATGATATTTAAAGAAGGAAAGGTCAGATTTTCTTTCACATACTTGGTATACTAGCTTTTACTGGGGTTCTGATCCCATCCCATGAGTATTGACCGTGGATTTTTCTAGCCGATCTACTAATTAATCTTTCAAGTGGTGGATCCATGCTACCGGGGCCTTGCTTATCCATGGGGAGAAGGGTTAGGGAATAGTGGGCCCTCAAGAGCTCTATTGAGAGAAAGGTCCTGCACCTCATTTGCTATGGGGTTCACCATTTCTTTCTGCTAAGCCTAAATCTTTGGCCATCAATACATTGCTGGTATGAAGTGAATGGAGGGCATAGGATTTAATTTGTAGAGGCCATGACCTGGGAATAAATTTTTAAAAACTTTGTAATTTGTGCCTCATTATTTTTTTGAAATCACATAATGTTTTCTGCCGAAGTTCCTCGTGCCTGTTATCTGTGAAATGGTTCTTAATGAAAATTTAGGCAATGGCAGTTCTGTTGCAAATTGAAGATTTTAAGTTTAAATGCGTTTGTGTTGTACTCTTGCAGAAGTTCAGAATTTCAGGGAGATCGGAAACATACCTACGTCACCCACTGACGTTTCAAACAAGGGAAGTAGCATACCAGCAGATTTCACTATTACTGATCCAGAGAACTACATACCAAACTCATCCAACCAGCTGGGATCTGAAAAGACTAGACAAACTGCTTTGACTTCCTTGGAAGCCCAAGTATTAAGCTTGACAAAGAATGTAAAACTTTTTGAAAGCAAATTGGAGGAGGCAAGGACTATGCTTGAGGCAAAGGACTCCAGGATAGCTGAACTCGAAGCCACTATAAACAATAGCAAGTTGCCAAGGGAGGAATCAGGAAGCACCCCGGAGGAAAAATGTAGAGAGACACAGACTGAGCTTGAGGGTCTCTTCAAGCAAAAGATTGAAGCTGAGGTTGAGTATCTGGCAATATCAAAGACAATACAGAAAATGAAGGTGGCTGCTAGTGATCAGTTGACAATCATAGAAGAACAAAAAGCTCTGGCTGGGGAGCAAGCACAGGTTCTGAACAAGCTTGGAGAAGCAGAAAGCAAGGCCACAATGCTTCATAAACAAGCAGTGGCGTTAGAGGGATGTTGTGGAGATATCATAGGAGCTGAAGAGGTTTTGAAGATGCAGGGGAGGATGTATAAGGTTACATCATGTTTTTTCGTACAGTTGATATTGCTTGTTACGATGTTTTGGCTTTTTGTATTGCAGTTTTCGCCTCGTTCTGGGGTGGTTGTACCCACATAAGTTGAACAGTAGGTCTTTTTTCTTTTTCCTTTTTGTGTAATCTGAAAATCACTAGAGCAAATATTTGAATGTTAAGGTTCATTGTTGTTGTGCAAACTTTTTCATCCTCTGTTGAGTTGGGGTAGGTGCGGTTGTACGAATGGTTTAATGTCAAATTATGCACATTTTGTAACTCTTTATTGTACTAATTTTTTTGTTGAGTAGAGCATCACAAAATTACAACTTCCATACAAATTCAATACCAATATTCAGCTGGCTGGAATGGATCTCTGTTTGTAAATATGTGTGTGTATTAATGGGAGGCAGGGCATCATGTGTGCTTGCATGTTTGTGTGTGGAGAGATGCGTGTGTTGCAGAAATAGAAGGAAAGTACAAAGTGAAGTTATGTTGAGTTGGTTGGTGATTATTTGTGGCGATATATTTTCCCGTGCTGCAAGGGAATGAAATGTTGGGTCCACGTCTTTCTTCTCGTGCACGCAGTGATGGAACATGAAGTCGGTAATAAATAAAATGATACTCCTTTTTATCTTTCTTGGCCTTTTATGTGTTAATTATAAGGATTTTGCTAATGTTTGTCATAAGGATATACAATAATTAATCATTTTTTGAAAAAAAATTTCTTGAAAATTGAAAAAACTGTCAATACTTTTTCAATTCTCGAGAAAATGTTTCCAAATATAGAGAGCTTAACACATTAACCGAACCCTAATTATAATAGGACAAATTATACCAACCCCTTAAAGTTTTCCGAACGTTTCAAGAAACACATTACTTGTTATTTGTATAAATACAACAGGTAAACCATATCCTCTCCAATCTCTAACAGAATACTGTTTTCTTTTCTTTTCTTTTTTTAATTGAAAATAAACAACAACAACAACAACAACAACAACAATAATAATAATAATAATAATAATAATAATAATAAATTCCTGCAACATAAGGCAAAGCATGGCTTCAGGGGTTGCAAGAGCCTCAAAGTGGCTATCCTAACTTGTATAATGACGTTAGCTCAAGCTGCATAATACCGCACATCACGGATGCTATTGGTTCATTTCGTACTAGAAGTCAAGTCCCCTAATGTTCTTTAAATGTTATGTGGGAAAGATTCAGGTGTTGTAATCATCAATGAAGCACCTTATTTTACAATGTTTGATGTTTCCCAATCCTCCATGCTCTATGAGAGATGGTTAACCATGATGGCATATAGACTTATTAAAAAAAAAACTATGATGGCATATAGAGAAGACAGCTCATGCTGCAATCCTTTTTTTTTTTTCAATTAAAGTAGTTAATAGGCATGGATAACTGATAATTAAAAGGTACCAACATAAAAATATTTTATTTCTGCATAGACAAAAATTTCAGAGTTGATGCAAGGAATTGGTCTTTAAATTTAAAATGAATATACAATAGACAATTTTTTTTTTTTGTGCAAAATCTGATATCCATTCTACAGGCAAAGCAGAGGTGCATTGCTGATAGTAAATAATAATACTGTTAATTTATAATTTCCAGTTGCTTTAAAAAATAAAAACACAACTTGGAAAGGTCGGAGAGCTGAGTTCACAATGAAAACCATTAATCATTTATGATTCTTAAGTTAAGCCAACTATTGCTACCACAGCATCAGTTCCAGAAACACATTCATCTTCAACAAATGGAATGGTTCTCCGCACTGTCAATTTCATTGGGCGGGTCCCATTGCCTGCAAATAGCAAGATATAAAAATGTACCCATACTTGCAAGTTATTTTATATTACTCAGAAAACTCGGATTCTTACCTTCAGTGGTTCTATCCCCTTCAATGCAAACGGCAGCATAATGAGAACCAGCCAATTCTATGAGAGCAAATTGCCAATTGCTTGTCAGGTTCTTGGGATCATCAAAAGAATCAACAACTACATCAAATGCCTGACAGCATAATAAAAACCGCAAGAGATTTCAGAAACTTCTTTGAGGAAAAAATGTTTATGCAATTTGTGTTTCATATAACATTTTATGAGAATTTACTTCCCAATATCTAAAAATGTATGTGTTTGGAGGAGTAGGGGGGTGGGGGGAGAAGAAAATTAATAATTGTATGAAGCACTCAATCGATAAGGATGAAAGGAATGACATATCCTACAATAATATCCCAACATCTACCTAAACAATCTCAAAGCCACCACCATGTCTTATGATTGAATTTCCTATTGAGTATAATACCATCTTTGAATGCTTTGAAAACCTTCAATTAAGCTTGTCTTAAGTTCAGTCAGATACCTCGGAATCTCTATGCTCAGAAAGATGTCCTTGTGTAGCAGTCCTAAATCGAATGGTAAAGGTTTTAAAAGGTGCAGCTGAGAAGCCCCTCCCCAATGCTTTCACATATGCCTCCTGAAAGTGTGATTCATAACATTAATAAAACAGCTTCGTGAAGAGAAACATTACATTCAACTCTCAAAGCTCAATCATTCTTTTTTCTTTTTTGGTGGTATTTTACACACACCCAATCAGTCTTTAACCTATGAGGAGATGCCCTTTGAGCCAGTGCTCATTGGCTGCAAAGCTCAATCATCCTATTGTTTTGATTTCTTGAGTTCATGTAGAAGTGTATGCATACTCCAGTATATCCAACTGTTCAAATCCATACTGCTTTGCATTATTTCCTATAAAGCATGTAAATTCTAGGACAATCTTTTAGACTCTTCTTTCTTTTGTCTGATATCTATTTGTTTTATTTTTTAACTATGGGTATATTTGGATACGGCTTATTTTGCTGAAAACTGAAAACACTGTAGCAAAATAATTTTTAAATGTGTGAATAATGCCGTGAGACTCACTTTTAATGAAAGTTTTGCTGAAAAAAGAGATTTGTGGATCCCGTGAACAGTGCACGGGACCCATTGGAAAAGCATTGCTGCCACCGAAACGCGCTTCTCAAAAAAAAAAGAAAAAGAAAACGCAGACGCATGCAGTTTCAGCAGTATCCAAACGGATGCTAAATACATAGAAAGAATAATTCATATAGTTTAGTCACATACAAAGAAAACCTGGTAATCAAGCTGGACAGGCCAACATATCTGAGCCAAACATAATGAAACACAGGCATATGCTTGCGAAAGAAGAAGAAGAAGAAGATGATGATGATCACAAATGATGATAATGATAATAGACAAAATTTCCAGAAGAATTTATCCACATGCATCTTTACGAAATCCAAAGAAATTTGAAATATATTTCAAGCGTGTCACGACTCAAGAGTGTTGTTTCTACTTTTTATTTTTATAAAGAATATATGTACTCAATCCTAGTTCCTTTAAAGATGAAACTTCTGCTGCCCTACATTGAACTGTCTATGATAGAGTAAAACTTCCTAACAAGTTAAGAACACATTAATTTTTCTACTAGATCTACTGTTTTTTTTCCTTAATGAAAAGACATGTCACTAGAATTACTGCTTGAAGATGGAATGGTCTTCTAGCAATGTAAACAAAATTGACTACTACCAAACTTTATAACATACCATGCATTTGTTGCAGAAGCTACCATGAAACTCATTATTAGGATTTATTAGATTTTCATCCATCTATAACAATGAACTGAAGGTACTTGATGCATATCAATATTCACACAACCTAACTCACCTTGAGAGTCCATAATTTTATAAACTCCTGACGCTGAAATTCAGGGTCTGAAATGGCAGTTAAAAGTCCCACTTCATAAGGAGAAAAGTACCTTCGAGCAAATGCTAAGATATTATTCTTCAACTTCCGTTGCTTCTCTTCCACATCAATACCAATCTACAATAGGAAAAGCAAATCATGTCAGCTTAAATTTGCCGTTTCTTCAACACAATAGATAATTCAATAAATACATCAAACAAAATCAGAACAGAATATAACGATCACACATGCAGAAGTTATAAGTGGCCCATGAATATACAGAAAACTTACTGCTGAATTCACGGTCACTCCACAAGCTATTATAGAAGAAGTGTGTGAAATGTTGAAATGCAATGGTGGTAGGTGTGAGCCATCAACATCTTGCCACTCTACCTATTCACATATGCTATCAGAAACAAATATGAGAAAACAAATGAACTTTAAAGAGATATGCTAATAAGGAAAAGCAAGGAAGGTACAAAAAAAAATAGAGAACAAAGTCTTATTGTACATCAATGGTCAGAAAACAAACTCACCTCAGGCTTCCCATATATATTCTTCTTAAACTTCAAGGATCTTGGTTCAACTTGACTATTTGTCTGATCTAGTAACAAACAAAATTTGTTTAAATATACACCAACCTCTCTATGCAACATATTCTACAAAATTGGAAATAAGAATGCTTCTTATGTCAAAAGAGTAGATAGTCAAGTAATCAAACAAAAGGACGTGGATAGCATTTAAATTACTAAAAAAGCTTTGTACACACATGTATATAGCTCAAAATCTTTATAAAGCAAAGCCTAGGTTGCCATCCACTTTGTGCCACATTCAGACTAAAAAAAATGCCTGTCGGTACAACTAATCTAGACCAGGGTTGAAATAAAAAATTTGCTGTGTACCACAACAAATACAACAAAACCATGGACTCTACAATTTACATGTAAGAAACACTTCACCATATTTGACCTCAATGGCGGCAATCTAAATGTAAGAATTATTAAATGAAATTTAACAAGAAGAACGAATGATAAAAGTATTAAGCAAAAAAGGACCTACATCTTGCAATGGTAGTGCGAACCAATGCACGGGCAAGCAGGGCTCTTCTTTGGAGCTGATCTCCGCACATACGGAAAACATTTTCTTTCTCACATGGTGATAGAATTTCCAAATATTGATTAAGAAGGCTTGCATTCTTCACCTCATTAGGTAATATATACCATAAATGGGTTTCCCTAGAAACCCAAAAAAAAAAAAAACAAAATGTTTTCACATTATTGATGTAGATAATAAAGTTTAGAAAGACATATCCAAACAAGAGAACATATGCATAACAGACTCAATCAAGCCCCATAGAATACTGATAAAGCCTATGTTCAAATGTATCCCCAATAATGAAATGGTACAAAAAACCGAGCCTTAGTCCCAAAATTCTGGCCTTCAACAGATTAGTTGCATTCTTTTCCACATAGTAGGGAAGGCCCAATGTGTATCTGTAGTGGATCCATTCATAATAGAGTAACTAAATTTTTTACACAAACCCAATCACTATGGTACATGGTGTATTGTAACTAGTGTATAAAAGGAGTAGGGACTGGTTGTGAACAAAATATTCAACTGTAAGCAGAGAGACAAGGCGGAGTTAATGAAATGGTACATGGTGTATAAAAGTAAAGGGCATAAAGTGTGTCATACATTGGAGATGGAAGCTGTACTGGGGCCAGAGAAGCAGCAGAGAAGCTCCTTTGAAAGCAACGTATATTCATCATGAAATTTAGTCTATGCCTCAACAGCAACAGCAACAACATGCCTACTTAGCACAACGGCATCGGCATCAGTACACAAGCTCAGAACTTTGTAACCATCCGCCACCAATAAACCCAGAATCAGTGATTCAAACCAAAACCCAAAATGAATGATTCAAACCAAAACCCAGAATTAGTGATTCAAACCAAAACCAAAACCAAAACCAAACCCAGAACCAGTGATTCAAAATGAAACCCACAGAACCAAAACCCATAAACCTCCAAAGCCGAAATCCTCTAACTAAAACCCACAAACCACTGCGAACCCATCGCTACAGCATCACAACAAAGGCGAAGAGAGAAGAGAAATCTGCAAAGTGAACCCACCACGACAGCACCACTGCAAACCTCTTAGGATACCCACACCAAGCGCCACCGTGAAGAAGAAATAAAGAAAATAGAATTTAGAGGTGCGATAGAGAAGAAATGTTAAAAAGGAACTAACGGCTTGCAACGCCGTCTAAGTTTATGGATTGGGATGGTCAAATTTTAAAAGTTATGGACTTGATTGGTATTAACCAAAACCTCAGGGTGTGTTTGTGAAATTTCTCCTTTTTTATTTTCAAGGTCCTGCCATATTTTACTAAAATTAAGTTTTTTTTTAATTATTTAATTAGAAATTCTAATCGATCCTAATCTGTGTATATATGTTTATAAATCTCTCTAGAGACTTGAATTTCGGTATTTGCCCTCTACACTCAAAGTAATCATTGCATTAAGAATGTATAATGATATATATATATATATATATATATATATATATAGGGTGATGCTAATGAGTGCCCTTAGGGCACTCATTAATAATCCATTTTAGGAAAATTTATATACCACTTTTATGGGAAATGAAAAAAGCTGTCAAAATATTAATTATTTTTTTCCATTCCCTATAAAAAATTTCTTTAAATAGATTATTAAGGAGTGCCCTAAGGGCACTCGTTAGCATTTCCCATATATATATATAAAAAGATGTCATGAAATTGTATCCAAGTTTTTACAAAATAAAATATTATTACATTATATTTTCCTCAAACTAATGAGATATGCAAGTTATAATCAATTATCCAAATCATTATCAATAAATACAATATTTAATCACATGTCGGGTCATGGAAGCTTCACCCATGGACAAATTATTAAGCCCATCAGAGGATTGCTGAAGTGATTCTCCTAATCAATAAAACGCTGTTATTTATGCAAATGTGACATCATTTAGTAATTTTTTATTTTTTATTTATTGTGCTAAGTAGAAAGTTGACACACACATTTGCATAAATAGCATCATTTTAATGGTTAGAAAGACCATTTCAACTATTCTCCCGGTGGCCCTAATAATCATTCTTTAGACATGGCACAAATCTGAGAGTAATAACTAATAAGGTTGCTTTTTTTTTTGGTGTGGACAGGAAATGAGATTGATGTTTTGGAAGATCATTGGATTCCTTGGATCTGAAGTTTTTAAACCAAAACCAAGAAATAATCAAGTTTTTAGTTAGGAACTCTTTACTTGTAAAAACCTCATATGTCAATCATGCAGAATGATAGCAAAGATGACTCACCTAAACAGCAGTGCCAATGGGTTAATAGTTTTAAGTAACTTTAAGAGAGTGGCAAGGGTAAGTTGTCTTGGGACTAGTAGAAATCATTCCAAAATTCAACCCTGCAGAGCTATAGTCAAAAGTTGTTATTATTATTTGAGCTTTGTTGAAGGAAAAATAGTTGGTTGTGAGCAGATTGATTGTTTGTTGAAGGTGATTCTAAGATATGCATTAGATGCCATTAAAAAGGATATATAGCCAGTATTCTAGCAAAAAGCTAAGACCCATCATCATTGATGATATTTTACTTAAGAGACACTTTGTATTCCTAGCCAAAAACAAAGAAGCATTTTAGAGTTTGATTAGGTCTTTAGGATTGCAAATGCTTCTGCCAATTTAAATGTATTATATTTCTGGGTTTTTCACTTTTCACAAGCTATGTTTTTTCTTGTACGGTTACTGTAAGCCTTAGTTCTTAATACATGCTTTTTTTCTCATTGAAAAAATTCACAACTTGAAATGATTTTTTTTTTTTTTTTTTTTGGTAAGGGGGGGGGGGGGGGGGGGTGGTGGGGGGTGAGTGGTGTTAAAAAAAAGTCTCATTATTTGCCTATTTTTTTTAAAGTCTGAGAAGTAATGGGATCTGAATCTTTAAATTTTGGTTTGGTCTAAGGCCCAATACTATTCTATTAGAATTATCGAAATAGTGATCAAGATGCTCCTGATTCCTGAGAGTCAACCACATAAAAGAATGAAGACCCAAAGGTGGGCCCCCAATGTTGCATCACTAAGCCCACCAACTGAAAGATCTGCAACTGACATGGTAGTTAGGATTG
Source organism: Quercus ilex subsp. ballota (assembly GCA_032727855.1). Classification (NCBI taxonomy): domain Eukaryota; kingdom Viridiplantae; phylum Streptophyta; class Magnoliopsida; order Fagales; family Fagaceae; genus Quercus; species Quercus ilex. The sequence goes on from CM064915.1 coordinate 407,860, forward strand.
ACCATTTCCCATTACCTTTGCCTGCCCAACACGTCAATATCTCAATGGACACACGCAAAAATTGTACGTTGAGTATTTTTTTTTTTTTTTTTTCTTATTATTATTATTATTATTATTATTAGGGCAGTGTGTTTGCACATACACCGTGTGCAATTGGTTTTTCCCTTCTTATTACTATTATTATTATTATTATTATCCATGCTCACACCTTGTAATGTTAATTTATAATTTTGATAGTTATAAATTATAATGGTGCAAGGTGAATTTGATTTTTTTTTCTTTTTTTTTTTTTAGTTTCAACATATGACGTCCACTCTTGATAATATTTTTTATCATGAAATTAAGACACTAATCGATTTTTGGTGTAGGCGGTGATTGAACCTTAGATCACTTATTTAACTATCAGAGATTTTACTTAGATATCCCAACTGGAACCCAAAAAATTTTAGATATCTCAATTGAAAATATTAGAAGATGTTAGTTGAATTATAAGACTTTTAACATGTCACTCGTGATAAGAACACATCATCATCATCACTATTGTTAAATATTTTCATGTGTAAATACATGTTACAACCTAGTGGTTATTTATTAGAGAACCATAATAAGAAAATAATCATTCACCGTAACTTATAGTAAAAAGTAAAAACTCAAGCCATGAAATTTCAGAAAATCCAAATAAACATCACACATGTTTCAGACTATCAGTTTAATTAGACTCTAAGCCAAATCAAATGAAAAAATGAAAAAAAAAAAAAAAAAAGCCTTAACAATTCCAAATGCCACATAAAATACAAAATTTGGACAAATCACTACATAGAAATAAGAGTTTGTCATATTACCTTTGGCTATCTCATGTCACAATCTCAGCCATGACTGCCATTCTGCCAGCTTCTAATTAACCATTTACTGCCGTGTTAAAATTTCTTTTAACAGCTAGCTGAAGCTATATAGCTAGGTTATTACTTATTATAGGTTAAGGAATTTGATTCCATCTCAGAGGGAACTTGTGATTCGTCATGAATTCGTGACAGCTTAATTAGTGTGTACATCTGGAAATAGTAATACTATATTTTAGTTTAAAGGAAAATAGCTGTTTGAGTGTGTGTATATATGAAATTAGTCTTTTTTTTGGTAAAAGGGAAATTCGTTGAAAGAAAATATGAAATTACTTTTACCATATTATAAACAATATACATATATTTGTGTTACCAAATAATCATATATTCAAATTTAATTATTTGAAAGCCATAATATATATGACATGTCCAATTCTTCTCCCAAAAAAAAAAAAAATGACATGTCCAATTTTTGTTATGATTCTTAATTAATTGTAATTTAAGGCATAGCCAAATTATTGACATCTCCAATACACCAATTTTTTTCATCAGGTGTGTCAAGGTTAATGTATTACATGCCAGAAGATAAGTGATAGATGGAAAAGTATACAAGAGTAGATAATCTCATTTAGAGGGATCGATGCTTTTGTTTTGCCCTCTACCCTAATTCAAGAATTATAATGGAAATAATAAATACAATTTGATCATGCTTTACATTTTATGGTGATGCCAATCAATTGTGCAAATGATATAAATTTGACTTATCAATATGGACCGCTTGACCAGCATGTCTTTTTCATTTCCACAGTTTTTTATTTTTATTTTTATTTTAAATATTAATAATTCAGTTTTGTTAAATGTGAATAATATAAATTGTTTCAAATATGTAAATTAATGTGCACATGGAAACTGTACTCATTGCTTTTCAAAAGAATTGAATCAGCCCCAAGAAGATCAAGCTTCAATGATACAATGTAAAAAAAAAAAAAAAAAAATGTACCTCCTGCAATATTACATTAATATCACACTGTACATAAAATGAATTCCATGAACATGAAGCAGAATTTTTGCATTAAATATATAGTATAATCTTACTATTAAATAATCAAGAAGGATTTCCTATTACGTACAAAGCCCATAAAGGCATGAAGCCACGAAGACAAAAACTTGAATGAGCATGAAGCACAGTGCTATCTGGGAGTTAAGAATATGGCGTGAGAGAGGTGGTAATGTACATAATAATAAAGTCAAAAATGATTGTATAGAAAGTGCTGCTTTCACTTTATCACGGGAATGTATCAAGAAAACAGGTGAGCCATCATTTTCTTCTATAAGTTGAGACTTGAGACTATGTACTAGTACTACTTTAATATAATATTAGTTTACCTATTTATTTTTCCCACACATGTTATTTACAAATCTATAAACACAGTAATACTAAATGAGGAGGGTTCAATTCATTGTAAATGTTTATTTTTTTTACGAATTTAAAGACTTGTCATCCTTGTGGTTGTTAGTCTCATTTGAATTTCCAAGTCTTGTTGGTGTCACAAAAATGTTACACTGTTTCTTGTTATCAAAAGAAAAACAAATTGAAACATCTTCCCAAGTCCTCCAATTCCAAGAGAAATATATTTTTTAAAAATAATCTAATCATTCCTAAAAAAGATATCACAGAATTGCGTTAAACAAAACACCTAAAAACAAATTAGAATAAGGGATAAAAGTTAATTGTAATTTTTTGTGAAGTGTGTGGATCTTTGAGCATTTTTATTGCGAGTGAATTCTGTGAGACATAAGGTGTTTGTCCCTCTGTGCAAAGAAAAAAAAATGATAATATATGCAAAAAGAAAAGAAGGGTTTAGATGTACATGGTGTCTTTGCTATTCTTTGTCTTGTGTTATCTCCTCTGCTCGTTATCTCCACCATTTTTTATATGCAAAAAGATGGGTAATGGTGTTTTATGCTGTTTCATGATAGTTAATATTTCTACAAAGCAAGATGATTGGCAGAATCTAGGCTTCCGACAGGGTCTAGTCTTTCAACAAGGTTGACCAAACGACTAATTAATCAGCACACATCCAACTATGTACTACCCATCCAGCATCAGTTGTCCGATCTTAAGATCTTTTCGGTTGGAGAGGTGAAAAAGTGGGAAAATAGAAAAAATTTTAACTTCTCTCATTTTTGTTTGGTTGGGAGTGAAAAAGTAGAAAGATGAAAAAAATAAGTTGGTATAAATTTATTCATATACCTTTATTAAAAAACGATGTCCAATTCAAACCAAAAAGTGACAAAAAAAAAATCACCCAAATTTATTAAAAAATAAAAATCATGTCCAGAAAATAAAAATCACATCTAAACAAAAACAAAATAACACAAAAGAAAGCAAAAGAAAAAAAGAAAGAAAAAGAAAGAAGATCATGGAGCAACGTACTCGTCATACTGGACGAAGCTTGCCTAAGAAATCAAAAGAAAAATGAAAAAAAAAAAAAAAAAAAAAAAAAAAAAAGGAGGCAGTGTCTAGGAAAAGAAGAAGAAGAAGAGGTAATGTCCAGGAAAAAGGAAAAAAAAAAAGAGTAACGTACGAAGCCCATATCCATTTTGGGAAGAAAACTTTTTAGTTGGCACAAGGAAAAAACCATATGAGCCCCGCCATTATTTTTCCCTCTTTCCTTCCTAACCAAACACTCTCCAAAAAATTCTCTCTTCATTTTCTCTCCTTTTTTTTTTTTTTTTTTAATCTTCCCTAAAATCCACTCTACTAAACACACCCTTAGAGATAAACAAACAACCAACGACACTTCACTTTACAGGATAATACATGCCCATCTCACATTTACACATAGAGGGACTTGCACACCACACCTAAAGATTCTTCGTTCTAGGATTTTCTTGGAAAGTGGAGCTTTATAGGAGATTTGGGAAAATATTTCGTATTTTCACCCACACAATAAGAATGAAGAAAAGGAGGCAAAATTTATGATGCCATGTTTGCAAAATTTGAATTCATGCGATAAATGGGACTTGATGATTGTTTGTTTGTTTTTTGATATTCCTAAAAGAAGTAACGACAACGAAAATGGATGGCAACTTGGACTTTAGCAGCAATGAACTGGCACATTAAACAAATTAGGTTGTCAAGAGTTTTGTAGTTGAACTGAGGTGCCTTGTGTTTCCATGATATCCAAGATTTAAATCCCCCTTTGTATTATCTAATTATACAAAAAAAAAAAAAAAAATGTTACAACTTTTGTGTGTGTATTTTTTTTAGAAAGGTTATACCTTGTGTTTGCACATGAAAATATTAAAAAGTAGTGATAATAAGGTGGTCTTATCTAAGTGAGGGAGGTGGTCATGTTGGCTTTCACCTTGAGTTGCATCAAAATTAATTAATAAAATTAAAAATGGACACTTAGCGCAAAATTATATTACAACTAAAAGTTAATTTGGATTTTGATTATACTTCGACTTTAATATATTATTAGGTTGTACGCACGAAAATATACAACAATAGTGATAATTAATGAGGTTGTTATCCTGGCTTTTGCTCTGAGTATTATGAATGGGCCACTTGGCATCAAATTTTTTTTAAAGGGCACATAGTGTAAAATTAGACAAAAATTAGAAATTAATTTGAATTCAGATTGTGTTTCAACTCTAATATATGGTGCAACCATTTGACAATTAAATATGATATCCACTTGATGCAATGCAATTAGAGTTTTTAAACTCAACTTCCATTATATAGTATATGATGTGATACAATATCATTTAAAATTAATACAATGTACCCAAAAAATTAATCCCATGTATATCTCTATTTTTTTTTTTTTTAAGGAAAAAAATATCTTAATAACTAATTATAAAAAACTAATTCTTCCCCTCAAAATGACCTCTGTTGTTAAAAAGAACAAATGAAAAAAAGATCTTAATACGACATTACATTTTTATGTATGTATGTACATATGTATTCATACAACAATTACTCCTAGTCTCCTACCATTTAATTGATGATTTCGGTGTATACAAGTCAATGTACCACTCACTTTGGGAACTTAATCATTGAATCTGAATCTAGCGGCCTTGTGACCCCAATACTGATCTCTATGTTTTTGATTTGCTGACCCAGTCATAAATGACAGAATTGAGCAGAGAGAGACCAAGCTAGCTTGAGGTGAAGAGGAACCTAAATGCTAAAGGGTGATAAGGATATACTTAATTAAGCAGTTGTGTTTTTCAAAGTAATTATTTAGAGTAGGCCATAGTTTCTTCTTATTCATTAAGTATCATAACAAATAATAATATATGGAAGATGATCCTATACATCTTTATCAGTCTAGCAGGACCCTTTCAAATGACCCCACAAGTGGTCTTTGTGGAAGATGAAGGCCCAAAAATTCCAAACTCCCAAACAAGTTGCTTTGAGAAACTCCCATGTTTTTCTCATATAAGCTGAAATTCATAAAGAAAAAGGTGTTTATTCTTGCAAGTTAAGTCACAGGGTGAGGTTTCTCTGGCGGTAGAGAAGTCTCTTGACTTTTTAAACTTGTCTCTTTTTCTCAATCCAGCAAAAGGGCGCTTTCTGTTCTGGACCTCCACTACTTTTAGTGCTATTTTCTTGGCCTCACATCTTCCAATAAACAAGTCATCACAGTAACACACGCAAATATATTTTAGAAGACAAATTTCTATAGAAGTTAGAATGCCTTTTGGCACTCAAAAATCCATATTCAAGCTAGCATTCGACCCAATTGATAATCAAAGAATTAAATAGAACAAAGTGATGAATAGTTGAATACCAAGAGATAAATAATAATGAGTAAAAAATTGGAGAGAAATAACCAAAAATAACCAAATTAACTAATGTCATGCATATTCTTTACATTTTCACCACCCGAAAGAAAGACACAAAGCACTTTTGGATCTTTCCTATGAGCCAGCCTGCTGTTACACGAAGAAAATAAGCACAAAATGACAAACTCTTAAAGACCCCACTAGAGAAAACATGAAAGAACCAAGAGGGTTCCTCTGCAACTGTTTTCATTAATGAAAGTTAACTAGAGCCTAAAAAGGAACGGACTAAAAAAATTAACAGAACTACCAGAAAGCCAAAAAATTGAGCTTCTGATACATATCCGCAACTAGGTTCCTAAAATGATCATTGACTGAAATTGTTTTGACTAGCTAAATGAATTGTTAGAGGAAGAATCATAACCAGAAGCTGCTGCTGTTGCATGTTCAGGCTGCAGCCATATAGATTGACTCAACGATACCTTCTTCAACCTCCATAGCTGGTAGCTCATTGAGATCAAATTCCAAATTCCTTCTACCAGTCTGACTAGCTTCTCCTGGAGATGTTGCTTGACTGGATTGAGCTTTGGCTTCTCCTTCTGGGGATGTGACTTGACTGGATTGCATTTCCACAGTGCCATTCCAATGACACCTCTTGTGACCCCCTAGCGCCTGACCAGTTGGGAAGGTTCTGTCACAAATCTTGCATTGGTGTGTGGTTGCTCCTAGTACAGCTTCTTCATCCATTTGAGTAGTAGTAGTAGTGGGGTTGGCATAATGTCCATAATTCTCAGCAGTTGAGTCATCTGCTGACACAGATTCATCCAAAGTCTGTTGTTGTATGTACTTCACTTTGTTGTGGCTGGACCTATGACCACCCAAAGCTTGGTGGGTTGGGAATGATCTATTACAAAGACTGCATATGTATCGATTGGGTGTCACAGAATCAACTTGTTTATGACTTTGATCACCACCAAGTGCTTCCAACTCTACTAATTTAACCTTCCTTGTTTTCCTCCTATTGCTCATCATCATCGTCTCCCCCACAGTTTTATCAGCAGAATCAAGCTCACTACTGTCATTAAAGTTGTGTCCATAGTATTCTCTAGGCGATTCTTCTTCATACCCAAATAAATTCCATCTCATATTCAGTGGTACCTCTAGAGCAGTTTCTTCTACCACAGGCTTTCCTTTCCCTATGGCCTCAATCTTATTGTGTAGAACTTCGCCGCTGCTGCTTCGACCTTCATCAATCCTTAGCTTCTTCCTTGCGTCCATCATTGAATTGCAGTAGTAAGTGGACCCAGACATATTAGATGCTTGCCTAGGATCAACATTAGCCAGCGTCATAAGACCAAACACAGCATCCACATCTATATCAAGCGGAAGACCAGAATCATTAGGTGAATCAGTGCTTTTACGGCCTCTCTTACCGGTCACCCTCCAACTGGATAAAGACTCTGATAAATCAACAAAAAACTCGGACGTTGCAGTGATTGCAGGGAAAGTATCAAGCTTTTCATCAGATAGTGTAGATGAGGAGCTGCAATTGTTGTAATATTTGTGGTCAGTTGGAGTAGTTGGTGGTTGAATTCCCCTCCAATCCCTTTCAGGGTGAGATCTCATGTGGCCAAACAAGGATTTCATGGACAAGAAGGTCTTCTTACAAACGTAGCAAGTGGGTTCACCTTCTTCCGTAATAGAAAAGCTATCATTGGTCTTGGCAATAATATCACGAGTAGTATTAGCACTAGTGGTGTTTGCATTATTCAACTTTTCAAGGAGCTCTTTGTTTCTGGCTTGAACATGCATTCTCATGTGACCACCGAGGGCTTTACCAGAGCCAAAGCCTCTGTTACAAATATTGCAGATGCGAGTAGTAGGAGACGGAGACGGAGACGACTCTTCTTTTGGAGGAGGAGGAGGATGTTGTTGTAGAAAAGACTCGGTATTTGGATGCTTGAGCTTGAGGAGCTTGAAGCAAAGCCTCCGGTTTTTCTCAGCCGAAACCTTATTATCGTTCTTCTCCTCCTCCTCCTCCTCCTTCTTCAAAACCCTTGCTGTGCCCACGTCGTCTTTCTCCAGATCATCACCGTGAATCTGACTTTCTTGATTATTATCCATTAGCTCAACAAAAGAATGATATGCACAAGACCCAGCTGAGCTCTCTCTCTCGCTCTCTCTCTCTCTCTGAGCGGTGTTGGGATAGTGATGGTGATTGTGTGATAACAAAAAATAAAAATAGGGGAGAGAGAGACTATTGAAAAAAAGGGTACTCTCAGGGTACGACTCCAAGAAGAAGAAGTAGAAAAACAAAAACAATTCAGATGAAAAAGGATTGGGATAGCTTAAGTAACCCCAAAAGAAAACCGACTTTCTTTTCTTCTTCTTTTTTTTTTTTTTTTTGGTTGAAGGGTTTTGTTTTTCCTAGAAGGATCCGAGGACCCACCTAAGGAAATCGAGCTCACAAATCAGAAAAATAAGAAATTCAGCTCAAAATATCAATTTGGTATTGGTAGGGGAATTATCAAAAAAAAAAAAAAAAAAAAGAAGAAGAAGAAGAAGAAGAAGAGAGAAAGACGGGAAGGGAAGGCAAGGGAAGGGTTTGGGTAAAAGTATTGAAGTTGGAAAAATAGAGTGAGAGACAGTATTGTTTTGTATTGTGAGTGTGAGTGTGAGTGTGAGTGAATGTCAGCAGACTCAGCAGCACGTTCCTCGTCGCTTTGCCTCTTATTCCGTTCTTTCAGAATCTCCCCCCACCTCCCATAAATAAATACTCCTCTTCCTCTATATACCCCCCAAACCAAAACCCTCTCTTGACTTTTGCCTCTTATATGATTATTATTATTATGAGTCACACTTATTCGCACCTCCACCACCCCTTAACTCTCCTACTAGTGCTGCCACTTTCTCCTATTACCTAGCTCCTACCTCCTTACTCCTTACTCCTTATTTCTTTTTTCAATATGTATGGAGAATATGTTTTTCTTCATTTTTTATTATCAAATATTTAGTTATATATGATTAGTGCATAAAATAAATTTTGTTAAGAAAAAGAGTTTGTTTATTTTTTTCAATAGGTCTATGACAGAACTTTTTGTGATGGGTAATAAACCATAAAAAGTGATTGTGAAAATTATGAAAAAAAAAAAAAAAACATTTATTTTACCTTTTATTTTTATTTTGATTTTACTTGAGAACTACGGCAAGTACCTAGAATCTCCATCTGCAAATATACGCATTAAATACCCTAGATTTTCTGAAGAAGGAAAAAAAAAAAACTTAATTATATTTCTTTTTTCTGAAGGTTTATTTTGTTAGGTTATAGTAGTAGCACTAGCATATAGCCATATAGTGTTGGGATTGAAATTTGGAGGAGAAAAATAAGGAGTCGGAATTGTATTCTATAAAAAGGCGATTGGTGTTTTAATAAAACCCGTGCTTATCGGTATCTCTATTCATTACTATCCATTTTAATTCCCCTCTAATTTCGCTATTAACAAATACTAGCAAACAACTGTACAAACTTTGTACAAATACTACAAAGGTAGGAAATTTCCACAGCCTCTTTAATCTTTATCTTTATTATATAAGCTACTTGATTCACACGCTACTGTTTCTTAACCTTTTCAACCTCTCTCTCTCTCTCTCTCACATTCTTCTTTTTCCAGTTTTGCCCCCAAGAGTCTAAGGCTGCATTTTTGTTTTATTTTGGCAACATTGTGCTGTGCATTTTCCTATCCTAGGTACATCATCATCTAATTGATAGATATTAACAAGTTCAACACTTAACAATTAGTTAAACATTATACAAACTAATAGTCTAAAAGAAAGACTTTGCAAATATCACAAAGGAAAAAAAAAATCTTGGCAAACCCTTATTTGGTCATATATATGCATGAAATTATATTTATTGACAGTGACACCATCATGTAAATATTTATTATTGGTTTGGGATAATAAATAGTACCATTTTTTTTAATTTCATGTAATGTCTGAGTTTAAAATTTCATGACTCATAAAAAAGACAGGTCATTGACAAAACAAAAAAATGAGAATGGTACCAGATGAAATACATCTTAGCTTATCATGCCATCTATTTATTAAGATGACTTCATCACGTTTCTACCTTTTAGATTCTGATTGAATGAAATATATTAAATTTAGTTTCTATTTTGTCTTATATATAACAATAATAAGACCTTCTTACCTTTTTTTTTTTTTTTTTGAGATACGTGTTTATAAGCATGCTACTTATTTGTCAAACCATGCTTCTTCTTTTTTTCAATTACAACAAAAATAAGGATATTGTCATAGAGCTTTTATAATCCTTTATTATATTCTGAACTTTGGCATGCTGCCATTAAATAATATTCTCTATTAATAAGCAAATTATCTATTTTAAATAAGAGGGAAAGACAACTAAAAACCCTTATAGATGTTGCTACATATTGTTATTGGATAAGTAATAATTATCTTTCTTTGTGAAAGTTCCATATATTCAAATACATTTTTATTAGATAAGAAGTTACATATCAGATTATAGGATAAGAAGAAATTTCATATCAAATTATGAGTTGTTGTCCATGAAACTGTTGATAAGAATGAAAATAAAATTGAGAAGGAAAATCAAACTAGTTTATGATGTCATCATTCTTTGCCGGCTCAATCAAGTTATTAAACACCTTTCACCACTTATAATTCCAATCGAATTAATAAGATTGGACAACCAAGAAATAAAATTGAAAACAAAAACTCAATTGTCCATTTACATTACAAGTCGGACCTTACTCAATTAGTCTTAAAGTATTACATTACAACATTATTAAGAATTTAAGACATTGCTCTTAAACGTTAGGCTCTCTCTCTCTCTCTCTCTCTCTCCATAAGGATTTTTAATTTTTGAAAAATTACATTTTACCACCCTAAACTATACCTCAAATACATTTTACATTTTAATTTTTCAAAATGCACGATTAACACCCTAAACTATAACATGTGTTATACTTTGCACACTGCCATTAATTTTGCCGTTATTTTGGACGACACGCCACGTAAAAGGACCTGTGGGGCCAAGTAATCCCACGACCCAGCCCACTTCATTCCTGGGCCGAAGGCCCGAGCCGAGAAGACATCCAAGTCCGAGGATTACCTCATCATCGGAAGTCCGAGAGTTTAAGGAACATGCTCGCAGCAAGCTGTCATCTCCACACTAAACGCACCTGACAACCAGGGGCGGAGCCAGGATTTTTTGTTTGGGGGGGCCAAATTTTTTTACTAATATATTAGTCTTGAGTCAAGATAAACAATCACACACATGCGTAAACGTACATACACAAATATAAACATTAATATTTTGATACTAGAGTAAGTCATGATTTATAAATATATTGTGAATAAAATTAATAACTTCCACATATGTATATTCGCAAGATAATTTTTTAGCAAAATTTATTATCTTTTAAACTCCAATACTATACAAAGATATTAAACATGTACAAAAAACGAATTAGAAAAAACAAAAACTATCTTGTCTCTATAACTTCTAGACTAATTGACAAATTATATTAGTTTTTAAGAGTATCATTGGACTAACTCAAACATTTGGGGGGGGCCAACTTGTACAAAAACAGTCTAGTTTGATATTAAACATGTATAAAAAACGAATTAAAAAAACAAAAACTACCTTATCTTTATAACTACTAGACTAATTGATAAATTCTATTGGTTTTTAAGAGTATCATTGGACTAACTCAAACATTTGGGGGGGCAAACTTCTATTTTTGTGGCTAAATATCTAGATTTTTAATACTTACACATAATAAAAAATAATTTTTTTAAATTTTGGGGGGGCCATGGCCCCCACAAGCCTTGCTATAGCTCCGCCCCTGCTGACAACCGCCCTGGCCGCATTAATGAGGAAAGGACTTTCACCAGTGTCGCCTTGGTTGCCGCGACTCCCAAAGAGACTGGGAAGGCGGCTGATGGGACAAGCACCTGAGCGAAGGTCATGATCACTCAACAAGTGTAGGGCTAGGATTGGTTGGGCAAGGGGAATATAATGTAAGGGAATCCTTTCTGAGAAAGGGGGGGACGGTAATAATTTACAGGTTCTGGGAGAACTTGATGGTTGGTAGAGAAGAAGAAAGGAAAAGAGAGAAAACAGGGCAAGAGCCTCCTCGGCCCATGGCCGAGGAGCCCATCCCATTTGTAAACTGTGCTAAATCTATTTCTTTAAATAAAAGAGACCGGAGTTCACGCCACTCGAGCGCCGGCCGGCGCCTAGACTTTCGACCCACTCTCTATAAATTCATTGCGGGGTTCGTTGGGCTTTTGACCCGTGTCCATTGGGCTTGGGCAACCAAAAACCCAGTCCCTACAATTGGCGCCGTCTGTGGGAAGGATTAGTGCACCGGTTGGCGCAACAGGCGACTGTTCTAAACAACCATTCCATGGAGGATCGGCGATGATGCAAAAAAAACTATCAAAAAGAAGAACATTGCGGAAAGATAAAAGCTTGAAGATAAGAGATTCAACAGTAAAAAGAAAAGTACTTGATATTATTCAAAAAAAAAGTCACAGATTACAATCAGAGGCTTAGGCAGGCTTGTTTTACAACTGTTCCTACCAGCTAGTCCTACAATCAGAGGCCCAGGCGGACCCAACCTAAAACTAGCTAGAGGGAGATGTCAACTCGTCCCCTTATTGGCATAAAGAGAATGGGAGAAAGAGAATGGGAGAGCTTGACAATACGGGGGCGGAGGGGGGCTAAGAGCTTGAACAAAGCGAGGAGCAGATACAGGGGCTCCGGGACGCCCTCCCCCATGATGTTCCCTTGATTCTCTCCAACCTCCACGAGCGTTGGCCTTTGGTGACGGCAACACTCGGGCGCCGCACATAATGAGAGTTCGCATGTCTCCTCCGTCGGGGGTGCGCTCTGAGGAGGGACGTTAGGTACTTCAACAATATCCCTCCGGGCCACCGTGCATGGCGCCATCGGGGTTACGCCTAGATTCTGCCGCACCGAAAGCCCAGTGGGGGCTACGACCACAACGGCTCTTGACACGGATGTTCTCATGTCCGTCCAAAGCCGCCCCATATCGCCTAACTCCGGTCACAATTCCGGCGGGGTTGTTAAAGGGGCATGGGGAGTTGAAGGGGTATCTTCTTTCTGGTTGGGTTGAGAAGTTCATGGAATGAAGAGAAACCATTCCCCCAGGGGACCTTATATAGGGGATGAAGGTAGGTGGGAATTAAATCCACGCAGAATTCGAAAAGCTGGTTAACGAAGCGTTGGATGGTAATAACGCGGCCAGATTCCAAGGGAGCCGCAAACCGTTGTGCTTATGAGGATTTACGAGGCCATTAATGAAGGCACGTCTCGCGCACCGAAGCGTCAGGCGCGGAACACGAACGGCCAAGGGACGCTTCGCAAATGAGAGAGATGAATGCTCGAGATGGAGATGAGGTCAATGCCACGTGTAAGATCATGATCCGTCCGAAGGTGGAATCGTCCCCAGTAAAGCAAACCGAGGACAAACCCCTACTTCCAGAGGCCAAGCGTTAGACAGAACCAAGGCACTGCATGGTCCTCGGACTCAGGTCTATGGGGAAACTAACCGCTCCAAGATGCTCAGCGCTAGGCAGCAACTGTACCTGGGTCTTGTCTGGTCCTCGGACCCAAGCCTATGGGGAGCTAGCCACTTATCTTGAAGGCAGCAACTGTACCTGGGTCTTGTATGGTCCTCGGACTCAAGCCTATGGGGAGCTAGCCACTTATCTTGAAGGCAGCAACTGTACCTGGGTCTTGTATGGTCCTTGGACCCAAGCCTATGGGGAGCTAGCCACTTATCTTGAAGGCAGCAACTGTACCTGGGTCTTGTATGGTCCTCGGACCCAAGCCTATGGGGAGCTAGCCACTTATCTGGAAGGCAGCAACTGTACCTGGGTCTTGTATGGTCCTCGGACCCAAGCCTATGGGGAGCTAGCCACTTATCTTGAAGGCAGCAACTGTACCTGGGTCTTGTATGGTCCTCGGACCCAAGCCTATGGGGAGCTAGCCACTTATCTTGAAGGCAGCAACTGTACCTGGGTCTTGTATGGTCCTCGGACCCAAGCCTATGGGGAGCTAGCCACTTATCTGGAAGGCAGCAACTGTACCTGGGTCTTGTATGGTCCTCGGACCCAAGCCTATGGGGAGCTAGCCACTTATCTGGAAGGCAGCAACTGTACCTGGGTCTTGTATGGTCCTCGGACCCAAGCCTATGGGAAGCTAGCCACTTATCTTGAAGGCAGCAACTGTACCTGGGTCTTGTATGGTCCTCGGACCCAAGCCTATGGGGAGCTAGCCACTTATCTTGAAGGCAGCAACTGTACCTGGGTCTTGTATGGTCCTCGGACCCAAGCCTATGGGGAGCTAGCCACTTATCTTGAAGGCAGCAACTGTACCTGGGTCTTGCGTGGTCCTCGGACCCAAGCCTATGGGGAGCTAGCCACTTATCTTGAAGGCAGCAACTGTACCTGGGCCTTGCGTGGTCCTCGGACCCAAGCCTATGGGGAGCTAGCCACTTATCTCGAAGACAGCAACCGAACCAAGGCACTGCATGGTCCTCGGACTCAGGCTCACGGGGAAGCTAAATACTTCAGATGAACCTAAGGGTTAGGCAGAACCACGGCTCTGCTCGGTCCTCGGACTCAGGCTCACGGGGAAACCAACCACCTTAGATGATCCTAAGAGTTAGACAGAACCAAGGCACTGCATGGTCCCAGGACTCAGGCCTATGGGGAAACTAACTCCTTCAGAGGATTCCAGGTGTTGGACAGAACCAAAAGCGCTGCATGATCCCAGGACTCAGACCTATGGGGAAACTAACTACTTCAGAGGATTCTAAGTGTTAGCCAGAACCCAAAGCACTGTACGGTCCTCGGACTCAGGCTTGTGGGGAAGTCAATCACATCAAGGAGAACCTAAGTGTCAACCTAAAGAATTTTCTACCCAGCCCTTAGGGAAAGATGGGCCCACTCGAGCATACATGCCCTCGCTGCAACAATTGATGCCGCGACTGGCCGAGGTGCAATTAAAGATAAAATTACACAAGTAAAGAAAGAACGAATAACGTGCAAGTAAGCAAACAACCACAACAAACAGGAAAGAAATAAAACTCGCATTCCATTAAGTTCACAAATATTACATGGTGAGTACCACATTACAGTCACAAAGCAAAAAGAAAAAAGAAGAAAATACAAAGGACCAGGAAGACAACAGGGTCGGAGGGCCTGCCCCACTCACTTATACTCCTCCCTCAGCTGGGGGCTGGACCATAGCAGCATCAAGACTTTCTGAGCTTTGGCCAGAGGGGACGGCCTGCGAAGGCGAAGCAGGAATAGCTGCCTCCTCAGCAGCGGGAGCTCCAGCTCCAGCGCCAGACTTCACAGCCTCCTGGGGCGCCTCCCCAACGGGGTCCTCACCCGATTCTGCCACCTTGGAAGGGTCACTTCCTTGGGCGGGCTCAGCCACGGGCTCAGCAGTTGATGTGTCCTCACCCGTAGCAGTGCCGGTTTCCTCCACAGCCTCCTCGGCCTCAGTGCCACTTGGAGCCGCCTCGCGGATGGCAGGAGGGTAGTACACATTCTCCTCCTTCCACAAGTCGGATGAGGCCTCGACCCCAGCCTGCCTGAGAGCTTCCCTCCAAACCTCGGCAGAGTAGCGGCTGCACAACCCGGGGACTTCAGACCTAAATGTTGCTGCTGTCTCTTCCATCCCCGCGGCGTAAGCCTCCTCCTCGGCTTCCTTCATAGCGGCCAGGGCTTCCTTCCTGCCATGGTCAGCCTCAAACTTGGCCCTTACGGCCTCGTCCCTCGCCCACTCGGCTGCATTCTTGTCCGACTCGGCGGCAGCCACTTTCTTGGGCAAATCTGCAAGCAACCCCTTTGCAGTCTTCAGCTGCTCCTCCGCCTCAGCCAGGCGCTTCGAGTAATCCTCGGCCTGCTTCTGAAAACCGGCGAGACCGGACAGGGCAGTGTCCCGGGCACTGGTCATCGCACTCAACTCCTCCCGGGCCTTGGATAGATCAGCCTCAGAGTGCTTAAGAACCTGGGTGGCCTCCAGACGTTTTTCGCGCTCCACCTCCATGGCTTTCCCCTGGTCACGGGCCACGTCCTCCAACCTATAAGTAGCCTGAACGGCCTGTCCAACAAAACAAATACGCCATAAGCTGAGACCAAAAAGCGGAAAGGAAGAGCTACAACTAGGAAAAGTCACAAGTATTGAGGGGCTTACCATCCCCAAGTACCGCTTGAGGCAGAGGAAGACCTCCCTGCTCCTCATAGTCGCCAGCTCTGCCATGTCGGCTGGGAGTAACAGGCACCTCTCCACCGCGTCGGCCACGTATGTGCCCTCGCCCTCGTTGAAATCTCTGAGGGAGGAGTCTTCCCTCAGCGGCGCCCCGCGGAGCATGGGGGCAGGAAGCCAGGCCTGAGGCTCGGGCTGGTCGTCGACCTGTTTGTCCTGGCCTCGGGAGCCTATCTTCAACTGTTTGGACGGCCGCCGATCATCACCCTCCTCCCGTGGGGACTCGGACCTCTCCTCAACTGGCCTCTTGCCCTTATCCTTCTTCTGCTTGGGATCAGAGGGCTCACGTCTGGAAGGCAGACTCGTCTTGGGCAGAGAGGGAGGAAGCCCTGATTGGGTAGAAGCCGACTTGCCCTGGGCAGAACGAGTTTTTGGAGGAGGAGGAGGGAGCTCCGGCTTAGATTTCTCCGGCTGGCCTTCGATCAGTTCCGCCAAGCTAACTTGCGGCTTCTTCTTGTAGCCCATTTTCTGCCGAGAAGAGGACTTGGACGCTGAGAAATCCGCTTCGGTCAGACGAGGGTCACCCAAATCTCCTGGAGGGTCCTCGGACTGGTGAGCTTGATCAAACACGCTAAATTCGTCCTCGGCGGGGCCAAAATCAGCAACCTCCACTTCCCTCTCAGGGCCTACTTCGGCGGGTTCCGAGATTCTAAGGGAGGAGGAGGGACCCGCAGGTATTGCGCCTTCTGATGTGGAGGGCACCTCAGGGAACCGAAACCCGTCCTCGGTCACAGTTATCTTCCGAAGCCGAGGATCCTTCGCTCTGATCACGTGCTTCGGCGCCGCAAATGACTTGTGAGCCGGGTCGTATTTCAAAATTTCGTGAGCGGCCCTAACCTGATTATCGGCGTCGTTCACAAAAACCTCTGCCCTCAGCGCCTTTTGCAAGTCTTCCCGGTTGATTAGGCTGAAGTGGCGCGTGAAGGCGTGCGGATCTCCAAGAGGAAACACATTCACATTAGAAACCAAACAGTGCAAGAAAGAGGGACGAGAGAAAAGATGGAACTGATTAGGGTCCTAGAACTCTCTCTCTCTCCATTTTCCCACTGCCCACCTGGGGTCCCCTCCGTCGTCGGGCAGTGAAGGCCATCATGCCACTCTCCGGACACGATGAGGAAGTCTTTGTTCAACCCCTTGCTGGACTCAGGGAGACACTGAATGAGCCGGACTCTGTCATCCCTGGTCTTCAGATAGTAGGTTTCGCCCTTCAGGCACTGGAGATTATAGCACCAGTTGACGTCATGGTGGGTCAATCTCAGGCCCATCTTTTCATTTAGGGCATCCACACAGCCCAGGACCCTAAAGACGTTGATGGCACACTGAGTGGGGGCTAGCCGGAAGTGCATCAGATAGTCCCTCATCACCGGACCCATGGGAATCCTCATGCCACCTTCAACGAAGGCAACGATGGGAATCACTATCTCACCCTCCTGCCTCCGAAAGTGCCACTCACCCTCCGCACAATACCTCAAGCCCACATTGGCCGGTATCTTGTAGTCGGCGATGAATTTCTCCATCGCCTCCTCAGTGAAGACATACTTCTTAAAAATACCCATCCCAAATGAAGCCTAAACGAGCTAAGAGGGAGCAAACGAAAAAGAGGCAAAGATGGAAAAGGAGAAAGTTCAAAGGGAGATAGAGTGACTTACAGAAAGGTGTAGAAGCTCCTCGGACAGGTCTTTTATGCTGGAGATGTAGACTCTTGAGTGCAAAGAAGCAGAGGAACCGGACTTTCAAATGGGTATTTATACCCTAAAATCAAGGAACAGAGCGGGTTTTTCCACCCCCAACCGTTAGGCAAATCCCCACCGTTGGATTGACATCCTCCCGTTGAACGTGGGGAGCACAAAGCCGTCAGGATTTAATGAAGGGCACGTTGCGCCCTTCAAGGCATCGGTAACGCTTCTGAGGCTGGCGAAAAGACTCCAGTACCCCCAGAGGGCCAAACTCAACGGTACATGACGCGTGCCCGAGGACATCAAAATCCTCCTCTCCGCCCGAGGACGCGGACAGCAAAATTTTGAGGGGCTATTGTGGGGCCAAATAATCCCACGGCCCAGCCCACTTCATTCCTGGGCCGAAGGCTTGAGCCGAGGAGACATCCAAGTCCGAGGATGACCTCATCATTGGACGTCCGAGAGTTTAAGGAACATGCTCGCAGCAAGCTGTCATCTCCACACTAAACGCACCTGACAACCGCCCTGGCCGCATTAATGAGGAAAGGACCTTCACCAGTGTCGCCTTGGTTGCCGCGACTCCCAAAGAGACTGGGAAGGCGGCTGATGGGACAAGCACCTGAGCGAAGGTCATGATCACTCAACAAGTGTAGGGCTAGGATTGGTTGGGCAAGGGGAATATAATGTAAGGGAATCCTTTCTGAGAAAGGGGGGATGGTAATAATTTACAGGTTCTGGGAGAACTTGATGGTTGGTAGAGAAGAAAAAAGGAAAAGAGAGAAAACAGGGCAAGAGCCTCCTCGGCCCATGGCCGAGGAGCCCATCCCATTTGTAAACTGTTTTAAGTCTTTTTCTTTAAATAAAAGAGACCGGAGTTCACGCCACTCGAGCGCCGGCCGGCGCCTAGACCTTCGACCCACTCTCTATAAATTCATTGCGGGGTTCGTTGGGCTTTTGACCCGTGTCCATTGGGCTTGGGCAACCAAAAACCCAGTCCCTACAGGACCCAACTAGCTCTCTTCGCAATCTCATCAAAACAAATGAGAAATTATATTTTATCACTATAAAATGTAAACTATACTCTTGATTACACTTTACACCCTTAAGCTTTGGTTATCTATCCAAGATAATGGCAAAATTGATGGCAGGCAAAATATAACATGAGTTATAGTTTAGAGTGTTAACTGTGCATTCTAAAAGTTTATGGTGTAAAATGTAATTTGTGGCATAGTTTAGGATGAAAAAGTGCAATTACCCCTTTAATTTTTTATCCCCTTAAAAGGAGCAGATGATTTGAACACTGGTTCTCATTATTAAGAAAACTTAGGTATAATTCTCTATGTGCAGTATCTAAGATTCTCCAATTAAATTCAACTATATCATTACATTGAGCATTGAATTACATCTCTGTAGGAGCCACAAAAATGCAAAGCCCACTTAGAGTAGTGGAATCAAATTCTTTAGGCCTGGTGCAATTAATTTGTTAAGGTATGGGCTTGCAAGGTCAACTTTGGTGCGTAATTATGATTCAGCTATAGGGTCAATGGAGTTAGTGCTTTAAAGATAGCTAAAGAAACACAACAGTAGAGAAATAACGCTTCCTCGGGTCTGGCTGAGGAGGTGATGTGCATAAAAAATGTTTAAGTGTTTAATACAAAGTCCTGCTCTTCAGTTTCTATCCTTTTCTTTTAGGTTTCATCCCCTTTCTTGGAGGTATTCCTTTCCTTTATATAGTCCTTAGGATTGCATCCTAACCCTCCACTTGTACAGCCAGGGTCCTTCCTTTGAATGCTTGTCCCATTAGAGCTGTGCTGGAGGTGGTAAACTATACTACAAGCTGTAAGACCACTGTTCAAGGGTCACTCATTCATTAATGTGGCCATCTGAGTTGGTACGGTGCATTAAATGCAGAGGTGATGGCTACTTTATCTATATATTTCTTCTGTTCTTTACTCACTTGTCTCTTCCTCCTCTCTCAGTTTTTTGTCTTGTAGCACCATCGGCTTGCTTGAGAATTCCTGAGGGATGCTTGCTCCTTAGGATCCTCGGGGGGTTAGCCTCTTTATCTTTCCTCCTCAGGCTCAAGCCTGCAAGTTAGGCCAGGATCAGATGTGTTTATGGCCCTTTTTTCCTCCTTGGGCTGGGCCCATAGTTCCTATTCCATACTCAGTTCCTCCCCTCCCACAATCTCCATTAGAAACATAAAAACGTACCAATTGAGTTTCTAAATGATAATAAAAAAAAAAGGGTAATTGTCACACATTTCTTAAAAGAGTGTGTTGTGTGTAATATAACTTGCTCCACCTATAGTTTTAAAAACTGGATTGGCTGGATTAAATGAGAACTGGACCCTAGTTGGGTCCAGTAATAACCTAGTAAAAATCAGGAATCGGACCGGACCTAATTTCGATTCTTTGACTGTTCTGGCTTTCAAAACTATGATTTCATCATTCTTTAAAAGTTATCATGACTTTTAAATAAAGTTTGTGGTATGCCTTTATGTTAGAAACTCTTTACCTCTCACTTGCATGTGTTTTTCTCTCAAAAAAGAGTTATAAGACTCTTAGTTCAATTTAATCTATTTAGAAAAGAGATATCATTGCTTGTTGTATTGATCAACACAACCGCTTAGTTTAATTCATGGAAAAATGCCACTAAACCCAAACGCCACGAGCCCTCACTAAAACTGTCTAGTCTACAACCTTCAACGTTGATATATTTTTATCTTCATTTTAGGGTATATTTAAATACCGCTTATTATTGAAAACTGAAAACACTATAGCAAAATAATTTTTAAATATGTAAATAGTGTCGTAGGACCCAGTTTTAATGAAAATTTTGCTGAAAAAAGTATTTATGAGTCTCATGAACAGTGCATGAAACTCACCATTCAAAAACGCATCATTGAGAAACGCGCAAAACGCGCTTCCCAAACGGGCACTTAATATTAACATGGATGGAGGTGATTAGATGGCTAACAACTGAGTTTGGACATTTTACCCCATTATTATACAACTTTTATAAAATTAGGGAGTGATTGACGGTGGGGTAGTATAACCCCCTTTTCTTTTCTTTTTTTTCCTTTTTGCCCCCAACAAAAAGAAGTTCTTATATATGTAAGAACCCTACTTCTTTCTTTTTTGGTTTATATGCCCACCGAAATTTTGATGGCCTTTAATTCTTATGAAACAGCACTGCAGCTTGGTTTTATTTTATGTAAAGGAGATAAGTGAAATGGATTTACTAGTACAACCTTACCAAACGTTTTTTTTTTTTCGTCTCCACAAAGTAAGTTACTCCTATGCTACAAATGAAATTTGTTATAGTAATATTCACAAACATACGTGATAAGTCCAAAAATAGTCTTTTTTTTTTTTTTTTTCCTGAGAAACAACTGGATATAAATATATGTAACAGTTTTTAGTTTCCATTTTTTTTTTTTTTTAATGATTTGGTTACAACAATACAGATGGAAGAATGAGAATTTAACGCATACGTTTCCATTAAAAACATCACAATATAAGTTACAATTTTATGGCCATAACTACTGTAAACAACGCACTATATTCCATGTCTCTTCACAATTTCACCGGACAATTCAAGTACCCTGGCCATATAATCTTCTTGTTCTTCTATTTTTTTGAAAACTTTACCATATGATCAAAGTTCGTTAAAATATATATATATATATATATATATTTTTTTTTTTTTTAAAAAACAAGAAAGAGAAAATATAGCGATGCAATGTAAAATACCAATTTGTCAAACTCAATGAGGATATAATGAAAAGCTTGTGTACCAATCTCCCGCTTGTTGTAATAAGTAAGCAAAAAAGAATAGAAAACGAGTCTTAAAAAACATTTTGTTGGTAAATCAATTACATGAGGTGGGGTGATATATCATATATCACTCAAAGCATAAATAATATATTCACGCTCACGCCATGTTTGTATAATACTTTTGTAGAAAGCATTTGTTTTGCATTACATTTTCTTTTCATAATATTAAATTGAAGAAATTTATGAAATTAGAGAAGTTTAATTCAATACTCAGTCCAACCGATCCATGTACAAAATAAAAAGGTTCCATTTCGTAGAACTACTAATTACATCAGAGGGAACGTAAGGATCTGTATCTGGATTCTTACTTATACTGATCAATTTTTGGCCTACTAATTTGGTATGGTCCCAAAATTACTCCTTCATCACGGTATATAAAAAAAATGTTAGCGTAATTTCAAAGAAAGTAAGAACATTAAGAGTTTTTCAAAATTGAAGTGTTTAGCTACATAAATAAAATGTCGAGATCAGAGATCTTTACTTGGTCATCTTTTCCATAATAGAAGTGGACATTTAATTCTAATGGGATACAGTTGTGAACTTCTAGATTACAATGTTGTACAAAATGTACATGCTTATTTTGTGTATCTCATATGTTGTCATTGTAAATAGTAAATACATGACCATTTGTGTTATTATTAATTGATTGATTTGATTAAAAAATATATTCCAAAATTTACCTCATTTTTGTAGAAGCTTCCATCTTATTATAATAAGAATTATTAAGTTAAAAAATAATACAATAAGTGATAATCAAATTCTTAAAAAAGATTGTAAATAAAATTACCAACCAATCATCTCTTTAAAATTGTGCAAAAATTAGACACTGGGTACGACTACCCTCTTTGATAAAGTGAAGATAGAAAATTTAAACCCATATTCTGTTTCTCGGAAAATCAGGCAATACCACAGAGCCATTGGCATCTTATTATAATAACATTGGTCGTATAAAGCATTTTATAATTGCTAACGGACGGTCCAGTTACCATATAAAAATGGTTTATTGGTACAATAGGTCCAAAACACTCTGAACAAAGACAATCGGGATGTTGTGAATTTTGCAGACAAAATGACACCTTCCCAAAAGGCAACAAAAACAGTTAAGAGCTGCCTTTTTGGGTCCAAAACTCCAAAGGCTACTAGCCATAAAGAGTGATGAGACGACACCTTTAGAAGACAGACAGACATTTGGGTAATCCTACAGAAAGCTCCACCTCCCTCTTGTGTTAATAAAAATCACAATTTGAGAACAAAAAAGCCCAAGGAAACACAACATATTTGGTTGATGCAGCAAGGTACTATCTTTATGAGGCTGTAGCTGGCTGCCAAACCACAATGATTTCAAGGAAAAGATGGGTTAAGGGTCTGCTTGGAGAATATATCTCTTGTATCAATTGTACCAAGTCATCCATGTAACATTTTAACAAGCGAATACCCCATCAGAAGTTGGTGGACTCAATTATGACAGGAGTATAAAATTGAACCACTCATTGGGTTGTTGCATGAGTGGCTTGGTAGTATAACCGTTATAAGAGATACTTTCTCCTTGGATTATTACACTAGTGAGTAGTGACTAAGTACAACTGTTATTAGATTGACTTTCTTCCGTGATTGAATTGGAGAATTAGGTACAAAAGAGAAGCAAAGATTGCAGTGAGAAAGATGTGAAGGGGTCTAGATGGGTTCGAGTTAAGTGTTGTGGAACTACAGATCTGAAGTTCCAATCTTTAAACGTTTAACACAATTCTTTTACTAGTAGCAATTCCAAACCAAGTAGGGTGATGAAAATTGTGTTCCACCAAATCAAAATTTATGATAAATATTGCCAGTTATGTTACAGAGCTGCCCTCTTTGATATCCCACGGTTTTGAAAGGTGTGTACTGTGGCGTAGTCTTTGTAAAGAAATATAGAGGGAAATTGGAAAAGATGAACAAACAACTACAACAACACAAGCTGAGAGGAGAATGCAGTCCTAAAAAATGGGTGGTAATATGACATAAGATGGAGACTAATGAGGTGTTGAATCGTAGGAAGATTTATACTCCAACATTTCTGTCCTGTATCTCTCCTTGTCTCTCAACCCTTTCTCCTGATAAACCTGCATGGTAGCAACTAAAATGTTTTAGTAGACATATCGAGAGAGATAAAAATTCTCAAGCCACAAAACATACATTTTATCAAAAATTATCATGGAATGACATGCTAAAACGAGAGCATGCAGCAAGCGTGTAAAACTTTTACCAATGTTGTATACTAACCTATAGACATGTCCCTAATTATTAACAAATCCATCCAGCAAGTCAGACATCAGTATAGTCAAAACAGAGAGAGAGACGAAAAAACGATATGTACCTGTTTTTCAGCTTCTGTGAGATTGGTCCAAAGGAGCCCAATCTTCTTGCTAATGGCTTTCTCTTGCCCGTAGTATAAAGGCTTTAGCCTGGCATAATGCTCAGCAAAAAAGAAATTGTACCCACTCCTGTTTGATTTGGGCCGAGAGGGATCACGTAATGCCAACCTGGATCTCTTTCGGCTCCGGCGAGTAGGCTTGGTCAAAGAATAAGAACTCTTAGAAACATTAAGAGGAATATGGTACAAGACACCTTTCAGTTGATCGGCACCCAGGTTTACAGTAACCAGATATCCACTGTCAAATTTTCCATCAATTGTTCCAGTCACCGAACAGCCAGGTGATAGTATTGGAGAAGCTGCATATAAGATAAACAGCATAGATCTTTATTGCAGCAACACATGCTAACATATAACCAACCACTTGAAAACTATATCACATAGGCATAATACTCAAAATGGGAATTGTGATGCAGGGTGTTAACAAATGTAAAAACTTCTCAGAGCAAGTTCTCAAATTTCACAGACAGCTTCCCTATTAAAATTTCTATAGCTGATTGACTTTCTTAATTACAATTTGATGAAGCTAATGCAAAGGGGCATTGTACAAGCTCAATCACTAATAATGAATTTCTGTACTCAACTATTTAACTTGAAATGATGAAAAAAAGAAATTCTACTTCAAAGCTTAAAAGGTTCTCCAAAGAAATTCTAAACTTTGCAAATAAAAGCTAATCTAAAAAACTATTACACTTCAAAGTGCAATCTGGACCGGCAGACATGGGAGGAAAATTACAGAAAAGGAGTGATTTGAATTTGAGCATTGTAACTTGACCATGAAACATGCCCAGCAGTGCCGCACACACTAAAATCAATGCCAAAGGCCATTTCATCAAATATATTAGGCCATCTAATTAAATTCATCATAATTTTTTCAATGCAAAAGTTGTACAACACTTAGAAATAGCATTGTCAGATCTCATGATTCAAAATCAATCATTAAAAAAATTTCAGCATTGTGAGACCTGCTAAATTTAATGTCACAATTATTTGTTGCAACACATCTGAATAAGATTGAATATAACCACCAACAAATATGGCATCAACAAGCTCCTAGAGAAGGCAAAAGAACAAACTGTACTAATTTAATCCTCTATAACTAGTGTCAGAAGTAAGAAATTAAATATGCTATTTAGAAGAGAACCTTAACAAAGACAAATATGAATATTAGTGATATAATCATAACCAACACAATAGAGCCAAACACCAGAAATTGGAAGGTGTACTTGTCCTGACCTGGCAACTCGTTCCTAGCAGTACCTTCCTCAAGTGTAGCTGAGCCATTGACCAGGTTTCTGCTTACAGGATCTGAAAGCATAAAATAATGAAAATAATTACCTAACCCATATGAAAAACTTGAAGCAACTTAATTTGATAAATCAGGAATCGTGCCTATTACCAGACACTGAGTTTGGAGGGACTTTCTTGTGGAAGTAGTAGACCTGCTCGAAGTGATAAAGCAACGATAGATAGTACTTGCGTAAGACAAATGATGCACTGGTGATTGTAGATGGGAAATTGAATGCGACAATTACTTCTTTCCATTTACGATCTCTAATTACCTGCAACAAGTTCAAGAGTATTTTTTTTTTTTTTTTTTTTAAACTCAGAAATAAGAAAATATGAATGTAAAATATCCTCAAGATTAATAAACTATGATATGGATCAAGTTGCACCCATCCAAAAATCTGTATACTAACTTAGGACTGTGATTGGGACAAGTTAAAGTTTCAAGTCATCCCAGCAACACAGTCAGCAGTAAGCATAGCCCCCTTTATCACATTTAAATTTCTTTTGAAAGGAAAATATAAAAATAACAAAAAGGTTTTTTTTTTTTTTTGAGAAACACAAAAAGGAAGTCAGTGCAGGTATTATCAGAAGAAAACCACACTTGACAGCATACTTTGATCAAATCAATGAAATATAAGGTTTTGAACACTGAACATTTTTTTGACACCAGTTTTGTTTCAAATTTAATACTGCAAACAGAATCTAATTACAACACAGGAAAAAAGGAAATATACCTTTTCAAGGCCACCACGAGATGTGACTTCAACAAAGAGGCGATATAGATCTAACCCCTTTCCTCCTACGGTAGGAACCCTATACAAGCAAAAGGCATAGAAGAACATCAATCACTTCCCAATCCATTTTCTGTATTTCCTACACTCTACAATGTGTTCCTAGAAGGTTAGGCAAGCATACAGAAAGGAAACAGGATATGCCGCTAGCAGGTGGGGAGAGGTTTACAATACATAATAGAATCATCACAGAAGAGTATAATAAAACCAATACATATTTAATTATGTTCATCAGTAGACCAAACAATCTTGGAACAGTAAGAGTTTTACAAACTCAACTAGCTTTATATGATTATATCTAATAGCCAATAGTGGTAGGTCCTTTACTTTATTTAAAGAATGAAGGTCGAAATATCATTCATCTAATCACGTTCTTATAGAAGCAAATATTTAGTATCCCATAATTTGTAGCCTATTGTGGATTCACATATTAAAGTTCATGAAAAACACTTCTTCTTTTATATATCTTTCTTCAATGGAAAATTACAAGACCATTTTCCACCATTTCACTAACAGTTGTACACAGCTTTTGGTGGTTTATGCCCAGAGAATAACACCAAGAAGCTGTAGTAAGAGATACAACAAAAGAATTAACCATTTCTTCGCCATGTTGTGAAATCATCAATTTCTAACAATGTTCCAGAACTTGTGCTATAAAAGGGCAGGGAAAAAATATCAACAAAAAAGAGTAAACCACTCATCAAAGGGCAGTCCCACTGTAAGCAGCATCAACCACTCCAATAAAACTCGTTTTTTCTCTTTTCAGAAAAAGAAAACTAGTTTATATATTTTTTGGTTGGGGGGGGGGGTTCATTCAGATATTTAAGGTAAGAGCAGGTCACACTTCCTGAATGGCAGAAAAAGAAAAGAATTTTAAAGGACCAAATTATTCAGCAATTACTAAACTAGAGAGGTCTTTAACACAATCCACAAAGAAGATATAGGATTCCATATAGAACTAATTCAGAACTTTATATTGATTTCTGAATTTGCTCATCTGTAACTATGATGATAACTCAGAGCAATGTAAAGATTGGCACAACATGGCATGAATATTTTTCAAGAGTAGTATTTTTACAAAAATTTCAAACATATGGAAGAGAGAGAGAGAGAGAGAGAGCCATTGGTCCTAATTTCCTATGCAATATCAAAATTACATTTGCCATATCCAAGATGCTGGTACAACATATATATATATATATATATATATATATTAAATCTTAACTAGTCCCTTGAGTTAATTCCCAGTAATTTCAAAAACAAAATATATCTTAATTGTGATGCTTGTCCAATCACAAATCTTCAAAAGTTGGAGATAAGAGGAAAGGGCAACATATTTTGGTCACTAAAGAACTGCAAAATTTTAATACAATAAAAGATCACTATTACATGGCCTAACAGAAAATGGTGCTTGTTCAAACACAGATCTTGAAAATATTAGACATAGGAAAGGGCAACATACTTACAGTCACTAAACAACTTGAAAATTTTAGTACAGTTAGATCTTATATATACTGTACTTCAACATCAAGGGCCATTTTTTTAAAATAGTAATGAGAATCCAACATATACAAATAGATCATGGCAACATGATAAGAGGGCACAATGAGCTTAAAACATACGTCATTAAAAATTGAAACTACATAGCAAAAGCGCAAGAACCCAGTTCATTGACTGAACCAGAAAACAAAAAACCAAGAACCCATCTGAGAAAATAAACAAAAGCAGGACACAAATCAGTTAAAAGGGTATACAGAGAAACAAACTTACACGAATTTGGTTCCAAAGGATTGGTGAAAAGCTTGGAGCTTTTCCCAGAAAAGGTCCAAACTTTGAGCCACTTCCTCATAGGAAACCGTGGCTAAAGGATAAGACTTTGTGGTTGTGGTGACTGATAATTGCCCATTTGAACTCTCAGTGAGAGGCTGTCGTTGTTGTTGAAGCTGAGCTGAAATAACTGAAGGGTTCTCAGTACTTGTTGTTGGTGTTGGTGTATTTGGGTCCTCGGACACATGGTGATAATGGGTCGACATTTTTGGTCACAGAGATATAGGTAAAAGAATCAAAAGATGGATTTTCTACTCCTACCTGAACATACCAATTACCAGCTTATCAAAAATAGATAACAATATTAGATTATTATACGACTATGTATATATAGACTATGATGATAAAACCAAAGTCTTCTTTTTTTTATTTTTTTTAATTGTTGTTGTCTTGTTGATGTTGGGTGTAAAATAAGGAAGACCAGATTGGCTTAAGAAGGGTAAAGTAAGTAAAGATGGTGACTTTTTTATATTGAGCTAATTATTATTATTATTATTCTATCAAAAAAATTATTATTATATTTTTATGGTTGCCAAAATAAAGAGAATAAAGAATTCTGGATTTTTTTTTTCTTTTTTTTGAGAAACCAAGAATTTTGGGCTACACAAAAATAAGAAAGACGTGTTAGATTTCAAGTAGAATAAGCATAAAAGTGAAATGACAGTAAGAAGATTAGCAAGATCCTGATCCTTGACATAAATGACACGTATGGATCAATTAATTGCTTGGTCTGACAGATAAAAAGAACTCATCCCTCTGTTTGAATTATTTGCTCCCTGGCTTCAAAAAAAAAAAATTATTTGCTCCCTCTTTTTTTATTCTTTTTCTTTTTTGGAATTGTGAATTAGGGACTACCGTGTTAGGGGGGATATAGTTGTTGGTATCGTATGACATGCAATACGTATTATGTGTAAAAAATTTTGTATTGTATCGGCATATCGTAAGTATTCATGAATTGTACAATACAGTGTGTGTATCATATGAATCGTATCGTATCGTACGATACATAGACAAATGCTTTAAAATAAGATTTTTTCGTTAAATTTTGTACTTTTATTTGAATCTAACAAGTTGTTAGACTTGTTTTAAACATAAAATTATTAGGGTACTTAATTTAACCTAATAAAGTAACATATTCATAAATTTTTTTTTCTCTCTTTCTTTTACAAAATTTGGACTACACAATATACACTTACACTATACTATGAATAAGATATTAATTGAAAATATAATTATTTTTTATTTTTTTTCATCATTGTTATAAGTTCAAGAAACTAGAATGCCAAGAAGAATTTTTTTTTTACTTATTAAAATAAAAAGAACAAGAAAAGAAAGTAAATGTTAATGACAATGAAGAAAATGTTAATGAAGAAATAAATATGCAAAATAATAAACGTGGTGATAGTATTGACTTAGACAGGGTTGATTAGCCAATATGATAAATATGATAAAATAAATTAATTTTTGGGTCATTTGTAATATATTATAACTTTTGAACTTAAACAATTTGAATGTGTATGTTATAAACACGTGCTAGTTTGATTTATTTAGTTAGCTTGTTAAATATTATTACATAAGTGATAAATAAATTACTCATTAACTGAATATATTCAAAATTTATAATGAATATACCCTTTATATATGTATATCTATAATTTTTTATAGATTTTATTAAGTGTTTGTGTATCTTACAATACACGATACGATACGATACGATACACAAAACAAAAAAATCAAAAATCGATTCACGATACGATTCACATTTTCACAACTATGGAGGGGGGTTTTACTGGATAAATTTGATTGAGAGTCTGTTTGAATATTGTTTATTATTGAAAATTAAAAATTAAAAATTGAAAATATTGTAATAAAATAATTTTTAAATATGTGAATAGTATTGTAAGACCCAATTTAAAAAATTGTTTTTATTGAAAAAAGTATTTACGAGTCTTGTAAACAATATATGAGATCCACTGAAAATTAACATAAACACAAATGCAAGCGGGGAAATGCTATCCAAACTCCACTAAGGACATTTGAAGTACTTTTAAGTTTTAAGATCAATTCAAGCAAAGAAAAGAAAAGGTTTTAAGATCAAGATTTAATTTTTAATTTTAAGTTAAGATACATTCAAAACTCTATTTCACTTTTTATCACAATTTTTTTTTTTTTTTTGAGAAACTTTATCACAAAAATCAAGAGAGAAGATACATTAGGTTTCAATTGATAACTTAATGGTATTGGAATAGTCTGAAAAGAAAATCTAACTTTTGGAGAATGACTTATTTGGTACATGCGTTTAAACAATAGTTTTTATTTTTTTAAAAATACGTGTGGGTGAAAAAGTATGTGAAAATACGTGTAATGTTGGTTAAAAACTGAAAACATGTGTTTAAACACATGTACCAAACAACCTATTTTCTTACTTGAAAAGTGAAAATGAGATTTTACAAATCTTACTTAACTAATGAGATCTACTCTCTATTTTACATAACAAAGTCTGATAATCATAATTAGGCGGCAAACTCTAATAAACTAACAACTAATATATCTGTTAATTAAGCTGTCAACATGTGTACAAAGCCGTTGCATAAGGCTAACAAATTCTATTGTGTGAATCAGTGCATTTTGTGTTAATGAGGAATACCATCATATATGTATCAAATATCTCCAAAATTATGCAACTTTTTATGTATTACGACATCGTTTAGTTAAGTGGCATCGACATTGTTTTATGTTTGAAGTGTCTATCTTTGAGAATGAAATTGTTTTAATGTGCCATTTGTTAGTTTTGTTTGGTTTATTTATTTATTTTTTTTTATTTTTTTTAATTTGGTTGCTTTAAAAAGTTGAAAAAACACATTGTATCATGGTAAAATTGTTTGAGCAAAGAATTTAGTACACATTGTATCATGGTATAATTTGGTTTTTATTTATATATTTTTTTCCATGTCTCACCCATGCCACTGAGGTTCATTAGTAGGTAGGTCATATTGTCATAACTGTCATTGTCATAAGCATTTCTCGGCCTTGGTTGTATCATACTTAACTTGTTTTGTTTCTATAAGGCTTTGTGTTTACCTCCCAAAAAAAACGATACATGTACAAACTTTTACAAAATAAAAATTGGCAATGGAGTGGCTTGATAAAAACGAGCTAGATAGGAAAAAAAGATATTTTTTTAAGAATTTGTGCAAGTGGTAAGGAAGATATCTTCAACCTGTTAAAAAAAAATTTAATTAATATTTTTTTCGAAATTTTTTTAAAAATTAAAATGTTAGGAAAAGTTCCACAACTTTAAGAGCAAGTTTATGGTCTATTTGGATACTACTTATTTTGTTGAAACTGAAAACTTATTACTGAAAGTACTGTAAATAAATGTAAAAATTAGTTGAAATAGTACATCAGGATTCATGCATAGTACCAAAAAATATAGTGAGATCCGTGAATAGTAGCAAAAATAAATTAAATAGTAAAATAATTTTAATTTTTCATTGGTATCCAAACACACACTTAGTAGAAATAACCATACCAAAGAATTTATATATAAAGAACCTTACTAAAAATTGAGAGAATGGGATTAAAAGGGATTCGATCTCTCGGACAAATCAACTTCGGTTATTTTTATTTCTAGGGTCTAGGTGTAGGCATAACAGAATAAATAAGGAATTTTAGTGGTTATTTCTCTAATATTTACTTAGAGTTCAATTGGGAATGTTAACATATTCCCATTGTAGTAATTTTGTAATTTGTTAGGACCCTTAGTACTTCGGCATTTTCAGTGCTAATTAAAAATGTAATTTGGATTTCAATTCTACATTGTAATTTTGGACTGCTGTGGGTTTTAATTTTTAATGGGATGAAGAGGTCAAGTACAGCTAAAGTTGCAGGCTACAAAATTTTGCTCAACGTAAATTCATTATGTCAAGCGAACTAAGAGACAAAATTAGACGTTTGAAATTTTGTGGTGAAAATGACCTGAGAGAATTCAGTTATGAATTTCTCTACCATACCAACCCTTAACCTTATATATCTCTCATTTCTCACAAAATTCAAAATCCTAATTCCCATATTGAAGAGTGAGAGATTGACCTTAAGTCCTAGAACTAAACCTTCTCATTCTCTCTATCTTCTACCTCTCTAATTGTCAATTACTTTGAGAGGAGAGGAGAGGAGATTAAAACAATCACACACAAAGAAACCTTCAGAGTTCTTTGTATTGTTTGGTGCTTGAGAATCATTGGAAAACAATCTCAAATCTTCAAGAGACCTTGAAGTGATCAAGAAGACCTTTTTTATTTTTATTTTTATAAACAATCAAGAAGACTTGATCATGTGGTTGATAGCTCAACTTGCAGATCCTGTGATAATTGAGAAGAAATGATTTGAGGAATTGGTTGCTAGCAGGAGCTATAGACTCAAGTACAAAGTCATTACTTAACTTGGAGAGTTTTGTAAATGATGCATTACGACTGTAGGGTTAGGATTTGTAGCCTAAGCCCAAAACAATGAATTTGTAGAGAGTGGGTGAAAGAGCTGGGCTGGTCATGAATTAAACAATGGTTAACTAGGGTATTAAGGGATGAACTGATGTAAAAACACACTTGAACGCTGAACAAATTGATGTCCAAAGAAGCATATTATTGAATAAAAGGTTAATACAGTTCTTAGAGTTACGGTAAAATCGTTCTCCTCTTCTTTTTCTCTTTGTTTCGATCCCCCCTTCATCAGAGGCCTCTTCCATTTATATATCCTTCTTTTCCATCATCTTCATCGTACACTTGTTCTTCATCTAAGCATTCACTTGAGTACATGTCACATCAGGTATCTTCTTTAGTTCCCCATGAGTGGTGGTAGTTGAGATTGCACTGTTCAAAAGTCTTCTCCACATAAATGCGGCCAGGAAAGTTGCTGCAGTGCATTAAACACGGTGGTAGCAGGTTTTTCCTTTAGATACTTATCCATTCTTATCATCTCCATACATGCCTGAAACTTATTTTTATCATCGGAATAGCCAGGAAGATCACTCGAACCTCCCAGGTATCTGCTTGACCGAGACTCTTTATATCCGAAGAGAATACACTCTTCGGACTACTGATGATCTCCTCAGAATGTATTCCTCGATCATTTCCAGATATATCTCTCCCACATGGAATCCTTCCCAGTCATTTTCTTCTCTTCGGATACACCGTAATCTTCAAATAGGGCCCTAGGCCCAATACATAATGTTGGGCTTTTACCCCCACAATAGCCTCTCAAAATTTTAATTTTTCCCTCGTATCCGAGGAGAAAAATTGAGATTTTGATTTGTCACGATATATAAAAGCTTAAAACACAAAAATACCTGAGTTTACACATGTGTGGGGGCATAAATTTAGGTGCTTCATCATTGCTGCTAACGTTTCGGTAGTGGTAGAGGCGTGCCTTGCACTTCGGTTTATTGGCAACAAAACCGTGCGGGATATGTGGCGGGACGTTGCGAAGCATGCCACCCAAAGGGTCGGACATTGCAAGCATGCGCAAAGCCTGCCCCAAAGCGGACAATACTGGAGATGGGCACTGCCCTCAAAATCGTCTTTTTGTAAGGAGAATTTTTGTTCAACCCCGCAATCTGTTTGTCCACTTTAGAGGGCAAGCCACAGGCATGCTTAGAGTGCAAAGTCCTGAACTTCTATCCCCTGCAACGGCTTTGTCCTTTTGGCGAGTGTGGAAGGCATGCTTAGGCACTTTGTGCTTTGCAACGTCCGTCCCACATCGCTTAGAGAAGCGCCCCCCTTATGCCTTATAAGCATGAGCTTCAGGCATAAGGGTACCACTACTCACAAAGTGCCTAAGCATGCTTTCCACACTCGCCAAGAGGACAAAGCCGTGCAGGGGATAGAAGCTCAAGACGTTGCACTCTAAGCATGCCTGTTACCTGCCCTCTAAAGCAGATAAACAGATTGCGGGGTTGAACAAAAATTCTCCCTACAACAACTATTCTTGACTAGTGGATTGTTTGGTGCTATAGACCTTGTAGATTTTTTTCCCCCATTCTCAAGTTTTTCTCTCCATAAACACTTCGGTATTCTAATAGGCACAAAATTGGTATTGTTATGTTTATATATCAATGTATATGTCAATCGGTTAATCACATTAATAACTAGGCTTAATTTCTAGAATTAAATTAAAATTGACATAAGCTATTAAACCAGGTCTAAATTGTTCGCTCTCAAATTGAATCATTTAGAAGTAAGTAAATCTCTCATTCTTTTTGTTGTTTAAGATATTTACCTATTTGTTTGATAATATTCTATTAATTGAGGCATTACCAAACTTGTTCAAAAAATGATGATAATAATAATAATAAACAAATGTTTTGTATATTTAATATATTACATTTTAAATAGGTTATATATTCCCAGAAGCAAAAAGAAATTGCATTTAATCGTGGGTTGCTCACAAGAGTTTTTCTTATATGTTACTTGGCATATCATTATATGAAAATTTGAGAAATTCCCTTTCACTGCATTAATCCATTTCAAGTGTAAATAAGCAATTTGATGTTTGAACCCAAAGCTGTTCGAAGTCAAGAGGGCAAGCTAGGAGACTGAGTGAGACTCCCTAATGTAATTAGGATACGGGCACAGATAAAAATAAAGAATCAGGCAATACTAGACATCTATCAAAATCTTATGTATATTTTTTAGGTACAATATCAAAATTAAGAAATAGTATATTTTAAAGACTTTTTTCTGGGCGTATTTTATTATAAGTTTATAAATAAAATATGACCATTTAAATCTTCAGAAACAAGTATCTAAAATCAAATGAATCTTTTCAAATAAACATAATACTATATATTTTCCTCGAACACAGGAGTGTCCCAACGTGTCTGAGTTAAACATGTGTCCGACACGGCTATGCCTACCATTTTGAAGTATCCGTGGTTACTGGTTAACTAGCGAAATATATATCGATCCAAAAGCCACACAAGGCACAGGGTGAGGGAGAGCCTCTCTGCCCTGTGTCATTTTCTTCAAAGGGAAGATTGCGTTCCTCTCTTGTGAATTTATGATCTAAAGTACAGATAAACCATAGATGATGCTCTACATTTTGAAATTTTATTCTTGATAATTAGAGATCAACTGTATATATAGCAAGTAGGTAAAAGATGACATAAAATATCAGTAAAGAGAAAGCACAACCCTTATCCAATTATCTCCTCCATGCAAACCAAAATATAAAAGCTAGCATACATGAAAATAAAACTAAAAACAACATAACAAAGAAATTAAATAACCTCCCCAACTAAAAAACATACACTATACAAATTCCAAAGTTACAGAGCGATTAAAACAGAAATCAACAAAGGGATGGCACTAGCACAGGCACAGGCACATAGCTAGAGATAGAAAAATGACAAAATTCTTCAGTCAAAGAACTTGGGATCATAGCCGTTGCTAGTGGTGGCCAAGATATAATAAGCAACTATGTGACCAATAGAACCCCAAGCCAAGACGTCCACGATGTTAAACCCAACTGGGTCATTGGATTTGAGGAGGCTAACGTACTCTTTAGCACGAGTGTCACCAGCTTCGAAGTGGGTCATACCGTTTTGCTCAGGCACTTGTTTGGCCACGTTCTCTCTTTGGAAGTTGAAGAACACAAACCTTCCTAAGAAGAGTGATAGCCCTGTGCTCAAGCTTATCACAAGGGGTGCACTCAGCTCTGCCTTCGCAACATTTCTTTTGGGTGTGGTGGTAATGACTTTTGTGCTTGACTTGGTTTTTGGGAGCCTTGTGATGAGGGGCTTGAGGCCTTGGAAGGATATGTTGGATGGAGAGAGGTGGGAATTGTGGTGCCTTTGGAGGGTACGTGAGAAGGTTGGGGTGGAGAACAAGGTGGAGGAAGAGGCTGCCATTTGTGTGTTTAATTTGGGGAGGTCTAGATATGCTAGGATTATTATGAGAAATTGAAGATGAGATTGTGTGCTAGACTAGTAGAAGTAGTAGTAGTGTCAAGTGTGGTTTAAGAATTAGGATCATGTAGTTCAATTGTGGTGGACATGAGGAAGTGGGAGAGATTGTGAGGATGGGAATCAAGAGAGGGAGGATTTTGGAAGGTGAGTTGGACTTCATTGATTGGTTACTTATGGATTAGAGATTTTTTCTTTCTTTCAAGTGGTATTGTAGAACTTTTGGCAGAGTAAACTAAATATAAGACTCTTAAATATTTATTGCAAAGATATAATAACATAGGATCCGTGGCGCAATGGTAGCGCGTCTGACTCCAGATCAGAAGGTTGCGTGTTCGATTCACGTCGGGTTCAATCCCCTCCATTAGAACGGATTTTTTTTTTTTTCGTAGCATTAGCATTATTACTTTAACTTTTTCTTTTTCCGTAGCATTATCACTTGTAGCGGTTCTTTATTGGATGTGCCACTGTTCTTTGAATATTTAAGCGCTCACACGTGCATAATAGACACTATTCATTTAACCTAAAAATGATCTATATTAGTGAGTGTATAATTATGTAAATTTACACAATTACTGTAATAAACTTGTAAATTTACATTGACACTGTTCATTTTGCATTTAGTTTGTTTATTATTTCTTTACACATCATGAGAATGATGAAAAAAAGTGGATGATGGTTGTTGACTTGTTGTATGTGAAGAAAGAAAAACAATTTAAAAAATTAATATTTTAATGAAATGTAATATAAAATAGATAATATGATGTGGGGAGCATTCGCATCAATTTGGTGCTAGTGTTAATTTTTCGTCTATTTTACACTAAGAACCTACTTTTTCTATTTTACAATACCATTTTTCCAAAACATACACATCAGTTTATCTTATTTACAATTATTTTATTTAAATAATATTATTTATTCTTTTTTATTATTATTATTATTTATTAACATCTCTATTTCATTTATATTTTTCTCTTTTCATCTGAACCGTATCTCTCACTTTCAAATATCAATTCCAAAAGTATCTCTCTCAATCCTCCCTCAACTATCTTCCTCTCTCAAACACTCGCACACGGCAACAGATCCAGTAGCAGATCGGTGGCAGCAAATCGGCGGCAGTAGCGGCCTCATTGGGTTTTTCACGTGGGTTTTCTGTTAGGTTTGGTTTTGATTTTGGTTTAGGATGGTTTTTCAATGGGTTTGAATTGATTTTGAGTTGGGTTTCCCGGTGGATTTGGACTGTTTTTTAGTTGGGTTTTCCGGTAAATTTTGATTAATTTTTAGTTGGGTTTTCCAGTGGGTTTGGCTTGATTTTGAGTTTGGTTTTCTAATTGCTTGTGTTGATTTTGGTTTAATTTTTCGTTGATTTTGAGTCAACTTTGTGGTGGGTTATCAACTGTTCAAATGATTTGTGTTGGTGGTAGGTGCGGCGGTGGTGGTGGTGGTGTTGCATTGGTGGTTGGGTGGTAAAATAGATAATCTGATGTGGAGAGGATTCGCATCAGTCCAGTGCAAGTGCTAATTATGCTAATTAAAATAGACAAAAAATTTTGCACTAGCTGATGCAAATGCTCTAAGCATGGATACAGACATTAACATGAACAACACTAGACATCTCGATTCTTGAAAAATTAAGTCAAACCTAACGGCTATCAAAAATTTTAAAAATATTCATAAAAAAAAAAAATCAATTAAAAATAATTCCTAACAAAATGGGGATATACATATGTAGAAGTGTCCTTGACGCGTCCATGTCCATGCTTCTCAAAATTTAACTAAGCAATGCATTAAGGAAATAAATTTAATTGCATAACGGAGAAAAGTACACAAAATAAAATTAGGGTACTACAATTTTTTGGGCTCAAGTAACTAAAATGCTCTCAAATCAAATGTGAAAAACATGCATGAAGATTAGGATTTAACTACTCCCCCTTTTTTTTCTGTCTCTCTATGGTCTCTCCAATAAGAAACTAGAAAGTAGAACATGTGTTATCTTCTTCGGAATGATAATTTGCTCCCTCTAATAACAAGGTTATTGGTAGGGCTTGTTTGGTTTTTTCCTTATTGGGGTGGGAAACACTATCAATTTAGTCATCAATTTTCTTTGTCAATCCGTCTTTTCTTTTCCAATCAAGTGTCATGTGTCTTCTACCTCTACACCATGGAAGACGTACTAAAAGATTGGAAAAAACTCTCCCTCGCTAATATAGAAGGAGCCAAGATCAATCTAAAGAAATCCAAGAATCTGATTAGCCAAAAACATGTACTTGCAACAAAATTTATGACAAGAAGAGCCCTCAATGCAAAAGCTATTGGTAGAATTTTCAAGCCACTTTGGAGGGCTCGAAAAGATTTCAAAATCAGAGAGGCTAGTGATCACATTCCCCTCTTTGTGTTCGAGCTTGAAATTGCTGCAAAACAGGTCCTAGCAACAGAGCCAAGGTCATTTGATAAGCACGTGTCATTTTTCAGCAATATGATTTCTCAATTCCTACGAGAAATTTGAGGTTTACAAATATAAATTTTTGGGTACAATTGCATGAATTGCCTATGAGTATGCTTGATCCTGAGACAGCGATTGAAATTAGGGAAACCATAGGTACTGTATCTCTATCTGAACACCCAAAGGAGATGGTCGGGGAGATTTTCTCCAAGTCAGAATGGAGGTAGATGTTTCAAAACCTCTGTGTAGAGGCAGAAAGATTGCTATCAACGCCAATGAAGTCATTTGGATCTCCTTTAATTACGAAAAACTTCCAAACTTCTGCTACTGGTGTGGTAAGGTCTCCCTTGCAAATAAAGAGTGTGATACTTAGCTAGCCAGCAAAGGAACTCTTAACCTAGAACAACAGGAATACGGTGCTTGGCTTTGAGCCCTACCCTACAACCCTGGGAAGGTCTCCTTCATCACTGTCTCAAGTACAAGAGACGGTTATGGCCGCTCTCAACCGGTGAACTCAGTCTCAAATAATCCTCATGTTCACGCCGATGCACAACAATTTCAAGCTTCCGATGAGTTTCCAATCCATCCTTAAATCGAAGACGTTACTGCTGCTAACTCAGCCGTTTCAAACTCTACAACCTTGGATTTCTTGGCAATTATTGTGCAGAGTGTGGCTGAAGACATTACCTATATTAATGAGGTAACAGATGCAATCACAGATTTCCAAACTTCCCATAACAAGTTTTAAGATTTTGAATCATAATTAAATGCTATTGATTCGGCCATTAAAGGGTTTGACACCAATAATATCTCCAAATCAGTAACTGATACATGACCAATTACTATGGAGCTTAATGGAGAAATTTAGGTGAAAATCTTGACAACTTTCAAGATTGCTCACTCACGGATCCTCAAGCCCCACGTAAGTGGAAAAAAATTGCACGTGATCTCAACCCTAGTGAGTCCCATATGCAAACCATTTTTTCAGGGAAAAGAACTAGATATGAAGAGGAGACTCAACCCGAATTACCAAACAAAAGGTGTTAGGTCTTTGCAGGGAATGGCCAGGAAAATTCAATGGTGGAGGCTGCGATGCAGCCCCGCCAACATCAATGAGTTTTTTTTTTGGAACTGTCGTGGGCTTAAAAACCAATGTACAAAGAAGGAGCTTGAATACAAAGAAGGAGCTTGAATACAAAGAAGGAGCTTGAAGTAGTGATTCAAGAAAAAGATCCCTCCGCTGTGTTTTTAGCTGAAACTTGGGCGAATGAAGCTAGGCTAAAGGAGATCAAACGCAACTTGTACTTCAAAAATTTATTTTTGTGGAGAGAAATAATAGGGGGGAGGGTTGGCCTTATACTAGCAAAACTCGATTGATTTGACTGTAGAAACTTTCTCCAAAAACCATATTGATGCCATAATCAACAAAGGAAAGGAAGATACATGGAGATTGATGGGCTTTTACGGTGAACCAATGACACACAAGTGGTTAGAATCTTGGAATATGCTCTGCCAGTTGAACAATAGATTTAGCTTACCATGGCTTTGTGCAGGAGACTTTAAAGAATTATTGAAAAGCTCTAAAAAATTAAGAGGCGACAATAGAAGTCAAACTCAGATGCAACTATCTCGAGTTCGTTGGGCCACAATACACCTGCCAAAACACTTT
The DNA here is from genome assembly GCA_032727855.1 of Quercus ilex subsp. ballota. Taxonomy (NCBI): domain Eukaryota; kingdom Viridiplantae; phylum Streptophyta; class Magnoliopsida; order Fagales; family Fagaceae; genus Quercus; species Quercus ilex. The sequence continues at coordinate 447,746 of CM064915.1, forward strand.
GCAAATGGACATTCAATTTAGGAGAGACTTGATCGTGGTTTTGCTAACAATGATTCACTGATGAAATTTGTAGGTACAAAAGTTCATCTATCTTTAGACACGTCTAATCACAGTCCACTTTGGATTGTACTAGATGGTTTGGAGCTCCCTTATACTGTAAAGTCATTCTGATTTGAAGAGATGTGGCTATTTGATCAGGGTTTTACTGAAATTATTGAAGTCGTGTGGTCCTCAAGGTGCATTGATGATCCATCTATGGAGTTAATGAAGAAAATTTTCAAGTCAGGTAAGGATTTGAGCAAATGGAATCGGGATCACTTTGGGAATGTTCGAAAGGAGTTAGAAAAAATAAATAAATAAAAAAGAGCTTCCTTGAAGAAAGCTGAGGAAGAAGCAATGAGAACTGGGATCAATTTCAGAATACGGGCTTTGAAATAGGAGATCAATGACTTGATTGATAAAGAGAACCGGTTGTGGTTCTAGTGGGCTAAGGTCCTATGGGCAACAAATGCGGACAAGAATTCAAAATTTTTTTCACAGCAAAGCCACGCAACGAAAATGAAAAAAATTCAATCCTAAAAATCTAAGACACATTTATTTAGTAAAGATCAAATCCTAAGGATGTGGACAAGTGCTTAATAGATTATTTTCAAGAGCTCTTTACTTCGACCCACAACCAAAACCCAAATGCAACAATCAATTCTACCAACCCCGTCATCAGTGCAGAAATGAATTCTCAGCTCTCGGCAGATTTCATGGCTTGGGAAGTTCAAGCCGCCCTAAAATAGATGGCCCTTCTAAAAGCCTTAGGCCCGGATGGTATGTCCCTTCTTTTCTATCAAAATTTTTGGAATTTAACTGGTAATGATGTAATTGGTTAGTTATAAAATTCCTAAATTATGCCTTTTTACCTGAACACCTAAATCACACTTTCATTACCCTTATCCCAAAAAAGAAAAACCCTGAATACCCATAAGCCTGTGTAATGTTTTGTATAAGATTTTTTCTAAAGTCTTGGCAAATAGGTTAAAAAGAATCCTACCAAAAATTATCATATAACACCAAAGTGCTTTCACTAAAAGTCGCATTATTTCTGATAATATTTTGATAGCTTTTGAATCTCTCCATAGTATGCAGAAACACAAAAGAAAAGATGACTTCATGGCTATAAAACTCGACATGAGTAAAGTCGTCTATGATAGGGTTGAGTGGCCATATCTCAAAGCGGTCATGGCAAAATTGGGATTCAATGTCCAATGGATAAAACTTATCATGCTATGTGTGACAATTGTTTCTTACTCAGTTCTTGTCAATGGAGAACCAAAAGGCGTGATACATCCATCTAGAGGCATTAGATAAGGCGACCATTTATCTCCCTTTCTCTTCCTACTATGCACAGAAGGTTTGCATGGTCTCATCAGCAATGCAGTAGCCAATGGTGACATTAGGGGTTATTCTTTCTGTAGAAATAGCCTTCGCTTGACACCTATTTTTTTTGCAGATGATAGTCTTTTGTTTTGTAGGGCTACCACACAGAAGTGCCAAAAAATCCTAGACATCCTGGATACTTATGCTCAAAGCTCAGGTCAACAAATCAACAAAAGCAAAACTACTATCTTCTTCAGCAAGTGCACCTCTGAAGCAATAAGAGATCATGTCAAGCTTGCTTTGAGGGTTTCGGAGATTAAGCAGTATGAACAATATTTGAGGCTGCCATCTCTTGTAGGGATAAATAAGAAACCCAGTTTTAATAATATAAAGGAGAGGATGTGGAAGAAAATACAAGGGGAGGGGGGGGGGGGGGGGGGTAGTGCTTATCAAAGCTGTGGTCTAAGTCATCCCAACATATACCATGAGTTGTTTTAAACTGCCGGTGGGTTTATGCATGAAGATTGAAAAGCTGTGGTTTATGTAGGGAGAGAAGTGCTTATCAAAGCTGTGGTTTATGGACAGTGTTGTTTCAAAGGGCTGTGATGTCCTTTTGAACCGATGCGAGATGGAGAGTGGGTAGTGGGGAGTCTATCGGGGTTTGGAATGATGCCTGGCTTCCATCCTTGGAGCAACCAAGAATATTGTCCTCTCCCGTGACTGGGTTTGAGGAAATAAAAGTATATGATCTCATAGACCCGGTCTCTAAACAATGGGATTCAGATTTGCTACAAGGTTTATTTAGCTCTCAAGAGGTCGAATTAATAACGAGTATTCCTTTATGTCGCACCTATATTGAGGACAAGCTAGTTTGGCCATACACATCTTCTAGTTTTTATTCAGTGAAATCTGGCTATGATTTACTTACCAACGAAAACGCAGTCCAGCCCATCACTGCCAACCCGACTTAAGATGGAGGAGTTTGGAAAATTATTTGGGGTTTGTCAGTCCCAAATAAGGTCAAGAATTTCCTATGGGGATCTTGTAGAGAGGCAATCCCGGTAAAGAAAAATATGATGAGAAGGAAAATCCTCCATGCTGATACCTGCGACCATTGTAATTTGAGTGTGGAGAGTGTACTGCATGCTCTTGGGAGTGCTCGGCAATCTTGACAGTTTGGGATTCTATTCCTGAATTACAGTTTCACCATGGCCGAAGCTTCCAAACAGTTTCGGACCTCATCATATTTGCTCATGAAGAAGCGAAGAATGTAAACTTGGTGGCAATGATCCTCTGGTCTGTATGGCATTGTCGGAACCAGCTCAGAACCACCAACAAGGACTACCCCGCCAACCAAGTCGCTTAGAATGCCCAGCAAGCACTAATGGAGTTTCACCGAGCAAATCATGTTTCAACTCCTCAGTCCTCAATTCGTGTTCAACCTCGGGTCAGATAGAGTCCCCCACCTGCAGATAAACTCAAAGTAAACTTCGACGGAGCAACTTTTAAGGATATCGGAAAAGCTGGCCTGGGCATTGTGATTCGCAACTCGCTGAGACAGGCCATAGCTTCCCTCTCTGAATTGGTGCATCTCCCATATTCTTTGGATATTTTTGAAGCCTTGGCAGCGGCAAGAGCTATCTCTTTTGCTTTTGAACGTGGCTTGTCATCTTTTATCCTAGAAGGCGATTCTGAGACTCTGATTAAGAGCCTCATAAGCGAGGATGTTTCTTTCTCCCCTTTTGGTCATATTCTTGCCTCGGCTAAAGCCACCATATAAACCAGCTGCTGTATTTCCCTTTCTCATGTTATTAGACTTGGTAATTCTGTTGCTCACAACCTAACTAAACATGTTAGACATGTTAGAGGTTTTATGGTGTGGATGGAGGATGTTCTTCCACACCTTCAATCTGTACTTTCAACCGATTACGGCTAATTTCCTTAACGAAATCTCATGATGTTCTCTCTTAAAAAAAAAAAAAATACTAAAATTATTTTCAAATTAATTAGATTTGAGGGTAGTGGCGTTACGTAACATGTGTCATTAATTCTCCATTGTCATTAATTCTATTTGTGTTTGCTGATTAGATGTCCAGATTCTTGGATTTCTTAATGCATATAGTCAATTGTGTCTCTCCTGCTATGTGATGCTTAATTTGCTGCTCACATTTATCTAATCCAGTGTGCATCTTCTAATTCTATTTGTATTGTTGAGTTCTTTTTTATTTTCGATTATCTCTGCATCTACACCATTTGATGCACCGCTATTTGCTAAATAAATAAATAAATGCATAGCTAAATCATGGCCCACCAGATGTGGTATACCAATCTTGCTTTCACACAAACAATGCATTATTATTTATTATTAGCACTAACAAGAAGTCAAGGTGCACCTAATAAACTAGACTAAGACCAAAACACTCTTTTATTAATTCATCATGCAAACCGCCTTTCTTGTGACTTTGATTATACTATTTCAACAACTTCACTGTAGTCCTCTAAGTTTATCACCAAACATTTTGCCATAAATCTTTTATAACTTTCCCTACATTGCTATTGTTTACTAATTCCAATCGTTCTTTCACTATAAAACAAAATAGTAACCTTTTTAAGCAGTTCACAATTCACAAGCTTGTATTCATGACTCTAATTATACTTCACTTTTAAACTCTAAAAGTTCTATTCAGTGAATGTAAATGCATTGTCTCCACTTTTGGAATAACTTATTTTCATTGACATTGTGAAAATGGTTCCATTCAATGTATATATATGCACAGAATCGAAGATATTCATGCTCCATTTGCTTTAACAAATACATTTTTACCAAAAAGTTCACATGTACACTTGAGAACAAAAGAAGAACGATCATGTAGCATCATAATGCAGCTGGATGATTCAAACCAATGCTTACATTTTTATTATAGAGAAAGGGAAATAAAATAAAATAGGTAAGTAAAGCTGAGCTCCTTCAAAAGGAATTCAGCTGGTCTAAGCGAACCTACTTCAAGATGGGGAACACTCTGAGCTATTATATTGAAAGTCAGAATTGGGAGATGAACGACCAACATTTGGGATGATGAGAAAGAAAACAGCCCACATCTTTGGTAGGCACCACAAGATTGGGGACACACTGAGCTATATTGAAGTCAGAATTGGGAGATGAAAGAACCAACATTTGGGATGATGAGAAAGAAAACAGCCCACATCATTGGTAAGCACCACAAAGCTCGGTTCTCATAAAGTAAATTTCTAACATACATGAAGGATAGTATCCAGCCATCTACCCTAAGACCCACTGGTTTTCTTTTCCCTTGTTGCCACAATCGTTGCCTTCTAGCCTTCTGTACATTCCCTCCCTTTTACACACTTTATGATGAAAATCCAGACTTACACCAAAAGAGAACAACTTTGCTACATTGCACAACATAAAAAATATACAACTACCCCCTTTTCCAACTGCATGATATGATACTAGGTTTTTCAATTTTGCTGAAAGGTAATCAGCAACACCAACACACTTATTTGCAGGTTTCACATTCTACTCAAATTAGAGAATCAAGGTATGAGTAGTTCCGGCATCTACCATACTCAAGGAGGCTACCATACGTACGATCCCACACTCCAATAAAAAGAGACTCTGTGTCTGGACTGAATGATACGCCAGATATTTCGCCAAAGAAATCAATCTCCTGTTCCTTCTCGTATCCATTTTTTGCATCATAGACATGTACAAAGTCAGCAGGCTCTGCCATTGCCATATACTGACCATCAGAAGTATAGCGTATTGATCGAATGGCTCCAAGGTTGCCCTTCAGAACAGCGACTGACTTGGATAAATTTCGGACATCCCAAACCCGGCAGGTTTTGTCCTGGTTTCCAGTTGCAAAAGTGACACCACTAGGGTGCCATGCTGATGCAAACGAGAAATCCAAGTGCCCACACAAGGACGTGACCGTCTACAAGAATCAAAATTCAAATTACACATGCTTAGCCATCAAAGCAGCGACAGATGGATAGTAACAAGTCTAGCGGACAAAAAATCAAAAACAAAGAGTACCTTTCCAGTTTGGGAATCCACCAGCATACCGTCTGGGTTGTCTCCCACAATTGTAAGAAGTTTGCCATCAGGACTCAGAGAAGTATGCTGCAAGTAGCAGACAAAAGCATGTAAAAACAATCTGGAGCATTCACTTTTTTACTTAGTGACATGAAGTGGCAATAGTTTGCAGTTCAGCCATGATCTAGCAACATCAAGGTGTTTGGCTCTCCCAGTCAAATGTGGCCCAATGGAGCCAAGACTAATAATAATATAATTTGCCATGTCTCATATCATAAACCTCTGCATGCAATCAAAACTACTAATACTTGTAAACAGAAAAGGAGATATAATGCGTCTTAACCACAACCATCTCAACCATGTCCCAAAGAGTTAGTCATCATTTTACACAATTATCATCTTGTCCAGCGGAATTACAAGAAGTATAGGAACATGGCCAAATACCTCTTTTTTTTTAAAAATTTATAATTTAATGGTTGGGGGTCAGGGATTTAAACCTAGATGTCTCCCATTAGAAACACAAGGAGGTGCCAATTAAGTTATAAAACTATTGGCAACATAGCCAAATAACTACCAAAGGATTATGTATTAAACAAAAATGCATGAAATGGCCAGGCAAACAAAATGATGTGATATGATTCTATCAATTGAGCCTTGGCAAAATATTCTCATCATTACAAGTCAAACCATTGTTGCCAAGACAGATATCCCAATACATTCCCTCCATCCACTATTTTTTGTTTCAATATTCCATTGATTGGACAAGTCATGACATAAAAGTACTTATTTTTTTCTTAATAAGTAAACGATGTACTTATATTCGAAGTACATATCTCAATCCATGACCCAAAGAGTATACTGAATATTAAATTGCAATCCATGGCTCCACGTTGTAGGTAAACATGATCTGCATGCATGTCATGAGATATGATGTGAAGCATGTAAAACTTGGTACCCATGTCATCAATACATTTACAACCAAGATTTACAAAATGTCCAACTATTGATATAAATAGCCAGAAAATACAATATAGGGGGCTCACATTCACTGGCCAAGGATACCGGAAGTGCTTAGTAAGTTGAAATTTCTCCATATCAAAGTCTCTAACTCCACAATCATTATTTGAAGCTGTAAAGTGAACTGCACCACTGAAATTGAAGAAGACAAGTTCAATTAGGTTTATTTTGGAAGTTCACAGTTCCACCCCCAAGACAAGAGGCAAATAAATACCTGGCACTGATGTAAATCTCGACAGCATTGGTGATAGCATTGTCATCATAAGTTGTCCTGGAACAAAAACTAACTCCAGGCCGATCCAGATGCTGTAAGCCAGTGAAAAAGAAAATAAAAGAGAATTACATTTAGCCCGAAGTTTTATGATATGTTCATATTGCAACATAATAACTCTTAAAAGGGATAGAGTGGCTGGATGATAGCAGTTATCAAAAGCCTAATGGAAAACCTTAGTCCATTCTCAAAATTTAGAAGTTTTCTTCGTATTGTATCAGTATTCTATTTAAGGATGGCTTGATTACTAGGTCCCTCCAAGGAATGCCAATAAAAAAAAATTGTTACTGCACAAGTAACTATCCAAAGCCAAGTATGTGCAGTCACCATGTACATTGGTTGACTGCAACTGCAGCGGCAATGCTTATTCAGTCTGTAATATCTCTGACTGCCTTTTAAGTCAAGGATAGCACAATTGCTGAGGACCATGCCTCATGAAGCAAAGGGTCACTAGTTCAAATCTCCCGTTCCCCTCCCCTTGGAGCCAAAAACTCAACTTATCTATCTATACACACACACACAGAGAATACTATGAAACTTACCTTACAAATAAGTTCTCCTTGGAATCCTCCAGCAACTAGTAGCTTATCTTTTACAGAGAGAGTACTCACTTGAGTCTGGGTAAATCCCTCCAACAAACTTCCAGGATGTTTCTGTGGGAGAAAATAGATTAGATAGATTTCATGGAAGAGCATAATTCAAGATCAAAAGAAGAACATTAAGTACATTAAATATATACATAACCAAGGTTGTTTTTCAAACCAAATATCATATCCCAAACACCCACCTCCGATGGCGCAACATGCCCTGAGACATTGAGAACTTCTTGCCTGCTGCAATTTAAGGAGGACCAATGGACGACAGAAAAATGAGACATAAGGTAGACATCATGCTTTGAGGTAGCCCAAACCAAGTTCCTCAACTGCATCACCAAACAATAAAAATGTAGGTTGGCCAATCATACCAAAAGTCGTATTTTCCAGAAAGTGTTATGCCTATGTGTCTGTGTGTGTTTAATCCGTCTCTGGTGTCCATGTCGGCACATCAATTCAAGTAACCCATTTTATCAAATGTGTGACAAAGAATTGTTACTCAAAAGAGATGAGATTAATTCATTCAAACAAATTACGGTAATAAGAGGATCAATAAGGTGAGGCAAAACAGTTTTATGACAGCCAGAATCGCAAATAAGAATCACTGAACTCACAACGACAAGGGAAAAAATAGCCTACAGGTTATTACAATAACTTTCATTCACCTGACCTGAAAATGAAGAATGGTTGATTTCACAGATCTTGAATTCCGCCTGAACTCATAATATGAACCCCCTTTCTTTGTAACTTTGCAATCCTGTTTAAAATGGATTTTAAACAATAGGGAAAAAGAATATAAAATAAATAAAGAAAAAGGATAATTTTGTCAATTTACTCAGTTTTTTTTTTTTTTTTTTTTGTATAAATCAATTTACTCGGTTTAATTATAATTATCAACCCAATCATATAATAAATTGATCTATAAAAATGAAAATCACCCCAAAAAATTTACCTTCCCAGACCCCTCTCCAGACTGAGGGATGTTTTCATAGTTCTTGTATTGTTCAAGCCTAGTTTGCCGGTATTTCTCCCTAGTGATGCTAAGCCTATCCCAAGGGATTCCCTGGATATCTTTTCCACTTCTAGCTTGAGCAGCAGTAGTATCATTTGCTTTGCTATTCTGCACCAGAGACAGAAAGTTATTCCATGTACTCATTAGCCTAAGAAAAGGCTACTTCACTTTCATAATATACTTTACCCAACAAAAACCAAAATAATTAAAAAGAAATATATATTCTACACTAACATATGGCAACATGACCATGCTTAAATTCATTTAAGCTATACATATATGTGATCTCACAAGGGATATGAGTAGAAACACAAACCGCGTGGTCGTATTCATCAACATCAGACTCTGAGCCAGCCATGTCTCTACCACGAAACTCATCATCCATCTCATCATCTACATCTTCCATTTCATATTCATCAGCCATGTATTCAGCATCATCCCCTTGGTATTGGGACATGTTCTTTCTAACAATCTCACACCTACTCCAATAGTAAATCATCAGCAAAGACAAGAAGATCACACTTCAGCCCAAAATGTGTAGCAATAGACAGTGAAATCTAATTACAAGCTAAACCACTGTATTTGCAAAAGGGTTTTAAGTATTGCACTTATCATCTATTTATTAACTAATATGGATCATATAAGGATTGCAGGACTGCAATATTTTGGAGTGTCACCACTATTCAGGTGAACTCATCTATAACTTTTTCTGTTATATTTACATGTCACAAGTATCAAGATCAGACCATCACAATGGATATTCATATAAAGTCACTTATTCCATAAACAAATTATTCACGTCATTGATGATAAAAATTTGCAACGTATTAAAAACTTCTTCAATTGTTAACTTGGGTGATTTGTGTAAATAGTGATATAATAATGAGAATTGTCGGGTTGGATTTTGCTTGTATTCATGAGAAGCAAATTCTGGAGAGAGAGAGTTTTCTAAGGAGGAGATCATTATGGTATTGAACAAGATGGAGGGTGATAAAGCACTAGGCCCAGATGGTTTCACTATGGCATTTTTTCAAAAGTGCTGGAGGTTGGTGGAATGGGATGTTTTGGCTTTCTTTGCTGACTTCCACAGACACTGTGTTTTTAATAAATCGCTTAATGCCTCTTTCCTTGCAATGATTCCAAAGAAGCATAATGCTGTGAATATCAAGGAATTCTGGCCTATTAGCCTAGTAGGAAGTGTGTATAAGTTGTTGGCTAATAGATTGTGGGCGGTCTTGGACAATCTCAATTTTGAATCTCGAAATTCTTTTGTTGCTGGACGGCGGATTTTGGATTCAGTTCTTATTGCTAACGAGTGCTTAGGTAGCAAATTGAAAAGTTGTATTCCGGGCATGATCTGTAAACTGGATGGATAAAAGGCTTGAGATCATGTGAGTTAACATACGTTGTTTTTATCTGTTGGAAATGATGGGTTTCGGGGAGAGATGGAGGAGCTTGATGAATTTTTGTGTATCTACTGCTAGATTTTTTTTTTTTTTTTTATAAGCAATAAAGATTCATTGATATCAAAAAGATAGAAACACCCAAGTACACAGGGAGTATACAAGGGTGAACAAATCAAAAACGAACATTACAAAAATCAAGAAAATCCAAAATAGAAGAAAAAGGATGGTTTCTCCACACAGAAGATCCACTGCTAAATTTTCTGTTCTGGTTAATGGTTCTCCTGCTAACTCTTTTGGTAGCTCTCATGGTTTGAGACACGGAGATCCTTTGTTGCCTCTCTTATTTCTGTTGGTCATGGAAGCGTAGTAGACTATTGAAGAAAACTGAGAAAGGTTTCATTCGTGGCTTTCATGTGGGGCTTAATAATTCTGAGGGGGTGAGTATTTCACATAGCAGATGACACCATTCTATTTTGTGATGCCCCTAGTGAACATTTGTTATATATCAGACTGGTTTTAATCTGTTTTGAAGCTCTTATTGGTTTGAAAGTTAATGTAGGAAAAAGTGAATTAGTTCTGGTTGGGGAAGCAAGTAATTTGGTTGCACTAGCTAATATTCCCTGCTGCAAAATTGGTAGTTTTCTAATGACATATTAGGGAATGCCTTTAGGTGCACACTATAAGGCAATCTTGATTTGGAATCCTAATTTGGAGGAGGTGGACCGGAAATTGTCGGGCTGGAAGAGACTTTATCTGTCTAAGGGGGGTAGACTTATATTATTAGAGTCCACTCTCTCAAACCTTCCTGCATACTTTTTATCCTCATTCACCATTCCTAAGTCTCTGGCTGATAAATTGGAAAGGAGTCAGAGGAAGAGTTCAAATATTCCTTGTTGGCTTGGGATAAGGTTTGTTTACATATTGAGACAAGGGGTTTGGGGATTAGGAAATTTGTGCATTTTAACCAAGCTTTGCTTGGTAAGTGGCTATGTTGGTTTGGGCATGAAGTTTCCCATTTGTGGCGGCAAGTGAACGTCTCTAAATATGGGGAGGATAGGGGGGATTGGTGTACTAAAGTTGGCAGGGGAACTCATGGGTGTAGCTTATGGCGGAGTGTATGGGAAGGTTGGAACATATTCTCTTTGCATGTGGCTTTTTCAATGTTGGAGAGGGCAACCATATACAGTTTTGGCGGGTTCATTGGGCTGGGGACCTCCCACTAAAATTACCATTCCCTAATCTGTTTGAGTGTTCAGCGGAGAAGGATGTTTTTATTTCTGATGTGTTGGACTCTCAACCAGATGGGGAGGCAAGAAATTGGAACCTGAGGTTTCACAGGGCCTTTCATGATTGGGAGATGGATGTTGTTTTCTCTTTCTTTGATTTCATTTATTCTTGGGTTCCTAGGGGGGAGGGGTGAATAAGATGAGATGGTGTCTTAAGGGGAATGGCATTTTTTATACCCAGTCTTTTTACAGGGAGATTCATGGTGCTACTATTGTTCCTTTCTCTAGCAAAGGTATTTGGTTCATCAAGGTTCCCAAGAGGGTATCGTTCTTTTTGTGGACAGCAGCATTGGGAAAGATTCTTACTTTGGATAACCTCAAAAAGAGGGGTTTGTCATTGGTTAATTGGTGTTGTCTATGCTAAAGCAATGGGGAAACGATGGATCACCTTTTAATCCACTGATACTGCTTCTGCTTTGTGGGGAGATGTGCTTCAGATGTTTTGGGATTCGGTAGGTTATGCCATTTAGCTGATGAAATTACTTTGGTAAACATGGCTCGGATATTTGGAACATGGTTCCGGCTTGTTTGATGTGGCTTGTTTGGAAGGAGCAGAATAGACATACTTTTGAAGAGTTGGAGAGCTACTTGGATCAATTGAAAACTTTGTTTTCTTGTACTCTTTTTGATTGGTCCCGGACTTGGGGTTTCACACATTGCTCTTCTATTTTAGAGTTTCAAGTTTCTCTTAGATTTTCCTTTTAAGTTTTTTGTACTTTGTTGACACTTTGTGTTCATCATCGTGAACATAAAGCATATTTTATTTTTAATAAAATTACATTACGTACTAATCAAAAAAATAATGAGTCAACATTTTTGGCAAAATGCAATTAACTGAAACCATCGAACATTTGGCCATGCTTCTCAAGCTTTGCAAGGGTTAAAGTCATAGCAAACCATTGTCACAATACAAACAGCAATCCACAAGAGTATAAACACCTCTAACATTAATATTCATGTATACAATTCATATTAACATAGGAGCTTGCACCAACATTATCTTCTATATCCTAATCATTTCTCATGTTATTGCTAATCCAATTATGATATAATCATTCAGGGTTTTTTTTTTTTATATAATTATATAATCATTCAGGAGAGATAAAAGATTAACTCTTCTGCTATACTTTCAGTATACAAATAAATATATATATATATATACACACACACAAAAAAGCATGCTTTGGCATGAGTACCACTGGGCAATGAAAATGACTATCTAGGCATAAACCAAAATTTGAGAACATGAATTAACCATAGCTCAACAAACAAAATTCTTCACTTTCTGAAAATTGCATATCCCACATGCAAACAACTTAATCCCAACTTTTAATTGCCAAATCAACCAAACCCTAATTTAATTAGATATTAAAATAAATTTAAAGAAAAAAAAAACTCATAATCAAATAAGGCACAATGAATATAGCAAATCAAAGAAAACAATTTACATTAAAAACAGACGCAAACCCAGGATTCAGAAAACAGTGCAAAAATCAATCTTCATAAACAGAATCAAATAAGATCAACAGAGATCAAACAACAAAACCCCATGATCCTAAAAAAACAAAAATTTATATTTAAAATAAAATAAAAAATGAAAGAAATGAAAAATACCTTTTAGAGATTGAGGGTTAGAGAAAGCTATATGGATCTGGAAATCCCAAACTCTCACAAAATGAAAAGCATCCTCGTCAGCAAGATTAATTTATTACGTATATATATTATAACAAAAGCTTTAATTTTTTTATATATTATTTAATTTTTGAGGAAACCCAAATTGGAAATTTTAATATATAAAAATTGTTTTGAGGGTATTGGATCGCGAGGAGGAGGAGGAGAGAGAGAGGGAGAGAGAGATGGGTATTTTTCGCTTTATCTTTATCCACTGGTTTTCTGAATCAATGCGAGTGTGGAGGAAATGAAAAGGACAGGTATTTTTTAAAAAAAAAATATTTTAATGTGCACAAATTTTTACTAACTATTCTTTTCTTTTTTTTTTTTTCTTTTTTTTTTTTTTTTTTTGAGAACTCTTTCTTTTCTTTTTTTGATAAAAGACTGTTACTAACTATTCTATACCTACCATATCTATATATATATATATACACACACTAGCTAGAAGACCGTCCTTTGCACAGTTTTATGAAAAAACTTATAAAATAAATGAATAAATAATTATATATTTTAATATATTTAATAAATATAAAAGAAAAATTTATCAAGTGTAAATAATTATCTCACTAAAATAAGGGGTAAGATTTCTTCCTAAAACTAAATTAAATTGATAATTATTTAAAAAAAGTGCTAAACAATTGATAAATCTAAAATTAATATAATCTTGATAATATTATAAATTAAAATTAAAGTTGATAATTCAAGAATACACGTGTAGAACATTTTGGTAATTTGATGTAACATAAAAATCAAATAAGAAAATTGTTCAAATTAATCTATTAATTCTAACCATATTTAATCATTAATTCTAAGACCCTAACCCTAAGCATATAAATTAGATCAAAACTAAGAAAATGAGTTTAAACAAAAGGCAACCAATTCACAAAACCTAATCAATTTAATAAAAACAAAATACAAAAACAAAGAAGGAGCCTTTATAAACTTGACAATGTTTTTGAATGTTCTGAATTCATTAATTAAAATCACATGAAAACAAAAAACCAATAATAACACTAAAGAAAATAAACAAAATGAAAATAATAATAATAATAAGGCGTAAATGCACTTTAGTCCTTACATTTTGACCCGATTTCTATTTTGGTCCCTACATTTTATTTTTACCACTTTTAGTCCTTAAACAAATTAACGCGTGACATTTAAGTCCTTACCGTCACCCAGCTAACAGAAAATGCTGACGTGGCTGACGGCACAGTAAAATAATAATTAAAAAATCTATTTTAGCATTAAAAAATTGCCACATCAGAATTTAAATTAAAAAAATTAATTTATTAATTTTAACTAAATTAAAAAATTAAAAACAAAAAATCAACCCCAATATAGATCAAAACACCACAATCCTATCACGACGATGCTTGTGGTTTCTTTTTCTTTTTCTTCCCCAGAGCAGTCTTTCTCTTACTTTCTCCGCCACCATTCTTTCCTTTTCTTCTTTCTTTCTTCTTCTTTTTCTTCTTTCTCCCTCTATCTTGGTGCTTAGCCTTCTTGAACTCTCTTTATCTCTTGATTTTGCTCAAACCCAAACCCATATGCCTCAAGCTCCTCTCTCAAATCAATGGGTCTCTCTGCATTTTTTTTTTTGTGGGTTTCTGTGCATATGATGTTACTGACTTGCCGTGGTGAGGTGGAAGGCGTGGGTTTGTAGGGATCGGCGTGGTGGAGGTCTGAGTTTGTGGATCGACGTGGTGGAGGGTGTGGGTTTGTGGTGATCGGCGTCTGTGGTGGAGTTTTGGTGATTGTTTGGTGGCTGGATCGATAATGTTTGGTGGCTATATTGAAGTTTGGTGGTGGGTTTCGGTGATGACACAGATCGGAGTTTGGTGGTGGGATTCATTCACAGATTGGAGTTTGGTGATGGGTTTCGTCCTCAGATCGAAGAGGAATGGCGCCTGAACTAGCTGAGTTTTTTTTTTTTTTTTTTTTTCTTAATCAGATTTGGGTGGGGTAGTTTGCTCCGATGGGTAGTGGATGGGTTTATTGTTTTGGATTTGTGGTGGATAGTTGATGGTTTTGTGGCAGATTCCGATGGATTTGTGGTTGTGATTTGAGGGCAGTCACGGGTCAGGAAAGAAAATTCTGTGTTTAGGTTTGTGTTCTTGAGTTCTTTGATCTGGGTTGGAGTTCTTCTTTTATCATGTTCTTCCCGAGTTTTTTTTTTTTTTTTAATTTTTCATTTAGTTAAAATTAATAAATTAATTTTTTTTAATTTAAATTCTGACGTGGTAATTTTTTAATGCTAAAATAGATTTTTTAATTATTATTTTACTATGCCGTTAGCCACATCAGCATTTTCTGTTAGTTGGGTGACGGTAAGGACTTAAATGTCACGCGATAATTGGTTTAAGGACTAAAAGTGGTAAAAATAAAATGTAGGGACTAAAATAGAAATAGGGTCAAAATGTAGGGACTAAAAGTGCATTTACGCCTAATAATAAAAGAATAATGCATACCTGCATTGTCATAGGATTTAGGCATTCACATATTGAAATAAGCTTCACTTCAAAAAGGATATATAAGGTTATATATATTGGTAGAGTTCCATTTGAAATATAATTCATTTAAATCTTATTGAAATTAAAGATATCTAATCAATGTGTTTGTTTTTATCCCATAAAAATTGGAATTAAAAAAAAAAAAAAAAGGCCATATGAATAGAATGAAAAAAAAAAAAGTTGATTCAACATAACGTGACATATGAAAAATTAAAAATTTAAAAAAAAAGAGAGAAAGAGAACGTGATTGATAGTTATAAGGAATTTTGATATATATATATATATATATTAAATGTCATCAACGTAGAAATTATCAAATTAATGGAGATATATATTGTTTTTTAGAATAGATAGAGATTATCAAATTATTGGAGATATATACTGTTTCTTGAGATAGATTTATATTAATCACCTCTTTGGGCCAAGGGCTTTTTGCCTTGTAGCCTTTTACACCGCATCCTCGGCATGTCCTTCAACGTCCTAGGCCGTCCTCGAACGGCTTTACAACGTCCTAGGCATGCATGGCAATGTCCCCGGACGGTGTCTTAGGAGTCCCACATCGAAGGAAAACCCCCCCACCTGCTGCCTTATAAGCTGTGAAGCGAAGGGAGTAGTGTACCATCAGTTTAGTTATTCGAATAACTATAAACTAATGGTACACTACTCCCTTCGCTTCACAGCTTATAAGGCAGCAGGTGGGGGGGTTTTCTTTCGATGTGGGACTCCTAGGACACCGTCCGAAGACGTTACCAAGCATGCCTAGGACGTTGTCATGCATGCCTAGGACGTTGCAAAGCCGTCCGAGGACGGCCTAAGACGTTGAAGGACATGCCGAGGATGCGGTGTAAAAGGCTACAAGGCAAAAAGCCCTTGGCCCGAAGATCCGTACATCCTATGTACCCACAAGTAATATTAAAATTTTGAAAATTTAGAAGAAAAATATTATTTAAATTAAATTTTTGTATGTTAAATATTATCTCCTAATTTAAGAAATATATCCTAACAAATAAAAAAATAATGTTAATTAGATGATAAATATTATCTAAATTAAATTTTTGTCTGTTAAATATTATCTCTTAATTTAAGAAATATATCCTAACAAATAAAAAAAATAATGTTAATCTAAATTTATTTAATGATAAGAATGAATTAGAGTCCTGGTAGTGTACTATTCCTTTTTATTATAGATAATATATAATTATTATAACCAAATAAGTAATTATTATAATGAAATGAATAAATTGCATTGGTATAACAACCATCAAATATAAAATGATATCACCTTAATACAAAATTATCTTCTAACATACCAATTGTGCTATAATATCATTTGTAGTTAAAAGTATCAAACTATTAGCATATGAATTTTATATCTAATGAATCTACAATATAAGTTATTTGCAATATTGTTAACTATAATATTAATGGTTAAAATCTTTAGACAAAGTAACATAAAATTGGCCACTTTTTAAAGATAGAACTATTCGAGGAATAAAACCTTTGTACTAATTAAAAATAAAATTACAAAGTTCTACATCTAGATTACAAACCTTCCTTAGGATGCTTCAAATCTTTTTTAACAAACCTGGAAAAAAAAAATAAACAGAGTTAAAAAAAACAAAGTACCATATAGATTGCAAAATTGTATGTAAATTTAATAGTCTATGATTGGAATTTACTACAACAACTTACATATATATTGGACAACAAAATAATTAAGTTGGATCAAACCATTAACATATGAATTACATCAAACATAAGGAAATTACCCCCTCAAGAAAAAGAAAAACATAAGGAAATTAGCTTAAACAAAAGGCAAATACAATTATTCAAATACATGTGCGCTTAGAAGTTCAATGAAAAATTCCCAAGATGGTTTTTCATATAAAAATTGCGGCTGAAAAAAAAGAAGTAGATAGAGAGAAAGAAATTCACTTGTTGGTACGGCAAAGTCGTCTTTCTTTGGAACTTAATTCCAGCCGGAAGAATTAAAGTCTTCTTTTATAGGGCTGGTCAAGGAATTTAATTCCTAAATGTGTAGTTAAGATTAGTATTTCTAGGAAAAGAGTTTATCTGAAGGAGGAGATAGAGCGTTGCAAGTTACTTGTTGCACTTATGGAATTAAACTAAACTACTTAATGATAAAAATAAATTAGAGTCCTGGTAGTATAATATTCCTTTTTAGTTCTTTAAAAATCTAAAAATTTAATAAAATTTCTGCAATTTGGTGCTGCCACTTGACGCAACCACGGCGTCTAAGCCCAACTTTTATTATATATAATATGATATATATAATGTACAACATCATATTTATAAAAATTTGCATAACATCATATGTATTCATAAGTTTCCAAAATGTTGAAACCTCTTCAAGCTAAATACATTTAAATTAAGGGGCTTCTTTGTCAAATAGTCTTGCTAACATGAGCAAGATAAACACACACATGGGACAAAGGACGTTAGGATGTTATCTTTGAGCTGGACTCTCTCTTTAGTCTATTATTATCTCGCAATGAGTTAAATAACCCTATTCTAGGATCATATACTTATTTCTGATTGTAGAAATCTACTCTTTTAAGATTGATAGGTTGAGTCCAATCATATTTCTATGAAGTCAACTTTTTTACAAACCAATTAACAATACATCAAGAAGATCGAAAAGAACAATTTTGCTTTTATAATGAGTCTATCAGTTATGTTTTACAATATATTTCATGGAAATCACATGCATGAAAACTCTTAAATATTATTTTTAATACATCATTAATTGAGGTGGATGATTAAAATCCTGAATGCATTCATTAGAAATATTGCGGGTATCAGTTGAGTTAAATTCTAGTATAAGGGCTTCTCAAAAAAAAAATTATAGTATAAGGCCCATATAACTTTTTTGAGAAAAAAACATTGACGTTCAATAAAGTTCTGTATTTTCTGGTTAGCCAATGACCTATCCTGTGTTCCAGAATCCAGACCATTTGACATGACTCACATGAGTAATCTGTAATCTTCCAATTTCTCAACCATCACTTCTCTCTCTTGAGTCTTGACGTATTCAATGATGTGGCCCACTTTGAGCTGTTTTGTTCTTGATTTTCTCCTCTGTAAAGCTACAGTCTATTCTTTGCCAAAAACAAAAACAAAACAAAAAGCATCTCATACGTGTATTTTACTGATTATGGTCAAAAATTTCGTCGGTGTTTTTCTTATATATATATAACCTTTTTCTATTCTTGAAGGCCAACTTGTTCTCATTTTATTATTTCTTTTCTAAGAACGTGGTTTACCCTTAAAAAAATTAAACTAACGTGCTTACTCAATTGATTTCTAACCTATTTGGACAATGACGTATAAACGTATTTGAGCTCCACTAACTTTCAAAAGAAACTAAGGGTCCGTTTGGATATAGTTAAAAACTGAAAACTGAAAACACTGTACCAAAATAATTTTTAAATGTGTGAATAGTACCGTGAGACCCATTTTTAATAAAAAAGTTGCTGAAAAGTGAAATTTGTAGGTCCGTGAACAGTGCACAGGTGCACTGTTCATGGATAAAAAGTCAACAAGTGCGGCTACTGTTCATTGAACAGTAGCCGCACAGTGCCGTGTTACTCCCTAAAATGCCTAGAAAAAAAAAAGTCTGAAACTGAAATAGAAAACGCAGACGTGGGTTTCATTAGTATCCAAACGCTCACAAAGGAGAAAAAGACACCATTTGATTTCCTAGATTGAATCTCCAAAATTCACTAACACCAAGATGATGCCACAATCTCTCAAAAAATAAAAATAAAACGATGCCACTCGATCGATTCTTTATAGTTATTGACCATACTTAAATAGAAAATTTTGCATTTTACCTATGTTGTGTATCATCATGATTATGGGTTAATTAATGGCTAACTTTCATGAACAAAGTCCGTTTAAGGTCATTCAAATGGTGAGTTCAATAGACCTGAAAGACATGTTATAAATTCATATTTTAAGTTTCATCCATTGTACTATCTTTCATGTTTACAAAATTTTAAAAAAATCAAAGATCAATAGATATGTTATCAATTAAATGTTTAAATTTCAAATCTTTGTAGTCTAAAATTATGCATAAAATATAAGTTTATGAATCGAATAGTAAATAACACTTGATTGACACAAAATTTAACATGCGTATTAAAAACATAAAAAAATATTCAATTTAACGGTTAGATTTTCAAAATATGTAGTCGTTTTAATTTATTTAATACTAGTTTGTAACTCCATACAAATGTATGGATACACTTAAAAATATATAATAAGATGCATAATATAATTCCTATATATATAATTTAAATATTATTGATAGTCATCTATATATATAATAACAGGTGAAGCTAAGAGAAACTTAAATTAGAATTACAAATTGGAGTTCTAATTTATAATTTGTCAACTCTTTAAAAAAATTTGTAAGGATATTATTAGGTATTGTGGGGCCAACAAGTCTTACGGCCCAGCCCACTTCGTTTCAAGGCCGAAGGCCCGATCCGAGGAGGCACCCAAGGTCCGAGGACGAAAATGAGAAGCCTAGGAGCCCAATAAGCCACGCTGAGGAAGACCCCGTCCTCGGACATCCGATACCTTCAGACAACCGGCAACACATTTAAGGGAACCTTCCTGACTACTCAAAAAGCAGAGAGGAAGTACCACGTGCCAGTAATGGAAACCTGGAGGAGGAACAAGTTCATGACAGACTGTCACCTCCGCATTTAATGCACTTGACTACCGCCCTGGCCGCATTAATGGGGAAAGGACTCCACAACAGTGCCACCTTGTTTGCCGCGACCCACAAAGGGAATGGGAAGGCGACTGATGGGACAGACACCTGAGCAATGGCCTGATTGCTTAACAGATGTAGGGCCAGGATCGGTTGGGAGAAGGGTATATAATGTAAGGGACCCCTCCTGAAGTGGGGGTGGAGGGACAAGCTCTTCGGACAAGCGCCAAGGAGCAACTTTTATGAGGAATTCAGGCACACAGCCATCAATGGCGATGAGTCCATGATAAAGCTCCGTTTGCCTGTAAGGGCCAATTCCTTTAACCCACTCTCTACAAATTTATTGTTTGGGGCCTACAGGATTATATCCCTTTTAAATTCAGAGGGTCCTTCCAAATTGAGTCCCTACAATTGGCGCCGTCTGTGGGAAGGAATTTGTGCACTAGCAGGTGCAACGGACAATCGTCCCCAGGTAGTCAGTTGACGGGAAGTTCACCAAAAAAAAAAAAAAATGCCATTGCAGAAAAGTAAAAGATTCAAAGGAAAGAAGACAAATATCGGTGTTTTATTAGATAAAGAAGAGTTACAATATACAAACAAAGGCTCAGACGGGCTTGTTTTAAAGCCAACTCTACAAACAAAGGCCCAGACGGGCCTGTTTTAAAGCTAACTAAAGGAAAGGGGGCTGAGGCGGGCCTGTTTTAAGGCTACCAACAACGCCCAAGCCGGTGCGGTGGCGCTGAAGCAAAGAGAGGAGCAAATGCAAAGGCGCCGGACGGCCCTTCCTCATGTTGTTCCCTTGATTCTCTTCCAGCCCCACGGTGGTTGGCCGTTGGAGACGGCAACACTCGGGCACCAGATATGATGTATCCTTGCACGCTTCCACCGGTGTGACAGCGCCCCAGGGAAAAGCGTTACGTACTTCAGAGACCTCCCTCTTGGCCGGTGTGCGGGGCACCATCAGGATGATGCACGAATTCGGCCGCACCGGAGATCTGACGCAAGCCATTGCTACGGCGGCTCTCCATCAAGGAAGGAGGACTTTGGGCCTATGCACCCTCGCTCCTATCCGGAGCTGTTCCATTTCTCCAAACTCTTCTCACAATTTTCGCAGGGTCATTGAGAAGGCTCCGAAAGTTGTGAGGATATGTTTCTCGGTGTATTGGAGGTTTCATGAAGAGTAGAAGGCCATTTCCCCCACGTAGCCTTAAATAGGGGGTGGAGATTGATAGGAATGAAATTACGCAGAATTCGAAAAGTGGATTATCGGTGACATTAATCCTGACCAATTTTCAAAGCGCCTATCAACCATTCGATCCGCATCAGTCCAAGAGAATATTAATGGGAGCGCGCCTCGTGTGTTGAAACGTCATGCGCGGAACGCGAACCGTTAGAGGGCGCCTCGCAACTGATAACTACTGAAACTTGAACCGAAGGCAGCGTCACTGCCACGTGTAAGGTTAAGAGTCACAAACCAGCCTCGCCCGGGGCACTGCGGGGTCAGCAGTCTGGTACGCACGATGCCCACTTCCGACGAGGAAGGGCCAAGGCTATTGTCACGCCAAAACTAATACGGCCAACGCTGAGGATAACCTCCTTCACCACATACCTAACTGTTAGACAGAACCAAAGCACTGCATGGTCCTCGAACTCAGGCCTATGGGGAAACTAACTACTTTAAAAAGACAAAGTGTTAGACAGAACCAACGCACTGCATGGTCCTCGGACTCAGGCCTATGGGGAAACTAACTACTTCAAAAAGACAAAGTGTTAGACAGAACCAAGGCACTGCATGGTCCTCGGACTCAGGCCTATGGGGAAACTAACTACTTCAAAAAGACAAAGTGTTAGACAGAACTAAGGCACTGCATGATCCTCGGACTCAGGCCTATGGGGAAATTAATTACTTCAAAAAGCCTAAGTGTTAGACAGAACCAAGGCACTGCATGGTCCTCGGACTCAGGCCTATGGGGAAACTAACTACTTCAAAAAGGCCTAAGTGTTAGACAGAACCAAGGCACTGCATGGTCCTCGGACTTAGGCCTATGGGGAAACTAACTACTTCAAAAAGCTTAAGAGTTAGACAGAACCAAGGCACTGCATGGTCCTCAGACTCAGGCCTATGGGGAAACTAACTACTTCAAAAAGGCCTAAGTGTTAGACAGAACCAAGGCACCGCATGGTCCTCGGACTCAGGCCTATGGGGAAACTAACTACTTCAAAAAACCTAAGTGTTAGACAGAATCAAGGCACTGCATGGTCCTCGGACTCAAGCCTATGGAGAAACTAACTACTTCAAAAGACAAAGTGTTAGACAGAACCAAGGCACTGCATGGTCCTCGGACTCAGGCTTATGGGGAAACTAACTACTTCAAAAAGATTCTAAGTGTTAGAGCGTTGGGGAAGCAAGAGCCCTGCCTAGTCCTTGGAACATAAAAGGTCTGCCTATGCATACGTGCCTACACGTTATTGCAATCGTTGCCATGACTGGCCGAGATACAATTGATATTAAAATTATACAAGTAAAAGAAAAAGGATGGGAGAAAGAAGATAACGTGCAAACATGCAAACAAACAGAACAAACAGAGAGAGAAATAGAAGCCACATCGCATTGAATTCATAAAAGTTACATGATAAGCGTCCCATTACAATGTAAAAAAAAAAAAAAAAAAGTGCGAAAGAACAAAAGAAATGACCAAGCAAAGCAGGCATGGGCGCAGAGGGGCCTGCCCCTTCCACTTAATCTTTCTCCCTAATAGGCGGCTGGTCCATGGCAACCTCAGACTCCTCTAAGCTTTGGCTAAGAGGAATGGCCTGCAGAGGCGCGGCAGAAATGGCTGCCTCCTCAGCGGTAGAAACCTGGGCTTCAGAGGAGGACTTCGCAACCTCTTGCAGCGCTCCCTCGTTAGGGCCCTCACTTGATTCAGCTACCCTAGGAGGGTCGCTCCCTTGGACAAGCTCACCAGTAGGTTCAGCGACTGAGGCGTCCTCACCCGTAGTAGCACTGGCTTCCTCTGCAGCATCTCCGGCCTCAGTGCCACTTGGAGCAGCCTCGCGGATGGCAGGGGGTAGTATACACTCTCCTCCTTCCACAAGTCCGACGAGGCCTCGACCCCAGCCTGTCTGAGAGCCTCCTTCCAAACCTCAGCAAAGTAGCGCCTGCACAACCCGGGGACTTGAGCCTTAAAGGCAGCTTCTGTCTCGGCCATCCCCGCAGCATAGGCCTCCTCCTCGGCTTCCTGCTTAGTAGCCCAGGCCTTCTCTCTACCTTGGTCAGCCTCAAACTTTGCCCTCACAGCTTCATCCTTGGCCCACTCAGCCACCCTATTGGCTTCCTCGGCAGCAGCCACCTTCTTGGTCAGATCAGCAAGCAGCTCCTTTGCGATCTTCAGCTGCTCTTCTGCCTCACCCAGACGCCTCGTCTGATCTTCGGCCTGCTTCTGGAAACCAGCGAGGCCTGACAGGGCGTTATCCCTAGCACTGGTCGTTGCCCTCAGCTCCTCCTGGGCCGTGGCAAGATCAGCCTCGGAGTTTTTGAGGGTCCGAGTGGCCTCCAAGCGTTTCTCACGCTCCACATCCATGGCTTTTCCCTGATCACGGGCTGCGTCCTCCAACTTATAAGTGGCCTGAACGGCCTGTCAAACAAAACGAGTACACAATCAGCTGAATTCAGAAAAGAGGAAGAAAAAGCTGAAACTAGAAAAAATCATAAGTGTTGAGGGACTTACCATTCCCAAGTACCGCTTGAGGCAGAGGAAGACCTCCCTGCTCCTCATAGTCCCCAGCTCCGCCATGTCCGCTGGGAGTAGCAGGCACATTTCCAGCGCGTCGGCCACATACGCGCCTTCGCCCTCTTTGAAATCCCTGAGGATGGAGTCGTCCCTCAGAGACCCCCCATAGAGCATTGGGGTAGGAAGCCAGGCCTGAGCCTCGGGCTGGGTATCAACCTGTTTATCCTGGCCTCGGGAGCCTATTTTCAGCTGTTTGGACGGCCGCCGAGTATCGCTCTCCTCCTGGGGGGACCCAGACTTTTCCTCAGCTGGCTTTTTGCCCTTATCCTTTTTCTGCTTAGGATCAGAGGGCTCATGCCTAGAGGGCAGACTCGTCTGAGGCGGAGAAGGAAGAGGCCTTGACTAAGCCGGGGCCGACCTACTCTGGGCAGAGTGAGTCTTGGGAGGAGGAGGAGGAAGCTTTGGCTTGGACTTCCTCGGTTGGCCCTCGATCAGATCTAACAGGCTGGACTGGGGCCTCTTCTTGTAACCCATCTCAAGCCGAGGAGAGGATAAGGCCGCTAGGAAGTCCGCTTCGGTCAGACGAAGGTCACCTAAGTCTCCTAGAGGGTCCTCGGACTGACGGACTTGTTCAAACACGTCAAACTCATCCTCAGCGGGGCCAAAATCAGCAACTTCCTCTTCCCTCTCTAGGCCTTCTTCTGCAGCCTCTGAGAATCTATAGGGGGAGGAGGGGCCCGCTAATGCCGCGCCTTCCGATGTGGAGGGCTCTTCGGGGAACTGGAACCCGTCCTCGGTCACGGTTATTCTCCGCAGCCGAGGGTGTTTTGCCCTGATCATGTACTTCGGTGCCGCAAATGATTTCTGAATCGGGTTGTATCTCAAGATCCTGCGAGCGGCCCTAACTTGATTGTCGGCCTTGTTCACGAAAACTTCTGCCCTTAGCGCTTTCTGCAAGTCCTCCCGGTTGATCAGGTTGAAGTGACGCGTGAAGGCGTGCGGGTCTGCAAAAGAAAACACATTCATGTTAGTAACCAAACGGTGCAAAAAAAAAAAACGGACGAAGTGAAGAATGAAACAGACTAAGGTCCTAGAGCCCTCCCCCCTTTTTCCCACTGCCCCACCTGGGGTCCCTTCCGTCGTTGGGCAGTGAAGGCCATCGTGCCACTCTCCGGACACGATGAGGAAGTCCTTATTTAGCCCCTTGCTGGACTCAGGGAGGCACTGGATAAGCCGGACCCTGTCGTCCCTGGTTTTCATATAGTATGACTTGCCCTTCAGGCACTGGAAGTTGTAACACCAGTTTACGTCATGGTGGGTCAACCTTAGTCCCATCTTCTCGTTCAGGGCGTCCACACAACCCAGAATTCTGAAGACGTTGATGGCGCACTGGGTGGGGGCTAGTCGGAAGTACGTCAGGTAGCCCCTCATCACCGGTCCCATGGGAATTCTCATGTCACCTTCAAGGAAGGCAACAATGGGAATCACCACCTCGCCCTCTTGCCTCCGAAGATGCCACTCCCCCTCCTCACAATACCTCAAGCCTACGTTGCTGGGTATCTTATAATCGGCGATGAATTTCTCCATCGCCTCCTCAGTATAGACATATTTCTTAAATCTAACCATCTCAAATGATGCCTAAAAGAGCTAAGAAAGAGCAAATGAAAAAGAAGGAAGAATAGAGAAGAAGAAAGTTCGAAGAGAGATAGAGCGACTTACAGAAATGAGGAGAAGCTCCTCGGACAGGCTTTTTATGCTGGAGATGTAGGTGGAAAATTGGCTGGACTCAGGATATACGCGCAAGAGCTCTTGGTTGCGAGTAAATAGAGGAACCGGCTTTTCGAGTGGGTATTTATACCCCAAATCAAGGAGCCGTGCGGGTTTTCCCGCCCATAAATGTTAGGCGAATCCCTACCGTTGGATTGCCATCCTCCCGTTGAACGTGGGGAGCACAGAGCAGTCTGGATTTAATGGAAGGCGCATTGTGCGCTTCGAGGCGTCAGAAACGCATCTGGGGTAGATGAAAAGACTCCGGTACTGACAGAGGGCCAGGCTCGATGAGACGCGTCGCAGGCCCGAGGACGTCAAAATCCTCCTCTTCGCCTGAGGATGCGGACAGCAAGATTTTGAGAGGCTATTGTGGGGCCAGCAAGTCTTACGGCCCAGCCCACTTCGTTCCAGGGCCGAAGGCCCGATCCGAGGAGGCACCCAACGTCCGAGGACGAAAATGAGAAGCCTAGGAGCCCAATAAGCCACGCTGAGGAAGACCCCGTCCTCGGACATCCGATACCTTCAGACAACCGGCAACACATTTAAGGGAACCTTCCTGACTACTCAAAGAGCAGAGAGGAAGTACCACGTGCCAGCAATGGAAACCTGGAGGAGGAACAAGTTCATGACAGACTGTCACCTCCGCATTTAATGCACCTGACTACCGCCCTGGCCGCATTAATGGGGAAAGGACTCCACAACAGTGCCACCTTGTTTGCCGCGACCCACAAAGGGAATTGGAAGGCGGCTGATGGGACAGACACCTGAGCAATGGCCTGATTGCTTAACAGATGTAAAGTCAGGATCGGTTGGGAGAAGGGTATATAATGTAAGGGACCCCTCCTGAAGGGGGGGTGGAGGGACAAGCTCCTCGGATAAGCGCCGAAGAGCAACTTTTATGAGGAATTCAGGCACACAGCCATCAATGGCGATGAGTCCATGATAAAACTCCGTTTGCCTGTAAGGGCCAATTCCTTCATCCCACTCTCTACAAATTTATTGTTTGGGGCCTACAGGATTATATCCCTTCTAAGTTCAGAGAGTCCTTCCAAATTGAGTCCCTACAGGTATAAAATGTAAATTGTCCATGTATTTTTTTAAATTATTGTAAACCACTTTTTTTTTTTTTTAATGATTCATTTATTCTAGACTCTTTGGTTTTTGTACTTAATAACTCATTTGGATGAATATTTATAATGTGGTCCCACATTTGATTCTAAAATTAAGAAATAAAAATCTTTAAGAATAAAAACTTAGGACACATGGCACAAAATTAGAACTCCAATTTGTAATTCTAATTTAAGTTTCTCTCAGCTTCACCTGTTATTATATATATAGATATATAGATAAGTTGTAGTCAACCAAATTTGTAGCAAAACTTTGTCCATTTTAAAAAAATCTTAATTAGAGAAAATGATAATCATTCACATCTCCTCTCCCTCCCTCTCATTCCTCTACTATCCTCTTCTTCAAACTTTCAAGAAATGAGAGTAGTAGGGGTGTCTTCCCTCACCCACCCAACACAACTTTTTTAAAAAAAAAAACTCGTTAAGAAAGTAATTGCATTTTATTTTTTGGATTTGGCACCCAGAAAAGGTCTTTCTTTACAAAAAAAAAAAGAAAAAGTGTTTTTAAGTTTCTCATACATGAGAATAATTATATAGAAAATACATGTCTATTTTTCAATTAATAATGATAGGGAAAAAAAAAATCCTGAATAAGGATTGAGATGACAACACAAAAATAATGGTTGTTTCTAGCTCCTCAATTTTTTTTCAACCTCTTCAACATCTATTTCCCTTTCAGCATGACTAGCTTTCTTACATTGGAGGAGATCTTAGGCCTGCGTTGAGTGATCAGAGGAAGAAAAAGGTACGGGATCGGGTTGAGTCGGGTTGAATGAAAAAAGACTATTTAATTAAAAATCAAATTAATGTAATTTATTTGTTATTAAAAATTAGAAAAAATATATATATTTCCAAATTTATCAGCGAGAGGGTATTATATTATTTTATATTAACATTAATTTAAAGCTAAAGCTAATATGTTATTTTTGAATGAAGTCTCTTCTTGGTATTTATGAATGAAGTCTCTTCCTTTGTTTTAAAAAAATCAGATATGTTTTTATTGATTGAAAAAAATGATTTTGATTTGTCAAAATATCATATCTATTTTGTAGTATTAAAAAAAAGTGGTTTTTGGTGATAAAAATTCAAATCTTTTTTTTTTTTTTGAGAAATAATTACAACATGTTGCTAACCTCGCAGCTCGAACCATTTCCCCCCTAAACCTCCAAGCACTTTGTGCATGAGAAAGTGTCAATTCAGCTACAAGCCTTTTGGCCAAATCTGTTTTGTTATATTTAAAAGAATGATTTTTTGATAACAAAAATTCAGATTTGTTTTGCTATGTATTTTAAAAAAAGATTTTCTAAGAAGAGAATTCCACTCATAATCTAAATTTATGCAATCATGAATTAAAATAAACACAAACACAGTAATACATAATTTCTTTCTTTATTTCAACAATTTGCATGTATTAAGAAAATCAGATTTGCATCTTAAGAAATATGCAAATTAGTTTTGATTTGAGAAAAATTTAGATTTGCATCTCATAAAGATGCAAATCTCTTTTTGTTTGAGAAAACTCAGATCTACATCTAAGGAAGATGTAGATCTATTTTTGTATTGAGAAAAATTAAGGTCTATATCTTATAAAGATGCAGATATGTTTTTGTATTGAGAAAAATTCAGATCTACATCTTATAAAGATGCAGATCTGTTTTGTTTTAAGAAAAATTATTGTTCACATGTAGATTTATTGACATTCAAGAAAAAAATTAAGGATAATTACACATAACCCATCTGTGGTTTGGGCGAAAATCACTTTGCCTTTGCCTACTCGTGGTTTGAAAAGTATCACTTAACCCACTTAAGGTATGTTCCATTTGTTTTCCGTAACCCACCTCGGTTAAAATCAGGGGTAAATAGGTATTTTTGCTCAAATTTTAAGTCTTTCTCCTCCCAAAACAAAAAATAGCACAAAAATACAAGAGAAACAAGATCAAAATGGAGGGTTTTGAAAGAAGTGATCAGAGAGAACTTCGATATAGGAGAGAGAATCGCTCGGTCCGCCTCATTTGTCCGATCCGTCTTACAGTCCCGTTTCTGAGGTTCGCAATCTTCTTCTCCTGTAAATTGTTTGCTTCTTTTTGAAAAACTCTGTTATTAAACACTGCATTTTGTAGAGAATCAATCGGTCTGGAATTGGAAGTCGTCGAAGACAAATGCCGTCGATTTCTCAGAGACTTAGGCTCACGGATCACCACCACGGCGTCGATGCTCTCAGCAATGCTAGTTTAATGGAGGTACATCCGCAGTAAAGTTGAATGGGTCAGCTTTGGAGGTTTATGGGTTTTGGTTCTATGGGTTTTGTTTTGAATCACTAGTTCTGGGTTTGGTTTTGGATTGAATCACTAGTTTTAGGTATTGGTTTGAATCATTGATTCTGGGTTTATTGGTGGCGGATGGTTACAAAGTTCTGGGTTTATGTATTGATGCTGATGTCGTTGTTTTGTTGATGGGTTTGTGGCTTTTGTTAGTGGTCCGTGGTTAGTGGTCTGTGGACGGTGGTTCTGGGTTCATGGATTTTACTAATGGTCAATCACTGGTGATCGTTTGTCGTTGGGTTTCATTCAAGTTTTTTTTTTTTTTTTTCCACTGAGCAAAGTCGTGTTCTTCATTTTTTTAAAAAAAATCTTCTTCTAATTTGAATCAAAGAAAGCCAGAAGAGGAAGAGAGAGACTCAGGGAAAGGGATGAGTGAATAGAATATCACCACCGTTGCTTTCGATTACCTTTTCTTACCACCATTATCATCAATGTATTCAAAACTGCGACATACTGCGCTTCTTCATTCAATAGAGCTTGGTACAACTTTCCATTTGATTCATGAATTTCATCAACATCATTTTCTGTACAGGATCTCCTTCAGCAATGTAAACTACACTAAACCCACAAATGAGATGAGAAAATCATGTATATATAGTATATTTGATTGAGACAGGTCATAGTGTATTGTTCGCTTCCTTCTTTCAAAACCCTCCCTTTTGATCTTGTTTCTCTTGTATTTTTGTGCTATTTTTTGTTTTGGGAGGAGAGAGACATAAAATTTGAGCAAAAATACCTATTTACCCCTGATTTTAACCGAGGTGGGTTACGGAAAACAAACGGAACATACCTCACGTAGGTTAAGTGATACTTTCAAACCACGGGTAGGCAAAGTGATTTTCGTCCAAACCACAAGTGGGTTATGTGTAATTATTCCAAAAGATTATAACAATCACATAAAAAACAATCATGCTTTAACAAAACAACAATTTACAATTCATGTTATGGATATTTTGAAAAAGAAAGTGATATAACATGCATCATCACATCACAAGAAAAAGGGTGAAGGAAACAACCTCCTGCATGAACACACTTTGTTCTTGAGAGGATGTTTTAGAGTTCAAAAAAATTTGTTCAATTTTCTTTGAAACCTAAAAACCCTAATTTTGCAGCAGCACTCATAAAGGGGATTAGAAAATATGGGTGGTTTGAGAGTCAAAAACGTTTGTCTCTCAGGGCGTAAAAAAAAAGTGTTGAATTATGAGGTTCAGTCTCTATTTATAGAGGCCAGAAGACTCTTAAAAATAGGTACGGACAATTAGGGTTTGAACCCGAATGCATCCTTTTGCGAAAAGATCGAAAAAGGCATGCATAATTGTCACCTAAAGGCCGTTGGGCCAAAGCCCACATCAGGGAAATTCGGCCCTTTTAGAGTGCTGTTCGACACTCCAAAAGTGTCGAATTGGCTCTATGGCTCCGAATGCACTTTCGTGTTCGCGTGTCGTTTGGACTCCTCTTCTAGGGTTTTTTGGTCGATCCTTGTACCTAGACACGCTTTCATCCTTCGTCTATGGTTTTTTTTATATCTTTTCTGGATAATTTAAGCTATTTAAGAATAATTATCTTGATGATAAATACTATAAAATAAATCTAGAGAAAGTTCAAATTATCCACAATTTTATTGTTATCCAATCATCCATTTTATTCCCATGCATGCATCCCTATTTTATACACTAATTATCAACCAATCACAAAATTATTTAATTAATTTTAATTATTTAACCAATCAAAATTAATTT
Source organism: Quercus ilex subsp. ballota (assembly GCA_032727855.1). Taxonomy (NCBI): domain Eukaryota; kingdom Viridiplantae; phylum Streptophyta; class Magnoliopsida; order Fagales; family Fagaceae; genus Quercus; species Quercus ilex. Next base: position 478,366 of record CM064915.1, read on the forward strand.
AAATTGATCATGTGTGGTCGATTCTACCTAGACACAATGCATGTTGACCGTGCGATTGTTAGAATCTCAAGATCATTTTTATGATATGCAATGAATGAATTAATGCATGTAATGCAAAGACAAAATGATGCATGTAATGCAAGAACAAATTGATGCATGTAATGCAATTATGATTTTTGGGGTACATGGATTGGTCATTAAAGTCATTCTCTTTGATTAAGTTATGGGTGCAAAATTGAGTGTCTACAGGTGGGGTTTTTTTTTTAGTGAATTTTTTAGATATTTTAATGTGCACAATTCTTTACTAACTATGATTTTTTTTTTTATTATATAAAAGATTACTAACTATTCTATACCTACCACATATATATATATATATATATATATTAACAATAGTATTGATCTTGTTTGACTTACAATAGCATTATAGATGGATTCGTCAAGAAGGGTGCCATCAATTCTGCATTGTTTGTTTATAGAGGGATATGTGAAAGTGGAATTTTCCCCAATGTGGTCACTTATACCAGCTTGATTAATGGGTTTTGCAAAAGCAATAACATTGATCTTGCTCTGAAAATGCTAAATGAGATGAAAAGCAAGAGTCTGAATTGGATGTCATGGCATATTGCACTCTAATTGATGGGTTTTGCAAAAGGCGAGACATAGAAAGTGCATGTGAACTTCGTGAAGTCGATTTGTCTCTAAATACGGTTGTGTACAATAGCATGATTAGTGGCTTTAGGAATCTAGATAACATGGAAGCAGCCCTTGACTTGCACAAGAAAATGATAAATGAGGGAATTCCTAAAGCCACTAATATGGGCAGGCCTATTAATTCTTTGGTGGGCTTGATTGGGCTCTAACATCAAATCCCCTAAATTTCAAGCACTAAATGCATGGGAAGGTATTGCTTCTTGTAGGCTCACATTAGAAGATGAGAATCAAGAAAGCTTGAGCTTAGGCCTGCGCAACATGACCCAGGCTCCAAATCCAACAGCTTCAAAAAGTACACCTCCAGCTCCAATATTTGCTATTTCCTCCACTTCTCATTCACCGATCTCCCCTCGTCCTTCGAAATTCAAAGGTCTCGCCATTGCATTCATTCCCAACCCTCCTAATGACAAATCAACCCATCAATCACCCTCCCAATGACTGCAACTCCTCTAAGGTGGCCCGAATCTGATCCTGCACCAAATCCGACTGCTTCTGCTGTTTCCTCCACTTCTCATCCACCACACTACACCCCCACTCTCCTCTCCTCTGAAATTCAAAGGCATCGCCATTGCATTCATTCCCAACCCTTCCCCCCCCATAGCATTGCTCAACAACTCCTTAAATAGCAGCAATAAGCAACTCTTCACTGTCTCCTCCATCATTCCCCCCACCGCCACCACCGTTGCCAATCCTAATAACATTCTCATTCCCATTTTTAATTCGCCTTCTCCTCGCTCCCATCTTGACCTTTTCTGCGATGAATCCGCCTTCTTCTCACCGCTATTGTTGTAATTCACATTCTCTTCCAACAAATTAGGGTTTTTCGAATCTTCATCGTCGAAAACCAAATCATCCACCACCACAGCAAAGTGATTATTCGAAGGTAGCTTGCTTGATCATAAGGGCTCTTGAAGGAGAAATCTTTGCCAGTACTGATTTTGCCGACAAAATTTTGGTACTTCTTCTTCAAACGACGAAGCTTCTTGACAAGCTGGTTCTTGCTGAAATCGAGCTGGAGCTCCGACTTAATTTGATCATAGAACAAAACAGTTGGAATCGTATCATATTACTGTGGTGAGTCGAGCAAAAAGTTTACTTGTTAAGTTCAATTCCTTATATAGGCGAACCATACTAAGTGGGCCCAACTACAGCCTTAGTTAATTGAAAAGGCCATCATCACTTTGTCATAAAATTCACGGAGTGAAATGTTGGAAACGAGGCCATAGACATATATATATATATATATATATATATATATATGGGTAATTCTACCGTACCCCTCTTTTTTGGGATTTAGGTACTCACTAATAAGCAACCTACTATACCAGATTATCAAAACATTACATTTGATGAGATTATCCTCACATTGTGTAGTATTGATATCACATGTAACTGTACTTTTGTCACATTCGATGGTTTGCTTATTTTTTTCTCACATTTGATGGTACCATTTTTACAGAGTGCATTACCAACATCACATGTGACTGTACTTTTGTCATATTTGGTGGTTCTCTTATTTTTTAACATTTGATGGTACCATTCTCACATTGCGTAGTACCAACATCACATGTGACTGTACTTTTGTCACATTTGATGGTTCCCTTATTCTTTATCACATTTGATGATATCATCCTCACATTACACAATACCAACATCACATGTAACTGTACTTTTGTCACATTCGGTTGTTCCCTTATTTTTTTTCTCATATTTGATGGTACCATCCTTATATTGCGCAGTACTAATATCACATGTGACTGTACTTTTGTCAAATTTAGTAGTTACTTTATTTTTTCTCACATTTGATGGTATCATCCTCACATTGCATAATACCAACATCACATGTGACTATACTTTTGTCACATTCGGTTGTTCCTTTATTTTTTGTCACATTTGATGGTACAATCTTTATATTACGCAGTACAAATATCACATGTGACTATACTTTTGTTACATTCGGTGGTTCCTTTATTTTTTTCTCACATTTAATGGTATCATCCTCACATTGTGCAGTACTAATATCACATATAACTATACTTTTGTTACATTCGATGGTTCCCTTATTTTTTCTCACATTTGATGGTATCATTCTCACATTGTGCAGTACCAAAATCACATGTAAGTGTACTTTTATCACATTTGGTCGGTGGTTTCTTTTTTTTTTTCTCACATTTGATAGTACCATCCTCACATTGTGCAGTATCAACATCACATGTGACTATACTTTTGTCACATTCATTGGTTCCTTTTTTTTTTTTCTCATTTGATGGTACCATCCTCACATTGTGCAGTATCAACATCATATGTGACTGTGCTTTTGTCACATTTGGTAGTTCTCTTATTTTTTTCTCAAATTTGATGGTACCATTCTTACATTGTGCAATACAACATTATATATGACTGTACTTTTGTCACATTTAGTGGTTTTCTTATTTTTTTTCTCACATTTGATAGTACTATCTTCACATTGTGCAGTACCAACATCACATGTGATTGTACTTTTGTCACATTCGGTGATTTCTTTTTTTTTTTTTCTTTTCACATTTGATGATACCATTCTCACATTATGCAGTACCAACATACCCTTAAAACCTAAAAAATGACTAATATACCTTTAGAACCTAAATAAGGGAAACTAGTCTTCTTCCTCAATCTCATTCAATATTTTTCTCTACTTTGCCCTCCAAAATACATTGGGTAACATGTGGTGGCCAAAATTAAACATGGTGTAAAAACAAAAACAAAGAACATTTTTTTTTTCAAACAAAGACGTACAAAATACGCTAGTAGAGTCAACACTACCTAGCTATCTTAAAGTGATTTAAATTTCTTATTTTACACTCTTTTTGATGATTGGTCTGTTTCTTAATTTTTCTTTTTTTAATTTGTTAGAAAAAGTGAAAAACCAATCTGATATGTGGTTTTGACATAATACCATAGGCATTGAAATGCCGTTGAAATAACATTTTTTTTTAAAATTTTATTTTTATTTTTTTTTATGTACCATTTTAATCTAAAATGTAGCAAAACTAACAAGTAATAATCGAGTGCAACAAGCTAGCTTTTTAGAAAGCTCTAAGTGACATTATAGCCTGTGCTTTCTCTGTATTGCTAATTAGTCATTTCGGCTCACAAAAATAAGGGCCATTACAGAATTTAGAACTAATATGGAGCAAAATAAACCTGGCCCAATTGAAACTAAAATTACTAACCAAATTTCTCATGGCCCAAGAGATGATCTAGCCTGGAACACAAAATACAAGGCGATGCAATTTACAATAACTAGCAAATTTTTGTCAGCAGATTTGATAATACAGCATCAACGAGTAGATGAAAAATAAAATTCACAAGCTACAAACTTCAAGACAGTTGTAAACTCGAGTATATGCCTCTTTACTTTGACAAATGAAGCTCCAGTTGCTGCCATTTCCACCCAAATTGCTCTAAAAATGCATGAGGTGCCTGATTGGGTTTCATTGTTTCAAGGAAAACAAAGGAACAACTCAGTAACAGCTAAAATGTAGCGGTAAGCTTTTATAACCCAAAGACCAGAAACCCAAAAAAAAAAAAAAAAAAACAACTTAGGAACAGCCAAACTAAAAGATAAAATCTAACTAGAATGAAGATAAAGAACATGCTTTTCAGAATCCAAAAAAAAAAAAGGGAGGAACACTCCTCAAATCATTTTCATAAATATCATTGCATATCCACAATTTGTTCATGACATAATATAAACATTTGACAAATTTTTTAAAATCTCATCCATTTCAAGTATTTGATGCAAAAGAAGTTCTTTAAAACCAAAACATCAACCACTAAAGGCTCTCATCATTAAACCAGATGCGCCCCCTCTTTTAGGTGATTTCTTATTTCTTTTTCAGATATAAATACCATGGCAGGAACTTGATATACGTCTCACCCAACTATAACTACCTTGATTTGTTACTAAAGAATACTAGAAGTGTAAATGATGCAAACTAGCAATTACATTGACCTACTTGATATTAAGAAATGATGGCTGATTAGGCAGGAGTATAGCTAAATTGCTTATGAGTAAATCTCATAGTCATAAGTTATAACATGAAATATAAGACATTATGATACATGAAATAATCTATCATAAAAGAAGTTAAAAGTACAGTGTCCAAAGAAAAAGCTGTTCAGACTCTAACCAATTGAACATATATGACAAGGGACATTAATGACACTATGTAATAAACAAAATACACACACACACACAGAGTGTCTCTCTCTGTGTCTTGCTCTTTCTGCCCCCAATTCCATTCATATTTCAAGATACAGAATGACTCCATTATATTCAAATTTCAAAGAACACAAACAAAATATATAGAAAGACTAGCCAAACTAAATAAATATTGTGAAGGTAGTTGAGAAAACAACTACAATCCATTACGAAACCATAGAACAATTATGGCCCAATCAAATTTCTAAACATGCTACAGAATAACAATATACAGAGAAGTACGATATTTGCATAGTCTATCAAATATTTACTTAAAAAGATGTTGGAATCAATTTACTAGTGATTATTTAAACTTGTGCAAATATGAAAAAAATACAATTAGATTCCAACTATCATATCGCAGGAAGTATTCACAATAACAATTATAAAAGGAAGTTACACCAGAAGAATACATAAAACCATAAAGCATGTGAGAAATACAAAATGAATTAAGCAAACTTATCCAGGTAGACACAATAAAATTCAACAGTTAATTATATCATATTCCAGTGAAGAATCATTGATATCAACAAAACATGCCACGCCCACAACCATAACCTATCAATCAACAAGTTCTCAAAGACAATTCGGTGCGGTTAATTCGGTGCAAAAATAAAACAAACAAATAATTAAAAAAAAAAAAAAAAAAAACCAAATGACATTTAGAATTATCAAGCAATAACCCACATAGAAATATCAAACAACCCAAATATTGAAAAACAAACCAGACAAACATTTTCAAAATATTTCTCTCTCTAATACCCATACTAAATTTTCAAACAAATTATCCATCTCATCTTTCTAAAAAGCATTGAAAGGAGAAACAAGTATATATTGAGCATTATTATATAAATTCACAAACCTAGCAAGGAGAAGAAGAATAGTAACTAGGAAGGTATTAAGCATCAAAACATTCTCTTGAAATATCAGAGAACGATGGCATCGAGTGGCAGACGACGGTTGTGGCAATGGCGAGACTGACTAAGAGAGAGAAATTAAAAGAGATTCCGATATTTAAACCAGGTTTTAACTAAAACGACGTCGTTCTACCTTATAATTAATAAAAATAAAAAATTTCTGATACCAAAACGACGTCGTTTTAGAGAGCAGATTTTAAAAAATAAAATAAATAAATGGAACGACGTCGTTTGTATCATTTTACTTATTAACCCTATTTTTCTTCTCTTCTTCTTCTCCTTCGTCACTTCCATGCCTCTGGCTCTGAGTCTCGCTGCTTTCACCGTTTCATGCCTGTCCTCTCTAATATAATGATAATGAGATCTTCAATCACTTCTTCTCCATTTCTTCTCCGCTCTTTATTAAACCCTAAATCTCTCTGCTCACACCCACTATTTCTCAATACCCCTCAATTTCCCAACCCCGAGAAAATCACTTCCGAATTCGAATCCGAGTCTGAATCCGAAAACGCATATTTCACCGAACCCATTTCTCATAACTCAGTTTTGACTCAAACCCATGTCATAAACACCCTCCTCACCCACAGGAACAACCCAAGATCGGCTTTGAATCACTTCAAACAGGTTGAGAGAAAGCGAGGCTTTGTTAAAACAGTGGATGCTTTCTGTGTTTTGCTTCACATTTTAGTGGGCTTCCCGGAGACTCAAAAACTTGCTAGAACCTTGCTTACTGAGTGTGTTTTTGGGGATTCAGCTCCGGCTCCGGCTGTTTTTGTCCATCACTTAGTCGAATGCGCCGACAGGTTTGGTTTCTTGTTGGATTCGCGGGTTTTTAATTATCTGTTGAATAGTTATGTTAGAGCTAATAGAATTGAAGATGCTGTGCTTTGTTATAATAGAATGATTGAGTTTGAGAGTGATATAATTCCTTGGGTACCATATATCAATATTCTTTTGGCTGCATTGGTTAGGAGAAACATGTTTGGTGAAATACATGAATTGCACAATAAGATGGTATGTAGAGGAACTAGTGGCGATTGCTATACTGTACATGTGATGATGCGTGCGTGCTTGAAGGACGGGAAGCCTGAGAAGGCAGAGGAGTATTTTAGAGAGGCCAAGGCTAAAGGGATAGAACTTGATGCACAAGTGTATAGTATTGTTATTCAGGCTGTTTGCAAGAAACCCAATTTGAGTTTGGCTTTTGTGTTATTGAAGGAGATGAAAGAAATGGGATGGGTTCCTTCGGAGGGTACGTATACTTGTGTTATAGGAACTTGTGTGAAGCATGGGAATATGGTAGAGGCATTGAGGCTTAAGGATGAGATGGTTAGTTGTGGGAAGTCAATGAATTTGGTTGTGGCGACGAATTTGATCAAGGGGCATTGCATGCAAGGGAATTTGGATAGTGCTTTGGATTTGTTCAATAAGATTGGCGAGGATGGACTTTCACCGAACAAGGTTACTTACTCAGTTTTGATTGAATGGTGCAGTAAGAATGGGAACATGGAAAAGGCCTATGAGCTTTACACCCAAATGAAAGAAAAGGGTATCCAGCCTAGTGTCTTCAATGTGAATTCCTTAATACTTGGGTTCTTGAAATCTCGGTCACTGGAAAATGCATTCAAGCTGTTTGATGAGGCAGTCGAATGTGGAATTGCGAATGTTTTTACATATAATAAGCTTTTGTCATGGCTCTCTGAAAAAGATAAGGTAATTGAGGCTCAAGGTATATGGAAAAAAATGATTAGCAAGGGTGTGGAACCTAATGTAGTGTCTTACAACAACATGATACTTGGCCATTGCAGAAAGGGGGATATGGATATTGCAAATAGTTTATTTTTGGAGATGATAGAAAAGGGCTTAAAACCTAATGTGATAACGTATTCTGTTTTAATGGATGGATATTTTAAGAAAGGTGACACTGAACGTGGCTTTGATGTGTTTGACCAAATGGTGGGTGTAAATATTGTTCCCACAGACTTCACATTTAACACTGTTATCAATGGTTTGTGCAAAGTTGGCTGCACATCTAAGGCAAAGGAGATGTTGAAGAACTTTGTTGAGAGGGGTTTCATTCCCATCTGTTTGACTTACAATAGCATTATAGATGGATTCGTCAAGGAGGGTGCCATCAATTCTGCATTGTCTGTTTATAGAGGGATGTGTGAAAGTGGAATTTCCCCCAATGTGGTCACTTACACCAGCTTGATTAATGGGTTTTGCAAAAGCAATAATATTGATCTTGCTCTGAAAATGCTGAATGAGATGAAAAGCAAGGGTCTTGAATTGGATGTCGTGGCATATTGCACTCTAATTGATGGGTTTTGCAAAAGGCGAGACATGGAAAGTGCACATGAACTTTTTTCTGAACTTCGTGAAGTTGGTTTGTCTCCAAATACAGTTGTGTACAATAGCATGATTAGTGGCTTTAGGAATCTAGATAACATGGAAGCAGCCCTTGACTTGCACAAGAAAATGATTAATGAGGGAATTCCGTGTGATTTGCAAACGTACACTACATTGATTGATGGATTATTAAAAGATGGGAAATTACCACTTGCATCAGATCTATACTCGGAGATGCTTTCCAAGGGTATTGTGCCAGACATCATTACATATACTGTTCTAATAAATGGCCTATGTAACAAAGGACAGCTAGAAAATGCACGCAAGATTTTGGAAGACATGGATGGGAAGAGCATGAATCCTAGTGTTCTTATTTATAATACCTTGATTGCTGGACACTTCAAGGATGGGAATCTGCAAGAAGCTTTTAGACTACATGATGAGATGCTTGACAGAGGTCTTGTACCTGATGAGATTACTTATGATATTCTTGTAAATGGGAAAGCAAAGGCAGTAAATACTCTTGCTGGAGTCTTGTGAGTGTAAATAACTAATTGGAACCTCAACTGGAATTGTTGGGGCAAATCAGGAATCTTCAATTTTATTTTTCACAGAAAGGAGCCCACTCTTTTGGTCCTGGAAGCTCAGCATGTGCCTCGGGTGCTTCTTCAGCTCCTGCGTTTGGAGGCTCTTCTTCATCTTCTTCTGGTTAGAGTTCAAGTCTGAGATTTTTGTTTTCCTTTTCTTATTTGCATTACTTATAATTATGTCCTGTTCTATGATCCCTATTTTACGGGAATTATATATGCTTCTTCGTTTACTTTATACATAAAGTAGAATGTTTTTTAATTAAACATTTCTTACCTATCAAAAGATGTCCCTTTTTTTGTTGGTGCTGAATGATCCATTAGTTTAGATTGGCAAAGATGTTTTGGACATGAATATAATTGGATTTCATTTCTACTTTAGTTTTCTATTCCAAAATGCATATCCACTGGCTTCCTTCTTGAAAGATGAAAAAGACTGCTGCATTTAACTGGATATCTGCAATAGAGTAATGCATTATTTTATTTAAATAAAAGTTTAGCTGAAGCTTGATTTGCATTAAAATGTAACTAACTTCTTTGCAGCACTAAATATTATTAGAAAGGAATTTGTGAGGTACATAAGTTGATTGTGACATGCTGATGTGTTTAGTGGCTTTTCTTATGGCCGGAAAAGGCTTTGTATGTGAATGACAGGGAGCAAGAGGCATGTTTGGACCATCCCAGAGAATTTCATGACTACATTGTGTTACATGCTGCTTTTGAACTTAAAAATCCATCTTCTAAAACGTGATCCTTAAGTAAGATCAGATACAATATCTGAATTTGGGATGCAAAGTCAGTTTTAGGATTTCCTGAACTGCCATGTTTTAGAAATATCACCTTTTCTTTGGGCAGGTCTACCATTTGTTTTGATGTTCCTGCCATGATGATGAACATTCTTGTAAAAATTGTATAAAATACATGAGGGCAATTCGACTTTCACAGTATGTCAACATGCCTACTGATCCTTATGCCATTAAATTTTTGCAATTTTGACCATTAGTATGTCTCATTAAACTAAAAATAAAAGAAATTCATGTAATCTGTGTTTACAACCTATTTAGACTTCAAGTTTGCTTCATATGAATATTTGATTGTATTCTACGACCAAAATATGTATCCAAGCAACTTAAAAAAACCTTAATAAAGAGACACATTTTAATAAAGAAACCATTTTCTTGTGAGTGGTTTTCTGGCACTAAATACTTTCGCCTTTCGGTGTTTATGTTTCAGATTTTTTAGCGTCCTGATAATTTTCAAGGCTAGTTCACTTGAGTTTCCATTACTTTTAGTTAATAGTGACTCACTGAGGTGGCAAAGTGAAACAATTTTGGAAGTTTAGGGTTGTAATTAAAAAAAATTTAAATTCAGTATTTACTTAGAATCCAGCCCTAAACTATGAAGGACCCCCCCCCTCTCCCCTTCCCTCTTTCTCTCTTTCTCTCTCATTGTAAGCAGTTTTTTCTGCACGAAGTTGTAGCAGTCAATTAAAACTTTGCTCTAAGAGCTTTATGTTTCCCTATTTTTGAGGATTACTATATTAAGTTTAAATTGGAACCCTTTACTAATCCACTATACTTAGTTTCAATGTACCTGAAACACTTGTAAAAATTTAGTTGCTTGATTGTCAATTTAAAGCCTGAGGGGGCCAATTAAAACAAGAGGGCTATAATGTTTTTTTATGCCAATTACCACTTCAGCATTTTAGTATCCACCATTAATGGGCAAGTCTTAAAGTCTAATGATGTTCCCTAGCAAACAAAAATTATTGCAGATTAGGGCTGTTTCTGTCCAGTCTTTGTTTAATTTTTAGATTTACTGAGTGACATTAGTCAAAATGCTTGTGGTCTTGTGTTTCCTTGATTCTTTTGGGACTATTGTCTTCTTAGTTAAAGAAATAGTGGATCTTTGCTCTTCTCAAGGAAAATGATATTTGTATTCAGATTTAGATGCTGTCTCCACCAAGAAATTAATGTTGCAAATTTCAACTCTTGTTGGATTCTGTATTTGAAATGTAAATGTACGTACATAAAATTATAAGCTGCACATCCTTGCCTTGTTACTTTCTAAAAATCAACTATCCTTCAATTGTGATTTGGCTGTGTGACTTCTAGTGTAATGAATCCTGCTTTCTTTGGCACGTGTTTTTGCAGAAATGGGGCACAAAAGTTGTTAGGCATCCTGATTGCTGTTGGTGAAGCAGTTGCCTATGTTCTATCTGGGATGTACGGCAGTGTTGGTCAACTCGTGTGGGCAATGCTATTCTTATAATTATTCAACTTTGCTTTGCCGGAATTATTGTGATATGCCTAGATGAACTTCTCCAGAAGGGATATGGTCTGGGATCTGGGATCTGTGATCTCTCTCTTCATAGCGACCAACATCTGGTAGGCTACAAATGTGATTTTCATCATGGTGTTTAGAATGGTATGATCTATGGTGTTTTAATCCTCTATTTTCAGTTGACTGTGCAGTGAAAACATTATTTGGAAAGCCTTTAGCCCCACAACCATTAACAGTGGCTGGGGGGCTGAATTTGAAGGTGCTGTTATTGCTTTGTTCCATCAACTGATCACTAGGAGTGACAAAGTTCGTGCTCTTCGAGAGGCTTTTTACCAGCAAAACCTGCCAAATGTTACTGATTTGCTTGCCACGGTCTTGATCTTCCTTATTGTCATCTACTTCCAAGGTTTCCATGTAGTTCTGCCAGTCAGATCAAATAACGCTTTTGGACAACAGGGCTTGTATCCAATTAAGCTTTTCTACACCTCCAACATGCCTATCATTCTCCAATCTGCCCTTGTGTCAAATCTCTATTTCATCTCCCAGGTACTAAAGTTAATTATGCAGTGGTGAATATCAAACTCCTTGCTTTACATTGTAATTGAAATGACACCATTTTTTTTAAATTAAAAAAAAATTCATCCAGTTGCTATACAGGAAGTACAGTGATAATTTCATCGTAAATCTGTTGGGAAAGTGGAAGGAATCTGAATATTCAGGTGGCCAGTATATTCCAGTCGGTGGTCTTGCTTACTATGTCACTGCACCAGCAAGGTGATGCAGTATTTTCCTTTATCATATATTATCGTATTATCATATTAAAGTGCAAAAGCGTGGGCCACCAGGAGTAGCTAGTCATTGTGTTTTTGTCCATTGCTGTGATGCCTTGGCTTTTCCTCTGTTGATGTTATCATTATGCAGTTTGGCAGATATGGCAGCCAATCCATTCCATGCTGTATTCTATTTGGTGTTTATGCTTTCAGCTTGTGCCCTATTCTCAAAAACCTGGATTGAAGCATCTGGGTCTTCTGCCTGAGGTGTTGCTAAACAGCTCAAGGTATTCCAAGATGAAACTTGTGTCACACTTCAAAAAAAACACACAAATATTTATTTTTACTTTTAACCATTTGAAGAGCAATCTCTTTGATCAATAATATAGATTGCTAGTGCTATTGACCAGTAATGACACCTCATGAATGGTCTTAAGATTCTCTTTTTCTTTCTCTCATAGTCAAGCTGCATACCATTAATTAAATATATACTATATGAGAAGAGAGCACACTAGATCAAATACTCGAAAAATACATAATAATTTTCCCATCATTGACATCACTTCAACAGCCTCCCTTGATTATGAATCTATACATGAAGTTTATCTTATCTACTTTGTCATTAGTGTTAGTGTGTAGCATGTTTGGTATGCACTAACAAAAATAGTTAAATACTATAATGAATTATTATTGACGTAGTTATTCATTTATTTCTACCAAATAAAATAAAATCATTATTCGTTATTTGGTTATATCTCCTACGCTAAAATATTGTTTTTTATCTATATTTTAAGTTTATTTTTTATTCTTAAACTTTTATGAGATTTTTTTAATTCCTAAATTTTTGAATGCATTCTAATTTTTGTCTTCCTGTCCAATCTTTGTAAACTTTTATCCTCATGTCCAACACAATGTTGTGATGACATATTTTTAATATAAATTTTAGAGGTATTAATTAATCTAACATTGCCAAATCCATTTAAAACACCCACAACTGAATGGAACCAACCATACTCTTATAGCCTACTCATTGCAAGAGCTTCTCTCTCTCATATCCCTTGCAAATCCCTTTTCCCTCTCTCAATTTCTGTCTAATTTCTTTTCTTTCTTCTCTCCTCTCTTTCTTGCCCTAGTCCAACGGCTGAAACCTCCATAATTGACACCTCTAAGCTTTTCCTCACCCTGACCATTCACTATCAAGTTATCCCTTCATCAGCAAAACTCTTCAATCTCTAAGCTTCTATTTGTCAACTTAAATTACAACATGCTTATCGACAACATATTTATGAGACAATTGAGCCTAGATATATTGCCTTACACCGTGTAAAATAATAGTATTCTTCCATTAAAATTAAAAAACACTAAAGATAACATTAGAACAACTAATGTGGTTACAAGAGACCAAAAATTGTAAAGCCCAATTAGCACTTCCTATAATTTCTAACGAAAATATCTAATATTTAAATTTTCTCCCAAAACTAAGGTCGCCTTAAAAGAATCATCTCATAACAAGTTTTTTTTTTTTTTTTTTTTTTAAATTAATTTTTTTCCTTTTTTCGAGAATAAATCAACAAATTTTATCCAATGCTGTAAATACATGAAGTTACACAAGTGGATGGTGTTACATCAATACTCTATTATCCTGTCAGGCCACTAACTAACGAGGATGCCAAGCTCAACATCATTTTAGGACTAGACCAATACCGCTCAAGGTAGTGCTCAGGATATAACACAGTATACAAGAGAATGTTCCCTATCCTCATAACCTTTGTAGACTTGTGTTCTTGGTTGGTACATGCCTTTGGTTTTGCACTGGAAATAGAAATACAACTTCTCTCACCCAGCCGTGCTACTTTCTTGTCATCACATTCACACGTGTAAGGTCGGGGTAATTATGAGCATCAGACTTGCTAAAAGACTTATGTGCCCTTGATCCCCCAACTTTAGTGACAACACACAATCTTTAATGCCTGGCATTGCATTCTTAAAGAGTTCCCTCCATCCAAATTTTAACCCTTATAAATTTGTTAACTATGTATAAAGGAAAATACACATGTATTCAAGAATCAATAATGTTGTGTGCAAATCAAAAAAATAATGTTGTGTGGATAAGGATAACCACTTGAATAAAATTTATATCTTATCTATCCTTTAGATTTCTTTATCTTACCTTAATATTTCTGTTATTTTACTTCATAATATTAGTTTGTTTCTAAAATAAAAGTGTTTCATTCCCTCTCACTTATACTTCCAACAATAAAATGATCTTTCTATTCCCTTCATTAAAACTTTTAAATAAGATAATAAAATGAATATTCTAAAAAAATACATCCATTTATTATATTCATTTCCCTCTTCTCAAACAAAATAGTATCGCAACGTATCACTTGCAAAGTTGTTACTAAAAGGAAATTAATAAAAATGATCTTAACAAGTCGGGAGAGGCTGATAGCTGCAGCATATCATCTATGTTTCATCAACAATGCAAGCCACCGCCACAGTCTTTCTTGTATCATCACCATTACATCTGTCATCAGGGCCAGAACTAAGTGTAAAGGTCTCCCAACAAAACTTTGGAAAAAATATTCTTCAAGAAAGTTATTTATTTATTTTTTTTAAAATTTGAATTCCAAATATATATATATATATATATATATTATAAGGTCCTTCATTTTAAAATAAACAAAATATGTGTTTTTTTTTTTTAAAGAATACTAAGTATTTTTAACACATACGAAAAATGAGAGAAGATCTTAAAAAAATTGACAGTGGTTTTAAATTATATTATTCAAGAGATTCTAACTGTGGGTGCTTGAGGATCGAGGATGAAGTTGAAGAGTCGCAGTACTGGTGTGGTGATGCCACAAGCCCGAGGAAAAAGGTCACCCGAGGAGAGGAAAGGGTGAGTCAAAGGACTCTAAAGTGTTCCAAGTGGGAAGAAGGATCTAAAGAAAGAGAATCAGTGATTACAGGAGAAGTTTCCCAGTTTAGAATAACCTGTTGCCTCCACATTAAATGGTGGGCAACAGCTTTATCAACTGCATTGATGAGAAAGTGACCTGAACAATGTAAGTCATAGTTAAGCAGATTCCTTCTACCACCTTCTTCAGATGTAAAAAGAGACAAATGTCATGAGGGGAGAGTGGTTAGGTAAAGATAGAAGGTTGAGATGTGAGAGAGGGATGAGTATATAAGAAAAAGAGGGTTTACAGAGAAAATGATTCAGACACAAGTATCAAGATATAGAAAAGAAACAAGAAGAACATTGAGAGAAGAGAGTAAACAATAACATTTCTTGTATAACTGTGGCCTCCTCGGGCCGGCTTGTATTGAGAAATGAGCTCATCCATTTAACTACATTTCTTCTTCTTTTTTCTTTTTTTTTCATCCCCGGGCGGAGCCTCCCTCTTGTTGTTTGTTTCCCTCTCTTACAAATTTATTGTTTTGGGCCACGATTAAACTAATCTAGCCACTATTCTAAATGGGCCTGGGCTGCCAGTTTTTTAGATCCTTATACCAACTTTTAAGAAAAATAATAATTATCTCATACATGCGAATAAGCTTTAAGCATATTATAGAGAAAATACAAGTGTCTAATTTTTATTAATTAATTTAGTATATAAATTGAGTCTTTCAAAATATCATTTTTGCATTTCAATTCCCTATCGCGCTTTTTACAATTTTATATGTAAGAACGACTTATACTTAGGGAATGGTACAATTCTAAAATTTAAATAAATAAACCTTAATTATAGTACCTTAACTGCAATATATCAAGCTTCTCAATTAAGTTCAAAGATTTGTATGCATTGATCAATAAAATAGAAAACACTATTATCTTTTCTAAGTACAATTAAATTCAATCCACCCAAATATTTAAATCTGATTGGGTACGTTATATAAGTTTTACAACAATGACGACAACCAAGTCTTAACCATAAATTTTTAGAGTTGACTATGGATTTTCAACATATCAATTGTTTATTAAGAAAAGTAAATTCTTCTAAAATGGGACCCTTTTTTTTTTTTTTCTTTTTTCTTTTTTCATTCTATTCTAAAATAAAATTAGATCAGATTAAAAAAAATATTATGTTAACAAATACACTTAAGGAAATTGTAAGTAAAATCCAATGATAAAGTCAACAGCGGACAGTGAAGAAATGAAGGTATATTTATGGCACGATACCAAACGAATCTGTTCATTACATAATTTCGTGCAGCCGCAGAAAAGAAGTTAATGGCACCTAATCGTCCCACGTGTCACATCTTCCATCACCCACGTCATCGCCATTTTCACACAACACACAACACAACTCAGCTCTCATCTCGTCAGACCAGTCTCACAAAATCTTCAAATTGTCTCTTCCAATTTTCAACATGTTTCTCATTTTCCCGACAAACAGTCAAACAAACACCATGAGATGAGATAGCAAAACCCGAGCTTTCGCTCGCTCGCTCGATCTCATGGCGATGCTGCTCAGAAAAGTATGGGGATCGGTCTCCAACCGGTCCTCCTCGTCGTCGTCGTCGTCGTCGGATCGTAACCGAATTATCTCGTCGTCGTCGTCGTCGCTAGGGGCGTTCGATCAGTTACCGGCGGATATATTGATGCAGATACTGAGAAAGCTTGAAGCTAAGGACGCTGTGAAAATGAGCGTGGTGTGTAAGTCTTGGAAATCGCTCATCTCCGATAATCTTCTCTGGATTTTCTTCTTCCAGAACCACCCATATGAGTCTTGGGACGCTATTTTCTTCGCCGAGACCAGCTTGCGATCCGGTTATCCTCTTCAGTAAGTTTCTCGGTTTTTTCTTCAGCTTCTGTTTGCTTGCCAAGAAAACAGAGCTAAAACAGTGGAAATTTTTGGAGCTCAGCTATTAGGTTTAGTTATATATGTATATATTTTTTTTTCTTCAAAAATTTAGAGAGAAATTTGAATTGTGCGCTGTTCCTGATTGATTGCTGAAAAATTCGAGCGAAAGAATATAAAACTTTGAATTTTTCTTTGTTTATAAAGAAGTTTGAATTTTGATGGTTGTTGAAGTCAATTCTGCACTGGCTCTGTTTGGTTGCCGAGATAATCAAGCAAAATAATCAGCTATTTGGTTGAGTGCAATACGAAAATTTCAAATTTTATATACATATATTCTCTTTTGAGTTGTGTATTCTTTGTTGAAAATCTACAAATGTTTATTCTGGAAAATTGAATTGAATTCGATATTTGGTTTATAGTTAGTTGGTGAATCAGATTATTGAAAAGCATATATATGCAGTTTTAACCATTCTGCCATGGGAATATCGTGCCCCCATTCCTAAAATGAACTGTAATTGCAGAACATTCCCCACTCAGATGCCAGAATTATCATTCATGCGCATTTATAGTCAAAGGATGCGAGTTCCAGGTTCTGTAATTATCGATGGTGAGCATCTATCACTAGCACAGATCCATTTGTTATATCAAGTTATTAATTACTATTTTTATTTCTTTAATGTTACCAGCCATTTTCGTAATATGATGGGCGTAGCTGAAATGAGAATATTAAGATGGATAAGTGGAAACACATGAAAAGATAGGATTTGAAATAAGGAAATCTGCTTAAAGTTAAGGGTAGCTCCTATTGATGAAAAGATGAGAGCAAGTCGCTTGAGATAGTTTAGTCATGTTCAGAGGAGAGCGATTAATGTACTGGTAGAAAGAGTGAGTTGATCCAAGTTGAGGGAATTATAAAAAGTAGAGGAAGACCCAAAATAACATTAGTAAAAGTAATAAAAAAAAGACTTATCAATCAAGGGAGTAATAGAAAATATGGCTTCAGATAGAATAGAATAGAGAAGAATACTCGTTGCCAACCCTAACTAATCTATTGAGAGAATCCATAGCTGACCCTAAAAATTTGATTTAAGGTTTGTTGTTTTTGTTGTACTTGTACCAGTTATTTCGGTCAAGTTATTAATCCTTTTAGTGTTCATTAAGGAATTTAGGACTGACATACAAAACATGTTCTCATTTTTCTGTTTACATATTCATGCATAGGTGGTTCTGGTTATTGCAAATTTGGTTGGAGCAAGTATGCTCGTCCATCTGGGAAATCAGCAACATTTTTGGTAAGGTTTTAATTGGAACTGATTCACTGAACCTTTAGAAGATTACAGAAACAAATTCTGCAAATTTTGGGAAATCCTATAGGCTTGCTGGGTGTGCTTCTGACTCCCCTTCACTGTTCGTTTTGCCAATTTAGTTTTCTTTTGCTGTATCTGTATGTGCAGGAATTTGGTAACATTGAGACTCCAATGTACTCTAGGCTTCAACAATTTTTTGCAACTATTTATAACAGGTTCAATCTCTCTCTATTAGTGGGAAATTTTTTTATATAAACCTCTCTCTCTCTCCAACCGGTCAATTAATTTATATGCTGTTACACCTACATTTGCAATAAAGATACATGTGCAAATGTAGGAATCCTACAGTAAAACTTCATAAAAATCTCAATCATTATATTATGAATACCTATGGTCTTCAAGTAGTGAAGTTCTTCTACGAGAAGTACCTAATGGAACTTATTTATATGGCATATTTGAGCTTCTATAGTTGTATTACAGTAAGATATTTGCAATCATCAAATCTGTTAGTCCTTCTTCGTCTTGGTGCTTAATATGTTCAAGATGCTGATTTTAATTTTTCACAGGATGCAGGTGAAACCTTCTAATCAGCCAATTGTTGTGTCTGTTCCAATCTGCCATTATGATGGTCAGCTATTATCTAGTAACTTACTGAATAACTCTGTCATGCATTGCTTGTGCTTATTATCTGTGCCAAAACTTGAAACCCAATCTTTTTAAATTGAAGTCATAGCCCTGTAGTGACAAAAAACAATATGCTAGAGATATACAAGCCATGATTGAACATGTATTGTTTCATATTGTATGACATCTTTTAACTGGCTTCGTGGATGTTATTTATACCAGTTTAGTGGTCAGTATGATAAATACTGGCCAGTACAGCTTGTATGGTACGGTAGGAACAACATTGTCAGAAAGCCATGATGGATATGTGGAGCAGCAAAAGCAGCAAGGGTAGAATTGTCAGTGGAGATAGCCAAGATGTGAACCTTGCCAATGGGAACATCTGTGATGCTCAAGTCCTCAATGGAAGAGGAAGAGCTGAGGTCCTTGGTGGAAGCAATAATGTTCTTGGCCCTAGCAACCCAAAATCCAACATAATGGAGGGTTTAAAGAGGAGGTCTCTTGGGATTGAAAATAGAGTTGGAGTCACGGGGTTTGATTGGGATGAGCTCACATATCTCCTCAAAACTAATTCCAACTCTGTCAGTGGTGGCGAAGCATACAGTGTTGAGCTAAGTAGTGGAGAAGAAAAAAAAAAATTGGCCATGGAGAGAGAGAGGAGACAGTAAAGGAAAATAGGGGAAAAAAAAAAAGAATGATATGAATTAATAGAAAAGTATGCTGCTGTGGTTCAAATAGGGCTCAAAATGAAAATGACATAGTATTGAATATAAAAACTATGTCATTTTTGAGCTGAGGTGGCATTTAATAGCCACCTCATCAATCAGATTCGAAGAGCTATACAATATCAAAGATGAAAATCTAAAATTCTAAACATAAAGGACAAATTCAAATTGACCCCAAACTTAGATAGTGTAATTTGCATTTTAGTCATATGAAAATGTAATGCTTGATCAATTATGTCCAATAACTCCAAGCATTCATCTCTCGTATCTGCATTTATATAAGTGTTTTGGGGAGGAAATAATAAGAACATTATCGCATGTTGAATTCATATATCAGCATAAAGAAAAACATTTTCTGATCTTTTTGTCAGATCTGACAATGTTGATTTTGGCTTAATGGCGATTGATAAAATTTTATTTTACTTATGTGTTGTCTCTCAGTTTGTATAACATGGTGTTTTTTTTCTTCTCTGGTTATTCCAGATACTGAATCTGCCCAAGCATCAAGGCGGCAGCTCAAAAAAACCATGTACTCAGCCCTGTTTGATATGAATGTCCCTGCTGTTTGTGCCATCAATCAGGTTGATCTTTTTATTTAGAAGTCTTTTCTGTTAAATAAATTCTGGTAGGGTCACTGTTAGAATAGAAAGCTAAATCAAGTTGAAAGGAGTTATGTGATTTGAAGAATAAGAGGATCCATGAGATGTAAATGCTTCTATAAAGCTTAGATCTATGCCATTGCAAATGTCCTAGAAAAGGTATTGTAGCTTTCCATAAGATGTGCAAGGAGAAAAAGAAAACCCCATGGACTAATCTAACCTAAACCTAATGAAAAATGGTTCCTATGGGCAGCTGAAAAGAGTGAAAAAAACTCCATCTTGAACCAGATTTAAATAATGCAATGACTTCTTAATGACTTGTCTTTAGTACATTATAACATTACCCTCATAATTTTACATTCATCTCTGACTGTAAATTGAAACTTTAGTGGACACTTAAAAAAAAATTATATTTCTGTAACTCTCCTAATGACTTCTCTTCCGTACATTAATTACATTATCTTACCTGAGAGTTTGGCAATCCAGATTGTCTGTGTGTAGAATTTCCCACGACGAGGGAGCTTCTGCAAACCAGTTGTCCGTACTCATGCTAATTTTTTTGTCTTCATGGTTCATGAATATGATCGTGTACCAATACTCCAAATTAACCTAACGATTTGGATGCTTCATGTATGTATTTTTAAGTTCTGTAAATTGGATCTGGATTTCTTCTATCTTTTGAACTTAGAAAAAGAACAATAATTCCATTGTTATTCTCATTATCTCTATGTCATCTTATTCATCTATTTCTAAAAATTTAGGCAATATTAGCATTATATGCAGCGAGACGAACTTCAGGAATTGTTGTTAATATTGGTTTTCAAGTCACATCTGTTGTTCCAAGTAAGTTTTCCTCATTTTTTGTCTTATTAACTTCATGATGTTGAGATTAACACGTGGAGTATTTTATAGCAATGTCCTGTAGTATTGGGCCTCAATAGGCACTTTAAGCTTAGTTTGGAGCCTTCTTGTATTCTTCATTATGAAAGTGAGCCTTAATTGCTGCTTATGGCTCTTTTCCTGGATAAAGCAATTTGTAGGCCCACTATTTTCTACCTAATCCCTTTCTCAACTTCTTATTTTTTAGCTTTTCAATTTCTTTTTATTTTAACCCTTTTTAGCTTTGAAGTCAATTGGACTTCATATTATACATTTGCTACTGTGTTTTTCAGTTTTACATGGTAAAGTAATGCGCAAGGTTGGTGTGGAAGTTGTGGGAGTGGGAGCATTAAAACTTACAGGGTTCCTTAAGGAGCTGATGCAGCTGAACAATATAAATTTCGGATCACTGTATACTGTTCGCACACTGAAAGAGGTAGTGCTTTGAGAATGGTTATCTTATTTCTATCCTTGTTTCATGAAAGATTGGGCAGTTTGTTTTTGTGCTGGCTAATTTGCATGTAGAGTAATGGGCTAATCAAAATATCTTTCCAAATAATGGGAATCCTCAGTTATGTACTTCCATTTTTGGAGAACTGAATGCATTGCTTTCAAATCTAGGTGTCCTTTCTTTGTGTTGTATGACAAATCGTCAAATTTATAATAATAATAATGATTATTATTATTATTATTTTGGTTAGGCAGGATCCTATGAGTCTCAATTTTTTGCTTAGTGCTGGTAATTCCAAATTCTATGAATAGAGTTTCTTCTGGTCCGATCAAATATCTTAGCAACATTAACATGGCCATATCCACTTCCAATCACAAACTTCCACTTCCAAACACTACCATTATCACATGATGCTTACTGATGCAGGACTTGTTATTTCAAAATGTACAGTCTATGGAATAAATATTCACTTTTATTTTTATGTTATCCTCTTGGTTTCTTGATATATAGGAAGATCCCAAGTATATCTCAATTTTAAAAGGTTGAGACGTGTGTTGTTGGCTTCAAAGGGTAGGGATTAGAAAGTATAGGATTTTTATTTTTTGTTTTTTTAAGTTGAATCCATGTCAAGTTTTTGGGATCAGTGATTATTATGTTTCTCTAGGAAACATTCATACTGAACTTTTCGTTTTTTTTTGTTGACTGATTGACACAGAACCTATGTTATGTTGCTGCTGATTATGAGGCCGAATTATCTAAAAATATGCCAGCATCATTTGAAATTACGGGAGAAGGTCCTATTACTCTTTCAAAAGAGCGGTTTCAAACAGGAGAGATCTTATTCCAGCCAAGTATTGGAGGAGTGTAAGTTCATTTCTGTCACAATCTGGTTATTTGTACTAAATGTCTGTTTGGGAATAGCTTATTTAGCTTTTTGCTAAAATTGTTTTGCTGAAAATGTGCTAAAGTATACTTGTGCGCTGAAAAAATTTGAAAAAGTGATAAAAGGCGGGAATAAGTGGGTTTTTAAAAAACTGTACATAAAAACTAAAAGCTAAAGTTTAAAGCTAATGCCGAACACACTCTAAGTGGGCTGAAGGATTCCCATATAAATGTTTTCTTTGGAAACCAAGAAATGTTTCTGTCACCCATGTCAATAACATCTTGCATATCTGCTTGGTGCTCCTAAAATTGATTTGGATTTTTATAAATGGTTGGGGCCTGATCCTGAGCATGTCCAAGTGAATTCTTCAGATCATGGTTTATGTCTAGCTTTACAAGCTGAAACTATTTTATTGACAATGACAAACTCAAGACTAATGCTTTTGGAGTTTATAAGCTGAATAATTTGTTTACTCTTAAACTAAAAATTATTGGACAATTTTCTCATTTTGAAGTGTTTCTTACTGTCATTTACAAGGTGTCCAAAAATTCTCTGTTAATATATACATAGACCTGATAGTTTGTTTTGTACTTTACGCATAAGCAGTTTCACTTTCTGTTGATATTTATTGAATCAATTCTTTTCAGTTAGTAATCTTTTGCAGTGGTTGATGGCACTTAGGGAAAGGTGTGTCTAAGGCTATGTTTGTTTTGGGTGAAAAACTTATACAGAAAATATTTTACACTTGACAGGGCATTTGGGTGGGCTGGAAAATACGATCAAATTGACCGTAAAATAGAGAGGTGGCAGTGTAAATTGTTTTACACTTTTATTTTACCTTCAACCATTTTACATCTCACTCTAGCCACCCGAATCGAGAGAGAGAGAGAGAGAGAGAGAGAAGCTCTAGCCGAGACACCATCCGGCATACTTGCCTGATTATACATATTTTCCAGTAACCATTTTACGTGCAAACCAAACACTGGAAACCATTTTCTAGCGTATTTTCCAAAACACAACCAAACAACTGAAAATATTATCCTTTCCCAAAAATATTTTCACTTGAAAAAATTTTACAATCGGAAAATATTTTACATCGAGCTAAACACAGTCTAACCACTTGTATATGTCCATGCTTGTCCTTGCTATGGATTCCTAATATTTTATTTCTTTTGAGTTATTGTTGCCTTGTATGTTTAAGTCTACCATATGATCTTGGTATAGGCGTGCAATGGGTTTGCACCAGGCTATAGCACTTTGCATGGATCACTGCCATGATGCAGAATTAACAAGCGATGATGCTTGGTTCAAGACTGTAGTCTTGTCTGGGGGGACTGCATGTTTACCAGGGCTGGCAGGTACTTGAACAGTTTTATTCTTTTGCAACAAAGCTCTGAAAGATGAAATGGATCTCTTTATAATCTTATGGACTTAATCAAGAAATATAACAAGATACATTTGATTGTGAATTCTTTTGGTTCAGAGAGGTTAGAGAAGGAACTACATGGACTTCTTCCCGCATCCATTTCTAATGGAATCAGAGTCATTCCTCCTCCATATGGTGCGGACACTGCATGGTTTGGGGCAAAGCTCGTCAGCAATGTAAGCTACCTCACTACCTGGTGCTAACTGTACCTCAGTGAACACTAAAAATTGCTTGTGTTACCATCCATTATGGCATGTCAACTCTACTGTTCAATAAATCCCAAAATAATGGTCTTCCTCAAAGAATTCTCCCTACTTCACTTAAGCTTAATTAAGTTTCTATTGAAATGTTAAATAGGAGTTTCATAAACATCAAAGAATGGTTCAGATACATGATCAGATATTGAGTTTGTGCAGACTGGCTCTTATTAGACGACTAGTAGCTCTAAGTTACATGGCACTTTTTGCTTCTCTTTGTGATAAGTGTTTATTTATTTATTTTAAGCTTTTTGTTAATCACAGTTAAGCAACTTTCCTGGTTCTTGGTGTCTGACAAAGAAGCAGTCCGGACTGAAGTCTAAACTCAACCTCATGTGGTGATCAGATTACTTGGCTTAGTATGACTAGTAGGAATTTCTGATGGAAATCCTGGTCAACTTTATCTGGTGAAGATATCACTCAACTGCACCAGGGACCTTCTGGTTCTTTGTTTCCTCCAGCGAGCAGGGAGGGGTTCTTGTTAAGTGAGTTAGCTGCAGTTTTAGGATTTAGGCAAAGAATATTTTTACGAACTTCCTTGCCTATTTATTCTTGATATTAAAAAGTGAGCATTGGTGAATAAGAATTCACTGTAACTGTATATGTGTTTATAAAATTAAGCATCCTTGAATAAGAATTCACTGTAACTTTATATGTGTTAATGAATAATCAATACCAAAAGCGAATAAAGCTGTTCAGCTGATGGAATTGATAGTGGATTCCAGTTTCTGTTATTGTGTATTTTACTTGAATACATTGATGCCAATCTATGGAGAAGGATTCTATTTTTTCTCATTTTTCCTATTTGAATTTACTAATGAGTAAATGTTTCTTTTTCCTGAACTGGTGGATAGGTTTGGCCATCCCAGTCCTGATCGAGAGTACTGGCTAATTAGATGCCATCTTCAACTTGGGCATTTCTAATTTGCCATCAAACCCTTCCATACCCTGTTGATCTCTCTAAGCTTGCTATGGTCTATATCACCTGCTACAAACTCATGGACAACACCATCTATTTCAACAAAACTCGTACCACATGTTGTCTCCAAGTCATTTTCCTTAATGAATTTTCTAATTTTAGTTGCATCCGCTTTTTCACCCGCACTAGTCAACATGAGCCCTGCTAGTTTATATCGGTCACCTGACACTGGCTCGAGCTCAATGAGGTGTCTGAAAGCATGGTTTCCTCTCCTTACATCACCGTAGGTTCGACAAGCACTAAGTAATGCACCCCATATAATTGAATTGGGTTCTTCTGGCATCAACGCGATAAACTTTTCTGCTTCTAACAACTGCCCAGCACGGCCAAGGAGGTCGACCATGCATCCATAATGCTCAATCGAAGGCCTAATCCCAAAATCATGAATCATTTGATTGAAATAGTGATGTCCAAGCTCCACATATCCAGCATGCGAGCAAGCAGATAATACAGCCACAAAGATCACTTCATTTGGATAAGTTCCACTAGCAACCATCTCATCAAACAGTTGAAAGCATTTTTCAGCTTGTCCATGCAAGGCAAAACCAGATATAATGACTCCCCATGTTACTATATCTTTTTGAGGCATTTTTTGAAAGAGTTCATAGCCACATCTGATGCTACCACACTTGGCATACATATCAATGAGAGCAGTACCCAAGGTAACACCAATCTTCACCCCAGCTTTATCAAGATATGCATGTATCCATCTTCCTTGATCCAGTGCCCCCAAATGAGCACAGGCAGACAATGAGCTCGCAAGTGTTGATTCATTTGGATGCACTTGGGAAACCATCATTTCATGAAAGACACCTAAAGCCTCTGAATACATACCATTCTTGGTGTATCCTGTAACCATTGCACTCCAAGATGCAACATCTTTTGCTTCCATGGTATCAAACATTCTTCTAGCCTTTTCTACATGACCTTTACTTAGGTACCCAGAGATTATAGCGTTCTTGGTATGCGTGTTCTCTTCTGAGAATTCTGCAAGAACACGCTCTGCACAAGCAATGCTATCTGAATTTGTGTACATATGGATTAGTGAGCTATGAATGTGGGTATCAGGTGCTATTCCAGCTTTTATTATCTGGCTATGCACTTGTTTACCTTCGGAAAGAGCTTCCAAATGGGAACATGCTTTAAGGACAAAGGTGTAAGTGTAATTGTCTGGGGTTGGTCCATCTAGTAACAGCTTATTATACAGTAAGAGAGACTCATGTGGGCACTTACAGAGTGTAAAGCCTCTGATCATGGTGTTGTAGGCAAATACATCAGGAGAAGGTAGTCTATGAAAGATTGATAAGGCAGAGTTGATTTGTGACGTTTTAACATATGACTCAAGGAGCCTCCCAGCATTTGGATAACAGTCAAGGAGACCTGTCACAACCAACTGCGCATGTAATTGTTTAACTTCCTGATAGTTTTGGCACAACTGAAGCAAGTGGATGCTTGCAGGAATTCTAGTTGGGGTCCTTACTAATGGGGTAGGAAACCTCTGTTTGGGCAAGGATGGAGCTAAGAGGAAAGCAGCCATAATTTGAGAACCCAAAAACAATTATATAAAACTTCAAAGCTCAGTAATAGCTAATTGTCATTGCAGACAAGAAAGTGTAGCCTTGATTTCTTAAAAGTGCTTTTAAGGTTTGGTCAGTTGGAGGCGAGGAAATGAAATATATAACATAGCTAAGATATTTGATTTTACTATTGTTTTTTTTTTTTTTTTTTATCCTAAGATATCCATAGCCACACAAACTATATCCAAGCACAAGATGATAAGAGGACAGCTGCATCTTGGACCCACATTTTATACACGTTTGACAAAAATGGGAAATGACAAGAACAAATTGATCTGTCGAGGGAATATAATTGGAGAGATTTAATTAATAATTAATTTTTGTATCACGCAATGCACAAACCAATACTCAAAGATACAACAACCAATACCTAACCCCAACTACTTGGGTGCTGCAAGTGCAAAGTACAAATTGATACATAATAAATTTCAGTTAGGCATACCCAAAATTAGTTTTAACACTAGCATGGGGATAAAAATTAAAAAAATTAAAAAAAAAAAAAAAAAACCTATTTTACATCCTCAAACACAATTTTATTAATTTTACAACTCACACAACATCCTAGTTTTTATTTTTTTACATACAACTCATTAAAATAATATAAGCTACCTTGTCAACTCATTCTCTCTCTTCTTTCCCATCTCTCTCTTCCACCTTTTTAGCAACCCACACCCGGGTAAAGCTCAATTTGAGCCAGTGGGTTGCTAAAATAGCAACTGGCTAATGCTTCAGCTCCAGCTGGTGATGATTGAAGGGAAAACAAGGCCCAGAACCTGCTGTATCAAAAAAATTTAATCTTCTTCACGAGGTCATAGAGAAAAAGAAAAAGATAGTTGACTTTTGGCCTTCAAAAAGACTTAAATAATAACAGAAAGAAGCCAGCTGTGAGCATTGGCAGTGGGGAGGGATACATGTTGTGAGTCCCACTTTCATTGGCTGAAACTGATGGTGCTAGTGCAGGGCATGCAAGACCCTCCTTGCCTTCCCTGCACTCACTGGCAAAAAGGCCAGGTGGGTATTTTCCATAGAGGTTTATGTAGCTGAACATGGTTGAGGCACAATCATTTGTCAAATCATTTAACACATCCGCATAAGGGCAAGCAAATTCCTTGAATGCTGGACAACACTGATCAGGTGGGTAGTTGGGTCCTTTGCATTTGCTTGTGATGATTGTGTAGTTCAGAAACTCGAAGCTCACAGGGCAAGCTGCAGATTTTGCATAAGTAAATATATCATCAGACCATTCAATTACCTTTGTATATTGGGTAGAACAAGTGATTAATTATGAAAACAGAAAAGGTAATAATGCCTTGAAAAAGAAATTTTCCATAGTGGTTTATCAATTTTCCTTCACTTCCCTTACTGAATGATTCGTTCCCTAGATGCAAACAAAGCCTTAGTGTGAAACAATATACGTTCTAAAGATAACATCAATGACATTCCTTGGGCAAGTTCTCTCTCAAATATGCCGCCTCTCAAGTCACAAAAGATGGATGCTTTGCATAAACAAGCAAAAGAAGACATGGATTATCAGAAACCAGCCAGCTATATTATCATCATAACCGTATTTATACAATCCATTGTCTAAATGGATCAGAGAGATGGTTAAACTCATTATGGATTCACAAAGTCAAGCACCTATTTTACTCGCCTTTTATTCAAAATGATCTGAAGCACCATTGTGGAAAGTTATTTGACATAAAAATTCATCTGTGTCTAATCCTGATCATTCAGTCATCTGCTATTTGCAGAGTATGGCATACCATTCACTTCTAATGATCTCTAATGCCACCCTTGTGATCAAGTAGTCTAAACAAATGCAAGAAGTTATGAGGAGAAAACTTAGAATGCATCCTATAATATAAGATATTAACAAATGAACTTTCACTCTATGAACCCAACTGCAGCATCATTTCCTCACACAAAAGCTATACGTGAATAACAGAGAAATTATTTTTTCTGGAACAAACAACAAGAAAATATCCCACTAATATTTCAGGAAGAAAACCTTTTCAAAACAAACCAATAATATCTTTGTTAATGTAGTATAACCATAAGACCACCGGTTAGGTATGGTTTTGAGGATCTTGCTTATTATTGCTTAGTAATCAGTAGCAGGGATCCTTCCACTTTTCAGGAAGCAATTGATAGCTCTAAAAGGGATAAGTGGATGGAAACTATGGTGCAAGAGATGGAGTCCTTGAATAAGAACAAGACTTGGGAGTTGTTAGAACTTCCAAAGGGAAAGAAACTAATGGGTTTCAAGTGGGTTTTCAAAAAACAGTATCAGAAAGGGAAGGAGAACGATTCAAAGCAAGATTGGTAGCAAAGGGATATTCACAAAGATAGCTCTAAAAGGGATAAGTGGATGGAAACTATGGTGCAAGAGATGGAGTCCTTGAATAAGAACAAGACTTGGGAGTTGTCAGAACTTCCAAAGGGAAAGAAACTAAGAGGCTGTTTGGCTTCAAAAATTTCATCACTCAATTTTCATCACTCATCACTCATCACTCATCACTCATCACTCATCACCCATCACTCTAAATACTACACCCGTTTGGCACCATCACTCAATTTCCCTCACTCAATATTTTTCACACTATTTGTGGGTCCCACACCGGTCATTTGGTCAGAAAAAAACTGTTTTGTGGCCCCACCATTTTTTCTGTTCTCATTTCTTCTCCTTCACCCCTGTTACTTTCCCAAATCACAGACCCGAACCCAGCTTCAACCACAATAACAAAAACAGCAACAGCAACAGCAGCAGCAGCAGCAACAACAACAACAACAACAACAACAAAATGTGGCCAATCAGGAAAAAAAAAAAAAAAAACCCAGAAACCCGAACTCAGTGAAAAAAAAAAAAAAAAAAAAAAAAAAGGAAGAACTGAAGATCGAACCCAGTGAAAGAAGAAGAAGAAGAAGAAGAAGAAAAAAAAAGAATGGAAACCCAGTGAAAAGGAAAGAAAAGAAGGAAAAAAAAGAAAAAAAAGAAAAGGAAGAACCCAAGCCCAGAAACCAAACCCAAAAACCAACGTGAAAAGAAAAAGAAAAGAAAGGAGAATAGAAAAGAAGAAAAAAAAAAAAAAGAACCAACGCCAGAAAGTGAAAAGAGAAGAAAAGAAGAAAAAAAAAAAACCAAAGTCAGAAAGTGAAAAGAAAAGAAAAGAAGAAGAAGAAGAAGAAGAAGAAGAGGCGCAGAGCTGTGTTCCAGACCCAGACCACATGAAAGACAAAAAGAAAAGAAAAAAAAAGAGAGAAAAGGAGATAAAGAGGGAGCAAAAGTCAGATGGTGAGACCAAATTTGTAATGGTATTTACAAGTTTGCCATTGAAAATTGAGAATTGAAAACTGAAAACAGCCAAAAGTTGTTTTCAGTTTCCACAACTCATAACTCAAAAAATAGAGAATTGAGTATTGAAAACAGAGTTATGGAAATAGAGTATTGGTGCAGGCAAACGAGTATTTTGCTATGGGTCCCACCATTTTTGAGAATTGAGTTATGAAAACTGAGAATTGAGTCATGAAAATACTCAATCCAAACAGCCTCTAATAGGTTTCAAGTGGGTTTTCAAAAAACAGTATCAGAAAGGGAAGGAGAACGATTCAAAGCAAGATTGGTAGCAAAGGGATATTCACAAAGACATGGGATTGACTACGATGAGGTTTTCTCACCTGTGGTCAGGCATACTTCTATCAGGGTAGCGTTGACCTTGGTAGCACATCAAGATCTAGAATTGGAACAATTAGATGTGAAGACGGCATTCCTTCATGGGAATTTGGAGGAAGAAATCTTCTTGGAACAACCAGAGGGGTTCAAGAAACCAGGTACAGGGAATCTTGTTTGCAGATTGAAAAAGTCACTCTATAGGCTTAAACAATCTCCCAGATAAGGTACAAGAGGTTTGATTCCAATATGATTTAGATTGGTTATACCCATTGTGAGCATGATTGTTGTGTATATGTTAGAGGCTCGATGATGGTTCTTATATTTTTTGGTTACTATATGTTAATTGCTGCTAAGAGCATGTGTGAGGTTGACAGGCTAAAATCTTTGTTGCACAAAGAATTTGACATGAAGACTTGGGTATTGCTAAGAAAATTTTGGGTATGGAGATTTGCAAGGATAGGGAGTCAAGAAAGCTATGATTATCTCAAAAGAACTATATTAGAAAAGTTCTTGAAAAATTCAACATGCAAGATGCTAAGCCCTTAAGCACCCCATTGGCGAATCGCTTCATATTATCTGGTAGTCGGTTCCTAATAACAAAAAAGAAATTGAAGGCATGTCAAAGGTTCCATATGCAAGTGCAGCTCGGTTTTAATGTAGGTGATGGTTTGCACTAGGCCGGATTTGGCTCATGTAGTGACTACTGTCAATAAGTACATGGCAAACCCAAGTAGAGAGCATTGAAATGCAATGAAGTGGATATTCAGATACCTGAATGGAATTGCAAGATATGGGATCTTGTTTGCGAGGCAACATGGGGATAATTCAGTGGTAGGATATGGGAATTTAGACTATTTAGGCAATATGGATGACAGAAGGTCTACTACAGGATATGTGTTCGCACTGTTAGGAGGATCCATTTGTTGGAGATCCACAGTACAATCCCTAGTGGCCATGTCTACTACAGAAGCTGAGTACATGGCGGTAGCTGATGCTGCAAAGGAAGCACTGTGGTTGAAAGCACTAGTCAAAGAGCTTGGTTTGAACCAAGAAGGAGTTCAGTTGCATTGTGGCAGTCAGAGTGCCATTTACTTGGCAAAGAATCAGGTTTACCATGCTAGGACAAAGCATATTGATGTAAGATTCCACAAGATAAGGGAGTTGATTTTCACAAGAGAGATTGTTCTTGAGAAGATTGACATTTTAGAGAATGAAACTGATATGTTGATGAAGCTAGTACCTACAAACAAGTTCAAGCACTGCTTTGACTTGATTAGTGTTTGTGGCTTGTGATAGCCTGTAAGGGCTAAGGTAGAGGCGATCGAAGAGTTTCGTTTGTGAAGCTTGATACAATTCAAGCCAAGGTGGAGATTTGTTGGAATGACTTAAATTGTAATGTCAGTGGATTGATATTACAAGCAAGCATTAAATGTTATCTTGCATGAATTGTCAAAAAGGCAAGGAACAACATCTGACATGCAAACCGAATTCTTGCTTTCTTCTTGTAGCCGAAATGGATGACTCTGTTGTCAATAATGCTGGCCATCTTCTTTGAATAGATAAGTTTCATGTGCTGAAACTATTGACATTTTGGCTGAACATCTAGCTATAAATAGATGGTGAGTTTGAGAGAAGATGCAAGAGAGCTCCTACGTGAGATAGCGAAAGAGAAATAGCTTCTGCAGTGTGTGTATGCCAAAGATAGGAAGTTAGAGTGTCCTGCCACTCTTGTCTAAATACAATATAGTGTTCTCTATTTATTTGTGAGAGAACCAAGGATGTATATGGGGTTTGGGTTTGTCTGAGAGTGTCTTCAAGCAATTGTTGTAATCTCCAAAGTTATAATGAAACTTTATTCTGTCACCTCCCATGGATGTAGGCATATTGCCGAACCACATAAATTCCTTGTATCATATTTTCTCATCTCTACTCTTTAAACTTACGTAAACAGATTGTATCACAATTCTCACAACAGTTTTTAAATGTTGCACCCCCAAAAAAGAATAGATGTGGCTGAACTTGATTACTCTGTTTAGGATACATAGCCGACCCCAATTAGTATGTTAAGGATCTATAGCCACTGAAATTTTGGAAATAAGATTTGGTTGTTATTTTATGTTTTTGACAGCTGTAGAAAAGCTCATAATCATCTCTTTTAGTGCTATGGCTATGGGGCAAGCACTTTGAAAAAGTTTTCTACTCTTGAATTCATTACTCCTTCAGCCTTCAGGGCAAGATCTCCCTATTTTAATCACAGGTTTCCAATTTCGCGGCAAATCATTTCTCAGTGTCATACTTGTAATGCTCCTAACTAAAAACCAGAAGGATATAACTAAAAAAACGGAAATAACAGAAAGGAATCTGAAAGCCTCAAAGCCATAAACTAGTAATGATTACAAGTGGGTATGCCTGAAAAGGCAAAATCCATCAGCCTATAGATAGATTTGATGGATCCAACGTGATCAAATTGAAAACTAAAAAAATGGGTATAAACTAAAGTTGGGGATTTTTAGCTATCAGATCCAATATTAATGCATTACAAAACAAGAACAAACTCAGAAAATATCTGATCCAAAATAGAGAAATCAGTTGTGAAAGTTAGCACCTTTTTTAGCTTGAAGAAGGTTCCTGCCAGTAAATGACTGAGATTCAAACATACTATCTGCAATTACACACACAAGTCAGCAAAAAAAAAAAAAAAAAACAGAAAATATAGAGAATCACATATTTCAAAAAAGACTAAGACTGTTGAAAAACGTGAAGTACCTGAAATGAAAGTAGGAGGAGAAGAAGAAGAAACAGGAAGACCCATCAAAAGGTAGGACAAGAGGATTGCAGAGAAGAAGCAGAAACATCGATTCCAGTCCATATTTTCTTGGATTTTCTTTGGGCTTGAGAAAGTGAAAGAGAGAGACCCTTTATTTAATGAACTATCAACTGAGTTAACTACTGCTCAACCTAGCTCCTTCAATTTATCTTTTTAACACACAAAAGAAAAAAGCTTTGAGCTATTCAAATTTCAGACAAAGAGTTTACTTCAGATTACGGTTTACAGACAGACATGAAGAGGAAAGTAGGACACACTTACACGTATTAGTCAGAGTTGATGTTATTTATTAAGTTAGTTTTAATAAATAAATAAAAATATTTTAATAAAAACAGAGACAGTCTTGCATGATTGATTAAAGTAGGTTATAGCGGGAAACGCGAGAACAGGATTTCCTGTGGAGAATGACCCCTCAGCAGTCATTAATTTTAACCAGTAAGTTGTCTGTGTGACGTACGGATAATATTATAATAATTAATACAATTTTTTATGAAGAATATTGTATATATATTATAATATATTTGGTATAAAACTTTATTAGTACTGAATTTATAATAAGAAGTAACAATTATAAATTATAAACACATATTCATTATAATTATTTTGTTGAAGTAATTAACAAAAAAGAATCAACTTTAGAGTAGTATTGTATAATAAAAGTTGATAAAAGCATAATAACATTCCATATTATTGATATTTATTCTATGATGTAATAAAGAGCTTTATAAAAGTTCATAAAAGCATGGTAATTTATTCCATATTATTTATATTTATTTTGTGATGTAATAAAGAGCTTTATTGCGAAATTTTGTTTTTTTGTTTCTTGAATGCTTTGTTTTTTGAAGTATGTCGACGCTTGTAAAGCATGTTGAGGGGTATGTTATCATCATCTGTTTCTTCATCTTCAACGTTTGAAGTTTGGTCTATCCTTATTTGTTCAATTTGTTCAATTTCTGAGCTTTTATCATTTTCTCCTTTTGTTCCATCATTTGTTCCTTTTGTTGTATCATTTGTGTTGATCATTGATGAAATGGCACTGGAAGATTCTTGGCTGGATCTTATGAAGTTTGTGTTGGCAGGTTTGTTGTCGCTAAGATTTTGCATAGGTATCTATATTCATATTAAATTTAAGCACGTTATTTACATCAATACAACGTAGAGAAAGAAATAATATAGCATACTGGCTTTTTTTTTTTTTTTTGTTCCATACCTTTTCCTCATTTGAAGGTGCATCAAAAATCTTAGCAACTGTGTAATTTTCAAAACCATCCTTCAAATTGAATTCATTCAAGCAAAGTAGAAAAATGTACTGTCTTCCTAAAATTTTCTTAAGATCACGTGAGATTCCTTCTTCAATATCAATCTGCATATTAGGAATTTTAATTTATATTATAATATATAGTTTTACAATAAATTGAATAATTTCAGCAAGATCTTTTGCAGATTTATTTAGGATTTTCTCTGCATCTCGATCAAATATGACAAAAGTTGTCTTGTCAGTTGAATAAAAAACTTGAATTTGAATCCTGTATCTAAAGTATTTTGCAATTGTATAGTAATTATAGTAAGATGAATGTGTTTATAAAAAAAATTTCAAACTTTGTAGTTAATGTGGGTGCCTCTAACCTTGGGATGGGCAGATTTGTTTTTGTTTCACATTTTGCGCACCAAAACGATCCTGATTGTGGTTTAACCTTCTTTCCAGATAACACACATGAAATATAATACCAACCTATTGTCGTATCGATGTTGCTTATTGTTGCAACACAATAGCAGTTAACATCCTGCAATAAATTTTGAAGTTAATATGTTTTTTTTTAAGTGAATGATGTATTATTATATTTTCGTGTAAATGATGAGTCTAGTTTGAAATGATTAACAAACCTGTTTCGTAGGATCCCATTCAATGCATTTGAGCTCTGGTATTGTCTTCATATTGTTTGAAGAGAAATCCTCCTCTGAAAACTGTTTTGCATGTATTTTTGGTATTTCTTGTATAGGATCATGTGTTTTACCATTCCTATCATTGAATTTTTAAAAAGGAAAAAAGAATGTAAATGGTATTTTGTGAGATAAAAAATGCTATTTATCATTTTTTTTTTTTTTGTTATCAATAATTTTTAAAATATGCACCTGTCAATTATTTCAACAACCTCGGGAATCTCAAGATTTAGATATACTTTTGTTGCACTGGTTGATGACAAAGAGAATTTGCCTACAAAAATTGCAGAATACATTATAATAAACAAAATCGTATTGAATTGAAATTAAGAAAAATGAAGATATGTTTTAATGAGAATGAAATTCTCTAAAAGTATCATTAGATTGTTTTGAAAATGAATAAGTTGGAGTATAAAAAATTTATAATTAGTGATTACATTTCTCATTGTAAAATTTATGGCCTAAGATTAGTTACCAATATACTTATTAACTTGATAGCAGTACTAAGTACATTAAAACTGATAGTTGGTAACATTATTTAGTTATACTTACCTCCAAATGATTTGACAATAGTCGAATTTGCAATTAAGACAAAAGGTCCTGGATTGTTCTTATATACATCTTCATCGATTTGCCAGACACTTGTTCCCCATAGTGAAAGCCTAATTTCTTTTCCCCTGGTATAGTTAAAATCATTGATGATTTTTTTGTTATTAGTAATTTTTTTATTTATAATTGATTTTTCTATATAAACATATAATGACATCAATATCACATCAAAAAATTTGTCTTACTCTTTCAAAAGCAATTGCAGATTGCGCAATGTTCTTGGTTCGCCATTAACTTGAGGCTCTTCAACATTTCCAACTGCTACCAACTTTCCAACAACATCTATTTATATGCAACTATCTAGTTAGGTTATTTTGAATCATTAATTTAGGATACAACTATATTAGAGGAATTGTGAAATAGTTGCAGATTTGTATTTACCTATTAAATATGTGTAGTTGTAACATTGGTTCTGTATTTGGTCATAGTTAGCAAACTCAAAGCAGTATTTTTGGATTGAGTTCATATCTTCGTTGGACTCCATGATTGTAGTAATGGTCATGAACCAAATTCTGATATCATTGTGCACAGGTCGAAACTCACCTTTAGTACTCTCCACCCTAAAATTCTTGATGGTATAAACACGGCCTTCAAGCAATTGTGGTCTAAAAGTTCGTGCTTGATTTTTCCGAACAATTGCATGTATTGTTGAGCCCTAGAATAATTAGAAATATCAGTATCTTCGATTATTCTTCTTGTGAATATATATAATAGCCATGGATGTTGAATTATATGATGAGTTGATAAAATAATAATTTTTAAAAGAATTGAATCTGCATAATAAATTGAATCAGCACAATATAAATATTGATGAGTTGGTAAAATAATTATTTTTGAAAGAATTGAATCTGCATAATAAATTGAATTAGCACAATATAAATATGAGTTCTATACTTACCTCTTCATCAATAAATATCATATCAAGGCTTATGAACTCATTGTTCTTTGTGTTGATTGCCACATACGAAGTACTCTGACCTTGATTGTCCAATTGTCTCTATCCGTTGAAATCTTGCTCAAAGGAGTCCAACACATTGCCATTTTGATATAGTATCAATAGTTCTGCAGCTGTTTCCACAGTTGAATAGAGAAGTTGTCATAAAATATATATATATATATATATATATATATAGAAGTAAGTAAAATTATAATAATCATCAATGAAATAATTTATTTTGGTAAAATGCAGAATTGACTACGTTTTGCATTATCAAATTTAAATGTTTGTTTTTTAAAGAAGCTTGGAAAATGATATTTTTGTTTTACAAAAAGTCTAAAGTAATAATTAAATGCAATTAGAAACTTAGCAATGAATGATGAATTTCTTCAATGAAGTTTCACATATTTATATGTATATTTCTAAAGACCTCTTTATAGACTATATTTTTAGTCGTTGAAGAGGTTTTGCCATCGTCACCAATTATCAAGAGTTTAAGACTATTCCTAGTAGTAACTCTAGAAATAGCAACATATAATTGCCCATGACTGAAAATTGGTTTAGGTAGGAAAA
This sequence comes from Quercus ilex subsp. ballota, assembly GCA_032727855.1. Taxonomy (NCBI): domain Eukaryota; kingdom Viridiplantae; phylum Streptophyta; class Magnoliopsida; order Fagales; family Fagaceae; genus Quercus; species Quercus ilex. Next base: position 515,304 of record CM064915.1, read on the forward strand.
GTCCAACATGTTTTAGTGATTGCCCTTGGCTCTTGTTTATAGTCATGGCAAAGCAAAGAGAAATTGGGAATTGTCTTCTCTTTAAAACAAACGGCCATTTTGTGTCCGATGGAGAGAGTACTATTCTTGGGATGAAGACTTTGTTTCCCACATGTGATCCAGTTATAACTTTGGCTTCGATCACCCATTTGGATAATTGAGTAACTACTAATCGAGTCCCATTGCATAGGCCAGTTGATTGATTAATATTTCGGAGCAACATTACTAGAAGACCAACTTTAAGACGTAGTCTGTGATTTGGTATGCCAAGGAATTTCAAGGAGTTTAAGAATTCAACTAGGTAAAGTAAATCTTCATTTTAAATGTATCTTGAAGCCTTGCAAATTGAATCTGCACTAAGATATGTCTTCTCATTTGAAGTAAGCAAGTCTATGATATAGTCATTTATTTCATTGACTACATCATTTGTTGGAGCCCTCCAAGCCTTCTAAGGCCCCTAAGCCAGACTATACCTTGACTGAACCTCCCTCCTATAAGGTTGCAGTCCAATTCCTCAGTGGTGTGTTGCCATGGATGAGGAGTTTGCCGCCTTACATAGACAAGGGACTTGGTCTTTAGTCCCTCCTTCTCCTTCTCAAAACATGGTTGGTTGCAAGTGGGTCTTCAAACTCAAACTCAACAGTGATGGCAGCATCAATAGGTATAAGGCTAGATTGGTTGCCAAGGGTTTTCATCAACAATATGGTGTGGATTTTGAGGAAACCTTCAGCCCGGTCATTAAACCTCCCACAGTTAGAATCATTCTTTCCCTTGCTGTCCAATTTGATTGGCCTTTTAGACAGTTGGATGTTAGGAATGCATTTCTTCATGGTCATTTAAGGGAAGAGGTGTATATGGTACAGCCTCCTGGGTATGTTGACCCTTCTAAACCCAACTATGTTTGCAGACTTTGGAAGTCTCTTTATGGACTTAAATAGGCACCCCGGGCCTGGTTTGAGAGGTTTTCAACCTAGCTTTTGCACATGGGGTTTCAAGCTTCTCTTGTTGATTCCTCCCTATTCATTCTTCATCATGGCAAACTTGTGGTTTATCTCTTGGTATATGTGGATGACATTGTCATCACAGGCAACAATCCCAAGTTCTTGGACTCTTTGGTAACTCAACTTAGTCAAGCTTTTGAGCTTAAAGATTTGGGTCCACTTCACTATTTTCTTGGCCTCCGAATCACAAGATCATCCAAGGGCTTTTTACTTACTCAAACAAAATATGCTCAAGACTTGCTCCTCAAACTCCAAATGCAGTTTTCCAAACCTGCAAAATCTCCTTGTGCTCCTCATCTCAGATTGTTGCCCAATAAAGGTTCTCTGCTCTCTAATCCACATGAATATCGCAGCCTAGTTGGTTCACTTCATTATTTGACCTTCACCAGACCTGATTTGAGTTTTGCTGTACATCAAGTGTGCCAGTTTATGTCCTTTCCTACGGATGTTCACCTTACTGCTGCAAAATGCATCCTTAGATACATAAATGGCACTCTCAATTTTGGTATTTTTCTTCAACCTGGTCCTATCTCTCTATCTGCCTTTTCTGACTCAGAGTGGGCAGGTGATATAAGTATTAAAAAAAAAATAGCTTTCCTCTAAGTTTAGGAACTAAATTCTATAGCTTTTATAGAAATAAAAATTTAGAAATAATTACAACTTACTCATACATGGTTTAGCCGAAATTTAAGTTGCCTATCCGTGGTTTGAAATTTAACATTTTACTTACTTGAGGTTATCTTAATTAAGATTACGTAACCCAACTTTGTTAAAAACGAGGTTAAATATGTATTTTTACTCTCATTTATGTCTCTATCCTCCAAAAACCGGAAAAAACATAGAAAAACAAGAGTTAATAAGATCAAAAAGTAAGGGTTTTGTAAAATTAAGAACAAACATTACAACCACCATAGAAACTTTTGTTAAGAATCATCAGATCCAACAAAAGCAAATTCTTTCATCCATTTCTAGGCAACTAACGAAGTTATGGCATCTAAGGCTTAAATCAAACCCAAAAAATTCAGACTACAAATTTGTAGCAACTCCATGGTTGATCTGAGAAGAAGGCTGGGGTTTGTGTTGAGTTTGGTTTCTAGGGTTCATTAATAGTGGGTTAGGATTAGGAGTTTTGACTGAAGGAAGGCTTCAGTGTAGATGTTTTTGGTTTCAATTAAAGTAATTAAATTAGTTTGAGGTTTGTTAATGGTGGGTTTGAGTTTGGGGCCATGAATTTGTTGAGATTAGGTGTGATATTCTGGTTTGGTTTTGCGATGGAGGAGGGAGTAGTGGAGGATTTATTTTTCTTATGTTAGAATCATATGACTAGTGGGAGTAATTCTCATTTCTCTTTGACCTCTTAATTTTCCTTAAATCTTTCTCGTCCTTCTGCTACATAAAGAACTACATTCCTCCTATCTCTCTATATGGGTATTTGCTAGAATCTGACAATTTGATGCAATTAGTGTAAAAGTAAGGTTAAAATGCTAAAACATTGCATAAAAGTTTTTATCAACCACTTCCTTTTATCTTCTTTTCTCTTGTTTTTCTATCTTTTTTCTTGAAGAGAGACATAAAAATGAGCAAAAATACATATTTAATCTCATTTTTAACAAAAGTGCCTTACAGAATCTTAGCTGAATTATCCTTAAGTGGTAAAGTAACAAATTCAAATAACAATTAGACAACTTAAATTTTGACTAATCTACAAATGCAAAAGTTGTAATTAGCCCAAAAATTTAAAAAGAGACTAAATTCTATAACTAAAGTTCTATATGCTCTACTTCCTATGGAAATGCCAAACGAACCCTATGTTGTACTTTCTTTTTCTTTTTCTTTTTTTGAAATGCCTTATGTTGTACTTTGTCTCAGTGAGGAATTCATATTTAAGTTTTATAAAATTCAAACAAATGCAGACGGTAGTGCTGTTTAGTTTTTTTTTTTTTTTCATGAATAAAAATTGAAGTTAATCAACAATAAAAAAAAAAGATACAACAACCAACCAATACCTAACCCCAACAACTTGGGTGCAGCAAATTACAAATTAATAAATAATGACTTAAATCTAATTTTTGGGTATGCCTAAACTGAAATTTTATGAGCCCCAGCTGGTGATGATAGAATGGAAAACAAGGCCCAGAGTATAAAAAAATTTCAATCTTCAAAAGGTCATAGAGAAAAATAAAAAATAAATAGATGGTTGACTTCTGGCCTTCATAAAGACTTAAATAATAACAGAAAGAAGCCGGCTGTGAGCATTAGCAGTGGGGAGGGATACATGTTGTGAGTCCCACTTTCATTGGCCGAAACTGATGGTGCTTGTGCAGGGCATGCAAGACCCTCCTTGCCTTCCCTGCACTCACTGGCAAAAAGGCCAGGTGGGTATTTTCCATAGAGGTTTATGTAGCTGAACATGGTTGAGGCACAATCATTTGTCAAATCATTTATCACATCCGCATAAGGGCAAGCGAATTCCTTGAATGATCCACAACACAAATCAGGTGGGTAGTTGGGTCCTTTGCATTTGCTTGTGATGACTGTGTAGTTCAGAAACTCGAAGTTCACAGGGCAAGCTGCAGATTTTGCATTAAGTAAATATATCATCAGACCACTCTATTACCTTTGTATATTGGGTAGAACAAGCGATTAATTATGAAAACAGAAAAGGTAATAATGCCTTGAAAAAGAAAATTTCCATAGTGGTTTATCAATTTTCCTTCACTTCCCTTACTTAATGATTCATTCCCTAGATGGAAACAAAGCCTTAGTGTGAAACAATATACCATCTAAAGATAACATCAATGACTTTTCTTAGGCAAGTTGTCTCTCAAAAATGCCACCTCTCAAGTCACAAAAGAGGGATGCTTTGCCTAAACAAGCAAAAGAAGACATGGATATGCACATCAGAAACCAGCCAGCTATATTATCATCATAACTGTATATATACAATCCATGGCCCTGAATGGATCAGAGAGATAATTAAACTCATTATATCCATTCACAAAGTCAATCACCTAATTCACTCTCATTTGATTCAAAATGATCTGAAGCACCACTGTGGAAATTTATTTGACATAAAAATTAATCTGTATGTCATATCCTGATCATTCAGACATCTGCTATTTGCAGAGTAAGGTATACCGGTCACTTCCAATGATCTCTAATGCCACCCTTGTGCCATAGGCATCAACAGAACACTTAGAAGGCATCCTATAATATAAGATATTAACAAAGGACCTTTCACTCTATGAACCCAACCTTTGCATCACTTCCTCACACAAAAGCTATACGTGAATAACAGAGAAATTATTTTTTGTGGAACAAATAACAAGCAAATATCCCACAAATATTTCAGGAAGAAAACCTTTTCAAATCAAACCAATAATATCTCTGTTAATGTAGTATAACCATAATAACTTTGCTAACCTAGCAAGACCGAAAGAATAGCATACTTCGGGGGATATGGGAATAATTTGCCCCTTAAAAGTAAGATACATCAATTTTTAATTTTTAATCGTGTTTTATGTTTTTAAATGTTGAACCCCCAAAAAAGAACAGACGTGGCTGAACCTGATTAGTCTGTTTAGGATACATATCCAACCCCAATTAGTTTGTTGTTATTTTATGTTGTTGACAGTTGTAGAAAAGCTCATAATCATCTCTTTTAGTGCTATGGCAATGGAGCAAGAACCTTGAAAAAGGTTTCTACTCTTGAATTCATTACTCTTTCAGCCTTCAGGGCAAGATCTCCGTATTTTAATCACAGGTTTCTAATTTTGCAGCAAATAATTTCTCAGTGTCATATTTGCAATGCTAGTAATAACTAAAAACCAGAAAGATATAACTAAAAAAAACGAAAATAACAGAAAGGAATATGAAAGTCAAAAACTAGTAGTAATTACAAGTGGGTATGCCTGAAAAGGCAAAATCCATCAGCCTATAGATAGATTTGATGGATCCAACGTGATCTAATTTGAAAACTAAAAAATGGGCATAAACCAAAAGTTGGGGCTTTTTAGCTATCAGATCCAATACCAATGCATTACAAAAACAAGAACAAACCCAGAAAATATCTGATCCAAAATAAAGAAATCAGTTGTGAAAGCTAGCACCTTTTTTAGCTTGAAGAAGGTTCCTGCCAGTAAATGACTGAGATTCAAACATACTATCTGCAATTACACACACAAACGTTAGCAAAAAAAAACAAAACAAAATATAGCAAAGACAGTTGAAAAATGTGCAGTACCTGAAATGAAAGTAGAAGGAGAAGAAGAAGAAACAGGAAGACCCATCAAAGGGTAGGACAAGAGAATTGCAGAGAAGAAGCAGAAACATCGATTCCAGTCCATATTTTCTTGGGTTTTCTTTGGGCTTGAGAAAGTGAAAGAAACAGAGAGAGAAGAGAAGCAAGAGAGAGACCTTTTATTTATTGAACTGAGCTAACTACTATGCTCTACCTAGCTCCTTCAATTTTTCATTTTAACAAACAAAAGAAAAAGGCTTTGAGCTATTCAAGTTTCACACAAAAAAGTTTACATAAGATTACAGGCAGTTTACAGACAGACATAAAGAGGAAAGTGGGACACGCGCAAACACATATTAGTCAGAGTTGGTGTTATTTATTAAGTTTGTTTTAATAAATAAATAAAAATATTTTAATAAAGACAGAGACAGTCAGACATGATTGATTGATTGATTGAAGTGGGTTACAGCAAGAAACGCGAAAACTGGATTTCCTCATGGTCCATGGAGAATGACCCCGTCAGCACACACCAACACTCACTCTCTCTCCTTCGTGTAAGCTTCTCATTTATCATTTATGTCAACATTTTTGTTTAATAAATTTGTCTTTTATATAATTTTAGCCATTTGTGTTTCTTGCTTTCACTTTTATTTATTTGATTGGAGGTAAATTAAATTTTAAATTTTTTATTCAACTGCAAGAAACTTATAAGATTGATTAATTTACTTTTAAAAAATTGAGTCATTTATTTTCAACCTATATGTTATGTCATCTGATCTTATCCCTAGTTCTTGAGTAGGTGACATAATGTCATTAACTTTTTTATTGAAGTTAAAATTTCACTTTTAAATCAACATATAAGTAAAAAATTAGTTTTCCTCAAGTTTAGGGAATAAATTCTATAATTAAAGTTCTACAGGCTCTACTTCCTATGGAAATACCAAACGAACCCTTATGTTGTACTTTGTCATAGTGAAGAATTCATACATAAATTTTATAAGAGTCAAACAAATGCAACTTTAAAAAATTATAATAAAAACTATCAAGTAAAAGTTTCATGTATTTAAAATGTTTGTGTATTCTATATTTACTTATCTGTCTGGTTCATTTTTATATCTATTCTATTGAGGAAAAGCTGTGATTTTCTTCCCTCCAACGGTGTGGAAGAAAATCACAATTTCCATTAACAGAAACATAAGAAAGTAAATAATATGATATGGTCCTTAGTGAAATCTTTTGGAGGGAAGAATCTTCATTGATGTACCTAGATTAGGTTGCTCTTAGTAGAAGGAAAAGTCATTTTTTAGGATGACAGCCCAAAAAGGTGTTCAGTAGGGTCTTTAAGAGATTCAAAAGGTCTGATGTTTTTTTTTTTTTTTTTTTTGTTCACCTATTTTCTTTGCTGATTTGGAGCTAATGAGAGGAAGATAGAGGAGAAGAAGATGAAGGAATGGTTTGCAGTGGCATGCACACAATGAAGCCTATACGTGTTGATCAAGAGAAAAAGGAGGGATGGCGTTCATGGATTTAAAGCCCATCTTATAAAGCTTTTAGCAAAGCAAGGTTGGCAATGGCATCTCACCAACTATTAAATCCTCCTCTCTTTAAAGAAAATCTTTCCCTTTCACTTCCTTCACGCAAGCGAAAGTGAAACTATGTTTGCCGAAGTATTGTTGCTACAATAGACCTGTTAAAGCAAGGTTCCAAGTGGAGAGTTGGCAATAGGATCCAAATTTAGTGTGGAAGGATAGATGGTTGCCTATAGATTCTAATTCGAAAGTGACCACCCTGGAAGGTGTTCGTGGAGGATTCTATAGTGGCAGATTTAATTGACACGTATAGAGAGGCTGTTGGAAGAAAGAATTGATGCATGGAGTCTTCTTGTCCAAATTTAGTAATAGCTTAAGCCAAGTTTTGTCGAGTATTAAATGTTCAAGTTTGGCTTGACAACAAATATAAAATGTTGGCTTAAACTTAAACCAAGTCGACAAACTATGTTTGAGCTTGAGTATGTTAGATAATCCAAAAGTTTGAACTTAGTTTGGCTTGGCTTAATTCATTAGTCAAGTCAATCCCAAACTCAATATTAAGCTTTTTTGCTCAAAATTCAATACAAATACATTATCAAGACCATATTAAGCATATTATCAATCTCATTTGGTTTGAACATGTGATCTCAACTTCCAACTAATTTAGTAAGATATGAGTTTATTTTTCAAGCTCATATCAAGTTTTATTAACAGACCCATAAAACAGCCAAAACATGAGCTTGTCTTTTTATTGAGCCATGTTGTTCACGAACTTGTTTATGAACAACTTTTTTTCCTTGGGCTCAACTCATTAATTAAACAAACCTAAAATTAAGTCTCAAGGTTAGTTTGTTTATAAACAAACAAACACGAGAGCTTTTTATTAAGCCACACCTCAAATTTGGTTTATTTACCGCCCTACCTACTACAGCAACCTACATAGTATCTTAGAATGATATGGAATTAGTAAAAGCATCCACAGCAGTGAAGTTAAAAATTTAGTCATTTGGCACCACAAAAAGTTATTTTATCTATTTTATCTGCTCACATGCTGCAGCAGTGGATCTATTTTAGTTTTCAACACAATAAAATAATATAAACGTCACAATAAAATAATATAAACATCACAATAAAATAATATATTTATTACAATAAACAACAATCACAACCACCTGCAACCGCATCCGCTACCACTGCCAATACTGCCGCTGCCACTGACTCTTCCACCGCCAACGCCGCTGCCGCCGCCACATGATAGCGAATAATCGTCTAATGTTAACAAGTGATTTTTTTTAACCCCAAATTATACTTATACACTTTTTTTTTACTAAAAAAAATTTCTCAATCATCATGATAGCAAATAAGAAACTAGAGTAACAATAATATTTTGTTTTAACCCCAAATTATATATATACAAATTTATCTTTTGACTAAAAAAAATTTCTCAATTGTCATGATAGCCTATTATCGTCTCAATCGTCTAATATTTTATTCTATCTCTCCCTTTCTTCTCTAACTCTCCCTCTTCTCTGAATATCTTTCTATTTCTCTGTCTCTTCTTTTCTCTCTATTTTTTTTTTCCTCTTCACTCGGTTGGTTTTGGTTGGGTTGAATCGGTGTTTACTAGGTTTAAAGTGGTGGTTTGAATCGGCGTGGGTTTCTAAGGTGGTTTGAATCGGCGTGGGTTTCTAAGGTGGTTTGGCTGGGTTTTAATTCCAGTATTGAAGTTGAATCAGTGGCTGGGTTTCAGAGGTAGGTTGAATCAGCGTCGTGGGTTGCTGAATTGTTGTGGGTTGCTGAATCAGTGGTGGATTTTTGAATCAGTTTCGGTGGCCGGAGCTTGATTGAATCGGTGAGAGTGGTGGAGCCATGGAGATCAAATTGGTGGTTGCGTTTTGCTTGGGTTTCAGTTGTTGAGTTTTGCATTTTGAATCGGGGTGGATTTTGTTGTTGTGGTTTGAATTGGTGGCTGGAGCTTGTTTGAATCGATATGGAGAGTGTTGGAGACGTGGAAATCAAATTGAGGGGTTGTGCTTTGCATGAGTTTCATTTGTTGCGTTTTATGTTTTGAGAGATGAGAGCTTCAGATGAGAGTGACACTGAGAGAGAGGCACGGTGAGAATAGAAGAGTGTAAAAAAATGAACCAAGGTATATTATTTTAATCCGGGCTGAGAATAAATTTTTTTTTTTTTAGCTCTCAGCTACAGTGCATAACCATAAATAGCTATGCACTGTAGCAATGAAGGTAAAAAAAATACCTTTAGCTCTACTGCTGTATGGTTGATTTTTGTGTTTTGGTGGAGCAAAAATGGCAATATAGCAATATAGCTCTGAAACATGTATTGTGGCACTGTCCAACGCTAAAAAGATAAGAGCATCCAGTGGCTTAAGCTCGCTTAGAGCATTAGCAGTAGTGAAGCTAAATATCTATTTTAGCTTCACTAAAATACAAAAATGCATGTTACAATAGTGGAGTCATAGCTAAAATTTTTTAGCTTCTTGCTACAGTGCACAACTATTTATGGCTGCGCATTGTAGCAAGAAGCTAAAAAAAAATTTATTAAACTTCTCTCTCTTCTCTCATTAAAATAATATTTTCTCTTTTTCCTTCTTTCTCTTTCTCTCTCTCTCTCTCTCTCTCTGGCATCCCTCATCTCCTCTTTGCTTCACCGGCGGTGGTGCTCATAAAATCCATATAAAACCCACTGAATCAAACACCCAGCCACTAGAAAAACACTGGATCGGACCACCAGCAACGCCGATCCACCAAACCCATATCACAAAACACCACAAAACACAAACCCACAGAGATAGAGTAGAGAGAAAGATCGAAGCAATGCCGGTCCAAATTCCATACAACCACCATAAAACACAAACCCATGGCAGATCGGTTAGAGTAGAGAGAAAGATCACAAACCCATGGCACAACCCACAAACCCGCACCGGCGAGGAAGGCGAGAGCCTTTGGTGGTTTGTTGATCGAGTTGTGGTGGTGGGTTGCCGATTGGTTTGCAATTTTGGGTTGTTAGGTTTTTTCTTGATGGGTTTGGTAATAGTGGTGGGGGTTTGGGTTGTGATCACGATGGCTGGGCTATGAGTTTGGTGGGTCTTAGTGAGTCGATTTGCGATGATGGGTTGTGATCATGGTGGCTGGGTAGTGGGTATTTGGCAGTGATTATGGTTGCTAGGTAGTGGGTATTTAGAGATGGCTATGGCTGGGTTGTGATGTGGGGGTTTAGGTGGCAATGGGTTTTCTGAGTTCAGAAGAAAGAGTGAAAGTTTGATCACTTTCATCTTGGTTTAGAGAAAGAGAAAGAGACAGAGAGGAAGAGAGAGAAAGAGAGAATAAAAAATAATAAAGAAAAAATAAAGAAGGGATATTTAATTGAAGTGGTAAATTTTCTCAAAAAAAAAAAATTTGAAGTGGCAAAAAAATATCATTGTAGTGGTGGGGGCGTCAATGGAAGAGTCGATGGCGGCAGCGGTGGTGGCGACGGTAGCGGTGGCGGTGGCGGTGGCGGTTGCAGTGGTTGTGATTGTTGTTTATTGTAGTGAATATATTATTTTATTGTAATGGATATATTATTTTATTTTATTAGATATATTATTTCATTGTGATGTTTATATTATTTTATTGTGTTGAAAGCTAAAATAGATTAATTACTGTTAGATGTTTTGTAAAGTGAGTAGGTAAAATATATAAAGTAACTTTTTGTGGTGTCAAATAGTTAAATTTTTAACTCCACTGCTGTGAATACTCTTATGAGTTATGCTGTGGATGTTGTTTCTATAGATTTCTTGTTGCAAGTTTGGAAAAGAAGCTAGGAAGTACTGAAATGGGAAAAACTCGCTGGAGAAGGTTCCACCTTTCCTCTTTAGATGTATTGCAAATGATGTATCCTCAACTTAATCTCAAATGAAATATACTGAATTGTGAGAGAGGGAAATGAAATTTAGAGTAGTAATTCTGCCGCTGTTTTGTTAACCATTATCTTGCTTAAATACAATGGGGATGATATTATGAACCAAGATATTGTGCTGAATAAATTGTTATTTAAATTACTACTAGTATTTGAATTTAGGCTTAGTGATAGATCTCTATCTAAATAAGATAGTAGTAAATTAATATTGTTATTTGCTTGTATACAAATCAATTCCTATGTTTTAGGATATGATTGGTTTCTAAGTTTTAAAATTTGTTGATGACGTTATCTTATCTTAGTAAAAATGTTGTGAACGTAGCACTTCTTAACTTATAATGAAAATTAAGCAGAAAATTAAATCAAAAAATCTATTCTCTCTCAAGTTTTGAAAGAAAGACTAATCACCTCAAATTGATTCTTTCATCCCGGTTCACAACAATTAATCTGAAAATACAATTGGATAATAACGAAAAAAATTGGATAAACCCAACCGGTAAGATAATACCCAACTGAAAATGCCTATCATCCTAGAAGTAGAACTAGGAACTTTATTGGGAGAGAAACTCTATCACCACCTATCGCAACTACCTGGTCCAAAGGAGACCAAATTGCGTTTATCAAAAAAAGCAAATAGTAATATATATATATATATATATACACACACATATACAACACACTAAATTCTTTGAATTTCCTCTGGCCTCACACAACGTAACTTTTTTTTTCTTTAATTTTTCTATTCACACCCCACTTGCCTTCAATTTCACACTTCCAAAAATTAGACTAACATTAGACTTTTTGCTTATATCAACTTTTTTTAATTTAAAGTGTGTATATATATATATATATCAAATAATTCATAATGAATACCTATCATATGGTTCTTTTTTTTTTCTACTCTTCTCTTCTTCTACCTATAACCTTATGTATTTGTTTACTCTAATTTTTTTTCCATTAAATTGAATAGGTATTGTTTATTTTTTGTTTTTTGTTTAACCTAATTTGCTTAAATTTTATCCAATTTATATGATTATGGTTTGAGAATCAATCATTAAATATGCATAGACTTGATTTTTTAAATTATTTTGTGTTTTATGACATGGGTTCCAATGGTGATATGTTGCTTTCATCCTCTCAATTTTGATTTAAGAGAACAATATTCTTTTTAGCTTATTATTAAGCATTTCTTGATATAAATTTGATGATAAATTATTCATAAAATTTTGATTTTTTTTTTATTGAAATAGTTTTGGCTAACTATTAAAGTTGTACACTTTGACCTATAAAAGAAGGCAATCTGTCCATTTAGTTTTTATTTTTATTTTTTATCAATTGTTAAATGTGATTTGACATGACTTTTATCGATTATTAAATTTTCTAATAAAGAACAATGATAAACAAGAACAAGGATATACTAAAAATATAGTGTACAAAGAGGTATTTAACAATCTCTTGAAGATACAAAATTCTCATTAGAGCACAATTAGTATGTTACAAAATAATAATATTTTATTTAGGTGTTATCATTTTTTATTTGATAGTTATTATACTAATACAGTTTATTCCTTTTGTTATTATAATAATAATTTATTTCGTTATTGTTTATCAGATAAAATATATATTCTAAAAGTTTATTACAAAACCGTGCAACGCATAACCCTTTAACTAGTGTATATATAAAAGCTGAAATATAATATTTAATGTTATTAAACTCCTGTTGTGTCACCTCAACTGCCACGTTATTCGCTACAAAATCATTCTTTTTCTCATTTATTTATTATCCTTCAATTGTTTTTTACAATATTAAATATATAAATAAATAGATTGACGACTTTACTTATTCATCTTGGGAAGCTTTAGCTTTACATATAATTTTGCCTTTAAATATTCATCTACTTTAGTTTAGATATTTTTAACTAAACAATTAAATCAATGAAGAATTAAAAACCAAAAATAATATTTATACATACCTAATTATACTATATATAATAATGGAAGCTTTGCAATAAATTTTATAGACCACTTTTTGCGCCACGTAATTAAAATCCTTTCTTATTATTATTATTATTATTATTATTATTATTATTTGCAATTTTTACTTTGTCCAACCTTTCATCATCTTCAACAATAATTGTCTTCTTAATTCAATCTTTCGTCTCCTCGAATCATTGTCCTCTTAAATTTTTAATTTGATTCCCTTTATAGGTTTTTAAATTTTATCTTTTATATCTTCTTGAATTCTACTGTTTCACTTTGTTTGACCTTTCATCGACTTCCATTCTTCCTCTTCCATCTTAATTTTCATATTAAACTAGTTAAAGGCCTATGCGTTGCCAAAAGCTAATTGTGCTCACTTTAAGCTTAAGGGACTAATTACGCACATAGAGTAAACTTGAGGGACTAACATTGTAATTTTGCCTAAAAACTATATAGCTAGGCAAACAAAAGGGAGATCACCGGATGGACCCTGATCCATCTCTGTAAAGAACATATGCGTGTTAAGTGATCAAGCATGTGTTTGCTAAGCAAACAAAAGAGAGCACTGGATGGGCCCTATTATTATTAAGCGATTTGATTTGAATGAACTGCTAAATTATGGAGGAGGACGAAGCCTGCGTTTGATTTTGCTCTTATCTAAGTCTAACTGTACAGGGTAAAGTCTAGTTTTTAGTTACATTCAAGTCTTCTTCGTTAGCAATTGATTACTATGAAAGACGTGAATCAAACTAAAAACTAGATGTGATGTTAATTAACCAATTACTTGCATCATCAGAAAAATCCAGGATCAGACTTTCGTCTTCATTGTCCTACATGGTTAATTCAATCAATTCAAATCGAATTGCTGCATAACAGGTACCTCCTTCAGATTGAACTCAGTAGTAGTGGGGGTATTGGAAAGCATAGACTCGTGCAAAGGATGATTATTGCTTCCACCTTAACTTGGTCATATGGGTATTAGGGCTGTCCACAGGTCAGGTCGAGACGGGGTTGGGCCTGACCTGGACTTGACCCGACTAGGTCGGGTTACCAAAAATGTGACTTGCAACTGACCGAATATATGGGTTAGACCCGACAGATTGGGTCATCGGTTGAACGGGTCGGATTCGTCGATTAGGCGAGTTTGGGCTTCAAATTGGGCCAATTTTGTGAATTTGCATGAAATTGGGCAGATACAAACAGGACCACCACACGGTCCAGCCTCAATAGGATAAAAAAGAAGAAAAAGAACACAAATGAGCACACTCAAATTAGGGGTTCATCTTTGAACCAACAAATCAAATCAAGACAATTAGGGTTTCATGTTTGAATCCAATGACTTGGTCTGTTTTGGTCCCCTAATCTTTGAATCAAACAGAAAAGTATAGAGACTAGAGAGAGTGACTACATTGGATACTATGTTTCGAAGTGGAATCAAGCACATGCAACTCATGGCAGTACGGCTAAGCAATTTCTCACAACTATGATCTTTAAGTTTTCAATAAATTGAACAAGATGAAAAACCCATATCTCAAAATAGAGAAAAAGATAGATGAAAAAGGAAGAAAATATACCTGAGAGTCTTGAGACTAAGAAGCTGATCCGTGAGCATGAGAAGGCTTAACCCATGGTGGAAAGTGAGGCGAAGCCGTGAGTGTGGTGACGAGGCGGCGACAACGATAGCTAGGGTTTGAAAAGGAGTGTGGATTGTGGAGGGTATGGAGTGAAGGGTTGGGACTTGAGACTAGAGAGACTTGAGATTGAGAGTAGAAAGAACGGAGACAGAGATTGAGTGAGATTTTGATTTATGAGAGAGTGAGATACTAAGAACAAGGAGAAGTCTAAGATGGGATTGAAGACTGAGGCTTGCATGTGGAATTGTGGAAGACTGATTTCCATTTCAATTTTAGCCGTTCTGAACTTCTGCTGATTTGATTTTTGCTTTTGTGTGTAAGACTAGATGCGTGTAGTTCTCAATTTGACAGTGCTTTAGTCTTATCATCCTTAGTCTCACGTGCTCACCTCAAAAGAACCAAGATATATATATATATATATATATATATTTTTTTTTACTCTAAAACTTTCGGCCGAGTTGGGTTATACGGGTTTTTAAACCCTTAACTTGTTACCCAAACCGAATATTCGGGTTTTCCTAGAGAAAGACCTGAACCCGACCGATCATGGGCTTCAGGTCGACCCGCTGGGCATCAAGTCAGTCGGTTTGGTCGGGTTCTGGACCCGTTGGATAGCCCTCATGGGTATATATGTGAGTGCGTGCATCATCAATGTGGTGGATAGTTCATCGTATCTAAAAGATGGTGTCAGTAGTAGTTCAATGAATGTAATGTTAGACCAATCACAACTTACAACATCAAGAAGTTGTGAAAAAGTTATGTTTGTAGTATCTAACAAATGCAGCAAACAGAGAAATGAAATATTGAATAAGCCCATATGTAGCTCATCCTATCTCAGGGAAACTAAGGAACTGTATTTATTTACCAATGGAAGATTGAAGAATATAGCCTTGTTATTTTTAAGAAGCTCCTTTTGGATGGCTTCAAAGGAGAATCATATGAAGTTCAGTTGAGCATTTCGTATATTAAGTGGATTGGAAAGAATGGAAACAAAAATATGCCGTATGGTAAACCATTTCATTAACTTTTTTTTTTTTTTTTTCTCTACAATGTTGCAAAAGCTGAGAGGGGGGGGGCAAACCCATGCAGCTCAACCGTAAATTTTTGTCTACAGTACTCAATATAGGAAAGAAAAGGGGAGAAAAACAAGAATTGCCTTCCCAGTATGTCCCACAACCAAGAAATGCCCCTGGAATGGCATGCTCGTCTGCATCATCCTCCTCTCTCTTCCCAGTAGCTCCCATTCTACCCCTCCTATCGTCAAGTATTCAACAGAAGAATCTTCTTTGCTGCATTAAGGATCACCAGTTTCAACAAAGGAACTTTAAATATGATTATTAATTTTGAAACACAATGATAGCAAAAACAAATTTCCTCCTAACAAGAGGACAACTAGTTGAATGTATACAACAATATAAATTAATCACTATTTGAGAAACTAACTAATCAAATATATGCATTTAACATTTTAATTTCAAGAATAAAAATGCTTTATACTCAGGTGCACCATGGCAGTTACACGTAATTTAAGAAAAGGACATGGTATATTCCATATTAGCAGAATTCTGTCATAGAAGATAATGGGAAGTGGAGAAAAATGAATATGAGTTTTTGCTAGCAGTCCACCCTTTTTGTTATATCAAATGAAATATCTGGTAAATATTTCCAAGTCACCACCAGAAATTAATCCAAGTACATTAATCCAAAATCCAGCCTTTTGAGAATCTAGAAGTTTGATAAAGTGTGTTAAAAAAATGTATTTCTTATCTAAAGGAAAAGTTAACAGAAAGAAGGCCTCTCTTAGTATTTATCCACTCTCTGTGATTGGTAGTTAACTATGATAATCACTAGGGCTCCCAATGGATTCAAGCCTCACAATTCCTATAGGACAGTTTAATGATGTTGCAAGAAGGGAATAGAATTTGTTTTTTGATGGTGGGAATATGAATTTAATATAGGGGAAAAAAAAAAAAAAGCAGCTCTGATACTTACATGATGGTCGGACTCTTTTAATTTCTCTAGCAAATCAGCAATCTCTAGTTGCTTCACCACTGTAGAATGTAGTACCTGTAGCCACATGATAGCAAAATATATCACCATCAATACAATCAAAATTTCATTTTCACATGAATAAATCACATAGAACAAATCATACTCGTTTTGTTTGTTCAAGGTCAGCCTCAACAGACTTGATCCTGTCCAAAGATTCGACAAGAATTTGCTCCTTTTCCAAAGGAATTCCAACAGGTTTGCAACTAAGTTCCTCAAATGCTTTTTCTAGTCTCTGAAGACGTTCTAGGCATGGAAGGACACGGTCTTCTTCATTTGCAGCTTCAACAGCTGGTGGATGACTATTCATGCTGTGTTCTGTCAAATTAGATGGGTGAACATTATTCTGCCTTCTCCAAAATTCAAATCGTAGAATACGTAAAAATGCAACTATTCTGAAGAAGAAAGATATCAGTGCTCTTGCAACACATTGAAAATCACTATTCTCAACTTTTTCCTTAACAGTGTTGAACCAACCACCAACTGGAGTACCTGACACAAGATGTCAATTAAGAGATAAATTCCAATAATAGCATAATAATGAAACACAACTATATAATAATAACGTACACTAGAAAATGCCATGCCTCATAATCAATTTTTTTACAATGTTCATGCAATACCCTATGAGCCACAAACAAAAAAAAAAAATCTTTCTATTTTGATGTAAAAAAGGCACAAACAATATGTTGATCTAATACATGCTAGAAAAATTGAGAAATAAATGATTGTCATCATATATTATATGAACAAGTACCATTATGAATTACATTAACAAGTACCTTCCAAATTTGATGTTCCCACAGAAGGAGAACTATCCATTTCATCAATGTTATGTGATTGATCCCCAGAATGTCCCTCTTCTTGATCACTTCTCACAACTTGCTCAACCAAAGAAAACTTGTCATCACAACTGTAGTAGGCATTTGTATCTAATGCCTTTACCTGCATACCAATTGTAGATTACACACAAACGCACATAAATTACATGCATACAAATAATAATTGTTGCAATCAATGTGAGCCACGGGTATTAGAACTTACTTCCTCATGAACTGGGGCCAAACGAGGAAATGCAGAGCTCTTTCGTCCAACTGGGGAACAAGGATCGTCAATATCAGACCCTGATTCTGCTGTTGATGTGTTGCTACATCTTCCCTGAATTTAGAAGAAAAAAGGAACGTGGTACTTAGGAACAAGATATACAAATAATGCATCAACATAGTTCTGCCAATCAAATTAGGACTTGCCTTCATGGGCCGTAATTTATCATAAGTGTCAGATTTCTGCTGGTCAATAGAAACTCTGGTAATTTGCCGCACAAATGTTGCGTCCACGCTATGTACAAGCTAAACATGTGGAGACCAATGTTAATCTTCAGATACTCAGTTCAATAGAAAGTTCAATCCTCAAAAAGATTTCATGCTTAAGGTACTATGGATTCACATGCATCTGGCCAAAAAAGATAAATCGGCAACATAAAGGAAAATCACTCTTACAAGAAGCTTACCTTCATTATGTCAGGATTATTCCACGGACCTTTATTAGATCTGAGGCACCCTCCTTCAATGGAACATGTACATACACCACCCAAGAAATCTGGCAACTGACTGAAAGGAAACGTGTCTAAGCAATTAATTAACAGGTGTTACAGATGGACATTCAAACAAGACAGAACAAACAGATGACAGATTACCTCGAATCTATGACTTCCAGTAGTTTAGACAATGATTTGGGATCCAAAACCTGCAATTTTTAAAATAAATACAGTCAGAGGAGGCTGCAGGAATATTACTCTGAGATATTATAGGCCGCCTAACCATATCCTTTACCTGTATCTTTCCAATAGTCTTTGCGTCAAGAAACTTCTGTGCAGCAGGCCAAAGCATCTTTTTGAAGCCAGGACCAGCATTGACAATGTACATTCGATGTAATGTCTGTAGACTTGTGAGAACAATTATTTACCAACACAATATAGGAAAATAAAAATATCATTTGGAAAACATCAGTACCTCAGGGTAATAACAGTTGTCTATTTTTGACATCGCAGCCAAGAGACTTGCAGCAGTCCTGGTGAAATTCTTAATGCCCTGTTTTCAACATAGTATCAATTGACAGTTAAAATCCAGCAGATAAGAACTTGCAGGTTACACAAACAACCAGCAGTTAGCAGAAAAAGTTCCTATCACTAAACATAACGAGTCTTTTGTTCTCGTCCCAGTCTCTTAACAGTGAGATCTAGCGCACCTTGATCATTATACTGATATAAAGCATAAAAACTGAAAGCCTGATCTGATTGAACTCTTAAAGGTACATGCAAAACAAGAAGCAAATCTAAACTTCCATTCCTAAAAACTTAGCAAGATTGTACTGAATTTTTTTTCTGTGACAGACCAATTTCAATTTCCCAACGGCTTTCCAAAGTAGAAGTCTACATACCAAGCCTTGCACATCCAATATCGTTGTTGTAGTACAGATACGTCTCTTTGCTGCAATGGAACAAGCAGGAAATTTCTCCTGTAGCGCTCTTTCAAACTCTTGGACATGGTACTTCAAGTATCGATCAATTGTAGTGATACGCATAAGCCTACTTGGATGAGCTTTCCCAAGCCTCTCAATGTAAACTGGCCTGCCTTCTCTATCAACTCCATGGTAGCCTTGGGGGTAATACTGCAATACTTCTTCCAGCTCCCCAAATTCAAAATCCTTCACATTGATTAGGTCCAAAAAGGATCAGAATCACAGAAAATGTAGATAGAATAAGTTCTGACATAAAATGCATTCTGATTATTAGAGGACTAGTAGAATCCAGATGCAACTGTACTATTCTCCCAAGTCATGATTTTCCTATTTCTTTTGCCACCAATTTTTTTTTTTATCAATGACAGATATAGTTAGAAGTTTGCAATATCCTTATATTATGCTTATATTGAGAAAATGAAAAAGAAGGTTCCTTTTCTTTTTCAACTGCACTAAAGAATTCTGTAGACTAACTATAAGTTAATATGATTACCTCCAAAATGGTGTCCGTTCCATACTCCTTTCTCCAAATAAGCATTTCTTCCCACATCAGGATTGTTTTTTCAATGTTAAAGTCTCTAGCTTTCAAAAATCTGCGCACACAAAAAATAAATAAGGAGGAGGAGGATTCCAATTCAGAATGAACGTATTGCTTGGCCCTATAAAAGGTGAGACAAACTATATATTGAAAGATACAACTTACCTCAACAAAGTATGATAATCATCATGCCTAGGTGGCAAAAGATCCCTGTCAAGTAGTTTTTGACGCAATTCACATACAGCACTCTCCTCCTTTGCATCCCGTACGTCTTCTATTGAAACTGGTGGAACCCGATGATCAATTTTCTTTTTCCCTCTTTTTTTAAGAGAATGAGTGAACTTATTTGAAGCACTAATTGCCTTCTTCTTGAGGTTTCCAATCTTTGATCTTCGTCTCTCATCCTCAGAATTCTCAAAATCTGATCTTCTTTCTCGAATTTCATCATGAGCCCCCGAACCTTCTAGGCCTTCAACAGGACAAATACAGATTAGTAGTGAAAACATCACAGTGCATAACTACTGATCCCACCACTATTGTAAAGATTCAATCATCTTTAGTTATTTACTTTGTATTAACATTACCAATTAATCAAACATCAAATTTCGAGAGTGAAAAACTGAAAATCACAGTGCATATAAGCATACCTGACATTTCAGACCACTAGAGTCTCAACCCTAATCTTCAGAGGATTAAGACAAATCCACAGCAAGCTCACGGACATAAACCCATCTCCACACTGTCAAGAACACACACAAAAAGAAAAAGCAGCAACTAAGTATCCAAATTCCAAACGTAAGACACCATAATATATTGTATGTCACAACCCACAAGCACAACATATATTTGACTTCTTTTTTCTTTTTTTATTTAAAGAAGACCAAAAAACTTCCTACTTAAATAGAGGAAACTATAATCGTTGAAAAGCTTTCTTCTTTTTTATTGGTAAGCTAAAAATTCACTAGGTGGGTTTTGTATCCACAAACTCAACCTCCATCCAAACTTGTGGGAGGAGAAAGTGCCATTTGTGCTAGAAGAGCTCATTGGCAGTAATACAAACCTAAACAACAAAAATCAACATACGGGTCTTGCTTGTGGATGAGAATGAACCAACTTTCTTGTGATGTGCCACTTTCCCTGTCTCTTAACACATCAAAATTTCCCCCTTTCCCGTGAAACTCCAATTATTTTCCGGGAAACTCAAACATTTCACAAGAAAGTCAGAATTTTTTTCCCTAACTTTCTCGCTAAACAAACAAATCCTATAAAATTTTCACCAAAACATCCTGTAAATCCAATAGATCCATAGAAACAAAATTCCCCCCTTCACCCCTCCCCCTCCCCCCCCACCAAAAAAAAAAATATATATATTAAATTCACCACCTTTGATAGATTATTACTTCCTGATTCAACAATTTCCGGAAGATTGAGAACCAAACCGTTAAATTTTATCTTAAGAATCTTCTAAGAAATTATAAAAAATAAATAAAAAGGAAAAGTCAATAAATTTAGCATATCGAAAACTCGGCGATACTTACTAATATTATTTATATTTAGAATAAAAATAATAATAATAATAGCACTTGAAACAAATGCAACAGAGTGATAGCGTTGAAACAAAATTAACATTTATAATGTTAATGTTAATGAAAGTAACAGTTGGTACAAATTTAGAAACGCAAGCAAAAAAATTTAGAACAATGCCGACAATAGCAATTAGATCTCTCTCACATTAAATTACAAAACGCACCGTCTACCAAGAATTGGAGAGCTGGATGGAGAGAGAGTCTTTATCTCTCTCGGAAACGGAGCGAAAACTGAAGCTTTTCAACTCCGTTCCCGGAGAGTCGGGAACTTTGTGTTTTTTTTTTTTTTCCCCAAGAAACAAACAAAATTTTAGGGTGAATTCCCAAAGAAAAAGAGAAAATTTGTGTTGTGTGTGAGCTCAGCTCCGAAAGAGCGAGCCAAAAAGAAAAAAAGATCTGATATTTTCTCTCTCTCTCTCTCTCTCTTCGATTTGAGAAATAAAGGGAATTCTCAATTCTCACAATTTCACGCTCTCTCTCTCTCTCTAAAAGAAGTGAATGTTCCAGCAACGCCTCTTTCCTTCCTTCTTTTACTTTACTTCACGACTTTGCTTATTTGTCACCCTCCCTTTGCACACCTGTCTCTCTTTTTTTTTTCTTTTTCTTTTTTTTTTCTTACGGGTAATAACATTTTTATCCACACTTTAGTTAGTATAATTCTTACTCGTTCTTATATTATCATTTTATTATCTATTATTAACAACTTATCATCTCAAACTAAAAGGTTATAAAAAAATTTATAAAAAAAAAAAAAAAAAAACCTTATTGTCTAGAAGTTTTAGTTTTAGATATAACTAAGTCTAATAATTTTTGTTTTTAGTATTGAATTGTATTTGGTGTATAAAAATAGTGTCAATAATAGTTTAAAGTAAAATTAAATAGATGTTACTCCAATCATAATAATTTTGGAAAAAATATATTGTTTTAGTTTTACTAACTTTCATTTTTGCTATAATTTATACTATCTATAAGAAGATTTCTCTTTTTTAACTGAACTTTTATTTAGTTCCGAAAGACCCATAAATCTTAGGTTTAACTAGGAAAAAACTTGAGAACAATTTTGTAAAGATATATCTCCAACTTCACTTAAAATGCCTACAAAATAGAACACTTTCCTACTAATGCATGTTTTCAAAACAAACTTATTCAAAAAAAAAAATTTTAAAGGAAAATTATGACATTAGACCCAAAAAAAAAAAATTATTGCACGTGCAAAACGTATGTAATAAGGCTTGTATATTATAATAATTTAATAACAAGGTGAATAAATAGTTAATCAGGAGGATAGGATTTCCAAAAAAAAAAAAATTATATGATTGCATTGATGAATATAACACAAAACGTGTTATTCTCTCTAATGACAATCAATTTAACTCTGTAATGGTCAATGCAATTTAATTCAATACATAATATTTGTCTATAAGTTATTATAGAGGCAAAATTTTTTGGTGGAATTCATCTAATCAATTTAGATTAGCATTCTACAAACTTCTTTACATAAGTCAAGTCCACCGGTTTTAAAATCTAAACTATACATACATGATTAACTCAAAATTTTAGTTCACGCAGAGTTATCAAACATTACTAGATTCTCCCTGTCTCTCTCTTTTGGTTGGAGAATCAATGCTAGATCATCTCAATCGGTCAATTCTATCAAATTTGTTTGTTTAATAAAGATTCTGGATTAGAGAGGGTCGGTGAGGGTGAGTGATAAAAAGATGGGAAAATTAAGGAATAATTTGAACAGATAACAAATTACTAAAATATTACTCTATCAATTGGGTTTATGTTGGAGAATCAATGCTACTTCATCTCAATCGGTCAATCCTATCAAATCTGTTTGTTTAATAAAGATTCTAGATTAGAGAGTGTGGGTGAGGGTGAGTGATAAAAAGAGGGAAAAATTAAGGAATAATTTGAACAGATAGCAAATTACTAAAATATTACTCTATCAACTGGGTTTATTTTACAGTGGGAAAAAAAAAAAAAAAAATGAACAGACGTCGGTGAGTTTAGGAAGCTTGATGGGACAGGATGGGCGTCGGCGAGTTGTTTGATAAAGTAATGGCGTGCTAGCTAGCTTCCTCTTTTGAACTTTATTATTTTAGCCGTTCAGTTCAGAATCCATGAACCTGTTTATTTATTATTTAATTTATTAAAGTACGAAATTCTCATCATCAATACTACTACTCCCTATACAGTAGTTGCTGATCTTATGGCTGATGCTATCAGGCTATGGCAGAAACACAGGAACACTTTTTACTTTACTTTAAGCATATAGTAATATCAATATGAGAATGAGTATCCATGTATTTTGTGCCAATTTCACACCAAACCTGTACTTTGCAACACTTGTCTAATCTTGGTTCCGATCAACTGTACCTTCTATCTTCTTATTATTATAATATTATTATTATTATTATATATTCCCAATTCACATGGGTTGCAATGAATGTACTGTATTTTTTTTTTACATATATATTTTTAGAACCATACTAACTAATATCTTTAAGGTATTGATTAATAATTTATTTAAAAAAAATTTATGGAAAAAAGAAATAATTAGTGTTTTGACAATTTTTTTCATTTCTCATAAAAATGGTATCAAAAATTTTTTAAAACAAATTATTAACCAATACTCTAAGACCACTCTTTAGCATAACCCAATAATAACAAGACGTAATAAGTTTGATAGTTTTTTTTCATTTTCGATAAAATTTTTCTTAAAATGATTTATTAAGATATGCTCTAAGAGCATACATTAGTAAAATCTTAACGTATAAACACCTTGTTACAAAATTATCTCTACCTTAATCATTACAGCAACACAGATATCTAATGTTTCACAGGATAAAATTAAGACTCATATTGTATGCTTGCATTACACATCAACATTTATATTAAGTGCACAAAAGGATCTAATCGTAGTATTTGTGAAGGTTTGAGAAATTATCTTTATATTTAGAACTTACTGTATAAGGATTAGACTTTTTATTTTTTAAATTGATTTACTCCATATATACATATTCAATGCAGAGATATGCGCCTTTTTTTTTTTTTTTTAATGTTGATAGTAGAGATTTTTATTTTTGTCATGTCAAAACTTTAAAATAAGTTGTGTTGAAAGAATCTGAATATTTACTTCTTATCCAAGGACTAAAGATTTAATCAATTAAATTAACTCGAATGCACCTAATTGTAGAGATTTGAGCAATATTACTTTAAGGAAAATGCTAAAATATTACAAGTTTTACTATAAAAAGTTTACAAACTGATGTGATAATAAATGCAATTGGTAGGTTTCAACCACCTTATAACTCAATATTTGAATTGTCTCTTTATGATTAATGACACATCAGTTTGTACAATCAATGTGATGAAACTTGTATTATAGGTAACATTACTCTTGCTATAATAATGTGTCGATTACGTTATATTATTTTATATATAGTAAATTATTGGAGGAGATCCACTAAATAGTGTGAAGGGGGATAAGATCATAAGAATGTAGACAAAGCAAACCCCATGACTCTTGGCTTAAGCAAAGGAAGGGAGGAGAAGGAAAGGATTTAAAGAGAAAAAGTAGCCCCATTACTCTTGGATTTGAATCATACTAATCCATTACTAAAAATCAGAAAAGAGAGTCTTAATGTCCAACCAAAACATTGTAATCTATGCCAGTTTAGTTTCCTATTAACGGGTGTCTTTGGAGGCAATTGTTAATAAATTATTTTAAAAAAATTTTGACATAATTTTTATTGAAAATATAAAAAGTGATCAAAACAATTAATTGCTTTTACTCTTTTTCTATCAATTTTTTTTACAAAAATACTTCTTAAACTAATGTCTTTAGAATATTTGATAATATTTCTCATATTTTAATTACAAACCATTTTTGGCAGAAGACCTTACTTAAAACATGTAGTACTATACAAGTTGATTTCATTGTCAAGAATTAATTAGGATCCATTTTTGGTTGCACAGCTTAGCTCATAGATCTCCTTAAATGCGTGGAGGCATACTACAAGTCCACGATCAAATATTAATTATGTGGCTACAAAATTCAGAACCACAATAAATAATTGTGTCATATTTTGCGATTATTATGTATTTAATGAGACAGTAATTAATAATCCGAGGATATGGACACGTTGAATGTTACTTCCAGAGAGTTAATTAGTAGTTGAGTTGGTAGTTTTGTTAAAGTAGGCATATAGGCCAACTACCTGGTCCGTTACATCACTCTGCCGCAATGCATTGAAAAAACCAAAATCTGCACCCAAATTACTTTACCCAACGTACCAATTTCTTCTTAAATTACATAAAAGGCAAGAACTTGTTTTACAAATTGAATTTTTTGTGATTTAATTAAAAACTTAATTTCAAGTTATAAAAATACGGTGTGTATAAATTATATTGTGTAAAACAAATACCGCTTTATATAAGAAGGCCTCAAGCATAATTTAGATTTGAGCATTCACATCCTATTATGTATAAAAAAATGCATTCTATCACATTATAAAAAAAACCACTTTATTTATTTAACATCACCATTTCAACAATACATCATATATTTCATTATTTAGTCTCTTCTTAGTCTATTTAACTACTTTTTCTTTATTATTTATTCTCAACAATCTTTTTTTTTCCTTTCTTTTGTACCCTGTTGGATACAATATACCTTTTTAATTTATAAATGTTGCTATAGTGATCATCTGTATTTAGATGATACAATATATAGCAATGTGTAAAAAATTGAATAGAAATGTATAACCGAGAGTCAGTGTGTTTTTAGTGATATTTTGCTATTGTATCATCCATATGCATTTTGCATATCTGGATGCGAATGCTCCTAGTTATCAATTTTAAATTTATGAGATTAGTTTAATTTGAAAATTTTCCCCATTTTTTGTTATTTTAAGTAGTAATGGGATAGAAAAACATGATAAATGTTAGAAAAAATTTTACGTTTCACATAAAACTTATTCACAAATCAATTTGACAATCATTAAACAAATAGGATAAAGAGAGAAAGCATGTTTTAGAGAAAGAAAGTTCCACTTAAAATGAGAAAGTGAAAGTCGGTCTTCTATGCAAGAAAATAGAAACTGTTTACCTAGGTTAAACCGAAAGTTTTATCAACAATTTCATCTCTTTCCATTTTTTCTTGGTATATTACTGTTCAGAATAACGAAACTTAAAATAAAAATAGTTGCATAATTTTAGAACTTTTATTGGCAAATATGGGACGCAATTTAAAATAAGACATAATTCCCAACCCTTTTATATATGTATATTTTTGCTTTTTGGGGTGGGGGCAAAGGAAAGTCTGAGCCTAATCAGTAATCACAACAACTAGCATGGATTAATTAAGGTAAAGTGTCGTGAAATACTTGTACATGCTTTATAGTGTCTTTTTGTGTTAAGTGTTATTTTCAAGTTTTCAACAACCAAAAAACTTTATTTATTCTATTATTATTGGTTGTGAGGGAAAACATATAAATAGGAGTAAAGAAGAAAATATATGAAATGGAACCATCATCACTATACGCAAGAAAACCTAACGAAGGAGACGTTTTAATAAATGAGAAATTTCCATTTGTCTAATCATAATTCCAAGCTACGAGGTTGACACGGAAAAGCAATTACAGGTTAATTGCCTCATTTCATACTCTTTCTAACATAGGTAGAAACGTTGCTAAAGTTAAGCATTGACGAATCGATGATGCTTTAAATTTAATTTACTT
This sequence comes from Quercus ilex subsp. ballota, assembly GCA_032727855.1. Lineage (NCBI taxonomy): Eukaryota > Viridiplantae > Streptophyta > Magnoliopsida > Fagales > Fagaceae > Quercus > Quercus ilex. The sequence continues at coordinate 542,088 of CM064915.1, forward strand.
TTTTCTTCTCAATGCTTCTTCTAGAGACTAATCTATGTACGTTACATCAATATTGATCATAGTACTGAGGTAAATTATATGAAGTCAAAACCTAATGCCTCGTTAGCATCAAAGGCAGAAAAGGTCAAAAAACCATATATTCTTTTTCAGAAGGAAAAATAAAAGTTGGGTTCTTATATATTTGATCATTGTACTTTGTTGAGGAATTTAATACCTAATAAGTCGTCTAGACAAATTATAGTACCACTTTAGATTTATTCTCAATCAAGTGGTTTCTCAAAGTCTTCTTAAAAGAAAATAAATAAATAAACAAATAAAAGTGGTTTCTAAAAGCAATAAGTCAATAATATTAAAAAAAATTAGGGTCTGTTTGGATACCTTTTAATGTTGAAAACTAAAAACTTATTGTTGAAAATACTGTAGCAAAATTATTTTTAAACTATAAATAGTGCCTGTGGGATCCAGTTTTAAAGTTTTTTTATTTTATTTTTAAATTCCATACTTGCGGGTCCCGTGAACAGTGCATGAGAGTCAAGAAAAAACGCAAACACCAGTCGCGTTTTCTATCCAAACTCACACTTAGTGTCAAACTATTTTCTTCTAACTTACCCATGTAGTTATAACTTCTTCTTCTTCTTCTTCTTTTATTTTTATTTTTTTTATTTTTATAAAAATGATAAAATTTTAATTGATAATGTATGCTTCATAATTATAATTATTTATCATTAGAAAGTCAATTTTCAAAGTAGACAAATGGATCTCACATAATTCTAATTTTGAAGTCATCAAAGTCTCATCACTGTAGCAAAATAATTTTTAAACTATGAATAGTGTCCATGGAACCCAGTTTTAAGGTTTTTTTTTTTTTTTTTTCATACTTGCGGGTCCTGTGAACAGTGTACGGGTGTCAGGCAAAAACGCAAACACCAACCAAGTTTGCTATCCAAACTCACACTTAATGTCAAACTATTTTCTTCTAACTTACCCATGTAGTTATAACTTCTTCTTCTTCTTCTTCTTCTTTTATTTTTTATATTTTTTTTATAAAAATGATAAAATTTTAATTGATAATGTATGCTTCATAATTATAATTATTTATCATTAGAAAGTCAATTTTCAAAGTAGACAAATGGATCTCACATAATTCTAATTTTGAAGTCACCAAAGTCTCATCACCAATGAAAAGTCAATTTGGAGTTCAAAGATGTTGAACAGAAAGAAATCACAAACAAAAACAAAATTGTCCTTTTGATAGATAATTATATAATATTTCAATAGTACAAAATAACGTATTTCTTCCTTTCAAATAATAATAAATTCAATTATAAATATACTTAATAAGACTCACTTTTACATGAGAGGGGAAATATACCATTATTATATTACCGAAAGTGTTTTTTTTTTTTTTTGCTAAATAAAAAAGGAGGTCTTCAGTATCATGTGTACCACTCAACTCCTATCAAATATCATGTGAAGTGATTTGAGAACTCTTACCACCTAACTAGCTATGATATACTGCCCTGAGTAATTTTTTTTAATTAATTACTTGCCTTTGATGTTGCATACCCATCACGTGAATTCATCAACAGCAAATGAAAATTTGATGTTGACCTTTTGTAATTGTGATTCGTGGACGTTTACATCATTGTTATTTCTAGATATGCTGTACATTTTTCTTCTGAGTGCCCTGGCTGCTAAGCACTACTCCATGAATGTCAAATTGTCAAATTTTCTTCGTGTGGTTAACTATCCATCAGATCAAAGTATGTGAATCCAAACCATCAACCTCAACTTAGCGTAAACACGAAGTTTTGTTCCACGTTTTAATCAATGACTTGTTTAATTTGGACCCCCCAACCATAAAATAGAGTGTGCAACCATGATAGGTCAACTTTAAGCTAAGTTGCATTTAAGAGGTCAAAAGATGCCTAATTCCATTAAGAAACAAGCAAAAAAGTAAAAATTCTTTGTGCTTAACAAATACAAAACAAGTCGCCATCTTTTTGATTTGAGGGTAGGGAATTAATCGAGGATACATATATAATTTGCTTGAGTCTTTAAAAAATTACACAAATTTTATATATGCATATAAATGATAATGATCATGCACCAGTTTCTAGCATAGGATAAGGGAAGACACCACATTGGTCACACCTAAAAGAGAATTTGGCTTAAAAGGTACCGATTCTGCAACAAGTAGAAACAACTTCTATTAAAGTTTATATGATATTCTAATTTCTATGGAAATAGAATTGGAGGAAAAGAAATTACAGACAGTGATGAGTGATAACAGTGGTGACCACTGAGCAACACCTCCAGGTGTAAAAGCAAAGGCCAAAGAACAAAAGCAACAACACAGCATACGTATAAGATGGAGACATAGAGAAAGGAGAAGAAGGGCGCGTCAGAATATAGAGAAGTCACTCTCGAAAAGACAAAGACTAGAGAGAGGGGGAGACGATTTTGCATGCAGATGCAGTTAATTAATGGTCACTTTCACCACCTAATTCCTAGCTAGAGCTAGCTACCCAGCACTCTTTTTTATTAATCAATCTAACTACTTCGTCTCTGCTCTGTGTCGCTCTCTCCTAATGGTCCCAATATTATAGTATAGTGTATGGTCACATTGTGTGTGAGTCTCGGAGTATTTGAGAGGCTCAGAACTAGCTTAGCTAGGGAGAGGAAGTAGTAATTAATATATATTTGGGTGTTTCTGTTTGTAACTTTTATACTACTGTGCATGGCATTACCAATCTTTTATGTTGTGTTGTCTTAAGGTGTGTCGGCATTAGCCTCAGACATTCCCACGTAGTCCAAGAAAGTGACATCGTATATATAGATACTACCTATTCATACAAAGATTTTACTAATGTGTGCCTTAAGGGCACATATTAATTTTTATTTTTGAAAATTTTTTTTTCGAGAATTGAAAAAGTATTAACAACTTTTTCAATTTCTGAGAAAAAATTTCCAAAAGTAGAAAGCTTAATGTGTGCCCTTAACCGGACCCTTCATACAAAGGTACTACTGATTTTTTTTCTTCGTTTCAGAATTCATAGACATCTCTCTCTGTTATATCATTATTACAGATACAATTTACTTATACTTTTGTATGACTTTTCAAAAACCCTAAACCCTAAAATTATTATGATGGATGTATTCATAATAATTGCTCTCTTATTCGGTAATAAAATTTTTTTTTTACAGATTGAACTCGAATATAAAGCCTAAAAGTGATTCTCTGCCTATGACCCGTTGTTTCGGGTTTTGAGTAAGTTTTACCATAAAATTTTTCACAATTTTATCATCATCTTGTTTTGTAGCGATTTCTGAGAGTGGTGATAATAAAATAATAGGTACACGTGGGTCTATAATTTCACCACTAAAATAATAAAATTGTGACAAAATTGTAAAAAAAAATTTGTAACACTTATAAACTTAACTCTCGGGTTTTACGCTCACCCCCTATACTCACTGACATATAAAGCCTAAAGAGTGAGAGGTTAGAGAATTTTGTCTCTCTCTTTCTCTCCTCCCATGGCTCTCGCCACTCATAAAAGTAGAGTGAGAATTAATTAATTAAGGACCATTGGGAATTTGGAATGGTAGGAGAACCTTTTTTTTGCTTGTTTGAAAGTGCTAGTACCAGAGGGAGTACTGTTATTGTTTAATTTTAGAGTCCTTTGTTTGTCCGACATTTGCTTTGGTTTTCTGAAACATCCACATCCAAATCTAGTCAACTATCAAAACAAATTAAATTCATGCAAAATATTATTATAATAGTATTTTTTTAGTTGAACTATCATTTCAGTCAAGTCTCCAATCCCCTAAACTTGTGTAGGATTTGATCCCAAACATTTAACACGGTGTTGTTTATAACTGTAAACTAGATGCCTTTTACCGTTTCCAAGTTTTATCTCTGCCAATTTTACAAGCTTATTATTCTATCTCCCTCTTTTTTAATTTTAATTTTAACAACCTTAAACCATTAGCTAATGCTATATCCAATATATACTTTGAAAGGAAAAGTTAACAAATGTCCAAAACAAAATTGATTTATGAACTATTTTTAACAATAGTTTATGAATAAAGAAAAAAAGTTACTAAATTTTTTGACAAATTTTTATATATTTTATAAAAGAGGTGTTAAAATTTTTCTAAAATAATTCATTAGCAATAGCAGCCGGTTAAACGAGTACTTCTTTGAATTTTAGAAGGTACAAGCAGCTCAGCCTTGTATCATTTTTTATTTTTATTATTTATTTCGGTAGAAAGCTCTGTATCTTATTAACGTATTCACTGATCCAATCTAAAAAAAAAATCTCAAGTTGAAATCATTTTATGGAATGTATATTTGAGTGGCGTCGGTAAGAAATTAAGGGTGAAGTATACTCCTTCTCTTTCTTTCAATCAAAGAATATTAAATGCATCTGGAAAAGGTACACGTATATATATAGGTACAACAACATCAAATTAAGGCACCGACACCACATTCATGCTTTTCTTTTGTTAGATGCCTCTAGAACAAATACACATAAGAAAGGTGAGTGAATACTGAATATTAAGAGATTTGAGACGGAAGGAAGCGAGTCTTAATTAACAAGGCGGGGAAACATTCACTGCTCTTACCTCTTATCCTATTACTATTATTAATTAGCCCATTATTAATTAATTTGACTTCCTTTCACATTGGGTCATCAATGAAATAGCTAGGGCTATTGCACCAATTGAAATTAAAAGTTGCAAAAGTTATTTTTATTCTCAACCTTTAAATAATAATAATTTTTTTTAACTTTCAATTATCATCTGTTGAAAAATTTGCTGACTTGATTTATGATAAAAACAAAAGTAAAAGATAACAAAATTTAAACGTTATCTGTTTTAAAAAAAATTAAAATAGAGTCGTGTAAATAGTAAAAAATTAAGAGGGAAAAATTCCGCTCAAAAAAAAAAATCATTGTTTAACGGTAGATGTTAAGGTGAAAAGTTGTTTGTGTTTCATTCTATCATAACATAACACACTTTTTTATTCTTAGTTTTTACTGCACTGCACCATAGACACTCAAATGGATGATGGCGGTATGCTTTTGTCAATGGCTTCTATCATAACATAACACAATTTTTAATTTACATCCTTAATCATACACTCTGTCTTATTTAACAACCTCATATCTAGTCAAACACTACAAATCAAAATGATGTTATGTTAGTAGATGGCGCCAAAGCTAGATATCACATCTAATATTTTTTAGGAGATGTTGATGAGATCTAGTAGTTATCTTTTATTTTTATTTTTATCATAAACTGAGTAAGCAAATATTTAAGTAGGTGAAAGTCTTTTAACGGAATGGTGGACTACTAGGCAAAAGTGACATGATCCACCATGAGAACCTTATAATTTCTCCTCATTTGTTGGTTATCTTATTTTATAAGTTGATTAAGGTATAATTAGCACATTATTTTTTAAGTTTCTTCTATTAAAAAAATGTATTTTTAAGTTTCACTTTATTTTCTTTTCTTTTTTAAAAAAAGAAGTGAAGTTGTACTTTTACCTACAAAATAAATTAATGAATATGAGAGAGAGAGAGAGAGAGAGAGAGAGAGAGAGAGAGAGAGAGAGAGAGAGAGAGAGAGAGAGAGAGAGAGAGAGAGAGAGAGATTTAAATTGAAAAAAAAATTGTCCCCCCACCTTAATCCAAAAAATTCAAAACATAAAAAAAGTTATCTATCCCATTATGGATCCCCTCCAAAAACAAAATTTCCATTTTATAGAATTAATTATAAGTGTTACTGATATTAATTTATTTGTCAACTTATAATTGACTTTTATATATATATATATATATATTCAAATTACTGCTTTTTTTTTTTCTCTCAAATTACTGTGTATATTTTAATTCTTAATTGTTTGGGATCCAAAGTTAAAACTAAAAATAATAATAAAAATAAAAATGTTGAGATTTGGATGTCGTGGTGATACTATAAGAGTACACTAAACAATTTGTTAAGGCATTGTAAAAAAAATTATTTTATTTTACTTGGAAACACATCATAAGAATCTTAGTCATTGTCATTGGGTTCTCAAAAAAAAGAATCTTTGTCATTGTATAGATTATAGATAAAACTTAAGTATTAGAATATAGATAAAACTTAAGTATAGTATCTTATTACAATACATTAGAATCTTAGTTACAGACTTACAATATATTAAATTCTCTAATAAAATTCAAAAATTTGGTTGCATAAATTTTTTTTATTTTTTATTTTTTTTTATAGTGGCATTGAATTTAATTATTTTTTTAAAAAGAAAACACTATTTGTGTTTTATTGATTAATGCAACTATATGTTTAAATTTAATAGAGTAACCTAATATACTACACCTAAAATATTTTATCTAACTTTTACCCTTATATGATGCTAAGTGACTAAGGCTGAGTAGTTTCTAACCCTTTTTTTTTTAGTTGACAACACTAATTGGTTTTTAGTTAGAAGAATAATGGATATATGATGATATAATAAATATAAATTTTGTTTGATTTGTAGATCTTGGAAAAAAACACATTGCAATATTTGACTTTGAAAAATGCTAAAGTTAACACAAAAGGTTTACAAATCGATGTGACAATGAATATGATTGTTTTTATTTCAACAACTAATAAATAAATATTTAAATCACTTTTCTATGATTTATGGCACATCAGTTTATAAAATATATGCAGTAAATTTTTTATTTTTTTAGAAAACAATAAAATTTAAAGTATTCCGAGTATTACTATTTGATTTTTTTCAATAATGAATATTGATAAGATTAGGCTTCACAACCAAAAAATCAAAGATTTGTCAACACTCTTTGATTTTGTACATTAAGTGGAAATTTGCAACAAAATTTATTATATATAATTTTCGGAATTCAAAATAGCATCAAGTTTCAGTATTATATGTGATTGAATTGAAATGTATAGTTATAGTTCTTTTTGAATCTTATATTTCATTTTCTCTTAAAGGTGAATTTTTTTGTTTCATGTTTTAGCTCCCCTATATGAAATCCTATCTTCGTCCTTGGGAGCATGATATGAAAAATACGAGATGTTTTTGGATAATAATAGATTTTTGTAAAATTTAGAGATGGTTTTCTTTTCATAGTGAGCTTTTTACCCAAGAAGAAGAGAAGCAAAAATTCGAATTAGCGCTTCTGCTTTCTTTTTTTGTTTTTATTTTTTTGAGCAAAAGTGCTTCTGCCTCTTAAGGTATGATCTTCAACCAATTGTGTTACCCAAGGTGTTCAATTTCTGAAATCTTATGTCAAATGGAAATCGCCAACAAGACATAATTTCTTTTCATTTTAGATTTGCTTGAGTTTTTGCGTTGTACAAATAGCGGTCAATATTTCATCCAAACCAATTTAATGGAATGTCCTATAATCCTTTAGTGACGGCTCATAAAATTATTTTATGTATATTATCAAAACAAGTTAATGACCTAAAATATATAGGTAATGTGACTATAAATACAAATAGATAGTCTTGTCAATGACCATGCAATGGATTGGAGAAATTTTCTTCTAAATTGGATTGGATGTAAACTTTTTCTTGAAGGGGGTAGTACATGATAAAGTTCACCTTAAACTTAAAGACCAAGGGAATGCCATTTTTCGATCCTTAATTAGCGATAGGCTGGACCAACAACTCTGATAGCTGAAACTTGAGAGTAAAGCGTAAAAAAAAAATAGTTAGAAGAGCCAAAGGAAAACAGTGCCTCCTCCTAGTTGGAAAGGGACATGTCCTGTAGTTCTTTCTGCCCCATCTTACCATACTCTCTCCCTCTGCTTGGCTTTCACTTTTTATCTGTACAATACAATACAAGGTGTAAAATATATATAGTAGTATGATAGAGACATAAATAGACACCAGAGTTATTACGGACCACCAAAAGTTGTTGTCGTTCTTGGGACACTTAAACTTAATAGAGAAGTAGAAGGAAAGATCGAAGAAGGGAAACAAGTGCAACCCCACAAGATGCAAAAGGACATAATGGAATTGTGATAGAGACATTGATTAATTGTCCTCTATATATATATATATATATATATATTAACAGTCACCTTGGAGAGCCTTTCTTCGCCTCAAAAAAAAAAAATGCCATTCATAATCATAAGTAGCTAGTCACATGAGACACCAGAATTCCTGTTAGACTTGTATCTCATATCCTAGGTGCACGTAAGGAGGTCTTATCCCAAATTAAATGCCTCTCACAATATATAGATCCCACATGGTGAAAATAATTAATGATGTATGATTTATGAAGTATATTAAATGCATGACCCTGTACGTTCAAAATAATTACAAGAAAGAGACACAATATGACCAATGAGTCAAATAGCATTTATGTTTTCTTTGAGTGGTTATTTTCACGAGCTGTGCCACACTGCCATTGGCTGCCCTAATAAGTAAATGCACTGGTTACTAAAGATGTTTTACAGTATGACAGTTTGGATTTTTTACCTACCCTATTGTCTATTAATACCTACACCACCAAATTACTTAACGGTAAATTTATGATACACAGAGACAGCAAGGCAGAGAAACAAATATAGGGGGACCCAATTCAGACTTGCCATCCACTTGGTAAAGCTGTGTTTCTGCTCAATAGACCACAGAGCAGCGACAGTGAGCATAGTCCCTAGTGATTTAATAGCCACAGAAATTCAATTATCCCAATCCAACAAAATGCTCCTTTTACATCATTTTAATAAAACACATGATGACCACTCAACTGCTCATCCCAGAGACATACATATATATATATATATCAGGAGCAGCACGGCCCATTTCATAGCAAGCCCAATTGACCAATGTTGAAGCCCAGACAACATACAGAGCCCTTTTATACTTTAGAATGCCTTTTACCTAATTTTTTTTTTTTTTTTTTTTTGGAGAAAACACCATCCTAATATTATATATGTATTTGATTTTGCGATGGGCCAGCTCTATATATATAATAACAAAATGTAATGGGTTTCAATTATCTGTAAAAGTCTCGTTTTCCTTTATTAAAAAAAAAAAAAATTCCTAGTTAGATAAGAAATTTGGATTTTTGAATCCGAACTTGTCAATTTCATAGCATTGATCATTTTTATTGTCCATTAGAACAAAATATTTCAATATCAATCTATTCTAGCGTATCGATTAAAAGTTAGTGGTATTGTCAATTCATCACATTATTTTATACCATATCAAATTATCAATTCAAAACCAAATAATATAACTTAAAAAAAAAAAAAAAAAAAAAGGAAGATTGTAAATTATTTGATTTTGAGTTGATAATTTGATATGGTGTAAAATAAATTTTTTTTTTAGAACCTAAGTATAAAATAATATACAGTCTTAACATCAACATTACATAAAAAGGAGTATCTAACTACATAGCAATGAGGATGAATCAGTAACTTAGCCTAATAGGACCAAATTTCAAATACTAAATCAATAAAACAAAATTTACAATGAATCAAATTAATAGTTAAAATTGCTTAAAGTTTTTCAAGGAAATAATATCAAATAAAATAATCAAATTCTAATTTATATTCTAATACAGAAATGAAAAATACCAAAAAAAAAATTTAGTGGAATGGATCAAAATATAGGAATAGGATGATGTGGAATAAGGAGATGATTTGTCCAAGTTGATTTACCCTAAGGAATTTTCCAACCAAAATAGAATGGGCATGATTTGACCAATAATCAATTTCTTTCCATATTACTATTCTTTGCAAAAACATTGCATTATGCTACAAGCAAAAGCTTGGGATTGGCATGCAACAATCTCTCAAGAAATTATTTCTTGATTTTCACATGCTTCACCTTTCTCTCATATAAATATGGGTTCCATATATAAGTTTACCCTAATACCAACTTATATCAAAGAATAAAAACTACTTTATATAAAGCTATTTTAGTAAAGTTATGGCAATACTTGTTCTTATCTTCCTTGCTAGTTTGTATTTGTCTTCTTTTATAACAATTCTCCTGAGTAGAACACCTCCTTAGTTCTTATCTTCCTTGCTAGTTTGTATTTGTCTTCTTTTATTGACAATTGTCCTAAGAAGAACACCTCTTTTTACTCTTAAGGAGAACTCTTCAAGTAAAAACTAAGAATACCTTCTCTCCACGTCTTAAGTTTGAGTCTTTCTCTGTGATTGGTATAAGAACCTACCTCTTTTTAATAGCTTTGTAAATGAGCGAGATGGAATCTAACTAGTTCGCAAGATTATGCAAGCATCTCTATATCAATCCTCTTTCTAAATATTCTTGATTGTTATTGTCGCGATGTTTCGTTATAGCTATTGTGAAACTCATAAAACTGTATTTGCGTCAAACCCCTATCTCTTGTCAACAAGTTTAAACCGTAGACAGGCAAGTTTTTGGGTATAGGAACTCAATTTTTGGCACCGTGATAAATATAGAGTCTTTGCCGCCAAAGAGCAATATAGAATGAAATATTTATAGTAACGATAATAAAGCACTATCTCCTCTCTCAAGCCACCTAACTCAGGTAGATCACACTAAACACAGATGGCTGCTCCGAATACAAGGAAAAAAATATTTCATGTATTAGACAAATATAGCACTCCTCTCATTCGGGAGTGAACCCCACTAGCGTAGGACTCATCCCCATGTAAGAGGGACCTTCCATATGTTCAATACACCAAATGCCTTCTTCAAACATACAGAGACTAAAAACCAAGAAGAATTACACCAACACTGCTATGAATTAACTGGCTTAAGACATGGCAACCCTTAAAGACAACTATGATAATCAACCACGTTTAAATCTATGACACCACAATTGTTAGCACCAATATCTCATTGCTGATATATCATCCCAAGAAGCAAACAGCTTCACTTTTTTTGGGGGGAGTAGTTGGGTGATCTGAGTTCTCTTCCTATTCAGAATATGTCAATGGGACAGAAGCTCTCTAGGCCATCTTTCCTCATTCAAATTCAACAATGCCAACAGGCCAGAATAAAGATGCCAGTAAATGTAAAGATTTAAAACAACAGAACCACTAAAATGCCAACCATGAATGATGAATGCAAAACAAAAAACAATATTTTGCCACCAAGTTCCACATAACTATTCAACCTGTTAACGCAAGATGTCGCAGTTTTAAGATACCCATTTATAAAATTTCCCAAAGACAAGCTGGGTCAACACAGACCAAGCAAGTTCTTTAATCTTCAGACCAGCTTACATAATTGTTTATTTACTAATAGGATAGCTTTTAAGCATGACGTATTCCCTCATGCAGAACAAGAGCCTTAGCCCATGGCATACTTCTGGGTCCAAGATCGGGCAGTAGTCTCGTACTTTGCTCTGTCCGTCTTATACATGTGAGCAATCTCAGGCACCAAAGGATCATCGGGATTTGGATCTGTCAGCAGTGAGCATATTGAGAGGAGGACCTGCAAGAAACAATTGTTAAAATTTCAGCACATTACAAAATTAAATATCATCAAGCACAAAAATAAAACCTATACAATTGAGCTTCTTTCATAAAATGCAAAATTTAACGAAGACTATGCATACTGTTGCCAACTCCAAGCCTTGGGATGGCAGCCAAAAATATACAGATGGTGCAAATACCTAAAATATTGTATCACATGTACCAACCAGTAAACATTACCTTGGATATGGTAAGGGCAGGGCTCCACTGCTCTTTGAGGATGTCAAGACAGATACTGCCATTGCTGTTAATGTTAGGGTGGAAAACCTTTGTCCGGAAAGAAACCTGTCCAGTGCACAAATATGCAGAGATCATGTATGTAAATAAGCACCATCAGCTATAATAACACAATTTGACCATAAAAGACTCATGAAAAGGGGATCTCTAGTTCAAATCTACCTCTTCCCCTCATCACCTGACTTTCTCAGCGCATATTATACACTAGAGTTGGGGGGGAAAAGTATCTTCCCTGCTCTAATCCTAAGTATCCTACAAACAATTATTGCAATCAATATGCATGGTAGCATCCTGGAGTAAAGAGGACCAAGTGTGACCTCCCAGCTGTATCTGCTTGAGCACATAAAAGACCCTCTAATGGGCTCTCTTAAGAAACACCACATTGTTACCTCCCAACACAAATAGTTGTACACCATGGCAGAAGGAGCAGATTCAGAGGCTGTATCTGTCATGTGCAAGCACACATGCATGTATGTAAATTGATGAGTAACTAGCTCCAGGGGGAGGGTGAGAACAAGGAGTACGCATATAAAACATTAATTCACCACCCCCCCCCCCCCACCCCCCAACACCAAAAGAAAAAAATAAAAAACTCATTACCCATCAAATTTGAAATCGTAATGACCATAAAGAAACTAAGATGAATTTCCTGTGCTCGAAAATCAATGAGTGAATGGCTCCAAAGGGAGGGCAGGCTGAGGAGTATGCACACGCAAGCATAGCTCAAGAAAAGCTCACGCATTACCCATCACATTTGAAATCATAACAATAAAGTAACTAGGATGAATTTTTTGTAAGTAGAATTTCATTAAATAAAATGCTAGGAGGACGCCACCCAAAAGTAACTATGATGAATGTTTTGGTCAATTCAACAATTTTTTTTTTTTCTCTAAACAAGTTGATGGAATAACTTTCAAACTTTTAATACTTAATGAATTTGCTAATATTTCATATGCTGAATGCTTGAAGCTAGAGTAAGCTGGGAGGCTTTGCAATTCATAGATAGGTATTTGGATGCATGCATTTCAATCCCAAATCCAATAGGTGCAGTTTTTAAGTTAACATAAGAGAGACAAGTATGTAGATGACAGCCAATAACCAGCATTCACAATCAAACATACAATTGTAAGGCAAACTCATCCTCAACCTGCCAAATTAGTGCCAGAAGTTTTATGTCCAACATTCAACAACACCCAACACCCCCCCCCCCCCCACCCCCAAAAAAAAAAAAAAAAAAAACTCTTCCAAAAATTAAAAAGACGAGAGGAATCCTTCAATTAGGTAAATACTGAAACCAAAGAAACTTTTCAGTGACAAAGGACAACAGATACACAATTCAAGTATTTCAAGTAGTGAAAACAATCATGTTATGTGAGAAGAGATGCACCACGCAGACAGAGATACCCATGAGGAATTAAACAAGCTAATGGGGACACGTGAGTCGTTTTTACCTTGGGTGGCTTGAATGGGTAATCTGGTGGGAAGTGAATGGATACAAGGAACACACCCCCAGCAAATGGACTGTCTGCAGGACCCATAATTGTTGCTTGCCAGTGGAACATGTCATCAGCCACAGGGCCTGCAAAAATGGAAAAAATGCTGAATTAAAAACTGTAACAGTGACAACTAACAACAATAAAAACACCCAAAAAAAAGCATCAAACCAAAAACCAACCATCTAACCAGCACCACTACAAGGTAATAGCCTAGATTATGATTAAGTTAACCACTTACCAAAAAAAAAAAAAAAAAAAAGCCATGTGAAACACAGTAACACATTATGTTGATCATCTTACTCATACATACATATGCTGGATGCCAAAACACCCACTAATAAACACAACCAAGCCTTATACATGTTTATGATTCTTAAAAAACAATAAGAATTATACTTGCAAAACTCATGAATCCTCAAAGAATAATAATTAAAAGCCTCAATACAATCAATCGCAAATCAGCAACAAAGTACTGAGTTCAAAGAATTTGGATAAAAACCAGATGGCAATGAAACTAACCAGCACTGAACAAAATTATAAATGGGTACAGTTTAGGGGCTCATGGGCAGAGCTAAAGTAAAGAGACATTGCGAAATTACGGGTTATGGTTTTTTTGAAAGGGGCAGAAGTTGTAAACCCCAATTTTTCCATATAGTCATAAGGGTTAGCGGCTACAGCCACGCTCTCATGGGTGTAGAAACTAGGCAAACAGCTAAATATGTGACTTGGTTTTTTCTCATCTCTCTCTCTCTCTCTCTCTCTCTCTCTTTTCCACTGAAGTTGTGCAAAACAATAAAGTTCATAGTTATAAAGCTGTAGATACAATGAAACCCATATAGGGAAAACAGTGAACAGAGTATGAAACCCATATAAGCAAATTTTAAGAATGAGAAAAAACGAACCAGCGCTGCATGAAGCAGGAGGGTCTTTCTGGAGGTCCTTCAATTCCTTGTTGATCCTTTTCGAAGCCATCGCAAAATTCCCTTGTGTCTCACAATCTTCACCTAAACTAAAACCAAATTCATATATATATATTGATTATAAAAACCCAAAAAAAAAAAACCAAAATCGCAGCCCACAAAAAATCATTGAGACCCAGACAGAGACAACAAATCCTCACAGCTAAATGATATTATATATATATATATAACGAAATTGGGTTTTCAATAATAATTGTTGTTGTCAAAATTACGAACAAACAAACAGGGTCTGAAATAAATAAATAAATATATATATAATAAAAAAAAAAAAAAGGAAATCGCAGGCCAACCATGATGATTGATGAGGATCTATTCAGACAACAAACGTAAACAATATTATTATAATTATAATAATAAAATATATTAATTAGATATTTAATCTAAAACACGCAACAATCTTCTTCGTTCTTGGAATGCGCAAGCGAAAAAAAAAAAAAGATTATTAAAAAAAAAAACCCTAAAAGTTTTGGGGGAAAAAAGAATCGGAAACCCTAAAATTTTTGGGGGAAAAAGAAAACATTTGAAATAAAAGAAAGGAAATATATGGAGAATCGGCGATCGAAACCATGAAAAATCGGAGAGAGAGAAAGAGAGAGAAACCTGTGGCTGTGTGCGAGTTTTAGGGTCTGCAAAGCTAGAGAGAGAGAGAGAGAGAGAGAGAGAGCGTTAAATAACAATAAAAAGGAGGAGAAGAGAAGGAGTTTATAAGTGTGTGAAGGAAGGAAGGAAGGGAAAGGAGGAAAGAAGGGAAGCGTTTTTTTTTTTTTTTTTCCTTCGTGGCGCTCAGCTCACTCCGCTGCCACGTATTCTTTCTTTCCTTCTGCCACCTCCTTTCTCTCTCTCTTTTTTGGCTTTTGTTTTATATTCTAAATACTTCTTTAATTCTTTTTGGATTTTTTTTTTTTTAGTTTGATTTTTATCGTCATATTAAAAGAAGCTAGGATTTTTTTAATATAAAAAGTTATGATTTAGCCATTAAAAAAACTTTCAAAATATACTAATTTGATCATTCTTCAAATATCAAAATATTCTCCACTTTCTTGATGTTTTTTATTTTTTATTTTTTTTAAATAAATGTTACATCCACTATATTTTTATAATAAATTCTATATAACAGGCTGTTACGAGTTTATAATTTGAATCCACCACTAAAATTGCTTTCATACCAACCAACAACTACCTATAACAACTTGACACATATAATTTATTATGAAAATATTATTTTTATGGTCTATAAAAGGCCAAAGCCCAATTCTCTCGAGTCTATTACCTCTATCTATGCTCTATTTTATTTTTTTCCTCACATGACCCAAGCTCATGTAAGGTTAATGGGAAAATTAAAGGAGTGTGGTATATATGACAAATGCAAAACCTATATCTGGGAATTGATTTTGCCAAGTGAGCTAAGGACTCTTGCAAAATCCATGAACAAGCCTATGTGTCAACAACAAAGAAGAAAGCACCTTACTAATCTAATGTATTTGCCCAAATCTCGGACTAATTGCCTTAAACCATGAAACTATGAAAGGACACTCTAACCCCATTTAATGCAAATGGACAAGGTCCCTTAAAGTTATCAAGTTCTTTAAGGGTTGTTCCTCCCAAGGGAAAAAACTTAGGTGCTCCGGGAGCAATGCTCCCTCCTCTAACATGAGGGGTGGGCCCCAAGCGTAAGTCCTACCATGGGGCTCACCCCTCTTATGAGAGGAGGGAGCATTGCTCCCGGAGCATGTAAGAATTACCCCCCCAAGAGGGCACGGAAAAGTTGGCAACAAGTCAAAAGGACTTTCCAATTGACTGCTACCTAGGATTGACTGTGCTTGTGAAGAATCTCTTTCACTGTTACCAATGAATAACCATTGATTATGTTGTGTGAAAGGTGAACTCATTCTTTGTTTCTGTTTGTGGCTGGCCGTCGACCCCTCCCACCAAAAAAGATGGTTCAAAGTTAAGGGTTCAACTTAATAATTCGACTGCTCACACAAAAATATGGTGCTAGCGGTTGCACCCAATACATTGTTCAACAATCTGTTGTAGCAACTCTCACATGACATTAGGGATGTACATGGGTCAAGTTAGTTTAGGTTTGTGATATTTTTCAACTTGATCCAACTGTATTGAGTTGCAAAATAGCTAATCCAAACCCATAAGGATTAGTTTGGAGCCATATTGTCGAGCTATTAAAAAAATTTAAGTTTTTTCATTAAATTAGTCAAACTTCCATTTTGTGAGGGCTGATAAAAAATAAAACTTAAGTTTTTATTTAAATTATTTAAACTCATTATTTGATAAATGAATAAAACAACTAGACCTAATATTCTAAGGGTTCAAGTGATAACCCAATGGTAGTCATATTCTTTATAGTATTCCATGTTTGTGGTTCGATCCCGACCTCCCCATTTTTCATTATCTACCTATCTCAAAAAAAGACCTAATAATATGCACAAGTTGAGCAATGGGGTAAGTTTCAACTCAAACTCGACCGATTTACAATCACCTATAATCACCATTATTGTCACTATCAATGATCTATCCGTTTCCATGGCTGTCACCATCACCAACACCACCCATAAACATTGTCAATATCACCACTCCTATTATTGTTGCTACCATCGGTCATTACCCAAAATCGTCATTAGCTCAACATTATCAGTACTAACACCACTATACCGTACCATCATTACCATTATTGTTGTTTTAATTGTTCTCGTTTTCTAATTATACATTCATCAAAACAATGAAAGGTTGAATTGATGAAATAAATTTCTATCAATTTAGTTATCATTATTTTTGAAAAATTTTAACAAGTTTTGAGTTCCTTTATCCGTACTCTATTTTATAGATCTTTAGAAATTTCTTTTTCTATTTTCGGAATGTCATTGGATGAAAGTAACAATAAATCCAATGCAAAGATTTGGAAGAAAGTAAAATTCGCCAAAAGTAAATGTAGATGCAAAATACAGAGTAATAATTCAAATTTCCGAAGCAAGAGACATATTTTGTAACAGTCCACATAGTTGTAAAATGGACAAGTACATCGCCTTATCTTTGCATTTGTAAAATCTAAAATATTCATTATGCAATGAGCGGTTGTGAAAGGCTAAACATTTCCCTTGTGTCATAGAACATTGTGTCACTTGATTTGCATCTGTAAAGGCTACAATTGACTACAATCTACATGACTACTTCATAACTTTCGAATTACAATTCTGTAGGATTTCTAGGATAATTCCATCGTAGAGTTTCTACAATTCTATTTATATATTCATTCATTTTGAAATGAATAAATTGGATTTTACCACATAATCAATATTCAAATGAATGTTACTATCATTGTTTTTGTGAAAATTAAAAAGAACAGTGGAAAATTGTAGAAGATGCGAACTAAACACTTAAAAGACTACATCTTGATTCACTTGACTCTCTTTTTTTTCTTTTTTGAGAAGGTTGATTCACTTGACTTGATATCACATTACAAGAGAACCTATATTTATAATGGAATTACATAACATAATTTGAATTTGAATTGCATATTAATTGTCTCAATTCCATGATTTTCTCTAGCAATCAATCCCATGATTTTCTCTTATAAATTAATCTCTTGATTTGGTCTTCATTAACATGGAAAGTAAAATATACTTTCCAAAAGATATCTATTTAAATTATTGATAACTTAATAAAATAAAACCCACTAATTTATAAATTGAAAAATTCCATGGTGGAGTTACTATAATGTAAAAATTCATTCAGAATAACATTATTTTGGTATGACACTCAACAGTCAACACAAATTGATACTCCAGTATTATTTTGGCTGGGAAAGTGATGCTGGAGATTACTATAGAGTTATCTAGTAGTTAGGATTAGATAAGATATTTATCTCTCCCTATACGTGTTTGGTGCTATCCTTTGTGTATGTGTATTTTTTGTTTTCACTCTACTTTGCTAAGGCTTCGCCCAAGGATATTGAAATGAACCACTCTTTTTCTTCTCGAGATCAAAATTATTGGCGAGAATGAAAATTGGTTTACTTGATTCTTTTCCTCTTCTGCCTCTGTTTTTTCTCAAGGACTGATTTAGTTTTTGTTCAAAAATTGTATATATGGCTACCAGGCATTCATTGCCTGCCTAGTTGCTGAGTGAAGGTGGGCCCGATTTCAAGCTTTATTTAGGCATAGTGACAAGTCTTCCCCCATCAAAAGACTTTACATGAAATCATGTGGGCTTCTGATTTGGTTTTCAATTTTGTTGGGCTGTTGGCTTAACGTGTGAGTCACGCTTCGTTTTAAAGTGTTACATTTGAAGATATTTTTAGATATTTTGTGTGACATGTAAAATTTTTAAGCACAAACCACTGGCTTAGCAATAGCCGGACTAGCGTCTCTCTCACCATACGAGGGGGAGAGCAACGGTATGTTTTTGTAAAATATTTTACTAAGTTTTTTATGATAAATGTTTTACAACATTTTACAAAGGATTTTATAGTAAAATTTGAAAATGTTTTCTATAAAACATTTTACAATGAAACAAACAAAGTGTTAATTAAAAATGGGTCCTCACCAAAAATGCTAATCCAATCTAATTACACTTATTTAAAATGTTAACATAGTGTTTAAATGTTTAATTATTTCATTTCTTCTAAAAGTTGTAATGACTTTTGAGAGGAGTTTGCAATGTTCCTTTGTGTTAATTAGTAATCACTTTTTTTTTCTATGCAAATTAAATAGAAGAAAAGGGTTACCCACATACAAAAGGAACCTTCTGTTGAGGTCTAAAATATTACAATTATTGATATCCAAAACTAATGGACCCTCAAGGATAGGAAATGCCCAATTTATGAGCCAAGACCCATTTAAAATAGGTAAAAGGAAGCCCAAGCTCATGAATGGGTAAGCCTTGGGCCTTAGAGAAGGAAGAAAAAGTAAAGGAAGTTTGGCCCAGCCTCTGTGAGAAGAACCCACAAGGAGCCCAGAAAGAGACTGGACCAGGATACCGAAGAACTGCCAGAATCAGGGAGGGGATCCTTGGGAAGTGCAGGAAACAATCAGCTGGGAGTTGGACAGCTTAAGGAAGCTTGCTCATGGGCACAAGGAACGACGAAAGACATGTCCCATCAGCTGCCTGCAACTCAGAAGAAAAGAATTTGGAAACAGTTGATGACTTAGGAACCAACACCTATGAAGGGAAGCCTAGTACCTTGGGAAGAGCAATAAGGTGAACCATAAAGAAAGGTGGCTAGAGATCTTTTAGCCTAACAAGGGGAAATCTGTCTATTTAGAGAAAAAAGACAAAGGATGAGGCAGCCAAAAAGAGGGTTCTGAAAAGCTTCTCTAGAAGCTTTGAAAAAAGATATTAAAAGTCAACCCCTAAGACCCCCCAAAAGAGGAAGGTCAGCTGGGGACTTTCTAGAGGGAAACCTCAAAAGACGAATATAATGAGAAAATGAGGAAATGATCAGCCACCAATGTTGGTGACACAACATTGGTTCAAGTACCCAGAGCAGCAAATGGAGGGAATCAATGGGATACCAAAAATCCTAGGAATGTACTATAAAAGGAGATCAAGCCATTAGCAAAATTCATTCAACAATAAGGAATCAGAGCAAAAAGATCCTTTGAAAAACTTCTTTAAATCTCAAAAAAATAGAAAAATGTAAAAAAACTGTAAGGGATCCTCTGTGAGAAGAACCCCCAAGGAGCCTAGAAAGAGACTGGACCAGGATACCGAGAGGCTGCCAGAACTAGGGAGGGGATCCTCAAGAAGTGTAGGAAACAATCAATTGGGAGTTGGACAGCTCAAGGAAGCATGCTCATGGGCACAAGGAATGAAGAAAGACATGTCACATTAGCCGCCTGCAACTCAGAAGAAAAGACTTTGGAAACAACTGATGACTTAGGAACTAGCACATATGAAGGGAAGCCCGGTACCTTGGGAAGAGCAACAAGGTGAACCATAAAGGAAGGTGGCTGGAGATCTTTCAACCTAATAAGGGGAAATTTGTTTATTTAGAGAAAAAAGATAAAGGATGAGGCAGCCAAAAGGAGCGTTCTAAAAAGTCTCTCTAGAAGCCTTGGAAAAAGATATTAAAAGTCAACCCCTAGGACCCCCCAAAAGAGAAAGGTCAGCTAGGGACTTTTTAGAAGGAAACCTCAAAAGAAAAATATAGTGAGAAAATAAGGAAAGGACCAACCACCATTGTTGCTGACATAACATTGGTTCTAGTACCCAAAACAACAAATGGAGGGAATCAATGGTATACCAAAAACCATAGGAATGTACTATAAAAGGGGATCAAGCCATTAGCAAAATTCATCCAGCAATAAGGAATCAAAGCAAAAAGATCCTTTGAAAAACTTCTTTAAATCTCAGAAAAATAGAAAAAGGGAAAAACATTGTAAAGGATCCTGAGACAGGCACTAGAAAATACACTTGGATTCAAGAGGATTCAAACCTCATAAGTCTTGGAAGCCTACAAAGTGCTATCTAAGTCTGTGATTTTTGAACTTATTTGAACCTTGTGACACATCCCAGTGAAAAGAAGGGTCCAATGTACTAAAACTTAATACAATGAAATATCATTCTATTTTCTAAGGATCCCTAACATCCATACTTGCTTTTTCTTTATTTCCTTATTGTTCTTTAGCCATTTATTTTGCAATGTGTATATGTTTGCATGTATGGATATGTATGTGTTATAGGGCCCATGTTTTATGAACAACTTGGTTCGTAATCAGCCTAATATAGCTGCAATGAACCAAGCCCAGTCCACCAAACAATAAGTATAAGGCCCAGGATCCTTGTTTCTACTTGGGCTTGGGTGCTGTCCAAAATAAGAACCCACACCTTCCTACATCAGACCTAAGAATAACAGAAAGAAGGTCCTTAATAGGATCCAACCCAAGAGAGTTCTCCTAATTCCATAATTATTTTTTACTTTTCTTCTTTTTTGGTCAGGTAGTAAAAGAGTTGAACATAATAGGCCAACATTTTTTCTTTTTTTTTTTAGAAGACATAATAGACCAACTTTATTTATACATCAGTCACACTTTTTTCCCTCCACAATCGTAAAACTTTGGTAGGTATAAATTCTCTTTGGCACATTCCCCCTCTCTTCACACATTGATTTGCTTCTTTCCTAAGTTTTAAACATTTGTAAAAGTTAATTCAAGTGGATCTTTCACTAGCCAATTAATATCGTAAATTGTGGCTAAGAGTCTTATAGCTCAATTGGTTGGTACCTTCTAGTGACATTTAGGATTCAAATCTCCCCCTCCCCTATTATAACCATTGAATTATTATTATTATTATTATTTGGCCAAAATGCAAAACTTACAATCTAAGTTTTATCACTTTTCATTTCAGTCCTCTTAAGTTTGCATTTAGTCATTCAGTCCTCTAACTTTCAAAACTCGTCAATTCAGTCCTTCGTTAAACAACCATCCATCACTGCCGTTAACACCCCAAAATGACGTCGTTTTGGACTGATTTTAAATTTTATTTAATTATTTATTTCTTAATTAAAAAAAATTATTTATAAAAGTAACCCAAAAAAAAAAAAAAAAAACCAAACCCCAAATCGACAAAGAATGCTTAGGGTCCTTGAGAAGGTGGGTATCAAGATTCCAGATTTGTTTTCTCATGAGGATGTTAGATGAGGATGTTAGATTTAAAGAATTTAAAAACGGTCATATTAAAGGTGTTTTTATAGCAAATTTCTTATATATTAGAAGAGTTCAAATTTCTTCCCTTTTAGTTTTTTAAAATAATGAAAGAAAGAAAGAGAAAGAAACTTAGCAAGTTTTTTTTTTTATATATATATCAGAAGAGTTCAAATTTCTTATTTTCTCTATATATTAAAAGAATTCATCTCTATATATTAAGAGGATTTAGAAAGTTAATTATTACTTTTTTTTTATCTCCAAAAATATCTCTAATTTAATTAACTTATTCTTATTCCTAAAAATATAAGATATGAGGTTAGAATAGTAAAACAAACATGAAGGAAGTTTGAAAAAGTGAACTGTACTGAAAAGATCATTTTGAGCCCCAACACATCTTTAGTGTCCCGCTAAGAATAATTTAGAAACTTTAGGGCAAGTTCCAAGGTTATTAAGAAAAATGTGAAAATGCATTTTTGGTATTTTAATAATGGGATAATTTCAATTTTATAAAGATATATTTCATTGTGTTAATTTCATTCCTCAAATATTAATTGTGTCATTTCATCTTTTAACTTTTAAAATCAAAGTTCATAGACTTGATTTTGAAAGTTAAAACAAAACTGACACAATTTAATATATAAAGATGAAGCTGAAACTATCACAAATATCTATGGAACAAAATTGTAGTTTGGCCAAAATTAAAAATCAATGTTAATAGCAAATGAATATACCAAAGCATAATCAAGGTTTTCAGACCCGGACCGTTCATTGAATCGTAAAAGGGAGAGGTTCAAGGTTTTTGAGGTCGAACCGAGGTCGAACTGGGGTCGAACCGTGATGACGTCATAATTAATTTAATAATTAATTAAAGCCTAAATATAGATATTAAATTTATAAAACTAGCAAAATTGATTAATATATCTATATATGTGAGGGAAATTTAATGATTTTCAAGCATATATTTAATAATTAAATAAGAAAGTTAATAAAATAAAATAATAACCATGAAAATATTAAAATTTATGATTAATTTTTGAAGTAAAGTTGAATATCTTTGAAGGATTTTAATTATAATTTTGTTTATTCCTTGTAAGAGATAGATAATTTAATTAAGTAGAATAAAATTGTGTTAAGTTGTTTTTATATAAAATAAAAAATAAAAAAAAATTGCTAAGGGGTTGGACCGCACGGTTCTTGACCGGTTCATACGGTCCAACCCCGGTTTTAGGGGTTCACGGAATTGCCACATATGCCCGATTCTTTATGCTTAAAAAATCAGTTTTCATCATGGTTCACGATTTTCACGGTCCGACCTTCCGGTCCGGTCTGGTTCTGAGAACTATGAGCATAATTAGAGTGGAAGTCACATTTATTGGAAAAGGAAAACCAATGAAGCTCATGACCAAAAGTGTGTTGAGACTTGTGATAAGACTGGATTGTTTAACACAGTTGGGTCAAGTTAGCAATTTGCCCACTTGAGAGATAAAAATTTCTTGTGGACAAAAAGGAATACACAAGGAATGCCATGTATAAATGGGGACCTATCTAGTTATAGTGGGAGTAAATAAATCAATAATATGTCCCATAGTCAATGATTACTCCCACAAACCACACATTGTAATTAGATAATAAAAAAAATAGGCATTATATGAGCCATTGATTCCACCCATAACAGTCATCAAAAAATGGCAGTGTATTCCATAAAATAATTAAAAAAAAATAGCAGGTTAAGCTTATCTTAGACATTATATATGCTTTGAATTGTGATTTGTGACAGCCATGCAACAATGATCAATACATCATGAGCTAATTTTATTTGCTATTTTTGGCGAGGTATTTTAATGAACTACCTTAT
The DNA here is from genome assembly GCA_032727855.1 of Quercus ilex subsp. ballota. Lineage (NCBI taxonomy): Eukaryota > Viridiplantae > Streptophyta > Magnoliopsida > Fagales > Fagaceae > Quercus > Quercus ilex. The sequence continues at coordinate 565,818 of CM064915.1, forward strand.
ATACACTTTCTAGAAAAATTTCAAATATATCTTTGTAATTTGCAACTTTCTTTGACCCTTTTCTTTAATCAAAAAACAAAATTTAGGTATAATTCTTAGGTACTCTATTTTAGATTTCTTACTAAATTTTAGGGGTGGCAAAATTTAACACGACCCGCAAACCTGACACGACACGACACGAAATTAGCAGGTTATGGGTTGAGGCTTAACGGGTTCGTGTCATATTTGGGTTGACACGGCTGACCCGTTTAATAAACGGGTTGGGTTAGTGTTGAACACATAGAACCTGTTTGACCCATTTAATTAAATGACATTTTACTAATATACCCTTCAAACTCTAAGTATATAAACTTATTAGTTGTTGTGATTTATTTTCTTTAACATATTGTGATTGATTATTTGTGATATTGAGACATGCTTTAATTTTGAATGATTATTTATGATGTAGCTACTCGTTAATTCTGAATTTTATACTAAAAATATTTATTTGTTTGTTTTTTTCATAATTTTTTTTTCTTTTCATTTTGATAAAATCTGATAAACTAGTCGACACGACTGACCCGTTTAATAAATAGGTTGTGTTAAGGTTGAGGAATCTTGACCCGTTTAATAAACATGTCGGGTTAGTGTTGACCTATGTAGTCGAATACTCATGACTTGACACGACACGAACCCGACGCGCAAACACGAATTGCCACCCCTACTAAATTTAACCATATAATTGCATAAACTAATGAATTACATAATTAAATTTGATAATCATTAAATAAAGATAACATTTTGGTGTGCATGAACTTGCATAGAAGTGTTGCCACACTAATAAATATTTGTTGCTTCAATATCTAGACTATTGCATGGGAAGTTGGACCTCACAATCTCATTAAAAATTATTTTCATTCTTCATTTGGCGAGGTATTCTCATTAAAAATTATTTTCATTTTTGGCGAGGTATTCTCATTAAAAATTATTAATTTATTTTTGTTGATCTGCTCTGTTTTTGTACGTGTATGGAAAGTCAGCGAAGGTTGTAAGTGTGAGAAAGCGCCTTAGATATAGAATTAGATGGTGAAGCACGACAATACGTGGTGGGTGGAGCACAAATATTGGATCAAAAGATTCAAAACTCCAATAAGACGTGAAAGGGTCCCCCTCAAACTGAGTTAACAAACCAAAACCCCCCACTTCTCATATCCTCAACTTTGTCTTAGATCTTTCACAAACCTTTGCAACCTCCTTGTGTAGAAAATAGCTTTTCAACAAACTGCACCTCTTGTTTCTGCTTCTTTCTGTCTTTTTCTCTTCTGGGTCCTTTTCTGTTTTCTTTGCTTGGTTGGGTGCTTTCATTTTTCTAACAGGTTGCAAGAGAAGCCATTTCCATAGTGACATATTTTTGGGTTCTTGATTCCTGTTGCTGCTTCTGATCTTATTATCTGTAAGAGGAGCTGGAAAGGTACTTGGTTATTTGGCTTGCTACACTTTATATCTCTTTCTTTCTTATGCTTTTTTTTTTCTCTCTCTCTCTCTCTCTTTTTCAATTTTGGAACTTTCAAGCATTGGAATTGCCAAACCATAGTTATGACAAGTTTATGAATTGTGTGAGGTGAGCTTTATTGTCGGAATTTTTTTTTTCCTGCATGTCCTCAAATAAGGCCAAGAAATATTAAAGCTAATTTAGGCTTTCCTACATCAACAAGGAGTGTGGAGGGTTGTGTTTCAAATTCATTGGTTAGTCAACGAAGATAAAGATCAATCAACTAGTAGAGTCATATCATCAGGATGTAAAATGTACTCTGTTGTATTGCAACATCTATAAGATTCACTGTCCATTCACATATTGCCATGTCTTATAGTTGGTGAATATGTGTGTTTCAGAAGCAATTAAACGAAATATATGAATTTGGTAGTGAACACAATCTAATGAGTTTGGGATCATACCAGTGCTTATGAATCTTGCCATTTGTTGGATATTTGGTTCATCTGTTTGAACAGTTATTAACATGTTTACTTTATAGACTGAATTAATTTATCTGTATGTTTCACAATTGATTCGTCTTTTGCTGCAATTACCCAAATATTTTCTCACTTTTGTTTTTCCTGGTGTGGGTAGGCAGTGGCACATACTTTTAGCTTGTTTCCTGCATCCCATTTGGTCTAGTTAGCTGACAATGGGAAATAAAGTGGGAAAGAGTGAATCACCAAAAAAGGTCTCAATACCTGAAACAAAGCTTGAAGCCAAAACGGTTGAAGCTATGAAGCGTAGGGCGGCTGCTGGAACTTCCATGAAGTCATTCAACAGCATAATCTTGAAATTCCCAAAAATTGATGAGAGCTTAAGAAATTGCAAAGTTATTTTTAAGCAATTTGGTAGGTAAACTTCTGTTCATTTGCTTGCTGAACATTAGCAGTAGATAATTTCTATTTGCAACCCAAAATTCATGACCGTAAAGTAAATGTTGTCAAATTGTATCAATGAAATAAAAAGTTATGCATCATTGTCTTGTTTGGATAGATATGTAATATGTTAGAGGCTGAATGAAACAGCTTATAAAATAACCATATATAACTGACCATCTTACATCAGACTCTTTTTATGGTTGGGGATCATTCTTTTTGAGTTTTACCATAGAAAACTACTTTGTAGAAATATGTATTTATTTTCTACTACTGAACTTAAATTTATTTGGTAGCCCCTATATGCTGATGGTGCCCAAGTGTTACTTTTTCTGAAAACATACACAGCAACACGCAAAACAACCTACTCCTACATTTTTTTCCCCTTATAACTGCTACGAAGAATGCCTTTCTTGTTTTTTTGTATGATTTGCTCACACGTGCACACGTTACTCTTATATGTGTATATATATTATTTATTTAATAGCTACATAGACGTGTGTTTTCATTATTTTAATTGTAGATGAGGATTCAAATGGTGCAATTGATTATGAGGAGTTGAAAAAAAGTTTCCATAAGCTGGAAATTTCATGTACAGAAGAGGAAATCAATGATCTCTTTCAGGCATGTGATATTAATGAGGACAAGGGAACAGATTTCAATGAGTTCATTGTACTTCTCTGTCTTGTCTATCTTCTCAAAGATGATGCGGCTACCCGTCATGCTGTATCCTGAAATCTTTTATCTGTTCAGTTTCTTTTAAGTTTCCTTTTACATGACAGCTGAAACATGAAGCCTATAAATAATAGGTGTTTGGCAGATAAAAGCCTAATATCTTCTATCATTTAGAGAAGGGTGTTACTTACCAAAAAAAAAATTTAGAGAAGGCTGTCATATTTCATATGCCTTCTGCCTTCTGCCTTACTATATTTTTTACAATTGTAGAAACAGTGAAAATGGACATGTAAATTAAGGAGATATAACAGAGTGCATAACTTTAGATAGAACTGAACGGTGGAAAAGAATACATGTGGCTGACCTTGACTGGCCGTCGGGATCCATGCCCAACCCCAAATTCTGGGACTAAGGCTAAGTTGTTGTTATTGTACTATATTATTCTATTAGCAGATACTTACCTGTTTCCTGTGACTGGATTATAGGTCTCTTTGCATTGAACAGATAATTTATCAATTTGAAATAAAGGGCTATACATTCATGGTATGTGATGTCCTGAATTTTTCTACGGTATGCCTATATCTTTCTCCTGGTGAAGTAAACATACATGCGTATTTGTTCTAGTTGGTCCCGTCTTTATAAAGATATATCTTTTTTGCTAAGAAAATGTGCTTATAAGTTCCTAATTACCTTGGAGGTTAAAGTGTTCTTTTTGGGGTGGGCTTTTGGAGGGGTTAATTTAATCCTTCCACCAATTTTGAAGAATCACCGAAGACTATCTGTAGAGTGACTTTTTCTTGATATTCTCCTTGAAAACTCAAATCAATGCTTTGTGTCAGTTGAGTGATGATTGAAAAATGTGAGTCATGTAAAAGGAGCAGATCATTTTTTTTTTTTTGATAAGTATAAAAGGAGCAGATTATAAGATTATCATCTTGCCATCATGAGGAAATAAATGTTTTCCTGCATTTCTTTCCTCTTCTTCTTCTTGTATTCCTTGACATTGCTAGAAAGCACGGGTGGGAATGCCCGATCTGGAGGCCACATTTGAAACATTGGTAGATGCATTCATCTTCTTGGACAAGAACAAGGATGGTTATGTCAGTAAGAGTGAGATGGTCCAAGCCATTAATGAAACTACATCAGGGGAAGGTTCTGGACAAATAGCCATGAAAAGATTTGGTACTCTCTCTCTCTCTCTCTCCCTGTGCCTAAACTTGTACACATGAAGTAAAGAGATTCATATGCTTAATATGTTATAGGCATGCTAATGTGCAAGCATTTTACATGAAGGAAACCTGCATCACTAACAGATGGTTTTGCGGTGCCACATTTGATGGTCAAACTAGATTGCATTAGTGTTTTTTTCTTTCTAAAGAATTTCGAAATTGGCTTCATATTGATTTGTATTGCTTGGAAATCTTAATTCCCTAGGTCTCATAGATATCTATATTGATGAAGATGGTGTATAGGCTTCTTGGGGTTTACCTTAGCTAGCACGCAGTATTTTTCAATACTAATGTCCACCTGTTGTCTTGATCTATTTGTAGTAATGCTGTAATGTAGATGATTTTCATAGAGAAACTCACAGTTCAATGAACAGCTGAACCTGAATGTTCTTGAGTCTGACATTATATGTTAACAATGATGCGTTGCATCCATATAGATTTGCATTTCCCATCAAGTGATTAGAGGTTAAACATGTTTTGAAGCATGTATGAACCTACTATGCATTCACTGGATGTGATTTAGCCACTCTGATGCAAACTAATGACCTTCATGATTAATTTAAGTCAATGAGTTTGTTTTACTTTTGCAGAAGAGATGGATTGGGATAAAAATGGAATGGTGAACTTCAAAGAATTTCTTTTTGCATTCACCGGTTGGGTTGGAATTGATGACAATGAGGACGAGGAAGAAGGTGGAGAGAAGGTCTGAATTGATCAATATCTTTTGAGTCTCTCCAGACATTGCTGATTATGATGCCTGGTATTGAAGCTTCTCAGGCTTTCGAAGTTCCTTCATGTTTGTTTTTCTAATAATTGCCATGTTGATATAAACATGTATAATTAAATCTCCATTACTTCCTTGAATTTGGAATGTATATAGTCAGGTATAGAACTCCATGCAACTGTTATCTGCTTCAGGATGAATTTGAAACGATTTCCTGCAGTCATGCATAAAGGAGAGCTAGTGAATGGAAGTTTTATTTTTATTATTTTTTTAATATTGTGACCAGAAATTTTCTTTTCTTTTCTTTTTTGGGGGGTGGGGGGTGAGTCACACAGTGGATTTGCCTCCTCTTATAAGTTATAACACAATTTACTTATTGACCAACGTGCTTCACCATTTATAAAGTGGCACATCCTTTTTTTTCCCCTTACAATACATGTTCGTGCATTGACTTAGCAGGTAAGGATTTTTGTTCCTATCACATTCATTTATATTCTTTAAACCTGATATTAATCAAGTGAGCAAACAATCTTTAATATTTTTTCATCAAATAAATTTCTAAAAGTTTCATGAAATTGCTATTATAAAATTTTAAAAATCACCAACCATTGTCAAAATTACTGAAGAATGTTGGAAAAATGGCAGCATCGGTTAATCGTCCGTGAAATTTTTGTATCTTCTTAGATATGAAAAGCTGCCTTAAGGCCTTTCTTTTTCAATACAATATACTTCAGTAATTTTCTTAGCATATAAGAGCATCCGCATTTGGGCTTGTAAATGCCAAATGTTAAGAACATTTGGCATTTAAGCCCCAAAACCCATCAGCAATGGGAAGGCTATATCCCATATGCCAAAAAAAATTTGAGATTTTGCTACAGTACCATCTCAAATGTAAGATGGTACTGTAGCAAGATGGTATAAAAAAAAATATTTTTTAATTAATTTTACCCGGCAAATTTCTCACTCTCCCTCATTTTATCTCTTTCTTTTCTCTCTCTTCCTTCTCTCTTTCTCATCCCTTCTCTCTCTCGCCGAATCACCAAGCCGGATCGGAGCTCACGTCGGATCGAATTTCTAGATCGGCGTGGTGGCGAGCTGGTGGCGCGGCTGAGATCGGCTGATGGCGAGGTGGGTTCCGTTCCATCCCGATGGAGATCGGTTTGGCGAGGTGGGTTCCGTTCTGATGGAGATCCGTTCCATGGAGATCGGCATGGATTGTTGATGGGTTCCGATGGCGAGATGGGTTCCGATGGCGAGATGGGTTTCGATGGCGAGGTGGGTTCCACGGAGATCCGTTCCGTTCCGATGGCGAGGTGGGTTCCGATGGCGAGATGGGTTTCGATGGCGAGGTGGGTTCCACGGAGATCCGTTCCGTTCCAATGGCGAGGTGGGTTCCGATGGAGATCGGCATGGATTGTTGATGGTGGGTTTTTCTTCAAATTTTTGTTTTGGGATTGTTGTTGTGATTTGTTGGGGTGGCTGGGTTTGTTCACGGTGATTTGTTGTTGTGATTTTCTCTGGGTTTTTTTTTTTTTTTTTTTTTTTTGGTGTTGACGGTAGTTTCTGGGTTGCCGGTGGTGGTGGTGGCAGCGGTGGTGGTGATTGTGGTTCCTGACCAGAAGGAAAGAGAGAGAAAGAATAAATAATGTATAAATAATGTGTTGTAATGTATAATGGTAATTGTGAGAAATATTATTTTATTGTGTAAAAATATTATTTTAATGAGTAGGATTGGGATATAAAAGTTGGGATGTTGAAGAATTGTAAAATTGTATTGTATAATTGAAAAAGTGATTTTTTGAGATGGTAAAATAAGATGAGATTTAGAATCCGGCTGTGGATGCTATATCAATAAAGTAAATAAACCACTTTTAATATATATATATATATATATATATATTATTTGTTTCTTTTTCACTTAGTAAATCTCAAAAATTAATTAAGATAAACAAAACATTTCTAATAACACAATCAAGTTCTCCGTTTTGACATTCAAATCTATGGTCTTTGCTTATTTGAGACTTCGCACCACTTATTGTGTAGGCCCTAACTTATAACCCATTCCGTAGAGGAGATTCGAATCCTTGACAAAAAATTTGGCACCTAAAACATCTTTGAATAGTAAATAATGTGACAAGTCGAGGAAAAAGTCTAGGACCACAAATAGTAAATAATGTGACAAGTCTTGTTGGGATGACATAATGGGATCACTGGCTGTGGATCCCATATCTTGCCCCTTCCCCTGGACCACAAGCCAAACACCACTGACAATCGGGGCTAAAAAGGTACAATAGTTGTTTCTACAAACTATCAGGTACCAGCCAAAAGAGCGAGCATGATCACCAGTTAAACTTCGTTGCAAACTAAACACGTTTTCCTTGAATAACTAATACCAAATAATGCATCTAATTCCATAAATTAGACTTACATTCATTAAACAAGCAAGAAACAACAATGCATCGCTGCGGTCTGACAATTCTTAAAGAGTTGATGCTGCAAGATTGCATTAAAATGGAGGAAAAGCTACAGCAGATATCAAAAAATGCTTTATAATCAAATCTAAGAACTACACTTGATAAATACAAAAACATTCCAACCCAGACCACACGCAACAAGATAGATCATTGTTTTTTTGCCTCACTTGTATACAAACCATACCTTCACTTCCCCAATAGATATCTCCCATTACCATAAACAAAATCGCCATCACAAACTTATATTATAACCTAATAACATAAAGACAGCTTTGGAGGGGAAATGCCCCAACCAAACAACCTAAACGCAACACACACAAGCATAAACCAGGTACTTAATGTATTCCTTTACTAAGTAACACTGTGTCTAAGCCTCCACCTAACAGAAGAGAAACACACTTGATATAGAAACAAGTTAGAACTGGCACACAGTAGTGCCAGTGCCCCGATGGCAGTTGGAGGCATTGGCTGGGACGGCAACACCTACAGCATGGGAATTGCTGTTTACTTGCAGAAACTAACACACTAGCTCCAAAAGCCTTTTAAGAATGGGGGATTCATTAGCCCCTGGTCTTTGCCCTCTTCATACCGAGGCTGTTGTGGAAGGGGGAAACTGAACCAGACATAGGAGAACCCTCCTCACGAAGAGTACCATTGATCATTGCTAGCTCTCGTAGCTGCTGTTTCTTGTAGAAATCATGAGTTTCATCCTAAATAAGGAAAATAGAAAGAACTATATAAGCCCAGATTAATCCAAATAAGGCAAAATTAATTTCAACACAAATGAATAGGATTTACAAGAGGAGCAGAAGGAAAACTTACCACAGGCTTCAGTAAGTCTTCAAGTATCTCACGTGCTTGCATTAGTCGAGCATCGATTATTTCAACTGGTAGTTCTGCCTCAACTAAAATATGGAGAGGTTCATTCAAATGCTCATACCCTGGTTTTCCCCTCATCATCTCTTCCTTTAAAACAGAAGCAACACAGCAATCAATATTTTGATATTCTCACAATACATGTGAAAAGCAGGAATCAGATCTCAAGTGGTGATATGGGATTAACAGCCTAAACTCAGGCAGATACATTGCTAGAGATTGATCGAAAAAATGGGCAAGTGTGCCACCAAATGATATTTGAAAGGGTAACACTATGGCTATTAGAGTGAATCAAAATCCAGTTATATAAAAAGCACATACGCTTTTTGGATAGGCAGTTTTCTGAAAAAGAAAATAATTGCAACTATGCATAAATGAAATGATTAAGATAATAAATTGTAATTTCACTTGAAATATTGTCAAGTGCCACAAAAAACGAGCACTTTAGCAACTATATGTGTCCATTTAGGATAGTTTATTTGGGCAGCTTAGTTTTAAAAGTGAAGCCCCTTCTAATAAGTGGTGTTTTAATATAAAGTACACCTAGAAAAAAAAAAAAAAAAAAAAAAAAAAAACGCTTTAAAAAGATGTACCCCAAAAAGCTAACTAATAAGCCATTACAAACAGGCACTAAGAAACAATCAAAAGCAACTAGCAAAGCTTCTTATTAGCACCTCTCTCCAAAAAGAGGAAGCTTTTCAATTAACAAACAACAGACAACATGAAAGCCAAGGTTCCCTAATCCCCCTTTGCAGCTCTCTCCAACTATTCACTGATGCAATGAGAGATGCTCAAATTACCTACTAAAGAGATCATTAATTATACTTCAAAATTATGTTTTTGGAGGGGGGGGGGGGGGGGGGGGGGGGGTTGTGTGCAGGTTAATAAATTCATATTGAACATTGTGGCATCCAAGATAGTTCAACCGCACACTTTGTGTAATGCAAGGCATTATATAAATTCTATTTTGTGCAATGCAATGTGTGTGTGTGTGTGTCCATTGGGTTTAGAAGTCTAAAAATCATGATCTCACTCTCCACCCTATTCTTAGTTACTGGTGCCAAAGCTCAATGTCTATATATGTGTATTTACATACAGATTGGAATAAATGCACATTCATAAATAATCACCAAGTTTCCAGCATGAAGTGTAGAAAAATAGAAAGGGAACTTGTGCAATTTCCAAATTTCTCATGGAACTTATTCCTGAGATTATTCCAATCCGATTCACTTCATCCATCCACACTTTACTAGATATATGATATGAAACACTTTAAAGAGTTCCTCATTTACTGGTGAAAATATAAGTTTCAGTAAACACAATCATCAGTAGAAAAGAATCTCATTATTACCCTAGTTGGATCCTTAATGCTACCACGGCCTCTGATCAGAACACGACACTCTGTACTTGCTTCCACCCTCTTGAGAGAGTTCCCCCTAGGACCAAGGAGACGCCCAACAAAGTTATACTGTAAAAAAAATCAACATCAAATACCACTGAAAAGAAAAATCATGAGCAAACACACAGGAGAGAGAAGTTTATAAGTACATTAGGATATTTTTCGACAGGGATATCCACTCTGAGGGTTCTTTTGACAATAAGACCAGATGAGCTACATTGAGAACTCAGCCAGTTTTGTGCTGATGAAGGCTGTATCAAACCCGACATCTGCACATTATTATTCTGGATTCATTAAAACTTAGTAATAGATAAATGGAACTGTCCTGCTTCACATGGCATATGCATAAGAGTATAAATATGTAAAATGTCTTGGGAGCAACATAACAACTAAACATGTGCTAATATTCAATTATATCAGAGAAGACTATGAACTTCAAGGGCCCTAAATCTAAAAGTATAGAGCATGGGAATTAAATGTTCATATTCAACAACTAATAGGAGCCTCAACAGTTGCAGTTTCTTGCATCAGATAAAGTAAGACAGACCAGCTGTTTCAGCAACATTTTAGATCAGTAAAATCTTGAATTCCCAAACCAGTCAATTAATATCACAAGATAGCACCCTCATAAGGAAAACTGAATAACAATATTCATTAACTGAATGGTCAGCAGTCAGCTTTCTACAGGAGAAATTTACGATTCCCAGAGTTTCAAAACTCATATAAATAGGAAATGTCTTGCTCAATGCTCTGCATATAGGACATCCATAATAGCAGGAACTGCAGTCTAACATTAGAAGTGAAATTAACAAATATTTCAAGTATAGGAGCCTTCGCAACAATATAAGGAAGAGATGGAGAACCATCTTATTAGGTTTCTGGAACAGGATGGTAAGCTAAAATCTATTTTACATTGCTTGAGGATGTTAGCTTCAACCACCTGTCAAAAAGTGGCATAATCTACAAGCACTCAAATAAATGTCATAAGTCAGTACGAAATGAAAAGATCGCGTCAGTAATACTTCTACAAAAACAGTAAAATTAGATGGAAAAAAAGGTTATGTTAATGGTTAGTATCCGTACTTCTGATTGGAACCGTGATGCCCATCCGTTCACATCGGCACCTCCATTCGAAAATATTCCTCCAGAAGCCAGGGGGCTAGCATGTTCCAGCCCACTTTGACCTAAAACTGATGCATTCCCCAACAGTGTGGTTACACGCAATATTTCTGCTCCAAAAATGTCAATTTTCAAGAATAAGATGTACCAGTCAGCATTTGTTAAAAAGTTAGCAGTCACCACAAAATGGACAGACAACACGGATTTTTCTAAGTCGGTTAAAATTAATGCTTTTCCCCATGAAATAAATTTAATCTTATAAAGAATGCACTCTAAGAATAAGAAGGAAAATGAAGTTTAATACATCTCGTTATACTAAAGCAAAGTCAGATATAAATGAACATTGTCTTTTGATTGGTATGTTACACAGACACATGCAGTGAGTCTTGGTTCGAACCCATGCCTCACCCTCCAACCTTGTCTTATAGGTAAAAGAGGTGTCATTTGAGCTAGAACTCATTGGTGGTATAAATGAACATTGTCAGGCATCTGCAAAAACTATTTTAGAGATTAGACTGCATAAACTATAGAAGTCACGACTCATACATGAGAATCCATAGTCATACAGGTGAAGAAAACCCCAGAAGAATACATATTTACTGAAACTGCTACCATTATCATCCCTAAGCATGGAAAGGTGGAATCCTGAGCTAAATGTGACCTAGCTGCCATAATGGAGTCCCTAGCACTTGAACATAGAAAACAAATATTTCAGCTACAGTGTCTGACAGACCATATAGTTGTTAGAGAAATATCCCCCAACCATAGGAAACAAAATTACCCAGACCTCAACGCGCACTAGGCTTTTTTTTTTTTTGGGAACAAGGCTTTAAAGACCAACCTAAAGTGCTCTCTCAAATCTTGTATTACAAACTATAAAGATTTTTTTGGGTAAATTTCTAGATAGATTTCACAACTTTTGCTAGGTTTTAAGTCCAGACTACCATCCCAGTGTGTACAATAGCCCCTCCTCCATGCTGCTAGGCAGTTAACAAATATTCTCAGCTTATATGCTTTTTTGAAGTTGGGATAACCCAGACAAGGGGAAATAACTTTGAACTGTCTAATTGAAATTTTCAACCTTAACCTAATACCAATTCAACTCTATTGTTCCACTAAAGGAGAAAATGAATTCTTAATTCCTCAAAGATGTTGGTGGATACGTACTAATTTTCCGCACATCCTAAAGTAACCCTAGCCAGGCACAAGATACTAAGTTTGCATGTAATGACAATTGCAGAGACTGATATTCAAAATTTATTCCCACGAACATCTTATGTAACTATAATGTAATTTGAAGTAGAAGGATTCATAAACCTCCATTGTCAAACCAGAGCCACAAGGAGAGAGGTGCCATTTGAACTAAAAGTCATCAGCCTATCCCCATTTTCTAGTATTGAGCTTATAACTACAGATTCAAAAGGAAGGAACACCTCATATTAGTTAAATACTTAAATCACTTATATCATATCATAAATCTTCTTATCCTTTTTTTTTTTAATTAGCATAAAAGTAAATTAGTTATATAATGAAGCTCAAATCACCCTAATTTGGATTTCTTTTGCCCATATACACTACAAAGCCATAAATCACAGAAGTTCCTCTACTTGGTCCTATTAGATACCTAATACTAAGCATAATTTGTAATAACAACCCTTTGAGCCTTAAATTAATCAATAAATTCTTCATTATGGCATACACCAACGTATTGTAGAGTCAGAGATATTGATGACAATTTCCAATCTGCAATGCACTAATCACCCTAAACTACTTATATCCACCCGTGCTAAGTACTTGTGAGTCCACAGACAATTGAAAGGAAGGAATACTATGATCTGAATCAAGAGAGTTAATTTCTAACCATTTAAATGAGGTTATCAAAGAAGGTGACGTGACTTCCCAATATTATACAAATGAAGTAGCCTACCTTTACATATCAATAAGACAAAGTTGATTGATGCATGTCACGATCCTCTAACTGCTGTATGCCAGCATAATATCAAAATATAATCACCAATTAATAACTTCAAATTCTGCTAATTCATGACTAGTAATTCTTCTATCCCAAACACATGAATAAAGACAAAATGAAATTCGGGAATTTTGGTTTTAACCATTTATCTCTAGGATGAAGCTAGTCATTTATGTTGGTTGATTTATAATACTACTGAATTTCTACAACTTTTAGTCCATAAATAGGTTACACATCAATCCAAAAAGGGGGACTGATCTGGCCATGCTTCAGCATCTACACCATTTATGTGTGCTTTAAAAGTTCATTAAAACTAATCATGTTGTCTCAATTGGTAAGTCGTTGATCTATGATTAGACATAACTCAAAAGTGTGCTGTCAATTAGTTGAATTCCTAGTAATCAATTCTACTCTTTTACACGCCGAATAACATTTTGTTTCCATTTATATCACACATAACCAGATATGGCAAGATACATATTAAGCTACAGTAATTTGTAAATGCAAAACTTACCTTGGTTTATCAAGCGGTAGCAAATGGGAAGCACAGGCATAAATGGACTAAGCTTGTGACGCTCCGCTAATAACTCAGTGAGATACCTGTCACCGAAAAATCCGAAACCACTCAAAGTCAAAGATCAAATTACAGATCAGAATTCACACGGATGCATCAATGTCATGACACTACTTACAAGGATCACCAATCAACCATAAATGGCACAATAATGTACTAATAAATAAACTGACATCACGCCGTAGACTTCGCACACAAAATAAGAAAAAAATAAAACAAATAATAGAATCAATCTGATGCAGATCAAACAAAAACCAAAACTTGAATCACAACAATTAGTAGGAAACCATTTATAAACAATTCTTTTTTTTTTTAAACTAATCAAGCTTTAACTAATTCACAGTTAGTGAAACTAAGCAAGGAGTACAATAAAGACAAAAAATCAATAATGTAAGCTCAGATTGACTTCACAAACAAACAAACAAAAATCGATCCGATTTAGATCAAATAAAAACCGAAATCTGATCCAAATGAAACTTTTTTGTTGTTGTTATTTAAAGAAAGAAACTAAGCTAATCAAACTATAACAACTAATTTACAGTAAATCGCAATTATTGAGAGATAAACACAAAAATCAATAATGTGAGCATAGATTAACTTCACAAACATAATCAGATCCGATTTAGATCAACTAGAAACCAAAATCTGAATTCTATGAGCAAAAAATTAAAGTAAAAAATTAAGCTACTCAAACTATTAATTAATTCAAAGTAAATCTCAATTAGTGAAACTAAGCAAAGAGCACTTAAATCAAAGTGATATTGCACTAATAAACTCAAATCCCGATTTAGATCACATGTAAAAAAAATATACATATATCGAAATCCGATTCATAAGAACCAAAGCTAACTAAGCACTTAAGCTAAAAATCGAAGTAGAAGTAATTCACAGTAAATCACAAACAGTGAGAGATTAAGCAGAAGAAAAAAAAAAAAGCGATCGGACCGAAAAGTCAAATAGAGAGTGAGATCGAGGGAGTGGTACTTTTCTTGGTCGAGGAGTGCAGCGGCGGAGGAAGCGGCGGCGGCGGCAGCGGCAGAACGGAGGCCGGAGAGGTGAGGAGAAGGAGGAGCAGACGGAGACGGAGAGTACGCCATGTACCTAGCTGCTCCGCCAACAGAAGACGCCATTTCTTTCTTCGGTTTGTTGGTTGTGGTAGTAGTAGTAGTAGTATCAACACTTTATCAACAGATCCCCGCGGTTTCAACCCACAGTTAAGTAAACAGTATAGACGCTGTGGAAAAGAGCGGTTTTAGGGTCTCTGACTCTGAGTCTTGCGTATGGTTGTGTGTGTGGCTCTCTGTCTCTGGACTGGTGGGAAGGTCCCGACCAGACTCTCTGTGTGGCTATGCGTCGGTGCCTTGTTCATATTTATATTGCTCTCTCACTATCCTAACATTTCTTATGTTTAATGCTCCTCCTTTATTATTTTTTAGGTCCACACCCTATTTTGGCATTTTATTTATTTTTCCCTACTTTTTCTTTATTAATTATTATGCTCTCTTTAAAGTTTTTTAATAACTTTTTAATTCTATTTATTTTTATTATATGGTTATACACTTATACCATATGTTTTTCTATATATATAAAAAAATACAAGAGTTTGGATTTATGGTTTGATAAATGAATTTTGCACTTTACTCTCGAGCAAAATTACTATGTGTTTCTTCTTTTTCTTTTTCTTTTTCTTTTTTGTGTATGAGATTTGATCACGTGTGTCTTATTTGCCGACAAATATTTTTTATTTGTGGAGTTAACTAAAACTAATATCTATATCAACTTTTTAACTAATATGTGAACTATTTTTATTTAAAGGTGAAAAATGTACGGAAACATTTTTGTTTTTGCTGGTAAGTTTTACACACTTGGTATGTTTCAAATTTATTACTTTATGTTTAACCATTTTTTATAAGGGGATGTGTCCCCTTTTTTTTAATAGGGAAAAACATGTTTTGTTTTAAAAGAAAAATGTTATTTGAGTTAGAGTTTATTGACAAACGACAAAAGTAAATTGATAATTTTAATTTTTTTTGTGTCTTTTATTTGCCGACAAAAGAATTGTATTAATTGAGTTAACTAAAATTAACATTC
The DNA here is from genome assembly GCA_032727855.1 of Quercus ilex subsp. ballota. Lineage (NCBI taxonomy): Eukaryota > Viridiplantae > Streptophyta > Magnoliopsida > Fagales > Fagaceae > Quercus > Quercus ilex. Next base: position 581,342 of record CM064915.1, read on the forward strand.
GTGACAACTTTTTAACTAACATGTGAACTCTTTTTATCTGTCACATATATTTAAAGGTAAAAATGTATGGAAGCATTTTTGTTTTTGTTGATAAGTTTTACATACTTGGTATGTTTCAAATTTATTACCTTACCTTTAACCATTTGTTATAGTGAAAAAAAAAATTTAAGAAAATTTTTATTTGAGATAGAGCTTATTGATAAACGATAAAAGTAAATTAATAAATTTAATTTTTTTTTTGTGTCTCTTATTCACCAACAAAAGATTTGTTTTAGTTGAGTTAACTGAAATTAACATTTGTGACAGTTTTTTAACCAACACGTGAACCCTTTTTATTTGTCACATATATTTAAAGGCAAAAATGTACAATTTTTTTTTTTTTTTTTGGTTGGTAAGTTTTACACACTTGGTAAGTTTCAAATTTATTACCTTACCTTTAATCATTTTTTATAAGGGGATATGTCCCCCTTTTTTTGTGAAAAAAATGTTATTTGAGTTAGACTTTATTGACAAACGATAGAAGTAAATTGATAATTTTAAATTTTTGTGTGTCTCTTATTTGCTAAAAATAGATCTGTATTAGTTGAATTAACTAAAATTAACATTCGCGATAGTCTTTTAACTATCACATGAACCCTTCTTATCTATCACATGTATTTAAAGGTTAAAATGTAGAGAAACATTTTTGTTTTTGTTGGTAAGTTTTACACATTCGGTAGGTTTCAAATTTATTACCTTACCTTTAACCATTTTTTATTAGGGGGATTATGTGTCCCCATTTTTTAAGGGGAAAATATGTTATTCGAGATAAAATTCATTGACAAACAATAGGATTAAATTGATACATTTTAAAGTTTTTAGTTTTGTCTTCTAGTTGTCAACAAAACATTTTTATTAATTAAGTTTTTAAACTGAAATTAACTACCATAACAACTTTTTAAGTAATACTTGAACTCTTTTTATTTGTCCCGTATATATAAAGGTGAAAAATGTCCAGAAGCTTTTTTTTTTTTTTTTTGTTGGTAAGTTTTACACACTTTAATAGTAGATTTTGAATTTATTACCTTACCTCTAAGGCTTTAATCATTTTTAATAAAGGGAGATATGTCCTTTTTTAATTTTATGGGAGAATATGGTATTGGAGTTAAAGTTGGACAAACAATAGAATTAAATTGACATATTTTAAAATTTTCAGAGATTGAGTTGTAATTATTGAAATTTGAGAAAATAAAATTGATATTATTAGTGTATTTTTAACTAGTAAATTATTCTTTCTTGTAATCACAGCATTATATTGAATCTTCAAGGGGAAAAAAAAAGGAATTGAGAATATATGAAATAATATAAGGTGTTTACTTTAATTTTGTCCGAAGACCAACTTTTTGGTTTGACCAAAAGATAAAACGAAAGAACAAGTTTTGTTGCATGTGGATTGAAGCCCATAGCGTAGACAAGAAAACATTGTACAAATAAATTATGGTAGAACCGAACGAAGGAACGAACATACTCATAAGGAGTAACAACCAAGTACCTAACTAATTCCGCCATTATGCTGCTAGCTACCAACCACTAATCTTTTTACAATTATATTGGATTTGGCTTTGTCACTACTCCAAACCCCAAGGGCAACAAATTTTCTTCTCATTAATAATGGATTGCGTATCAATATCATATTAAATCACTACAATTCAAATAATGCTTTTTTTTTCTTTTTTCTTTTTGAGGGGGGAACAATTCAAAGCTACAAAAACTCTTAAATTATTGTTTCGCCAACTCATAAAAAACTAGAATCTCAACTCCATTTAGCTGAATAAACATTATTAGGCTACTATTTAGTATTTATTAAAATAGCATGATTGTCAACAATTAAAAAATAAAAAGGTAGAATTACAAAAATGATTGGTAGATGAAAAGATAATGTGGCTAGCACGGCTCAACATTGTAGGTTAGTTTGGTCAAACGATGAATTGAGCTAACCTCCCAACTAGTTGGAGCAGCATTTGTATAAGGTTATTTCATGATAATTTAAAGCGCTCACTCTTGAAAATAAATAATCTCTCTGATTTTAATGATCACGAGGCTGACGTTAAAAATTTATTTTTGAGAATGTCTAATCAACTTGAATAACAAGAAAGCTATAAGTTCAAATAATTTGAACATACCTTAATTCTATATAAACATACTAGTTCATGAAATATTTATTATTTTTGAGTTCTTTTGCTAATTTTAAGTATATATAAGAGAGTCTACTACCAACCAATGACAATGCACTTCGTTTGATTATTATCTCTTGTGCAACAGTGCAAGTGTTTGAGGTTTTGAGGTCACACAGTGCAGCCAACTACATCAATGAGGACCAACCAAACCAATTATAGTCTAACTACGTGTAACATTTTGAGAGGGATTCATTTCTTGTGATGGAGATTGTATTAAAATATGCATACACGCAATATAGTTGTTTCTTAATAAGCATTTCATCTTAGATTTATTGTACTTTTTTTTGTTGGTAATTTGCTGTTTATTAGTTAAACTTAGCTCTTTTCGTTACTCTTTCCCTTTTTTTGGTCTATTATTACTGTAAGGACCAAAATGTTCGTGTTATAAAGCCCAATGAACGTAATAGGACAATCTTGTTTAACTTTGGTCTAAGCCAATAAAATTTATAAGAGATGGAATAGCACAACAAGCTTGGAGTCTGCTCACGAGTTTTCTCTCATCCTCCGTCCCCCTTTAATAGCTCTCCCCTCCTCCCTTTATATAGCCCGTTGCCATTTCATCCTCTCCATCCATCTTCATCTGGCTTTCGTCCCCTTCCAACACCTGTCACCTTCTCTCACTAGTGCAGGTGGTAGCGGTAGCTGGCGTAGTTGTGGCCGACATTGTTCAGGTCACTTCCCCATTTAATGCGGCTAACAGAACTGGTGTGCGCCATTTAATATTGATGTGATAGGGGGCCGCTGCCCTGGCGGCTTCCTGTCTGCCATTGACCTCCACCTCCTTCAGCTCTGCGGTTTTTCCTTTGGCGCTTGGTGCGATGCTCTAATGGATCTGGCTCATTCCTCGGGCACTACTGTCCTTTGGGCCCCTGCTAGTGTTACGCTCGGCCCGATACCTGGCTTTTCCTATTCCTCCTCGGGCCTCGGCCTAATAGTTCAACCCTACGGCTTCCTTCTCAGTCCTCGAGTACCCACAATTACATATTTTATTTTCCAAAATATCATTCATTTAAAAAAAAAAAATCAATAGCCGCAATTTTAAAAAATCAATACATTTTTTCTCTATTGAAAAGTCATCATTCTACATTTATTTTATTTGAGTTTGAAATAATATAAGTAATTTTAAAACTTGATAAAAAAAATTTATTTTAAAGGCAATACATTAAATACAGTTTATTTAAAAAAAAATTGAATTTTCTAAATTGTATAAACAAAACAAGATGGAGAGAGTTATTTTTATTTTTTTTAATCCAACAAATACCTTATTTAAGGTTGTGCCAAGAATGAAAACAGGGATTCTCAATTTCCAATATAACCACCTTCAACCGTAGAAAAATTATTCTCTCCATTTGGATTGGATTGGATTTATCTCATTGTTCAAATTAAATTTTACTAATTTAAAGGCAGTCTTTATACTATTAAAAAAAATTTAACTATGAAATAGACAAAATGGAGAGAATCATGTTCCCCAATGATAGACTATTAGTTTTGGATGTTATTAAGAACTCTGATTGTTGCTGCCCTGTTTGCAAACGACACCAACTATGGTGGTCATTGGTCAATTTGTGCACTAAATAATTTGTAAAGCAAAGCAAGGCAGAGTGATCTATAGCTTATATCATCTTGATTTCTTTTGCTATATATAATAATATAAATTAGTAAAATTGCAAGAGATAGACGTACGTACATGCAAAACTTGCAAATCAATTGTATTATGGTAATATCTTAGCTAATACACGCTTAAGTGGTTGAGATGTTGCTTTAGGAGTTTTGATAGATAACTACGTTTTTGAATTACATTTGAAGAGTTTATTGGAACGGATGGAGAAGATAAGGGTCCGTTTGGATACAGCCGAAAACTGAAAACTGAAAAATACTGTAGTAAATAATTTTTAAATGTGTAAATAGTACCGCGGGACCTATTTTTAATGAAAAAATTGCTGAAAAGTAAAATTTGTGGATCCATAAACAGTAAAATTTGTGCTGAAAAGTCAATTATTGCGGTTATTGTTCATTGAACAGTAGCCGCTACAATGCTGCTACAGTAAAAAAGCGACTGGAAAAGCTGAAAAGTATAAAAAAAAAAAAAAAAAAAAAAAAAAAAAAAAAGGCAAACCCGTTTGATGTGCTTCCCAAACGCACACTTAGATAAAACAAACTTCAGAGATTGGCTATTGGATGGACTTTCACACCAAAACCTACAGCCATCTACTGGATCAGTTCAGACCCACAACCATCTCATTGACATTGTGTGCATCTATATATTTTCCACAACTCAGTTCAACTTCAAAAGGTAGTGAACTAGTGATCACTTGCCTCATAGATTTTTACTTTTAGTTTCCCCAAATTAATGATTATAAAAAATTTATAATAACACTCCTTTTTTATGCAAACAATTATTTATTATTTCACTATTTCTGTGACATTATGACCATACCTTTTCTCGTTTGTAAATTAATATTTGCCTTTTTTCTGTAGAAACACTTACTAACTTTGGCCAACGAATATGTACTTTCTAGTTTCAACTCTACTGCTTCTTTTGGAGTTTTTTTTTTGTTTTTTTGGGTGAAAAGGGTTGAACTTAGATTAAGATAAGACTTAAGAGGGTATTTTCTAACTCATATGCTAGATCCTAGGGTCATCAAACATGTTTTTTAAGCATTATCACATGGTACACACATAATCATTATGCTTTAATTTTCCGTTCATCTTATATGATCACATGCTAAATTTAAGGCTTTCACCGTGCACACACAAGAACCTATTTCAAACATTATAATTTGTTGATTGCTTGGATTATGTGACATGACTATTAGGCACCATAGTTTAGAAGACTAGTTTTAGTGGGCAAAGTCATGTTCCACCTTGAAACTTGGGTCTGATTGGTTGGGAGGATAGAAAATAGAAAGGGAGTGAAAAAATGGGAGGATAAAAATGATTTAGTTTTCCCTCCGTGTGTTTGGTTGAGGAAGTGAAAAAGTAGAGAAATGGAAAACTCATTTTTTTGGTTAAATAGAAAAGTGGGAGGATAGAAAATGTTGTTTGTATAAATTTACTCTCATGTCCCTAGTACATAAAAAACAATTTTTAATAGTTTATAAAAATTATTATTTTTAATTACTTCAAACTAACACAACTAATAAAACATCTAGCAAAAAAAATAGTAATAATAAAAGTTTTGTATTTGATATGAAAAAGGAAGGGCCAAAACGTGTGCACTACTATAACTGGGGAAAGGAAACACAAGGAAAAAAAAAAAAAAAAAAAAAAAAAAGAGGCAATAGCATAGCAATAACATTTTCAAAACCGAAAAAAGAAAAAGAAAAAAAGAAGCAACAACATTAGTAAATAATGAGGAGGGTAGATGGGTAATTTCATATCAAACCCACTCCCTTTCCACTTTTCTCTCTAGTTTTCTCTTCAATTGGAAAGAAGACTTTTTCCTCTTAAATGGTGGGCCCGTAGAGAAAACTTCCCTACCCCGCATTCCCCCCAACCAAACACCCTTCTCTCCCCCTCTTCATTTTACCCCAACCAAATGGACCCTTAGGCTCCAAACTTAATCAATGATTTGTAGATTAACACCTATATGTATACTTTTTACTTTTTAAAATGTAATTAGGACCAAACCCAAATAATTTTTTTCTCAGATTGTATATTGGACCAAACCCTTGTAATGCCCTAGTTATATTCAAATTGATGTACTTTTTATCAAATAAATAAAAATGATGATTTTTTTTTTTGTTGGTAAAACCTTCAATTTAAGAGGGAGATGTCATTTGTTGAATCAACACCATGAGGGACACTACACATGGTCCCCCCCCAAAACACACACACTCTCTCTCTCTCTCTCTCTCTCGTACGGGTTTTGATCCAACAAATTAAAAAAGTTGGTGGGCTAGGGCTATGATCTCTCACACTTAGTACCACTACCACCACTAACAATGGTGGTCTCCACCTCTTTAGCGCCTCTATCAAACTCAAACTCATTTCAACCAAGTTAAAACTTAAACCAACATCCTCACTTTCTACTAGATCAGTGCCTATGGTTGTCGTCCATGGTATGTGGACTCAAGATTTAAAGCTTTCTCAATGATTTATTTACCATAACTTACATGCCACAATTTTACTATAACACAGTTTTATAATTTTATATATACATGCTTGTAATTTATTTTCTTTAAAAGTTAAATTGTAATTTGGCTAAACGGTTCATCCTCTTTTATTGTATCTACCGAATTTAATTTAATATTTTTAAAAAAACAATTGGGTTATAACTTATAACCCGACCCATCGTATCCAGCAATATTAAAGTCGCCCGAATAATAACCCGGTGGAGCTTGAATTTGAAAATTCCGAGTCTCACTCTCACGAAGTGAAGGAGAAGTGGCGCAAGAGAAAGAGAAAGAGAAGGAGATGGAGGGAACAAGTACAGCAGTACCATTCAAGAACCTCCATAGCCGAGAGTATCAAGGTCACAAGAAGAAGGTTCTCTCTCTCTCTCTCTCTCACTCTCACTCTCTCTTCATTAATATTCAATTTCCGATTTTGTAATTTTTTTTTCCACTGGGGCAACCCTAGAGAATAAGAAGAAGGAATTGATGATTTGATTTGAATGATATTTTTCAGGTGCATTCGGTGGCTTGGAATTGCACCGGCACAAAGCTCGCTTCCGGTTCCGTCGATCAAACCGCTCGACTTTGGCACATTGAGCCACACGGCCATGTATGAACCCCTACTTCCCCTCTTTAAAATTCTTTTTTTTTTTATTTCTTTGAATTTTATTTACCATAAATTTATTATTAAATTTTTTTTTTTTATTTTCATCATCATCACTAAAAAAACTTATTTACCATAAATTTCTTTGATTTTAATATGTGAATTACAATTAGTAAAATCTCTTGGCGTTAAATAATGTACTTGAGATCGAATTCCGCTTCCATTATGGAATAGATGCTACAGGTTCAAATGTTAAAAGGTACTACAACTTTTTACTACATAAAGCTTACAAATTGACGTGGCAATTAATGTGGTTGGTGGACTTCAACCACCTCAGAAATGAATATTTGAATTGCCTCTTAGTGATTGACAACACATTAGTTTGTAAGCTCCACGTAGTAAAAGTGGTAGTACCTTTAGGCTATAGCACTGCTCTGCATCAGGGAACGATTTTAAATGACATGGAACCATATTCATCTTCAGAAATGTGGAAGAGGGTTTTAACTTTGAAACCATTTTTCATGGGGCTTACCTTTGGCAATACTTGCTTATTATTATATTAATTAATGATAACAAAAATAATAACGGGGATGACTCCATATGGTTTTTACAGGGTAAGGTTAAGGATATTGAATTGAAGGGTCACACTGATAGTGTAGATCAGCTGTGTTGGGATCCCAAACATGGCGATCTAATCGCTACTGCATCAGGTGACAAGACCGTTCGTTTGTGGGACGCTCGAAGTAAGTTACTGCTCTATAGCATAAGCATCTCTGTTGAACTTGTCTGAAATTTAGCTTCCTAGTCCTTTAAATTCTCATAATTACTTTGCTGTTGTCTTCATAATTCTTAAAAGATGTCCTTATTTTTTGGGTACTTTGGTTCTTATCAGCTAGTCACTAGCTATTTTATCGAAAAGCATGCATTTTGAATTGTGAAAAACGTCTTTGACTTAGCAAATAGGTTATTATTTTTAAATACTCCTTAGGAAAGATTGAAGTTAGAGTTAATTGAATATCATGATATCTGAATTGCATGAACAATTGGTATTTTCTTTTTTCTGGTGACTTTGATAATCTCATATGGTTTACTTGAAGGAATGCTACCTAACTTGAAAAAGATGACTATTATAGTGCTTTCAGAACAGATATTTATTTATGTTGAGTTTTACAGGTGGAAAATGCTCAATGCAGACAGAACTCAGTGGGGAGAACATTAACATCACTTACAAACCTGATGGTACACACATAGCTGTTGGTAATAGGGTATGTTCTACAGTCCTGTTTCAGGTGCTAAGACCTCTGCAGATTTGTGATTGTTCTAACATTTAAAGTTTCTACTCGGAAAAATTTGAGTATTATTAGTTCTGTTGCTGTGTAACTATCAGGTCTTAAGCAGGTCTTGGATGGATATGTTAACTGCTTCCTTTAGGCATATTAGGAAAGTATCTAGCTGCTGTTTCTTACTGTATCCTCTCACTGATTGTAGGATGATGAATTAACAATACTGGATGTTCGGAAATTTAAACCAATGCATAAGCGCAAGTTCAGTTATGAGGTAATATTTATTTCAAACTTGATGTTAGAATATCTTTTTTGTTGGGGAGGGGGGGGGGGGGGTGAATTTGGTCTGGTGCCATGTCTCACTGAAAGCTAGGAATGTCCATATATATATCTTTTCACCCTGAAATATGTTTTGCTATAAACATTGCCATCCAGATCTGGTTATGGTCATATCACTTTTTGGCCTTGCCTCCAGTCCGCATAATGCTTCAACATGATTTATCCCACTTCTCACATTAGCAATCATCATTTCTCAGTCACATAAATAATCTGTTTACATGACTTTACCTTGTGGAAGCCATAAAAATTACATCATTGTGCTACTTTACTTTACAATGTGGAGTATAATAAAAATTAGATCTAATTTTGGTTTGTGCTCAGAATCTGGCCAGACTTTCTGGTGGCCAACTATGGAGTTCCTCTCTCTCTCTCTCTACGCCATTATAGCTCACCAATTTAATATTCTGACTGGTCTATAGTTGTAAATACATTTGACCTTATCTGGAGAGCTGTTAACTATACCATATATATACATGCAACTATCTAATTGCTGGGATGTCTTTGAATTCCATTTATGATAATTTATCTCATATATCAATTGCTACTTGAGTAGTCCACTTCTTTTTCCAGGTAAATGAGATTGCGTGGAACATGACAGGGGAGATGTTCTTCTTGACAACTGGAAATGGTAAGCTTGATATCTAAGAGAGTGGTCCCTTTTCTCTGTGCTGCAAAATGTCTAAATATTTGTTGATTATATATTCTTCTGTTCAGGTACTGTTGAAGTACTAGCATACCCATCTCTGCGACCGCTTGACACCCTTGTGGCTCATACAGCTGGTTGCTATTGTATAGCAATTGATCCGATGGGAAGGTGTGCATCAAAGCTCACTTATATATATTTTTTTGGGAGTTTCACTAGTTAAAATAGCTGTTTACTATCTATATATGTGGATACCCAATCATGTCCACTTATTAAACTCCTCTGTATAGTTAGTTATTTCCTTTTCCTTCCTGCATTGTAGACTTTTTGGATTTGTTCCATATGTGAGTGATCATGAGTTGATAGTTGAGTATATGGCTGGTATACTATTACTGTCCCTCTAATCCTTTTGTAACATTTGCTTCTTTTTTTCCTTTATATATACCTATAAAAATATCACAAAGAACATGATTTATTTCTTCTAACTCCCAATTATTCTTCTAACTGTGACAGATATTTTGCTGTTGGAAGTGCTGATTCCTTAGTAAGCCTGTGGGAGATATCGGAGATGCTCTGTGTGCGAACATTTACAAAACTTGAGTGAGTTTTCCCATGGGTTTATCCATCATTTTGAACTCAGTTATTACATCTGTAGGCATGGCATTGACCTTTTCCTACTTTTCTCAGATGGCCTGTCCGCACAATAAGCTTTAATTACACTGGAGATTATATTGCTTCTGCCAGTGAAGACTTGTTTATTGATATAGTAAGTATTCGAGTGACTTTTCCAGCTATTCTTTTTCTAAGAAGTGTCTTTTCCCTTTGCAATGAAAGAAGAAATGTCTAACAAGCTTAGCATGGCTAAAAAGCTTCTCCTTCTATCTGGCTGATACATAGGCTTTACTTTGCAACACAGACTATCCCAGTTTACTTTTTAGCTGAAAAGACAGCTTGGTCATCTATAATAATAATAATTTCTTAAGTGGGTCATATTTGGATTCTACGTATCCAACTTTTCACCTAAAGTGGGACATACAAAAGGATTAATAATTTTGCCTCCCTCTGGCACAGTCAAATGTTCATACTGGACGAACAGTGCATCAGATACCATGTCGGGCCGCTATGAACAGTGTGGAATGGAATCCTAAGTACAATTTACTCGCGTATGCTGGGGATGATAAGAACAAATATCAGGCTGATGAAGGTAGGTGTTTCTTGTTATATCAGGCTGATGCATTCAGGTGCTTTTTGTTAACATTATTTATTTTTTATTTCTTATTGCAGGTGTTTTTAGAATATTTGGCTTTGAAAGCCCCTAACATCTAGGCAGAGTTAACTGAGAGAGTTGTGTAACCCATAGATGAGACGAATGTATTTTTTAAGTTATCATCATTCAATTTGTGTTCAGTGATTTTTCATGCATATTCAAGTCAAATGAGACGAATTCGGTTGTAAACCATGATTAAAACATTTTTTTTTAATAGCCAAAATCTCATCATTCAATTTGTGTTCAGTGCTATATTTTCCATGCATGTTCAAGTCAAATGAGACGAATTCAGTTGTAATCAGAGCAATTGAATGATTAAAACTATTTTTTTAATATCCAAAATCTGGCACACCAGAGCTATATGGAAAACAAGCCCAAATTATTGAATAGAGAGAACTGTTATAAAAAAAAAAAAAAAAATTATTGAATAGAGAACTAAATTTCATTGCAAAGGAAGAAGGAAGGCACACGGGCAGTGTGGTGTTGAAACTAAAATTGAAATGATACAAAATCCTCAAACCCAGTTTCTTAAAAAAAAAAAGAAAAAGAATAAAAAAAAGAATCCTCAAACCAACGATAGTGCCTTCTCTAATGCGCCATATGGGCTCATTAGAAAGACTGCAAGAGAATAGATGAGCCATATTCCGCAAGAGAAGAATCCTGGCGCCAAAGTCTGGAATATTATAAATTTGCTGGCTAAAATGTGCTCAGGTTCAGGGCAAATGATGTAGGTTGCTTTCTTGCACTTGCAAGTCCTCTTGTGATTTAGCTATCACCACTCCCACTCAATCAGGCACCTCTCATTATAATCAGTAGCACAATTCAGAGATGAAAATCTGATCAATTTCTTCAACTTTCAACCTAAATATAATCAGAACTTCAAACGGTTATATAATTTGCTTGTTCTGGTGATCGGACCAAACACGCTTCATCCCCTTGAAGAGATTGAACAGACGTAATGGAGTAAGATTTCTTCCATTACCAGCCTTCAAATTCTGCCGGACTATTTCATAAATCCTGCATGAGGTCTGACAAATCTTAAGTTAAGGAAGCATTTAAAAAACCAAGCATTTCTTAAAGCTAAAATCTTTATCAATGACACGTTTTTATTACCTTGAGACACGGTTAGATTAATCAGACAACTCATGTACAATTCTAATCTGGGTTACATTCATCCATAACACAGCCTGCGGAAACTACACCATATGAAACCAGAAAAAATCAGGACAAAGAAGAAACTACAGCTTGGGATTTAACTTTTATCTGTCACAGTATAATGCCAGTGTTATTATTAGTTACCTTCTTCTGCTCTCACAGATATATGACCCATCGAACAAACAATTCCCATGATTAGAATTTAGAAGCCACAGATAATGAACTCGCTAGCCGGAAACACCAAACCTGTAAAGCAAACCAGAGCAATGGTAATCAGATACTGAGAACACCAAGTAAGTGGCTTCCATTTGATCTCAACGCTGGAGCTTTTCATCTTCTTCCCACATTGGGGTTCTTTAGACAAATCAAAGCTAGCCCCTTTCATCCTCAGTTCCTGAATACACCTCGCAAGCGCTCGGTTATCATTCCTCTCCCTTTGCAACTGCTTCCACACCTTCCAGAACCTGAAAAGCTTCACCTGAACCAATAACACAACAACAGACGAGGTGGACAGCAATAAAAGAGCCGGTATCCACCATCTCCTACAAGTATCATGTGTATGCTGGTCCTGATCTTGGGACTTAATGGAAGAGGTAAACAATATAGTCAAGAAAAGTCCATGAAAGATGAAAAGGAAACAGCAAAGTTGGAAAATTTCTCTCTTGAGAGAGTCTATTCTAGTTTCTTTGAGAGCAATGCGCCGGCCATAAAGATCCTCTTCTCTTTGCCAGAGCTTGAGAAGCAAGAGATGGCCGGGGCTTTCTGAGATTTCCATTAATGGGTGGTGTTGGATTGCAGATAAGAGTTGCTTTTGTTGGTGCTCTTCATCTACTGGGATTTCTACGATGTGGGTATCTTTGATTTGGGCCATTGATGATAACTGAACAGCCAAAATTATTCAATGCAAAAATGGAAACACAAACACAATATGGAATGAAAAATGCAGAAAATGAAATGCTATATTATATAATAAGAAAAACAGAAAACAGAAGCAAATAGAACGCGTTGGCTAAGAAATGAGAGAGAGAGAGCTTTGAGAATTTTCAGATAGAGCGAAGTTTGATTATGACTTAGTGTGGGTTGGTCTTTGTTCTATTTAAATTGTTGCTGAACGCCTGGGATTCCCAACGGATATATTTTTTCTGTTCGCAACGGTCAGATCATTAGTTAGTATTATTTTATCTTTCTAATTTCAACGGTTACGTTTCTCTCTCTCTCTGTGTCTCACGGGGTGGGCCTATATGTTTTGGATCGAACTGATGATTGGCCCATTTGTCATGTAATGACCTAGGCAGCCCAGTCACCTGGGGAGGGAGGAATTGAATGCTGGGCGTTTCCGTAGAAAACACTGCAAGACCATTGGCAATTTAATCATATTTTGAATCGAATTGATAAAGTATAGTTGAACTACAAAACTTTAAAGTAATCATGAACCTAATAATTTTGACAATGTAATCATGAACCTAATAATTTTGACAATCTTTTGGCCTACTTTCTTTTTCAATAAGAGAGTTATGAATATTGAATACCATTTGTTAAGATAAAATATATGATCTTCAATACTTACAAAAGTCTCCTTTATGAATTGATTTTATGTGGAAATTACTATCATTTTCCTCTTTGACCTTTATTATATATATTTTTTGTTTCTTTCCGTTGATATATACTTTCATTCCTTAAATTTGGTTCAAGTTTGATTTTGGTTCCTAGAATGTTAAGAAAATTTCAAACTTATCCTATCCATATGTTGTTATAGTACATTAAACAATTTTCCGTTTGTTTGCTTTGATAACAAGGAAATTTGATACATAAACAACAAGTGTTACATTGCCATAGATGACGTTTTAGTACATAAACGATTACAGCCAAAACCAGTAAGGTCATATAATAAAAGTAGACATGGCAAAATGGGTCAAAATTTTCTGACCCGACCCATTTGACCCGTAACCTGATTGACCAATTTAAAAATGATTTGTTTTGACCTGCGACCTAATTGACCCGACCCGACTCGACTGTTTTGCTACGTCTATCAACGTTGAGTAGATTGAGATTGAGGTGTGATTCTTATAAAATATTTACTTATTCTTTTTCACTTAATATATTATGTACTCTATTATAGTTTGTCATTTTTTACTTGCCACCTTCATTTTCTCTTCCTCCTTTAAACAGATCGAAAATTATACCAAAATTAGCTTCTAGAAAGCTGGAATAAGAGTTGCACCAAATTTGGGTATCAGGCGTTTAGTGGTAATTGGTAAGTGGTAACAGTATCACCAGTGAGAATCTAATCATAGTTAAGGAACTTAGAAACAATTGACAAATTGCATATATTTCAAAAAAAAAAAAACTTGTTTGAAAAATAAGGGTCAACTCGACTTGTCCCGTGACCCGACTCGACCCATGACTCAATTGACCCATTTAAAAATGACATGTTTTAACCCGCAACCCAATTGACCTGACCCGAACCGAACCCGACCCAACCCAACTGTTTTGCCATGTCTAAATAAAAGTAAGGACAGCTCCATAAAAGGAGTGTCCAAACTAACAAAATCTTGTTAGAGGTGGACTACTATTTTCGCAAGCATATTGACACATGCATTGTCTTTCCTAAAGCAATGGTTTAGCTTCCACTTGGGAATTTGGTTCATTAAGTTCTCGCAATCATCAACCATTGGTGCATAGTCAGCAAGTGAGACATCATTACTGTTTAGTAATCTAACAACAGAGTTAGCATCTAATTCGATTTCAACTGCCTGGATTTGGAGATGTGTATACAAAGTTCATCTTCCAAACTATTAGACCAACCTATAGCTCTAGTGAATCTTTTAACCCATCTTCCTTGGTGGTCCTGTGGTCCCTAATAAGGCCACCACCACCTGCAAGTCCAGGACATCCTATAACACAACATCAATATTTAATTTATACCAATCTAAAGAAGTCTCTTTTTAGACCCAATGAGTCCTGTACCAACCTAGAAGTTTTTTTTTTTTTAATATAATTTTTTATAGAACAGTTTCTAAGAACATGCAAACAATTTCTTTAATGGCATATAAACAAAAGGGAGACATTGGGACCTAAAAATCTCGTGGATAAAATATTTTAAATTTAATGGACATAAATCAAAATTTGACCAAATTTTAAGGACCACAGATATATTTTAATGTTTTTTTTTAGTCTTACCATAGAATTGTGTTTAGATATTCTTAATTTATTACATAGCATAGAAGTGTTTTGATTGATTACCTTCTCCGCGTGGAATTGGAAAATCTTTCTTTTTCAATTGGGGCATTATTTTCTTCCAATTGCAACTTGCAATTTGCAATGTCATGTCATTGTGGGGTTGTAAATATCTGCTGCAAATATTCTTTCTTGTTGGCAAAGCTCAAATCGCACTAGCATGGTTTTCACATTCATTATTATTTTTTTTCTTGCTTTTGGCCTTCACTACTTGCAGGAAAAGTAGCTCTTTTGGTTACACTCACTCACTTCGATTGTGACAAAAAATTAGAGAAAAGGACTTCAATTTCGTCACATCATTTCTCAATAATTCCAGTGATAAAAATGGGCAAGTCTATGTTCATAATTTTTTTTTTTCACAATTTATTGAAATTATAAATTGTGATCAAAAGATTACAAAAGTAATAATAATGGTGGATTCATATTCCCACTAATTGCAATTTGGCACATTAAAAACTTGTTAAAAGATTGTAAAATTTCTTTGTATTTCTAACATTATTCATATAAAAATCTTAATAAGATTTTCATAATCAGATGAGATTGCATGCTAAGATTATAAATTGCATGATTACTACACCAATTACTATTTATTTTTCATCTTAACAAGTAAAATAATTTGTCTTTAACATAACTCTTTTTTTTAGGTGAACATAACTCAATCTTAAAATTTTAATACTCTATAGAAAAAAAGGTTAAAACTACTACTAATTTTTCTATAAAGTATTAAAATTTGATATAACAATATATACAATTGATATCACATCAATAACATAATAATAAATTTAATGTTTTGTGTTTGAAAGCTTATACAAGGATCGTCGCAAGAGTTATGTTTTGTGTTTTGATTTCATTTATGTGTGGAAAATTTTACCTTTTACTTTTGAGAAAGTCTAGAGACACAAAATATTTGACACCTGCTAATGTGACAAATTGTTAATAATAAATAAAATAATAATGTTAATGATGAGTTCAAAGAAGAACCAAAACTTGTTAATTTAACTAGTATAAAAAAAAGTTGTTAGATTTATAAAAAGGAAAAAAAAAATATTACATAGCATTTCTCTTTACTTTTTGGTGGCAGTATTCTTCTATGTCAATTTGCATGTCATTTCATTGTGGGGTTGTTCTACGTGGCAAATATACTTTGTTGTTGGACAAACTCAAATCACAAAATATTTGACACCTGCTGATGCTGATGTGACAAATTGTTATTGATAATTTCTTGTTTGGCCTTGACTTTCATGGCCCAGTTTTTGTTTCTGAAAGCTATTGAAAGCAGCTTCTTTCTTTTTTTTTTTTTCTTTTTTTTTTGAAACTAAGCTATTGAAAGCTTATTTGTATATTTTGTTGAAAATTGATAAAAGTATAGTTGGACTAAAAAAGGGACACGAATCTTGTGGATATTCTCACTTTCACACTTTTGTGAGTTTTCAATTTATGATGAAAGTAACATTACTTTCACAACATAAGTTTACTATTAACACTTAACTTATCATGGAACAATCACAACTTGATATATTGTAGCAAATATAGCAATAATTCTATTGACACATCCAAACTCATAGCATGTTGATGTGTTTGATTGTGAGTGGTGAATACTTTTTATCCAAACTTGTTTAAATAGATCCACAATTTTTTGTTGAATATTCACAATTGATCATATCAACATGTTGTAAAAATTACGTGCGAAATTATGTGTTTGTATTTAGGGCCGACTCAGCACATTTAGAGGCTTAAGATGGTAACTTTGAATGAGCCTTTTTATATTTAAATATCATTTAAATAATATTTAGTTTATGTTTTGTATTACATTTTTATTTATTTAAAATCATTACTTTTTTTTTTTTGAGAAAGAAAATCATTACTTTTTAATATAACTAAATCACTTGTTGCTGGTTATTGGGTTAAATTTATATTAATCCATAATTTTTTAGGGAAAATGCTAAAGCTACTGTAATTTTTTTTACAAACTAACTTATATATATATAAAAAAAAACCTAACAAACTGATGTGAAAATATATGTGATTAATTGCACTTTAAGAAAGTAACAAATTAGTATGTGAATAAGTGATGATAAAGATACTATAAATTTTACAACTTGAGACTTACAAAGATGTGTCACCAAACACATAAAAGTAATTCAAACATACATATATTAGGTTGTTGAAGACACCAATAATATTTATTGCCACGTTAATTTGTAAAGGCTATATTGTAAAGTTTATAGTGTTTCTAAGATTTTTTTATTTGAATTATTTATTGTGATTAATGATATATCTATTTATAAAATTTATGCAGCAAAATTTGTATTATATCTAACATTACTCAAATTTCTTGGCATTCTTTATAAATGAAAGAAAATAAGTACAACTAAATATTTTGGGTAAATTTCATTAACATGCTTTGAGATTTGAATTAATGTCAATTAAGTCCAAAACTTTTCAAACTAATTAATTTGATCCCAAGATAGTTGAAAAAAATAACTAACTGGCCTAACATTGTTTATGGATTAAATTGATTTTAAAAATTAAATTAGTTAGTTTTGAAAAAAATACTGAACTTAAATGCATTAACTAAAACTTCATTATATATTTTTTTTTTTATTGAAAAAAAATCACTTACTGTCCCCCATTTGGGGGCCTTTCCCTTGCAGGTGCCCTAGGCTATGGCCTAGCCCTATGCCCGGCCATGTTTGCTTTATTGTTGAAACAAAAAAAACCTAAAAGATGAAAAAGCTAACAGAAACTCACCCGGGGCTCACAACTTGTTGGAAAAGTAACTTTTGATTACACTCACTTTATAGTTTGTGACAAAAAAAAAAAAAGTAGAAAAAAGTCGCATTTTTTCACTGGTCTCTATTAACTCAGACTCAATCAAGTACAACGAGATGTGTACAACTTTTTTTTTTTTACTCACACACACTATCAATTACACACCACACAATTTCTTGTCAATCTGTGTTATTGCTTTTGCAAATTTATTACAGAGTGTCATGTTATGATTGTTACATAATTAATAGATAACTTTATACTACCTCTGTCCTATTTTGTTTGTCCTCTATTTCATTTTGAAATGTTTCAAAATATTGTCTTGTTTCTAAAAATAAAAGTCATTAATTTATTAATATTCCTATTATACTCTTATTTTATGTCATTAATAACTCTTTTTTTTTTTAAAAAAAGCTGATAAATTTATTTAAAGATAATTTTATAAACTTATATATTTTTATAAGGCAGACAAGACAATAAATGATGTACCTTTAAAAAATTTGACTTTTTAAATAGGAGAAACAAAATGAGACGAGGAGTATAAAATTAACGTTATACAATCAACAATTTTTTCTTGGTACTATTCACAATCTGCAACTTAATATCTTAATAAATAAATCAAAAAATTATGTCTCTAACATAACTCAAACTCAATATTTTATGAAAAATTAATAAAATATAATAAATAAATGATTTATGTTAACCGGTGTTCTTTTATTTTATGGTAAATTTAAAACTACATTCATGTTTGATGTAGTAAAAAAGTGTAGTAAAATTTGTTAAAAAGCAAACAAAATATGGTAAGCAAATTGCAAATTTCGTGAGCCATCCAATGGAAAAGCATCCTTTATTACAATCATTTGACTTTTATACCAATTTAAGAATATTTTTGTCTATGTAGTATATTTATTTATTTATTTATTTTTGATAAGATGTAGTATATTTATTTTACCCTTAATTCCTTGTCTTGGACATAGTTGTTAGCAGCCGCGTGAATGTGAATGTGATTCCTCAGAAAGTGACAAAGTGGCAGGTACAAATACAATTGCGCGTATTTGGAAGCTAACAAACATGTTTTTATCAGTGTGTCATTGTCTGTGTCTGTGTCTGTGTCTGTGTCTGTAACAAATCCTGTTTGATCCTTCACCACCACACATAACAATAAACGAACAAAGAAAGAATAACAGTCAACTCCATAGTCTTCTACTGCAGTCTCTTGCTGCTCTTGCTCTTGGCTCTTGGCTCTGGTTTTTCTTTTCTGGGTTTTGTTTCTTTGTTCCAATGCATCTCTATAATGCTTGGCTTCCACCACATGTGGCTGAGGAAACTAAGAAAGAGAAGGAATCGTTTGCAAGGGTAGTGAGGACTGTCAACGAGTTGTATCGACCTGATGATCCTGATTCTGTTTATGCAACTCTCACATGGATACCTGTCATCAAACTGTTAGTTTTCAATTTCTCATTTTTGGGCTTCTTTTTTTGTTTTGGGGTTTCAAGTTTCTTCCTTTCTATGTGGTGTCCATTTTGCATGTCTTTTGAGTTCAATTGTTGGTTTCTGATAAATGCATTTGAGTTTCAGTTTTTATTTTGAGTTCTGAATTTAGTGTTGTCTTTGTTCGTCTGGAGTTTAATTTTTAAGCTATGGATTGTTTATGCAAAGAGCAACAGTCTTAACCACTGCTGCAATAAATAATTGAATGACATTTCCCTATTAGAGTGGTACTATTTGTTTGTGTGTTTTAGTATTAAAGGAGGTTAAATTTTTAATTTTTAAGTTGTTGCTTTGTTGAGTAAGTGGTGTGATGTGATCAGTATTATTTGAGAATTAAGTTATTGGGAGGAAGTATTGTTAAAAGAGAAAGGGAAAGAGATAGAGCGGAATATAATTCTATATATTTGTTTGTAAAACCATACAAGTAGAGACATATATTTATGAGTAGTGCTAGTTACACACTGTGTATGGAACGCACAATACCACATCATTTGTGTTTTCAAAACACGATTTTAGAGGGAGTGTGTAACAAGATTTAGCCTATATTTATAGGCACACATATGATTGATCAGCAAGAAATAGGAGTGCTATACAGGCAATAATAATGGGCGCAGGCCTCTGATGTACAGGCCTACAAACAAACAAATTAAACCAATATTCTAACATGCTCCCTCAAACCCAAGGTGGTAGTCTTGAGACCAATCTTGAGTTTGGTAACAAGAGTATGAAAACGGTTTGGAGGATGAGGCTTGGTAAATATCTCTGCCAGTTGATCAGTAGAAGTAATAGGACAAAGATGGAGCATGACCTGTTGCAAGTGATGTTGCACAAAATTGAAATCGATCTCAATGTCTGGTGTGCTCATGAAACACATCATTGTGGGCTATTTTAATAGTACTCTGTTTGCCACAATAGATTAGAGAGTAGCATGCTGAGGTGCACCAAGGTCTTGTATCAACCTACATAACCAAAGAAGCTCAAAGGTGGTATTAGTAAGAGCATAGTAGTCAGCCTGAGTAGTCAGTACTAGAGTGAGCTACAATAGACTGTTTCTTATTATGCCCAGAAGTGTGGGTTTTATTAAGAGTATTAAGTTCTTTAGATATTTCTTGCTGCTAAAGAGGGTGAGTATGAGCCTCACAAAAAGAGTGACGCTCATGTAGTGTAGCAAGGGTAGTATAATAATGAGAGTCACTTAGGTGTGAAGGATATGCTCTTACCTGGGTGAAAAGAAGAGCCTAAGGATAGTAGGGGGAAAAGAAGAACCTAAGGATAGTAAGGGGAGAAAGATTAGGGGGGGAGGTGGACAGATCAATAGCCATGTTAGCTTCAAGGGGAACAATCATCGTGGAGTCACTTGTTGAGCTTGGAGTACCTGTCTCAACAAAAGAATCAGGATATAGGTAAAGGAAGTGTGAGTGAAAAGAGGGGTGTAGCCTTGAGTGGAAGAGTGAAAACTAGACATGCTAGCAAACTCCCAAAAATCCATTGGACATGAGATGCGAAGTTGCCTAGAACTAGGATCATAACATCGATAGCCTTTGTGTCTAGGGAACAACACAAATGAGAGTGAGGTTCTAGGTTTCTAGCTTAGTCTACTCGTGGGGTAGACTAATCAGGAGGGGTCCCATAAATTAATTTGAAAGGGGATTTGTTGAGTTTAGTGGGAGAGAGTACCCAATTTATGGTGTAGATGGTAGGATGTGTTGTTTTACCCTAAAGATTTTCAGGGGCTGATGCAAACATGAGGAAAGCTCTAATTGTATTGATAATGTTTCTATGCTTGTTCACCTAGATCATTTTTTTGAGAGATACTAGGATAGGAATGGTGACAAAGGGTACCATTTTTTTGTAAAATTTCAAGAAAGGTGGACTCTTTGTATTCCATTGTGTTATTAGATCGGAAAATCTTGTACAAGAGAGTTGGGCATGAACCATTTGATGAAAGTCTTGATAAATTTTGTGAAGATTCACCTTATTTTTTAATAGACCATTCCATGTGTTACGAGAAAAATCGCCTACAAATATAATGAAGTAGCGAGCACTGCCTATAGTGGGAATTTGTGCAGTCACCCAAATATCAGTGTACATGATCAAAAGGTGCACTAGAAATAGAATCAGTGTAATTAACCGATAGAGCAGTTTGTTTTACAAGTTGGAAATGAATATGATCAAAGGACTTTAACTACACAGCCCCTAACCGACCCTTAGAAAGACTCGTGAAAGAGAAGCACGACCCAGACGCAAGTGCTAGAGGCTCTAGAAGGCGATGATACAGAGGTAGAAGCAACTAGGCTAGCTGGAATATGAAGAGAGGAGAGCTTGAATAGGCATCCACATTTACAGCCTGTCCCAAGAAGCTGACCTATTTGTGGATCCTACACAACACAACCTTTGTTAGAGAAAATGACTTGTAATCCTAATTTATAATGTTTTCCAACAGACATGCATGTTGGACAACTTGAGGTTTGTGGTAGCTTCTTTGGGTAGTGTTTGAGGCACGTGTGATGCTATTTCCAATTGATTCTTTTGGTGTTTGGCAGTTCTTTGAGAAATTTGTTGATTGGAGTGCTCAACAGCAAAAATAGATGAACGGAAGACACGTATGTTAGAGAAATGACTATTAGCAATGTTGAGATGGTGGCCAGTGGTGAATGTTCTGATCGATGGTTGGCAGTGTTGGAACAAATGATGGTTGGGTTTGGCTGAGCTAAACGATGGTTGGCGATGGGCAAGTGGCTTTGATACCATGTTAAAAGAGAGAGAGAGAAAGAGAGAGCAAAAGAGAATTCTATATATAAAATTGTACAAGTAGAGGCAGGCACACTTATGGGTGATCTACAAGAAATAGGAGTGTTGTAGAAGTAATAATAATGGGCCTAAGTCTCTGATGTACTGGCCTACAAACAAACTAAGCCAATATTCTAACAGGTATTGTTATGGAGAAGATGGGTTAATTGATGTGGGTCTTCAAGCAATCACTATGACTATTGAAGATAAGGCCTGTCTGCAGCCCATATATGATGGAGGAAAAAATGGTCCAAAGGAAAGATGTTTTAGAAAGATAAGTTGCTTAGAGAAAAGAAAGAATGAACTAGTTCTTCAAGAGACACACTCTTAGAATAATACCTCATAGGTAGATTTCTTGGATTCAAATTCAACTAGTTAAATGAGGGCAGTCTTGCTTATTTATAGATACATAAGCAAGCTGCTGATTGGCTAGAAACTTAGTTACGAGAACCTACCATGTGACGGCCATGAGATTGGCCAAAACTTAACAAACATCTCTAACTAGCTGATAGGCTATTGCACTTATCACTAAGAATCTATCAACTGTCTAACTTTCTGTTAAAAGTGACATGATCTACTTATCAAACATCTCTAACTAGCTGATAGGCTATTGCACTTATCACTAACAATCTATCAACTGTCTAACTTTCTGTTACAAGTGACAGGATCTACTTATCATACAACATAAGCACTAGTAAACAACTAGTTTTAAAAATGAACTGCATCAGGACTGTCCCTTTTTGGAACACACTTGTCCTCAAGTGTGGCTAGTTGTAAGATGATTTGGTGCATGACAGGGCAGCAAGTGATGCACATTGAAACTGTTGGAGATATGCATATGATCCGGTAGTTCCATTGATCTACATTCTCATTAGTTGCTGTATTAAGCTACTGCATCATGTTAAAGATTAAGGTCTGTTGCTGCTTTGTGTCAAGGTTGCAAATGTAAGCAGCCATGTAGATGCTCTTGCATCCAACCTTCTTCATTTTGACCATTGGTTTAAGACTAGCTTTCCCCTTCTTTGGCTACAATGTGTAACGATCTCCTTTCTTGTATAAGCTGGATGTGTTGCTCCTTCCACCCGAAATGGTTTGATATGGACATAATCTTTCACACCCAAGTAAGAGATGGCAAACATCCATGGTTGTCACACAAAGAATATAATCTTGAAAGTCATTAATTAAGAACACTAAGCACTTTCTAGAATCTCTAACTTCACCCTTTTTCTTGAAGCAAGATAGCTTTTGTGGTTGGGGCTGGTCTTGATTCTTTGATTTAGGATTGTTAAAAACTTCTTGTGACACCATATCCTTGTAACTACTTCTTCTAAGGCACTCGTCATCCTCCATTTCTATCTTTGCAACTTGCAAGACGTTTGTTACTAATGATAAATCCTCTTCTTCCTCTATATAAGCATTTGCTTCTTCTTCCACGTATTGATCATATACGGGTTCTTGAATACATTCCCATCCTCTATTGTCTTCAATTATCAATACACTATCACACATTTCTTCTTCTTCTTCATATATTGGAAATTCTTCATCTTCCTAGTCTTCACAACCTTCAATCATCAAAGCTTTACCCTTGCCTTGAGCATTAATTCCCCTTTTCTTGCAATCTATGACCTTGTGCCCAGCTTCTGCACACTTGTAGCACTTAAATGTAAAACTTTGTGCTACTTTCGGGATTGGTTTGGCTGCACCAGAAGTTGAAGGCAGACCTACACTGTCAATCTTGAAAGGTTGTGCACTATTAGTAGTTGGCCTTCCTTGAGTGCTGACTTGGGTACTTCTACCACCACCATAAGCTTGGAACTGCACAAAAGGTTGGAATTGCACAAAAGTTCTTCTTGCAAGTTGCTTCTCAAATATCAAGACTCTATTGTAAGCTTCAAAAACAGTCCACAGTTGATACAAAGATAAGACATCTTGAATTGGTGCAAGAACCTTGCAACCATCTGCTCTTCACTCTCATTTAGGTCTACTCAAGCTACCAATTGATAAAATGCCTCTGTATGCTCTTCCAAATTGCCATGTTGCTTCAAATTATTCAGTTGTTTGTACAAGGACTACATATAATTGAAAGGCAGAAACTGGTTTCCCATTTTCTGCTTCATCTTACACCAATCTTGGATCTTTCTTTTACCCCTCCTAACTCTTTGAACTTGGAGCTGTTCCCACCAGGCTGAAGCTCTCCCTCTTAGCTTGATAGAGATCAATTTCACTTTCTTGGAATCTGGTACCTCATGGAAATCAAAGATTCTTTCCACTTGGTTAAGCCAATCCATGAATTCTTCATGATACAAGCTACCATAGAACTTAGGTAACTCAATCTTGAAGTTTGATTCCCATTTTGGTTCTCCCCTTGGAGGACCAGACACTTGTCTTGGAACACCTCCTCTAGGTTACCTAGACCAATCGGGTTATTGAAGTTGCTGTGACTATCAGTTTTAGCATCTTCAGCAGGTTCATCATCATTTCTAGGATGATAACGTTAGTTTCTTCTCACTTCCTCAGTCAAAGCAGCAAGCCCTTAGCAGCTCCACAGTCTGCTCCAATCTCACCTGAGGTTCTCCTTCTTGGTGTAATTTTGGCTGCTGCCTGGGATGAACTTGCACCTCAGGTTTATGTGCTACAGAAGCTTTCTTGTTTCTTCTATTGTAAACTATTGGTGCCATCTACACAAATCCTTAGGCTCACAAGTAGAGGATAAGAAAATGAAATCAAGATAGGATCTTGACATGTTCTTGATGATAGAAAATGAAGAAACAAATTGCAAACGAACTTGAATCCTAAGGATCTCAAGCTCTGATACCAATTTATGATGGAGGAAAAAATGGTGAAAATGAAAGATGTTTTAGAAAGCCAAGTTGTTTAGAGAAAAGAAAGAATAAACTAGCTCTTCAAGAGACACACTATTGGAATAATACCTCATAGGTAGATTTCTTAGATTCAAATTCAACTAGTTACAATGAGGGCAGCCTTGCTTATTTATAGATACATAAGCAAGCTGCTGATTGGCTAGAAAGTTAGTTACAAGAACCAACCATGTAGTTGCCATGTGATTGGCCAAAGCCTAACAAACATCTCTAACTAACTAATAAGCTATTGCACTTATTAGTAACAATCTATCAACTAAATAACTTTTTGTTACAAGTGACAGGATCTACTTATCATACAAAATAAACACTAGTAAACAACTAGTTTTAAAAATGAACTACATTAGTCGACGTTATAAACCCTCAACCTTGGTGCCCTTGAAGCTGGTGGGGTCAAGAAAGACTTCAAAATGACAGTGTGTGGTGGCTAAAATATAACCCCAAGTGGTAGCACAATTCGCTAGGGACCACACCTTATGAAGATTTGGTTACTATTTTGAATCTCTACTTCCTCCTCCCATTGGAGCCAAAACTTATAAAAAAAAGCATGATGGCTAGAATATGAATTAGAGGCAATAAGTGCCTTTTCTGTCTCAGGTTTAATTGAGTAATGGGCTTTGCCCTTGAAAAACTAGGAGCTTACATGCACATTTAACTTCTCTCCTACAATCATCGACCCAATTCCAATAATAACTAATTGCTAGGCACTGTGGCTATGACTAATGAGATGACTGCTTGGCATTGCTTCTTTACAACTAAGCATTAGAGCATTATGGTGTTCTCTGTCTTCATAGGATGGCATGTAGGTGGGACACCCTAGCATTTGGTTAAGTGCAGTGCCTCGCATTGTGATCAAACAGGGAATTTTGTGGCTTTCATGTTTCTGGGACTCCCTACTTGATTTGGTTTACTCCAAGACATCTGAGGAAATGCCATGCAGCTGATTTGAAGTTGACTCTTCATTGTCACGATTCTCACAAAGTCAATTACCAAATTGACAAAATTTTAGACTTTCAATGACAAACATGTCATTTTTGTCTGTAAAACATAAGTTCTTGCTGGTTTTATGGTAAAGGATCTATCATTTCCCAAGGGTCATGACTAGTAGACTATATTGAATCATATTATCAATTGATGTATGCTTACAAAGATGGGGTATAGTTACCCACTAGAACAAAAAAGGAGTGAGAGTTGAGAAGTTTGTTAGTAGAAATTTGGATAATAAAATATCAAAGTGGCATGTCTGGCAGTAATACAATAGGTTGTTAGATGACCCTCTTGTGAATTCTTGTCCTTGGGGGCAACCTGAAATGAAAGAGTAAAGACTAGTATAATCTTATGATCACAGCATCAGTATATCATCGCACATGAAGAAGGAAGCTTCGTGTAAACCTTTAAACTCCATGTTGAAGCTCTACCCACATACCTACTTAGAAACCTTATCATATTAAAACGATCTGAATATTGTTAGTATTTCTTTGTGAACATTTGGAACTAGGAGGTTTTTGTTAATTAGTGTAAGATCTCATGTCTGAACACATCTGGATGTGGCTTTGTTCCTGTTAAATTACTGATTGTTCCAAAAGTTTAAGCTATTAGGAAATTGTGAATTTAATCACTTAACCATAAGTCTAACACTGCTCCTCACTTGTGAGTCTAAACTTCTCCTTAATAAGTGAGGGCCCAACAAGTGGGAATTTAACATTTTAAATGGGAGGTAGAGTAAAGCTAGGGATCGAACTCAGGATCTCCTGCTCTGATACCATGTTAAATTACTGATTGTCCCAAATGCTTAAGCTATTAGGAAATGGTGAATTTAATCACTTAACCATAGGTCTAACAGTTCCTATATGTCTCTATCACTTAATAGCTCTTAAAACTTTTATTCAGTTCTAGTCATAGCTAGCCTTTTATTTTGTTAGTGTGTTTCAATATATTAGCCTTCCATGGAGGGAATGGGTATTCAGATGATGCTTGAATGATACAATTTATGGTAATATAAACCTGCTTGTAGGCATACATAGCATGTCAGGGTTTGTCACAGTCCATATCTGCTGAAGGATGTAACACAAATGGATATATCTCACCTTTCAATTGAACAAGCCAATTTCAGAAATAGTTGTAAAGTTCTGTTTATTTTTTTTACATGGTCATGCTTTGTCCTCATCTATTTATGTTGGTCTTCTATCACTAATAGCTATTAATGATAGAACACTTTGATGAAGTGTATGCTCTGTAGGTTCAGACCTTATCACAACCATATGGGGCTGATGACAGGAATGCAATCTAACTTATTTCTTTGTGATGCAGTTTCATAGATGCTGAAAGTGAAGTGGCTTTAGAAGATGTTGACACACTAGTCAAAATTGGGTTAGAATTGTTTCATGTATCACAAAACAACCTTCATGCCCAGGTAATACATTGGATTAAAAAAACAAACAGAAGTTCTTGTATATGTTTGCAGTTGTTTTTGGTCTGTTTTTTTTATTGTGGTTTAATTTGTTTTGATAGGTCAAATGGGGAAATATATTAGTCAAATTATTTAATAAGTATCACAAGAAATTGTCATTGAAAGTTCAGTGGCGGCCTTTCTATGATACTCTGATTAGTACACATTTCACAAGGTGAGTTATGTAAACACCTTTTGAATGTATTGCCTATGTGGCCATAGATTGATACAATTACTGTTTAATGCTTCCTTTTTTGCTCTTGAAATGTGCACTGGTTTTAAATTTGTAACCAATGATTCATGGTAATGAAGGTAATAGTAATTATAAATATAACATGATACTGTCTTATACTTCTTGCATTTGAAAACTTTGTATACTATTAACTTAGAGTTACATACATGTAATAGAAATCCAGGTCCAGAAGGGCTGAGATTAAAACTTCGACATTTTGAGACTATTACTTCTCTTGTTCAATCCTGCCGGAGATTCTTCCCACCAGGTTCTGCATTTGACATATGGTCTGAGTTTAGGTAACTGCTATGAGGCTCATCTGAGATCCTTACTGCTTTTTTTTTTAAAATTTCTCCATCCATCTGTTTGCTCCTTTAGTTGTTCTGATTTGTCAGTCATTCTAGCTTTTCGCTTTACATCAGGCATATATGTATAGTTGTCAAATTTGTTGGTTGACCTTTTGATTTTTTCTTGGGTTATTAGCCACACACATGGAATATGTTGTTTTACATATCCTTTCATGAAAATTTAAAAAAAACTAATAGTTTAAAAATTAGGCTCCGTTTGGTACGTGAGTTCAAACACATGTTTTTAGTTTTTAAACAACAATACACGTATTTTCACACACTTTTTCACCCACACCACACGTATTTCCAAAAAAAAATGAAAACTGTTGTTTAACACACATACCAAACGGGCCTTTAGCTTTTGCAAAAACAAATAGGTCAAAATTCAGTCATTTCAGGCTTGACCTTTATTTGACATCCATACTCTCTATTGATGTGGTTCTTTTGACATTTAAAGAACCAAAAACGATGTAGCCTAAAAAGACTTTGAAGGGCCAGGCTTGAGCTTGTTCAATCCTCCTACCCTCTCAGTGAATTCTAGTTTTCATTAGAATGATAATATGTGGAATGTCAGATATCCCAGTTTCTTAAGTTGCTCTATTTTGCTTTCCATCTAACCAAACAACCTTGCAGATCTTTAGTCGAAAATCCATGGAATAATTCATCCTTTGAAGGATCTGGATTTGTAAGACTATTTCTTCCTACAAATTTGGACAACCAAGATTTCTATTCATGGTAAGAAGCAAAAATATAACTTCTATTCTTTATGGTTTCAGATGTGACCAATTCTGTCAAATTAACTTCCAATTCTTTACATGGCAGTGAATGGATTAAAGAGTGTTTAAACCTATGGGACTCGATACCAAATTGCCAGTTTTGGAACTGCCAATGGGCTGGTGTTATAGCTCGTACTGTAAAGAATTGCTACTTTATTGATTGGGAGTGTTTCTTACCTACACTTTTCAGTAGATTCTTAAATATGTTTGAGGTGAGAATATAAAATCTTCAAGTATTGTGGAACCTGTGTTGGTAAATAAATTAAATGATTGGTGACTGGTTTTTGAGTTCTATAGTTGAGCATGATTCACTTCTACCTGAAGCTTTATCTGAATGGAAGTAGAATGTTTTGGATGTAATTTATATACTGATATGTCTTGTGATTATACTAAGATACTTAACCAATTTTACTAAATTTCTTTGATCCTTTCATTATAAATGTTTTGCATCAGAAGGTTAAATGGAATTTAGTTTTCAGCAGCTGCATATATAGTAAACATGAGCTTTCAAGTTTCAACTCACCATGCATTCATAACATCAAGATACCATTTCATTGAATTTTGTCTGTTTGATATTGGGCTTTTTCTCCTTTTTTATTTTTTATTGCCATTTGGATTTCCATAACAGATTTCATGCTCTAATTGGAAATCACAGGTTCCGATAGCAAATGGACGTGAATCATATCCTTTTCCTCTTGGTGTTCCCAAAAACACAAGTTTCTTGTTCTCCAATAAAACAGTTACCCGAATGAAGGCCATTGCAAAATCAATTGTAAGGCTGACATAATATGGCCTAGAATTTACCATGTTCATTAAGTGATACCCACAAGGGTGGTTCCTTAGAGATTATTATGCAATATAACAATAATTGCAATTGCAGGTGTATCTACTAAAACCTCATGGTTCAGCGCAAGAGCAACTTGAGACATTCATCAACCTTTTGGAACAGTTTGTTTACTAACATATTTCTGCTTTTATTATTGTCTTTTCGTAGCATATAAGCTATTCATAAATTCTATTCATCAGTTGTTACTGGTGTCTGTTTGTCATAGATATTATCATCCTTCTAATGGTGGTCAATGGACTTATTCATTGGAGCGTTTTTTGCTTCATTTGGTAACTCAATTCAAGAAGCGCCTAAAACACGAACAACAGTAAGAATTTGTCTGCCTAATTATACTAGACATGTTCTCCTCAGTGTTGTGCATATTGTTTTGCTATTTCTACCAAAT
This sequence comes from Quercus ilex subsp. ballota, assembly GCA_032727855.1. Classification (NCBI taxonomy): domain Eukaryota; kingdom Viridiplantae; phylum Streptophyta; class Magnoliopsida; order Fagales; family Fagaceae; genus Quercus; species Quercus ilex. The sequence goes on from CM064915.1 coordinate 611,166, forward strand.
TGCTGTTATTATAGGAATCCAAATAACAGTAGACGTGCCGAACTGTATCTGGGAAGATCAGAGAGGACTAAATTTGTGAATGTGGTGCTCAAGTTAATTGATCGTGGTCAATATAGCAAGGACAAAGATCTTTCTGAGACAGTTGCTGTTGCAACTTCTATTTTGTCCTTTGTGGAGCCCTCCTTGGTTCTTCCTTTTGTGGCATCTCGATATTATATAGCATTGGAAACGGTTAGTGTTGTTTGTGTTTGAAAGCAATAAGAGCTAATTGGATTTACTCCTTTTGAATTTTTCTTTCTCCTTTTTTTTTTTTTTTTTTTTTTTTGCCCAATTAACTTCAGGTTTACCATATTTTATGTCTAGTCAGATGACTGCCACCCACCAGTTGGAAGTTGCTGTGATGTCCATAGCGTATGTTGGGCGTTCACTACTACTCACATCCATATCATCTTCCTCAATAAACTCTGTTCATCTTGATGGTGGGAATGTGTTCATTAATCTTCTGATGGTTTCATTGTCCAATGCATTACTTGGTATGGATGCCAATGATCCTCCAAAAACCTTGGCGACTATGCAATTAATTGGTTCTATATTTTCCAATGTAAGCACATCAGCCCTCAACATTCAAGCAGATGTGGTTCATGCCCCTACTTTTTGAATAAACAGTTTCATTAATCGGCTTTTAACTGCAGTTGGCTTCTTTGGATGATAATATAGATGGGTTGTTATTCATGCGAATCAGCCTTTCTCAGTGGCTGGACAAGTTCTTATCTCGCCTATTTTCCTTACTTTTATACTTGGAGCCAAGCAGTGTTCTGTAAGTAATGGACTACAGTTTCCATATCTTCATGTCTTGCATGTTTCCTGGATAATCATCAATCTAATTAAATTGGATTAACATTATCATCAGTTTCCCTATGTGAAATGTTGGAATAACTGGTTACTGGTGCTGCAGGAATGAAGGCCTACATTCACCAGCAACATCAGGAACTTTTCTGGTCGAGTACAGTTCTTACTACTATTGCATGCTTGAAATAATGCTTGGGAGACTTTCAAAATCACTGTATGATCAGGTCTCAGTTCTTGGCTTTAAGTACTCAGGTGTGATGGTTTTATATCCTTAGAATGCTGGGCTAAGATATTGGTCTAAATTTTTCCCCAAAAAACCTACAGGCTTTGATAAAAATTTCCAAGTTTGTCAAGACCAATACTCTTCCTGGGGCAATTGAGGAGGTTGGACTGCTTTGCAGTGCATGCATCCATTCTAACAGAGAAGAGGCGGTTATTCACCTAATTGAGCCACTTTTATTGTCTGTCATAAACTCCTTAGAAGATACACCAGTTAGGGGATTTAAAGAAGGAGAAATTTATAAAGCCTCAATCAAGGTACTTCTGTTGTGTTTTATTATGTAGTTTTATGTTGCAACTAGATTCTTTTTGTTAAAGTTTAGGTATTTTGTTTTCAGGCAAAACCCACACTTTCTCCAGCTCTTGAAACAACAATTAATTATCGACTGAAAGTATTATCAATTGCCATCAGTTATGGAGGTCCTGCACTTCTACATTACAAGGATCAATTTAAAGAAGCTATCACTTCTTCTTTTGACTCACCATCTTGGAAGGTCTTGTAATGGCCTGTAGTTAACTGATTTATGTGCATATTGAGAATTGTTTTTACTGATGAATAATTGTGTCTTAATGGAATTCTTACTGAAAATACTGCATAATAGTCTGATAATTCTTTGCATACATTAAATTTTACTTTAGTTTGTAAAGTTTCTGGTAATATGACAGGTCAATAGTGCTGGTGATTCTCTTCTTCGATCACTTCTGAAAAGCCTGACACGCTATTATCCTACTGATCAGTACAAGTATGTTAATCTTTTCATTGAAATTCATAATTGTATTTAGTCTTCTTGCCTTTTCAGTCTTTACCTGCAAATGAAAAAAATATAAAGTTCTGGCTTGCTAGGAGCATTTTGTCTCACCCTGATGCTGCTGCACTAGAGGATTGGATCAGCACAAAAGATTATACCAATGGTGAACCAGTGATGTCCCCCAAGTGGCATATTCCAAGTGATGATGAAGTCCAGTTTGCAAATGAACTTTTGGACCTCCATCTCCAATCAGCTTTGGATGATCTTTATAGAATATGCCAAGCTAGAATCCATTCTGGCCCAGGTGATTGATATATTCATCCCCTTGCATAGTTTTCCTGTTATCCTGGGCAGATTTAGTAGTAAAAGAATCTCTTACCTTGAGGAGGTTATGTTCTTTTTGAGTTAGAAGCCTGGTTTTATGTCTTGCTTTCATTTTATTTAGTCTAATCCAAATATTTTAAGGAGTGTTTTCTGCTACAAATGCCAGTTCCCTGTATAATTATGCATACATTTCTTCACAGTAGTGACATACATGTATACTGAATAAGTTCCCTTCTATGTTTTTGTGTGTGTGCATAAATTCAAAATCTGACAGTTGCATGCAATTTTTCACCCAGGAGACAGGAACGAGCACTTAAAAGTGACTCTTTTACGCATTGATTCTTCATTGCAAGGTGTTTTGTCTTGCTTGCCCGATTTCAATCCATCCTCCAGGAATGGCACAGTTGAAGATCCAGATCATGCTCCTTTCTTAATAGCTGGAGCAACAGGTTCAAGTGTTGGCAGCACTGAATTACGGGAAAAAGCTACAGAGGTCATACATGCTGCATGCAAGTAATGTTTAAATTTCAGTTTTTCATATCACTCCTTCAATTTGGGAGGTTATGAATTTTATTGATCTCTCTTTCCCTCTTCATTTTTTTTAATCGAGCAGATACTTATTAGAGGAAAAATCAGATGACAGCATCCTATTGATACTTGCTATTCGTATTATGGATGCTTTAGGAAACCATGGTAATGGACACTGCATCTGGATGAATTAAATATATTGAAATTTTTTAGCAATGAAAAGTATCATTTCCCTCCTTTCAGCCTCTAATTCCTGTCTCACCTTTTTTTTTCTTTCCTTCTTTTTATTGTGTCACAGGAAGATGTTGGTATGATGATTGGTCTGGGGAGGCTTGGAATTTGGAGTCTGCTGCCATTAAAGAACCTCCGATAAATTTTATTGTGTCATCGAATTATAAAGGAAAGAGAAGGTGAATTATCCAACCATTTGGTCAGCTTGTCACATGAACTATGCATCTATTTCTAAGCTAATAATCCCTGAATTTCTGTGTCTGTTTAGACCAAGGTGGTACCTTATTGATAAGGCATACTTGCACAGTATGTGGAGAGCATTAAAGTCATCCTATAATAAATTTTGTGCAAGGGGGAATTTCTATCCATCAAACCATGTGATTCTTTTAATTGATGATCTTCTTAAGCTCAGTTTGCATAACTATGGAACTGTTCGCAGGTAAGTCCACTAAACTATTATGACCCTACTACATGATCAATCTTTTACAGAAACCTTTCATTCAATTTGAGTGCTAGAACGTGACATTTATTCAAGTCCAATGCATCATTTATTTAGACTCGAACTTTTCCCCATTCTGCTGGGAGATGGAAGCTGACAACTACCTAATAGAATAATCCAATAGATTAACTTAAAACTTAAGGAACACTTCTGTGACTTTCAGAAGCTTAAAAATGTCCTACACCAAGTTTTACTACAAAATCTGAGTTGAATAAATCGGTTAATTTGCCCAGAATCTGCAGAAAATTAAACCATTGACTAAATTGAATCTGATTATAATCTCACATGCGGTAGCAGTTCAAATATGTTTCTATTTCTGCATCGCTTCAATATGGTGGCATCCATAAATGTTCTACTCTGTTGTTGGAAGCCTAAAACTCTTGATAGAATGAAGAATTGAGAAGCCTCAGAAATATCTCTAATATTATGTGGCAGAGCAGCAAAGAATAATGCTGTCAAGTGCTCAACTTGTTTATCATGTCATTGCCTTTGTCAAACATATCATATGGACATTGCTCTTAAACTAATAATATATCTCTTGTTGGATTTTAGTTCTATGGCTTTGGTTTCTTATCAAGTCATGCTTAATGTTTTCTGTGTTTACAGTAGTGTTTCGTAATAGCTAATTTAAATTTCGATATGGTGCTCAGACTGGCTGGAAAAACTCTGTTAAAGATGATTGAGAGATGGCCATCTATGATTTCAAAGTGTGTTCTCTCACTTACTGAGAACCTACGGGATTCCAAGTCATCTGAACATGTGGTGCTAGGTTCTTGTGCAGTCCTTGCCTCAAAAACAGTTTTCAAGCATTTGGCAATGGTAGTCACTCAGGACAATGTGCTTAAGAAAGATATTGAAAAGTAATTTTTATCTTATTTATTTTCTTTCATTCCAGGATCCAAAATCATTTTGTTCATTCATCCGTGGGATTCTTTTGAGGTAACCTCTTTTGTTGGACCAAAAACTTCAAAAAACCTTGTTTTCTCATTGATTGAGTTTATTAAGATTATCATATTGTGATTGTCTGTTTCTAATTGAAGCTCCCATCATGAGTCACTAGAAGCCCAGAAAGCAATCAATGAGGTAAAATATCAATTGGATGATTTAAAATCTGCAGCTGTGATTTTCTTGTTGTTTAATGCTAATATCCGAGTGCCAACAGCTTTTTGTCACATACAACATCCACTTCTCTGGGATATCTAGAAGCATTTTCAGGACATCAGACTATCATATAGATGGAACAGATTTTGCTAATTTGGTTTCACAGATTGTTTCCTTGGGTTCTGATTCGAGCAGTTTGCATTGGCGGTAAATATCTGATAATTTGCTTCTTCTTTTTTGTTAAATTATGTTTTCTCTCTTGAGTTGAAGTTGTTTGACTCTCCTCTTATTTGTTTTAACTATTTTTGTGTGTGATACAAACACCAATCAATTAGTGGACACATTGCGGTTGTAGATATTATAGTCTCCTACATGCTAAATTTGTACAGATTTTTAGATATGGCTTAATTTTTTCTTTGCTTTTGTCAGATATAATCTGATGGCTAATAGAGTTCTGCTTCTCTTGGCTATGACATCTAGGAATTACCTGAATTCCTCTTCAGCAATCCTGAGTGATACTGCTGGTCAGCACAAATTCTTCTTCTTCTTCAGAGCACTAGCACAGTTGATTAACTGAACTGTCTTAGTCTAACTTTTTAAATGTGTTTTCATTTTCACACCTTCTTAGGTCATTTCTTGAAGAGTTTAAAATGTCAACTTCCTCAAACAAGAATACTTGCAATCTCAGCTCTAAATACACTGTTAAAAGAATCTCCTTACAAATTCTCAGCTGAGGAACAGCCTCTCTTTTCTGATGATTTATGGGGAAACACTAAATCATCCCTTGAAGGAGCTCTGACTCGAATTTTTCAAGAAGACGGTTTTTTTAATGAGACATTGAATAGTCTCTCTCTTGTTCATATAATCACTGATACTGAAAGCACATCTTCGGGAGGAAATAATGGAAATTCTATTTTTCAGAGCCTAACAGACAAATCCATTACTCGTTTTTACTTTGACTTTTCAGCTTCATGGCCACGCACTCCTAGTTGGATCTCTTTAATAGATCGTAATTCCTTTTATTCAAAATTTGCACGAATTTTTAAACGGCTAGTGCAGGAATGTGGCATGTCTGTTTTATTGGCACTTAGAAGTACATTGGAGGAGTTTGCAGATGCCCAGGAGAGGTCCAAGCAGTGTGTTGCTGCTGAGGCATTTGCAGGAATATTACATTCTGATGTCAATGGTATTTTAGAAGCATGGGACAGCTGGATGATGGTCCAGTTGCAGAATATTATTTTAGCACAATCAGTTGAGTCTATACCTGAGTGGGCATCTTGTATACGTTATGCTGTTAGTGGAAAAGGGAGATATGGAACAAGAGTTCCTCTTTTGAGGCAAAAAATCCTAGATTGTTTAGCAACACCTTTACCTCCAAAAGTAACTACCACCATAGTTGCCAAGCGCTATGCTTTTCTGTCAGCTTCCCTTATAGAAATATCCCCACAGAAAATGGCTGCAGGTGAACTACAACTCCACAATAAACTGCTAGAGGAGCTTCTTGGTAATATGTGCCATTCCTCTGCCCAAGTAAGAATTCACCTTTTTATATAAATGTCACCAATTTTTCTGATTAAATGTTGCTTCCATATATCCCTTGCTTTATTTTTAATTTCTAAAATTAATTAAACTTCTATTAGAAAAATCTCAAACACAGCAATTCCAATGTTAAATCTAGATTTGTATGTGCAAACGCACCACATTCTTGGAATAATACCATCTACCTGTTTCTCTTTTCTTAATCTTCTAGTCAGAGCAGAAACAAATATAAACAAGAATTTGAAATTGAGGTAATGGTCAATAGATAAAAAAGAGATCAAGTGGAGATTACTCAAATAAGTACTGTGTTTGATCCTCCTATGTTTTTAAAAAGTTATCTTAGCCTTTTTCTGTGTCTTCATTGTACTTATATTCTGGCAAGTGGTAAAACATGTCATCTCTATTGTCTTTTATCTAGTTACATAAAAGAAAGAAAGGGAACAATTTCTGTAGGTATTCATGGGTGAAAAAAAGGAGTAAGTTTATTTTTATTTCCAAATCCTTCTTTAGCAAATAATGTAAGGGCTTATATTTCTGGTCATGTTTTGATGCATGGCTTTTGAATTTATCTTTTTGTGTGGGACAGGTAAGGGAAACTATAGGTGTCACTCTTTCTGTATTGTGCTCCAACATTCGGCTTTATGCATTGTCTGATAATCATCGTTCACATGAAGGGGGAAACAATGATGTCAATAACCAACTTATGGAAAGTTGGATTGAGCTTTTAACAGAACGAGCTTCTCAAGTGTTAATGAATATTCAAAATGCAAGCCACAGTGTCACTTTGGAGACTTCAAGAGATATAAGTCCTCCAGACGTGCAGTTGAATGGTCATTCACAAGATGATGTGAAATGGATGGAAACGGTATGTATTCTAAGAATTAGTCCTAATGGAATGTCTTTAAATTGTAGAATCTTTAATTGATCAATATTTACTTTCCTAATGTTTGTAGCTATTCCATTTTATCATCTCATCTTTGAAGTCTGGAAGATCTTCATGTTTGCTAGATGTAATTGTGGGACTTCTTTATCCCGTAATTTCTTTGCAGGTAAGTAGAAATTTGATTCCTCATATTACTTGACTAACCTGCATTTGAGGTTTCTTGTTGGTTCTAAAGTTCAATAGTGTTGTCTGCTGCTTTCATATATGTCCCTATCAATTTATTCTTGAGCAGCTAATAGGGGTAGTTGACCATTATGCAAGTTATAACAGTTCGAAAGTAATTATTGTTCAGTTATGGGCAGGAGTTTCATGGTATTGATATATTTGTTTCCTAAATCATGAAGAATTTCCATTTGCAAATGAGTGCACCTAGAATAACAAATTTGTGTGCTATTAGCTGCTCTAGTAATCTTTTCAATTCCCTGTCTCTCTCACAATCTCTATGCAGTCAGTAAAATTGTGAAATTATTAATAAATGTTATGGAAGCAAAAGTAGAATTTTTTTGCTGTAATTTATAATTTTTGGTCTTATAGATCTTCATCCTCATGGATATCCTTATATACAGATTTCTCAAGGGGTAATTATCTACACTAACCAGTTTCAAGCATTTCATTTGTGATGATCACAAAAGGCATATCATAATATAATTTTATGGAACTTTCTGATGTTTAACGTGTATGGCTTAACATGCTCTTAAAGCACATTTTAATAGTTAGGAGAAATTTGATAGAGAAAAAACCTGCTCAAGATGTTCTTTTTTCTTTTCAATATTTTGTTTGCATCATGATGCCAATTTGATTGGGCATCACAATACCAAATCTGAGAATGCTATTTGCTTTTTGAAGGAAACATTAAATAAAGATTTGTCAGCATTGGCCAAGTCAGCTTTTGAATTGCTACTATGGAGGATTTTCTGGGAACCCCATCTCCAGGAGGCTGTATCTGTGATTATTTCTTCAGCTAATGATTCTAACTGGCGAACGAGATCTGCTACGCTGACATATCTGCAAACTTTCATGCATAGGTATGGAACATAAAGGGTTTTCTTTCACATCATGTATTCCTAATAATATGAACCTTCTGATTCTAGAGAACTAGCCCATTTTTTTTCCTTCTTTTTTTCCTGTGTGTTCGTAATTACATTAGGGTTAAAATAAAATTGAATTCAGTTCTAGTATGTCCTAATTTTTATCATGTGCATTTGTACATACATTTTTATTATAAGTGAAGGTTTAACATTATTTATTTATTTTAAATTAGCTCTTCCTATTGTCGTTCATGTGATCTCTTATCTTGACAAGATGATAACTTGTATTAGCTGAATTCTAGCAATATGTGGTCGGCATATTTGTTATAATGAAGATGCAAATAAAGTTGTACATTCTTTTCTGACAGGCACACTTTCATTCTCTCACGTACAGAGAAACAAAAAATCTGGAGAGCTGTTGAGAAGCTACTTAAAGACATCCAAGTGGAGGCAAGTTCCAGGCTGAATAATTAATTGAAAAATAAAGTGAAATATGGTGATATAATCCTTGTTTTGCCTGAATTCGTATTTGATATTTCACAAAAGATGGAGGTGGTATTTATTAAGAATGCTGATCTCATGGACCTAAATTTGTATTTGGAAGAACACAAGGCCAGAAGTCTTTTAGTTTTTAAGAAGACCTTATGACTTTTGTAACAGACCAGAGTCCTTGGTAAAGGGATAGGATTTCGTAAGTTTCAACTTATATATTGTTTTTTAATTCTGGCTTAGGTAAGAGAGCATGCTGCAGCAGTTCTAGCAGGCTTAATGAAGGATGGGGATGAAGACCTAGTAAGAGATTTCCGTGATAGAGCTTACAAGGATGCAATTGCTCTTCAAGAGAAGAGAAAGCAAAGGTACCTTTTGGGCTTCTGAATTTCTTTAGTTTATAATTAATATGATGTACCTCTCCAACAAGGGACAATGCATTGTGCATGCAGCCTTCATGTGTTCAGTCTTAGGACCTGCATGTCTTGCATGCGTTTAGTATACCTTAAATTCCAATCTGCATGCTTTCATATATAATTTCTCTGTGTTGATAAAGTTCTTGTTTCATGAAATTGAAACAAGGGAACATTAAAAAAAAAGACTTTAGTAGAATTATGAATGCTCCATGGAGCATGTGCTATCCGTGATAGGTTTTATTAGTGCCTTCAAATCTTCAACTTTATCATTGAAAAAACCTGATTTAGACCTCAATAACCTAAGCCGATGTCATGGAAGCCTGAGAAAAGCGCACACGATGCTCTCTTGATGGAACAGAAACTAAGCTATTAGCTTCTAGTGGTAAACCTCGAATCCACGAGGGGTTTCCCTGAATCCACAAGGAGAAGATAACTGGAATCCACCAGAGAAATAATTTGACAAAAGTTTGTGTTTATTGATAATAGTCTAATTTGTCTCTGACAACTACAAAACATATAAATATTAAGAAAAACGTCTAAAATCCTAATTCACACTTATTATGCGATTAGGTGACAAAATACCGAAATTTACCAAAAATGGCAAAATTGAGTTAAATGCAGAATCATAAACTACTGACTTTAAGGGTCATCCCAAAACAGATGAGACTTTATTCTGACTTTTAAACTAAAAGTTATTAAGAAAAAACAAATATTACTATAAATAGCAAAAACACTGTTTTCGGGGCCTTAACGAAGGAATTCGCCTAAATTTAGGTGATGCTTATGGCCTTGTCATGAGTCTGGATCAAAATGCCGTTTTCCTTCAACCTGCTAAATTTCATGCAATTTCAACATTGTCACCCTGATGCCCTCTACTGACACCCCCTTTTATATTGTGTTGTGATTTTCGGCGCCCCTGTTACTCCAAGAAGGCACGTGCTGTCTATTCTACATCATAAGCAGTGGATTATGAATTGACTAATTTTTGGTTAAGTCCAGAGTTAACAATTTGATAGATTGCACAACCACGGTAACACCAAAATCCAAAAGCAATAAAGGTGATAAATTACCGATTTTCCAAAATTTAAGCTATTAGGAAATGATGAATTTAATCATTTAACCATTATTTTAACAAAAGGCACACATGGATTTGGTGGTGAAATGAAAAACTTTTGAAGAACTCTTCAAAAGAAAAACCACTCCATGGCAACCTACCCGTAAGAAATTTCCCTATAAAGAAATATTTACATTAAGTCTAAATTCACAAAACCTTTGTAGTCCTAGACTTTTATGTAACCTCAACAAAAAACCCATTCGCCTCCTACTATAGTAGCCCCAGAACTTTGGGATTCTTCTACAGAAATCCCCACTATGAATGAACTCAACTGGCCGCAACCATTGGAACTCCAGTAATCCAAAGGACTCTTTGGAGGGATACAGTAGTGAACTCACTGGTAAGGGTTAACAACTTGTGTGGTTTGAATGAGAAACTCACTAAGAGAAACTCTGGAAGGAGCTCACAAAGAGAAAACTCAAGGGAGATGGTTTCTGACTGTTTAAGCTCAAGAGGGTTTGCTCTTAGAATGACAGTCTCTTTGCTCTTAATTGTTCGACAAGGGTTTGTTTCATATAGGGAATCATTAGGTTATGTCGTCAAACCTTCAAAGTTCAAAGTCAGTTTACTATTTGTGGCAATTTCAGTCTAGCGAGGGTCGTGCAAAATCTCGGAGACAGTATAGTTGTGTCAACTTCAAATGGCCATATCTCACTCATTTCAAATCTAAATTGGGTCAAATTTGTGTTTGTTTTGAAGCTCAAATGTCTACTTTCCATTAAAATAAGTTTTACTCAAAGATTCATTATGGTGTAAAATATACGGGCAAAATATCATAAATTCATTATCTTTGAGTATATCATCACCTCAAGAAGCTTCTTACACAGACTCAATCCTAACACAATTCTATTGATGCAATCTAAACTTGTATGTTTTGGCACTAGGATTTGCCAACTCATCTATGAACCCTAATAATCATGATGCAATGTGTTATAGATTCTTTTTTTTTTTTTGATAAGTAAGAATGATATATATACGAAAGGCTACTCTATGCATGAAAAACATAGAGCAAACCTAGAAAATACAAGAAGAGGAAAACATAGAAGAAAACCAAACAACAAACAAATTACAAAAGAGAAAGGGAGCAAAGAAAAGAAGGGAGGGAATCACTAGACGTGAGTCCCCACGCCCGAGACCAATCAAAAAGAGTTCTACTAAAAGAAGCAAGCATTTGATCACTGGAGCTATTCAAATCCTCAAAAGTCCTCTGATTCCGTTCCTTCCAAATACACCATAGGATGCACAACAGGACTAAGTTCCAAATCTGAGATAAATGCTTCCCCAGCTAATTCCACCAGCCAAAAAGCAAGTCTGAAATCAATCTAGGTATAACACAAGACAAGCCAAAAGTTATAAAGACAAAACTTCGTAACTGATAAGCCATCTCACAATGAAGAAGTAAGTGGTCAACTGTCTCTCCACAATGACGGCACATAATGCACAAATCCACAAAACTCAATCTCCTTAATCTCAAGTTATCTCCCGTTAGGATCTTATTCCAAACTACACACCAAACAAAAAATGAAACTCGCCTAGGGGCCTTTGCTCTCCAAATAACTTTCCAAGGAAAGACAGTTGAGGGAGAATCCCTTAATTTGTTATAATACGACTGGATGTCAAAAGCCCCATTAGGCTTCAATTTCCATCTCATCTGGTCTCCAACATCCATAGGAGGAGTATTGGCTCCCAATATACGAAGAAAATGCAGCCCTTCATCCATCTCCCAATCATTAAAATCTCTAATAAAACGTACATCCCAAATTCTTCTCTCCTCCGCCCCCTGCCTTGGCAAAGAAACTTCAACAGAAACCTCCTTATCAATGGCAATACCATACAGCCTTGGAAATGCAAATTGAAAGGGTTGATCCCCATACCACCCATCTTGCCAAAACCTCACTCTATTTCCCAACCCAACAACAAACTTACAATTTTTGCTGAAACCTCCCATCCCATGTGAATACCTCTCCACAAACCACATCCATGAACTCCCCTACCCAGCTTTGAGGTCCAACCCCCCCATTCTTCCCCATATTTTGAAGCTACCCTCCTCCATAATCGATCCTCTTCCTTCCCAAACTGCCACAACCATTTTCCCAATAAGGCCTTATTAAAGGTAGTAAGTTTCCTTATCCCCAAGCCACCATTGGCTATAGGCCTTATTAAATGATTCCTCTTTTGGATAGCCATATAATGAAAATTATTTTGCGTATTTAATTTATCAGATCTTATCTTTTAGTGTATAGGACCTAAATTTTCCCTTGATAGTTAATTTTATCACCCGTTGGAATCAGTATGAATGATGTGTGCAATCTTTTTGGCATATAAATTTTGTATGCAGCATCAAATATGACATTCCTATATCTTGCATGGGATTTAAATTCTCATTTTTATGCCTTATGACATTTATGAATATCTATAACACATATTTGCCCATGTAATTAATAAGTGAGTACACGTATGAATCCATGTATTTAAGAGTGTGCATCCTACATTTTTTTATTACTCATGTATTAAGTTCTAAAACTAGGTATTCCATGTGTGATTTTTTGTTCTGATCTTTGGTTTGGTAATGTAAAAGATGCAGGAATATGAGTGGTGGTCAATCTGTAGCCTCTATTCATGGTCCTGTACTTGCTTTGACAGCTTGTGTATTATCATCCCCTTATGATATGCCCAGGTGTGTTATGATGTTATAGTAAAAAATTGATCTTACAACTTGTTTGCAGAACTGTGTTACGAGTTTCATTATGCATGATTGATGAAGCTGCTATTGTGTTGGACTTAGGTAGCATCATGTGTTAAGATCCATTGATATTAAACATTCTATTAGAATGGTTGAGAATTTACATAAATAAAAAGCACTATGATCACCCAATATGGGCCTGTTTGTGTCTTTAAATTCAAACTTGAATCCTGAGAACCCATGACTGTGTAAACTTCGATTGTTAATTGGACAAGTATCCAAGGAATCAGGACTACAATGGATGCCCTCATCCTTCTGAAATGCTGGAAATTTTTTTCACTTAGTGGATTGCTGTCTCTCATAAGTTCTCTGTGAGAAACAAAAGTGTGACTTTTGACTAAAGAAGGAGTTGGTCAACATTTAGGTCATTTAATAAACTAAGTGCTACTTTCTGACCTTGAGATTTTATCTGCAATGGTGCAAAATGTAAAATGGTTTGAAGAAAATGTTATAGAAATGAGTTCCCCAAATATTCATGTGTTAAACTCAGCCTTTTTCTTTGGTCCTTTTCAGCATCAGAAAGGATAATGTTGAACCACCTTTTGCCAATGGGTGCATACAATGTGTATTTCCGGCCAAATAAAAGTTTCTATACATGCATTTATGCATATTTGCATGGCCAGATGCACACAGTATTTCTTTGGTCCTTTTCAACACCAGAAAGGATAAAGTTGAGCCACCTTTTACCAATGGGTGCATACATTGTGTATTTCTGCCAAATAAAAGTTTATATACATGCACTTATGCCTATATGCACGGCCAGATGCACACACAGTATGCTCTATTTGTTTAAACGTAGAAAAACAACTATAATATTATCAATCAGAAGTGGAGTTATTATATTATTGGAAACATACACTTGAAGTTCCACTATATCTTTCATTAATTTAATTCTTTAGCAATTTGAAATGTTAAATGACAAGAGCACAAATATGGACATAATTAGATGCTTCTATTTTTAAATGTGAAAGGCATGCTTAAATTTGATGGTGTCTCAATTAATTTTGCTGTATGGGCATTTTAAGATGTTCATAGCGCCTACTTAAAGTACACTGGTATTACACGGATATTTGAAATCCAATGTCCATGCAACACAGTAGTATTACAACCCCCCCCCCCCCCCCCCCCCATAAAAAAAAAAAAAAGAAAAAAAAAAGAAAGAACTACAAGAAATGTTGAACATGTTAATAATTCAGCACCTGCTTTTGCCTGAAGAATTGGCAATTTGATAAATGAGACACCTACACCAGACTGTAGTGACATTTTCTGCTTAGAGCCATCAACTACACCAGACTTAAAGTTAGCAGATTGAAGAGGAGCTGAACTGCTCTTGGGTTGGCCAAGGTCTAATGTTTAAACTGATTGCCTGTTCACTGTCCAATGTGAGGCACTTGATTAGATTGTAGGAATCATCTCATGACTTTTAATTTTGTGTGATGTGGTCTGCTTGAGAGATGGGACACTGGTTGAGGATTTTAAAAGATTTTGATTTTTGATATTGTTTGACCCACACCCAGAATGATGTATTACTTTTTTTTACCTTGTAAAATTAAAAATATTCACTGTTTTGTTTCAGTTGGTTGCCTGAGCATGTTATATTACTGGCTTGTTTTGGGGGGGAGCCATCACCTGTGAAATCCACAGTTACAAAAGCAGTCGCAGAGTTCCGGAGAACACATGCAGATACATGGGACATTCAGAAAAATTCGTTTACTGAAGAGCAGCTTGAGGTAGCTTTGATGGGATATTCTTTTCCCAAAAACACTACCTTATATTGGAATGTTTGATCATTAGTTCTGCTGTACTTGCAGGTTCTGGCCGATACATCCTCTTCATCATCGTATTTTGCTTGATCTACAGTGTATGCCTAGTAAGATAAAGAGATTGGTTCAAGGTTCGCGTTCACAAAAGTAGTCTAATTTTTTATGCTGTCCCACTTTGTGTAGCATTGGATTTGGTGAAAAAGAAACAAATCAGATTGACAGGAGCTTTCTACAAACAAATTGAAATATTTGCTCTTAAAATCTTTATATAAATGGATTACTGCTTAGGAGTTTGGGCAGTCTTCTGTCTTATTGAGACTGACCTCATTTATTAGAATGTAATTTGTAGGAAGACCTCTTGTATATGGCAAACTGCTCTTGATTTTTTAGATTGTAATTTGTAGCAGCAAGCCTTTTTGTATACAATATTCAGTTCACTTGGGACACACTTCATATTAATTATTTTAGGTACTTGCAAGAAAGAGAAGACATAGTTGAAACTGACATGACTGGAAATATCAGCAAGAGATAGTGCATTTATTGATAGAAATCTATTATGATAGAGAAATCAGTTTGATTAGCATTGGCATTTTGTTTCTTTATGCCATGACACCATGAACTAGGAGCACTACTTGCCTTCTTCTTGTGTTTTTTACCCTTCCTTGAATATACTTTATTCATTAGATGAGCTGATAGTAATTTGATGCCATGAGACCCATGTCATATTTGTTATGACATGGTTTGGAATGATGATATTTTCCCTATTAACACCATTTGTAAATGTACCAAATACCCATTTGGAGGTTGGCTGTTGCAACTTGCAAGGCACATGTATATCATCAACGTCACATGTACGTGGTTCAAATAGCTATCGCCATGCATGTTGCAACCAAAAAATATATCACTATGCATGTCTTGAAGGTCTGTGGAAGGTTTTTAAGGGGTAGATAGCTTTTGGGTTTGGGTTTATATCTACTAGCTATTCTTCTTCAATAGACATGGAAATTCCTGGCTACTCGTCAAAACCCAATCTAGATTGTGAATATTGGATGGAATGTTGTGACACTAAAAGAAAATGCTATGAAAGCTCGAAAATGTGTTGAAAACACAAGAGTTGTTTTGACCCCCAAATTAAAGTTACGGTTCGATTGATTTTACACTAACTTGATACTAAGTGCGGAATAGTGTAAATGCGAGCGAATAAACAAACAAGCTACTCTAATCCATAATCAAAGTAACACAGCAATAAAATGGAATGTAAAAGAGTAGGGAAGAAATATGCAAACACAAAATAACACGCCGATGTGTTATCGAAGAGGAAACCGAAGAACTCGGTGAAAAACTTCTCCGCAACCCTCCAAGCAGAAATCGATTCACTAGACAATCAGTTGGGATACATGAGTTAGCAAGAGACCCTCCAAGCCTAATCTACCCGATGTACCTAAGCCCTCAAAGCTCTTACTCCAACAACACCTTCTTTGGAACCGTGTCTTGTCTAGCTCTTCAAATTCCGCAACAAGCTCCATGTTGCATCTGCCATCCTGGGTTTCTTCTAATACTTCCCAGCAGCACAAAAACCTCACTTGACACTCTAAAATGGTGTGATAAGTGTTTGAACTATCAACCTCTTAATGGTATGAAAATGGAGAGGTAGGAGTTGAGGAAATTCCACAAGCAAATGTGTAGAGGATTGTGGGTATAACAATCTCTAACTCTCAAGGTGTTTGACTAAGGTTTTCTCTCAAAAGCACTCCTCAACATTTGTGGGTAATATGAGTATAAATAGTGTAGGCACAGAAAGTGTGTATCAGAATGGACAATCTGGCAAAACAGAATGTCTCGCGGGTGTCTCGTGGGAAGGCCTTACCTGCGAGATACTCGCCAAACACAGCTGTCTCCATTCTGTCCTGACTCTTCGCATTCCAGCATGTGCAAGTCACATTAGTCTCTTTGCGGGATGCTTAGTTGCGAGCTACCCGCGAAAACTCTTCAGTCTTCAATTGCTTGAGTTTTCACACACACTCTCTCTCTATCACACAATCCTTACAATCAAACCCCACAATAAGTATAGGGTACAAAAGATTGAATAAAATTACAATCAAATTTGACACGAAATATAAGTTAACAAAACACATAGTTGTAAATAACAACTTTACAATCTCCCCATTTGGCTATTCCGTGACAAAACCCCTAAAACAAACTCTAGATTTAAATGTGAGTTTGGGAATAGTGGCAAAACTTACTCACACCTAATCTAGAAGCGGTGAAGCACTTGCACGTATATACCTGTAACCTGAAACACTTGCACACAAACAGAACTTTCATTAAGCTTATAATAAGTTGAACACAAGGTACGTACATGAGCAAGTAAAGTGCGATCAAGTTTGAAAACACTATAAAATATGTAAGCATATCTTGATCAACAAAAATAGTCATTAAAGAATGACTACAATGAACATTTAGCAAGTAAATGCTCATTCAGAGACGCAATGCAATTAAGAACAATCACAAGGATCAATTGCATATCCAACACTCAACCAATGCAAAATACATGAAGTATTTGCATCTAGGATACAAGATCCTACTAGGGTACAAGAGTGAGGTACTTAAGTCATATTAACAATATCTTAAAAGTACAAAAAAAAAAGGCTACAAAGCAGTAAGGTAAACACAAATATTGAATATAAACTGAAATTAAAAACAGAGTATTAAAACTTTAAACAAAAGCAGTAAAAACTATAAACAAAAGAAATAGCTTCAACAAACAGTAGCTTCTAGCTTCTCCTCCCCCTATCAATGACACCATCTCCCCCTTTTTGTCATGGAATAGCTAGTCTCCTTTCTCTTCTAGCCTCCTTTGAATTTCATCCTTTGAGTTTGGAGAGATGTGAACTTTGTATCAAATCGAATGTGCTGGGAGTGCATGATGGTAGCTAGACCGGATATCTTGGTATTAATTTCTTGAAGGGCAGCCATAATGTTGTCTAGCTGTTCATCATAGGCATGGGGGGTATAGCTTGAGCTTCTTGGAGGTGCATGAGTTTCTTGCTTGGTACTCTTCTTAGTGTGACTCATACTTGCATGGAGAGTACGGATGTTAATTGGACTTGGCCTTGGGTATGGGTGCTCATCTTCCGAGGGATGCACACCTTTGAGCTTCAAAATCCTAGAGATAAGGCGACAGAAAGGAATACAATTCCTTGAAGCAGTTCGGTCAACCATTTTCGCCAAGATGTGGAAAATATGAGAACACACATCAATCTCTTCATCAGTGATCAGATCATGCAAGAATAATGCTCGACCAATATTCATGTATCAGGTGCTTGACAACGGATAGAGATTGCTAAACATGATCATTGTGAGTAGCCTTAATTCAGGAGAAAGAGAGGCCACACTTACTGACTTCGCATTGGATGAGAACTCCAAATTATCTCCTAAGGCTCCCCGAAGAACCTTCTAAACCGGATTCAGTTCATCATATACTGGTGGTACAGGTAATATTGGCCGGTTGATGTGAAGAATTTCGGCTAAGTAGATGGGTGTTACTGAGAACCTCTTTCCTCGAACCCAGCATTTGATTTCCTCTCCTTCAACAATGGCATTAGCATAAAACTCTTTCACCAAGTTCTCGTATGCATCCTCAAGAGTTGAGAGAAGAAAGTTCCAATCCTTGGTGGCAAACCATATTGGAATGTCGCTGTCAAGGAGAGATGGCTAGTCAAAGGCTCTTTCAACCAAAAATGGAGCGTCTCGAAAGTAGTTCGTATAGGTCTGAAATGCAGCATAAGATTTGAACAAGTCAGGGTTATACACTCCCGTTGAAAAACGAGTCCTTTTTTATCTCGGTGACGGGTCATCAACATCAATCACCGGCTCTTTCCCTTTGCTGCTGCCTCCTTTCACAGCTGAGCTTTTAAACGGAGACATCTGCACATTTACACAGAGAACAAGAAAAGACACAAGTGCAAAAACACAAAACAGAACCCAAAACATGATTATATTCAAGTTAGTCCAAAACATAGGTAAAACCACCTAAAACAGAGCAAAATTAACTCAAAACAGAGCAAACATACATAAAACAGTATGCTATAAGAGTTTAACCATGCAAACAAAAGCACAATGCATGAAGAGCATTACAGTGCATGTGTGTGTCTGTGCTGTGCATGTGTTGATGCATGTGTGTGCAGCATGAGATGCATGGGGTGTGCCTAGAGGGTGCCTAGGTGTGTGCCTGGTGTTTGCATGGCATGACATTAAGGCACAAAATGAGCAAAGTATGTAAAACACACAAACACTAACCAAAGCATGGTAAACATGATCAATCAAGACCAAATCCAAGCATTGGAACTCAATTGAGTCCAATTCAACACAGAAATGTCACTCGGACATTCTGTCAAACACCTAACATGCAACAATGCATTCTAACTATGAACAATGCATGAACATGGTGAAAAATGCCTCAATACATGCTAAGAATGCCTCAAGGGGCCAATACAGATACACAAACATCAAACGGGACTCAACCCAATCAAAGATTTGGAAAGATTTTCACAAAATTAAGAACCCCAACCCATTTTCGAAAAATCCCCAAAATTTAGAACCCTAACTTAAATTTCTACATAATCTTAGAAAAACATGAAGAAAATGTTTTAGAAATCATACCTTGAAGTTGGAAATGCAGAAAATAAGCTTGAGGATGATGGGGTTTGAGTAAAAAATGAGTTTGGATTGAGAGGGGTTCGAGAGAGTCTTAGCGAGGGAAATGGGAATGTTTTGAAAAACTGTCACATCTGCATTATAAAACTGAAAACACGTATTTTTCATGGGTTAGGTAGTAGCGAGACAGTCGCGAGAATGACCACTGAAGCGTAGAAGCTTTCGCAAGAAGCTTTAAGTCGCGAGTCAGTCACGATAGCTTCTGTCTAAGATTGAAAAAATCCAGTTTTTGACAAAAAAAAATTTCATGAGAAGCTGTTAGTCACGAAATGCTTGCGAGATAGTAGCGAGAGTCTCTGTGTGAAATGACAAGAAATTATTTCCCTTAAGCACTTTTCACGGGAAGCTTTTAGTCGCGAGCTTCTCGCGAAACAACCTTTGAACCAGTTTTTGAAGAAAAACACAAAAATGCATTTTGAACAAAAACTAAAGACACGAAAGTATAAAATCACTTTCAAAAACATATAAAATACTTAAAAATCTTTTTAGATTTGATCAGCAAGTACATGAGCATACACATCACATTTGAACATGTTCAATCACACAAATGAGGTAAGCATTAATTGAATCAAAGTCTTGTGTGTTGTGGGTGAGTATCAAGTGTGAAATAGTCCTTAGACCAGAGTGAAACTTCAATGATCAATTCAATCAAGTCATACACAACTGGTATTAAATCAAGTGGTTTATCTCAATTATAAAAATGAACATATATGACCTCCTACAAATTGATTACAAATCTTAGAGGCATTTCATTTGGCTTCTGCATAAATCATAACATTTGATCATTTTTGGATAATACATCTCTTTTTGAGATTGGTGCTTGAAATTTTTGATATTTCAACATTTAGAATTAGCTTTTGGCTTTTTTAGCACCATACATTTCAAAACAAAAAGTCGCTTTCCTTTTTTCCTAGTCAAATACTAGTATGTGCGACAGACTTTTGCAGCTCAAGATCTCTTTTTCACTTTGAGATTTACATTTGGTGAGCTCTATTGCAAAAACATAAAAAATAAAGTGGGAAGAGATATAAGCACAAGTCTATGCAAGCATCAAGACCATCAAGACTATTGACCAATCATTTATGACAAGCTTGAAGATCTATTTACAACAATCACACATAATTTTCAAGATTTTTCTCACACAGATAAACGTGTATACAAAACAAGCTAAGTTCATAAATGCACTACGCCATTAGTATAAAGGTACTAGGCCAAACTCACATGTGATATACACAATATAAGCGATCAAACTTTTTGAAGATTTTTCAATTTTTATGGGTTTTTGAATTTTTGAACACACGCAAAAACAGAACAAGAAAAGAAGATCAACAAAAACAAGAACAAAGCAAAAGCTTGTAAAAGAAACATGCTAAAAACCAGAAGCAAATGACACAAAGTAAATTATGTATGTTGTGATGCATGAACATATGTCCCTAAACATCGGAAGTATTAATGCATGGACATGTTGTAATGCTTATGCATGAGTACCCATTTTACTCATTCGGCACGTGCATTTGGGGTGATATCCCTATAGGATTGGGTACAAATGTTTTGGCCTTCAAACCTTCTAGAGAAGCTTTCCAAACAAGTGGTGAATGCATCAATTATTTTCATCACATCCATCACATTGGAATCATCGTCTCGACCTCTTGATTGCTCAATAGCCCAATTCTTTTTGTCATTTCTAGGTCCTTTTGACCTTTGATTACTTGCATTCTTCAATGCCCTCAGCTTATGACAATTTGGTCAGGTGTATCCTTGAAGTCCACAGTAATGACAGAAATGTTGAATTCTTGGACCTCTTTGTGATTTTGGAAGTGATTTCCCTTTGGCTTCAAACCTAACCACTGATTGGTTACGAGGCTTATTCAACACCCGTTGGTCAGCCACACTTCTATTTTTTCTACACCTTTACTTTCTCAGCAATAGTGACAACTTCTTTCGGTTCTTTGGCTTTCACAAACTTAACTTCTTTGGATATATTGATAGTCGAACTACTCTCTCCAGTATATCCCAATCCAGTTTTGTCGGAGAAAGGTTTTTGATGAGAGACGACTTTATCAAGCTTCTTGGAGGAGACTCGCTCTACTTTAGCATTGGCTTGAACCACCTTAAGTTCAAAGAATTTTATCTTTGAGTAGGCTTTGGTCAGCTCTCCATTCAACGTCTCTATTTCACATTTGGCTTCCTTATATCGTACTAGGAGACTTTTATAGTCCTCCTCTGCCTACTTCATCTTTTTAACTATTGCCTTGGCCACCCTTGTATATTCTCCTGACTTCTCAAGTAGGGAATTGTAGTTTTCTTGAAGACCCACTGCACTTTCATCTTCTTCAGCATCAGATTCTTCTACTACTGCCATTGACTCCACTTCACTATGTTCACCTAGCTCTTCCACTAGCAAATTCAAGTCCTCCGAGGACTCAACATGAGCAATAGTCATAAAAGTGGAGTAATTCCCTTCTCCATCATAGCTCTCTTCCGAATCAGAATTGGAAGAATCCAAATCACTAAGTGTTGTGGCATATGCCTTGCCCTTCCCTCTTAGATAGTTGGGACACTCCTTCTTAAGATGTCCATGGCCATTGCATTCATAACATACAATGCCTTGAGGAGATTGAGTGTCCTTCCCATCTTTCTTTTTAAACTCCTTCCTATCGCCTTTGGAGGATGAAAACTTCCCTCTACTGAACGGTTTCCCACTGTTCTTCATCTTCAGAAATTTTTTGAAGTTCTTTGCAAGAACTGCTACCTCCTTCTCCACTCCATCTTTTTTGGAGAAATCATCCATTCTTTCGGTGATGGTTTTAAGAGCAAGAGATTTACTTGACTTATGAGAAGGCAGTCCCAGCTCATACGTTTGGAGAGATCCAATGAGCTCTTGGATTTTGATCTCATCCAAATCTTTACTTTCCTCTATAGCTGTGACTTTTGCTCGGAAGCTCACTGGCAATGATCGGAGGATTTTTCTCACTATCTTTGAGTCCTCCATTTTCTCACCCAAGTTGAACTTGCCAATAACCACTTTATTCAGCTTATTGTAGAAAGAGTCAAATGACTTGTCCTCACTCATTTTCAGCTCCTCAAATCTGGTGGTTAACATCTGCAACTTTGTATCCTTCACTTTCTTTGTTCCTTCATAGGTGGTCTCCAATATCTCCCAAACTTCCTTGACTACTGTTATGTGAGAAATCTTGTGAAACTCATCAGGAGAAACACACAAAAAATTGCATTCAAAGTTTTATTGTTAGCGTTAACTGCCGCAAGTGCCGCTTTATCCCAAGTGGATTTAGCGGCCTCCGGCCTAGTCCATCCTACTTCTACTGCATCCCAAATAGTATCATCAATTGAACACAAGAATTCTCTCATTCGGACTTTCCTAAAGGCATAGTTACTACCATCAAAATATGGTGGAACATTTAAAGATTGAGATCGGTCCATCTTAAAAGGGGTCAAGTATCGTACTAAGGTAATTAAACTACAGTAAGTGCACCCGCTCTGATACCAATTGAAAGCTCGAAAATGTGTTGAAAACACGAGCTATTTTGACCCTCAAATTAAAGTTACACTAACTTAATACTAAGTGCGAAATAGTGTAAATGCGAGCGGATAAACAAACAAGCTACTCTAATCCATAATCAAAGCAACACAGCAATAAAATGGAATGTAAAAGAGTAGGGAAGAAAGATGCAAACACATGATAACACACCGATGTGTTATCGAAGAGGAAACCGAAGAACTCGGTGAAAAACCTCTCCGCCGCCCTCCAAGCGAAAATTGATCTACTAGACAATCAGTTGGGATACATGGGTTAGCAAGAGACCTTCCAACCCTAATATACCCGATATACCTAAGCCCTCCAAGCTCTTACTCCAATAAGGCTTCTTAGAACCGTGTCTTGTCTAACTCTCCGGATCCCGCAACAAGCTCCATGTTGCATCTGCCATCCTTGGCTTTTTCTAATATTTTGCAATAGCACCAAAACCTCACTTGACACTCTGAAAGAGTGTGGTAAGTGTTTGGGCTATCAACCTCTTAATGGTATGGAAATGGAAAGGTAGGAGTTGAGGAAATTTCACAAGCAAATGTGTAGAGGATTGTGAGTATAACAATATCTAACTCTCAAGGTGTTTGACTAGGGTTTTCTCTCAGAAGCACTCCTCAACATTTGTGGGTAATGTGGGTATAAATAGTATAGGCATAGAAAGTGTGCATCAGAATGGACAGTCTGGCAAAACAGAATGTCTCGCGGGAAGGCCTTACCCGCGAGATACTCGCGAAACACAGCTGTCTCCATTTTGTCCTGACTCTTCGCATTCCAGCATGTGCAAGTCACATGAATCTCTTTGCGGGATGCTTAGTCGCGAGCTACCTGCGAAAACTCTTCAGTCTTCAATTACTTGAGTCTTCACACACTCTTTCTCTATCACACAACCTTTATAATCAAATCCCAGAATAAGTATAGGGTACAAAAGATTGAATAAAATTACAATCAAATTTGACACGGAATATAAGTTAACAAAACATATAGTTGTATATAACAACTTTACATGCTACAATAGTCAAATCGTTGTTTGTCTGTCAATTTTCTTTATACAGACTTAACAGAATCAAATAATATGTCTTTATGCTTTAATATTTGATGCATATAATGGTTACCCTTTTTTGGTTGTTGAAGTGAACGCTTTTTCCTTTAATTCTCTATCGTTTATGTCATACAGGTGGGTGAAAAAGAATCATTCCAATTCATACCCCACTATTAGCTATCGTGTCCACTTTGCCTAGCAGTAAAGGAAAATGGAGTCCAAAATGCATTAATAAAGCAACAATTGACTGCATTAAGACTGTTGAAAGCTCCATTAAATTTATTTTAGTGAGATTGAGACGATGTGATATAGTGAATTAATTGAAGCTTTACCTTATGAAGTGGAGATCAATCTATTATTATTTATCAATTTTGATGGCAAGTTAATTATTGATCCAATTATGCTTCAATTCTCAATTGGTAAGCACATATAAGGTAAAGACCACAAAGACAAATAATATGGTGATCCCGGGAAAACTAATGGAACGATTGTCCCAAATTATGGTCACGGTTTGCCAACATAATCCCATGGGCTCAACCGTTTGTATAAAGACAATCCTTTTAGAGTTTATATAAATGCAACAACTAAGTTTATGCCTTCTCACACTTTTAGTTTCCTTAGGAAATATTCCTCTTTTTTTTTTTTTAATAATAAAATCCTACTATTTTATAAAAATCTCATGGGAGAGTGTTATTTAATGGGGGTGTCATTTTCTCTCTAGTTTAATTGACTAAGCAATTTTAAACATGTGAAGTCTTTTAGTAGAATGGTGGACAAGTGACTTGGTCAACCATAAAAATAGTGTAATTTCTTCTAATTTAGATTTAGATATATATTTTTTTTAAATTGAATATTTTGTTAAGATAGACTTATGTGTTGCATTTTTTGTCTATAATTCAATAGTTACAAAAATAAAGGAGAGAGGATTCAAATTGTGGTTCTCCTTGTAAAGTAGAACAAATAATGCCACTAAGTTACAATTTACAAGACTATTGGTTATCTATGACATTTATATAAACCTTAATGGAAAGTGTCATTTATCCCTAGTTTGGGGAGGAGTATCATTTGATGAAGTTTACTCAAATATAAAAGATGAAAGATGATGAGATGAAACAACAATAAGAGAGAACTTTCTTACCACTTTTTTTTTTTTTTTTTTCAGAATTAAACTATTAGTACAGAAATCTAATGAAAAAGAAAGAAATCACTGAATCGTACTATGAAATTCCATTAGCATATTGTTATTCTTTGATGTCAATAACAATAATGTAATTGATTCTCATAGTCCTAATCTTTATGAACAGCCCGTTGTAAAAGGGATCTATAGTAAAAAGTTCGCAACCTCCCTCACTTTCAATATATTCACTTTTTCAAAAGTTTGCATCCTATTGTTTGCTGCCAAATAGCCAATTATGAGTGTAATATTCTCAATTACCCACGTTTTTACAAAAGGCAAAAGGCACAAAGGCCCCAATCAATTTACAAAGAATCTCTTACATACTCCTAATGTTCAATCTGTGGACTGTGGAGCCGAGTTTAATGTGAACCAACTCTCACCTCTGTATACAATACCTGACATTACTTTTTCTACAAATATTTGTCAGAATTTAATAAGAAAGTAATATTGCTTTTGTATCGGTCTATTAAATATTTAATTTTTATTAGACATCTCAGAGATTATAGAAAGAATTTTTTCTAGAATCACAACTTTTATAGCACAAAATTTTGTTACAATTTTGATATGATAAATTATGACTAATTGGCTGCTTATTACTTTCACATGAATTTATAATTCTTTAAATTTTTTTTACCACTTATAATTAAAATTATAGCAAAAGTTGTTTCTTAGATTTTGTCTCATGAAAAGGTTGAGAAACTTTTTGTATTGCAGGATTGTTTTTCTTTCTCCTGTGTATATGTTGACGTTTAGTGAAAATGTTGGCCACTTCTCAGCAGGGCTTGCCCAACCTAATTTGGGGCCTAAGGCAAAAGATTTATGTGGGGCCTTTTATATATAAGTATTAATTAAATAGAATTATTTAATATTAATCAAATTGAGGTTAATTTGATGTATTAAATACATAATTTAATGAATAATACTAATTAAAAATAAGGTTAATTTCATATAGAGAGTTGAATATCATAGTTGAAAAATTAATTTAACAAAAAAAAAAAATTATCTAGATATATAACGATACATAGTTAATTACATTTATAATCTAATTTATAATCTTAGATAATTGATGTGTGGCTTTGTAGTAGATTAGTTTACAAATATTAAAATTTCAAACTATTAGGGGAGATTAATCATCTGATTCAGTCCCAAAAAAAAAAAAAAAATCTGATGATTTAACACATTTGCAATTTTTTTTTTAAGTCTTGTTAGAAATAAAAAGAAAAATACTAAAGCCTAAAGGTACTACAAAATGTTCACAATATAATGTGATAATAACAGTGATTGATGAACTTCAATAATGTAATTAATCAATATTTAAAATACTTTTTTATGATTGGTAATATGTCAGTTTGTAAATCTATAATATTTTTTGTGATTGGTAATATGTCAGTTTGTAAATCTATAGTAAAATTTGTGATATCCCCAACTTCACTAAAAATAAAAAGTGTACAATAATTTAAAAAAATTCATATTTTTTATAAAATTTTAGACATTTTACAGTAGGATGAGTGCTTTTTTTATAAATGGGAAATATTTTTTTGTCGGTGGGGCCTTAGGCCTACGCCTAAGTTGCCTAGGCATTGGGCCGGCGCTGCTTCTCAGCCACTTGTAACGCATTAAACTGCCTTCCCCTAAAAAGTTCCACACTTTTCACACAAACCACTTTAATGGGTATAGTATTATTTATTTAAGAAAATGTTACATACAGCCGCCTTTAACTATCTCTCATCATAAAGTTTCGAACTTTTTGATGACGTTCAGCAGGTTAATTGGATTAATTCAACCACTTAATAATTCAACAAGTAATCAACCATAGTAATCACTCACCAAAAGAAAAGCAATAATAGCAAAAAGTAATAAGTAAGTACATAGATTTTGATGATGAAGTAGAAAACAAATGAAGAAACTTTTCAATGAAAAAAACCTCCCCTAGAAATCCAATCTTGTAAAAAAAGTCACTAGGCAAAATAGTTACAATAGTCTAGTTACAAACCCTTTGATGCGAGTCTCCTCTATGAACGAACTTGTTTACAATCTAAAACCTTGAAAGCTAGCAAAAACGACCCATTGTTGTAGGGCAAGCTTTGCGGTTTCAAGAACATTGGTTGAATCACAAGTGGAATAGATCACATTATGATTTTATCAATGAACAAAGAGGGTTTTTTTTTTTTTTTTTGGCTCAAGGATATTGCTTTTCAGATTTTCTTTTGGTGGGCTGCTCTCTCTTTTCTCTAATAGAATTCATAAATAATATCCTTCACTCGTGTTGGTATTAATTCAAAATTTCCAAAATTTTCAAGAATGTAACAAGTGGCACAATAGGGTAATTACACTTGTAAAAGCACAGGAACATAGAAAGTAACATGGGATGATATAACAGTTACTAACTCTTGTAAAAGTGTACACAGTAGAGATAAGTGGCATCCAAGTAGTTTTAAGAAGTTGCAAAGCATAATACTCTGTAAAAAATTGTGACGTGTGTCAGTGAAGCTCAAGGAGAGAGAAACACATGAAAGGAACAACTGTTAGTAACTGTTAAGTTTCAAGTATAAATAGAGGACTCATTTTCAAGAGAAACACACCACTCTCCATTTACAAACTTACCTACATAGAGATCAAATCATTCTCTTGTAATATTTAGTTTCTACTCAGCCAAGCCCAAGCTCACATAGTCGCCGCCATGGCTGGCATATCAAAAACCCATTTTAATCCACATTAGGGGGGGGGGGGGGGATTGAGAGAACCAATTGTTTGCCATACGTCCACAAAGTTGAGGACGCTATGACGAAGGCTATCTCACCATGGTGGGCTAGGATGAGATGAATGCAACACACGTCCACAACAGTCCAATATAATATATTCACATAAGCATTGTTAGTAACACATTAACCATTTCTATTGTGAATCAATCATAACATACGGTCACTCAGAAAAGGAACAATGGTCTTACATAATGGGGGCTATTTGGGGACTAGCATAGTAAGGGGATAGAATATAGTAAGTTAACACGCATTTGAAAGATAATTGCAAACTAGCATCTTGAGTTTTAGAAACTCGAGTTCCATATAAAACTTGAGGCTTAAAGACTCGCTTCCTACTTACTGAGTTGGACACTATTATGCCACATAGATCTCAAGTCTTAAAGACTCGAGTTCTACAAAGCAAAACCGAGTCTAAAAGACTCAATTTTCTTCGGGAAATGCCATTGATCTCGAGTCTGCAAGACTCGATTTCTATCGGAATGAAATCTAAGTGTTTTATGTATTTGGTTTGGGGTTATGTGAAAATAAGGGAAAAACAAAATTCCCAGTGGATTGATGTGGTTTGATAATGAATAAATGGGAGTAGTGATAAAAGATAGGAGAACTGCCAAATATTTGTGAGTAAATATAGAAGGAGAGGGGCTGTGTTTTACTACTGACCTCAGTGCGAGGCAGTGAGAGAGCTGAGTGAGATTTTGAGTGAGAGGTCACCGATGAGAGGAGACGGGAGTTTTCTGCCGCCGATGAGATGCGCTTGTCTCCAGTAGAGTGAGGGTTTGGGGTTTGTATGTTTGGATGTGAAGGAGAGTGAGAGTGTTTTGGACGCTTAAGTGATAGTGAGAAGTGAAATAAAAGTTGAGTTTGTGTTTTGTGTTTGAAATATGATCACAAATCGAGTATTAGAAACTCGATTTCAACATGGCTCCATGTGGAAAAAAGTCCACGTCAGATGTTTGTAGCTCAAGATCTCGAGTATTAGAAACTCGATTTCTACCCGGAACTCGAGTTTTAAAAACTTGATATGCTACTTTTCCACTTTGTTTTGAAACTGGGCAACTAATGAAATCCTTAGCAATCTAATGTTAAATGAAAAAAAATAAAATTCCATATAGCCTTTGTTTGGGAAGCCCGTTTTGCGCGTTTCCTAGTAGAAGCGTTTTTTCTTGTGGGTCTCGTACACTGTTCATAAGACTCATAAGTACCATATCTAACAACTTTTTCTTTAAAATTGAAACTTATATACTATTTACACATTTAAAAATTATTTTACTACAGTCTCATTAAATATCAGCTCTATTATTTCGAGCACTACCAAAATGTGTGTGAGAGAGAGAGAGAGAGAGAGTGAGTGGAGATGTTTTCGTGAGTACTAGGTGAAACCATCTACTTTCACCCTCCCGTAGAAAAATCTGTAAGATTACCATACCAGTAAGTTTCCTATTGGTTACTGAAAAGTCATGTAGGACCATCCTACTCTCTTTCAACTTTCAGCTGCAACTTTCGTTGTTTGCATTTTGGGGCCTTTGTTTTTTGTTCTGTATAGTCCCAACTTTCTTGTTGAGAAAGAAAAGCCAGACCAATTCACACGCACATAAAACATTATATGTATAGTGAATACCATTCCTCGCACATTTCATCCAAGCCTTCGTGTTCTTCTTCTACTTCTTCATTTGCTTCGAAACACTAAAACTAAAAAAATGCATCTCTACAATGCTTGGCTTCCACCACCGGTGGCCCAAGAGACCAAGAGAGAGAAAGACTCATTCTCTCGGGTCGTCTGCTCTGTCAAGAACTGTTTCAAACCTGATGACCCAGATTCTGTCTACTCCACTCTCAAGTGGATCTCTGTCATCGACCTGTGAGCTTTCTTTAATTTTCTTTGCTCTTTCTTGTTTGTGTTTTTCCTTTTTCAGTCTTATCAATTTGTTTTCGATCTTGGGTCTTTCTTTTTTTTCTCAATTTAACTCTAAATTTTGGGTCTTCTGGGATTTTTCAGAATCATTTCGATTCTGGGTGTGTTTTGTTTTTTCCTTATCTGAATTCATGTTGAAAATATGTTTGGTTTTGATTTTGTCTCTAGAATTTGGTTATGCCTTTTGTTTGCACCAGTAAATAACAATAATTTTGAGGGTTCTGAATTGTGGATTATTGGGTGCCCGTTTGATCAATGAGTGAGTTAGGAAATGAATCATTGACAGTGAAGATAAGGTGGATTATTGGGTGCCTTTTGTTCTTCGTTTATGGCTTGGCCCTTTAACTTTTTTGTTTCAATTTTCTTATATAAAGCTGTCTTTGTTCATATTTCTACCTACCTCACTACGTGGGTTGTTGGTGGTACTTGGATGACATTTATCTATGTATAACTGTTCTAATTTCACTTGAAATTGGTGTGATTTTTTATTTATTTATAAATTTATCAAAGTAATTAAGCAATAGCGATAGACGAGCTTTAGGGGTTGAGTTACATGAAACAATAGATAATGAACTTGTTTATCTGTCCTGATATTGAGAAATAGAGGCATTTCTACAGAAATTTTTGCTGAAGAGTATGTATGCCTTAGCTTGAGTCGGGGAGCAGGGAAATTCACGTGGGAGTTGAGGGATGACTATGGCAGTAGTGGGATACAAGACTTGGAATGAGGCCCCTGGGACTTGCACTGGTGAATTTCATATTTTTAGGGTGTTTGCATTTAGAGGGTAGGGGGTGTGGCATTGATAGATACTCTGCCTCTAGGAATGGAGCCAAGTAGCACTACTTACAAATATGAGTTTATCATTGGAATCTTCTGCCCTGCTGCATTTGTGGGGTTGGTGGGGTTGACATCACTGAATACAAGGAGCCTCCCTCCCATTTAGGTTGGCTTGAGTGGTAGGCTAACCTAAATCCTTGCTTAACTGATTGCTTTTTGCTATGGGCCATACAAAAGAAATGATAGTTGGCTTTTGCCTCTTATACAAGTTGGCATTGGCAGATTGGGAGTGCTTTGGTTCATAAGATGGCATAGATGGTGTGCACTAGAGGTAGACCCTAGTGTCTGCTATAAGTGCTGACATAACATTTTGAGGGAGCGCATTTGACTAGTTCAGGGCTGACCAATTTTCAATATGGATGTTCAAATAGTGTATTACCAATTGGTATCGTTTTAAATTTTGATGAGAAATTAGAAATATATTTGATAAATTACCAATTCTCCCAAAAGCTTAAGTTGTTAGGGAATTGTGAATTTAATAATCTAACCAATATTTGAACACTCCCCTCGCGTGTGGGCCTAGCCTTTCCCTTAATAAGTGGAGCCCAACACTTGAGATTTTTTAAACTTTTTAATGGGAGGTAGAGCAGAGACAAGGTTTGAACTCAGTACACTTGTTCTACTTACCATGATAAATTACCATGATAAATTACCAATTTTCTCAAGTTACCCCAACAGCTTAAGTTGTTAGGAAATGATGAATTTAATCATTCAACCAATATTTTAATGATTTCCTGCCCTCCATAGACATAAGCAAATGCAAGCATCGCTGAAGTGTCATGACCTTTGAAATGTAAAATCATTTGATCACTGATTCAAGCCAGGAATTGAATGAGAATCACTTATAAAAGAATGAAAATCAATAAGAGATTTGGTTAAAAATCAATAAAGTGAGGTGCATAACAGAATGTAATCCTCAACTTGTGATTACATTGTTAAACTATTGTCCCATTTAACAAACTTCACCACCAGTCATAATGACCGTAACAACTTCACATGGAAGACACTTCATGCTATACCTTGACAAATTCTGAAGATATCCAGTTCTAACTACTAAACCTTACATTTTCAAAGCGAGCTTTAAGCTGTCACCATGGATTTCAGTTGCTTGGAGGTGTCTGTTCATCAGTATAAGATCTCATGCACTAGCACATTAGGGGTTGCCTTGTGCCTATATGGCTCTTTGTCACATATATTTCTAATTTTGCTTGTTTAATAATTAATACTGGTCATACATTATGACTTATCCAAAAAAAAAAAAAAAAAAAAAATACTGGTCATACATTATCTCTCATTGTGTTGGTGTTTGGTGATGTATGAGTCTCTTAATGGCAAATAACTATGTTTTATTTATTTTATAAATTACATATTTTTTTAAGTAAAACTTTATTAAAATTAAAAAACAAGAGTACGATGGACCCCAATTACACAGGCCTTGTACTAAGAATATCGCTGAGAGTCACTCAAAAAGATGCATGAAGCAAATTACTTTGTGTTATGGATGGTGCATGTGAGATATATGTCATAGTAAATTTTTTTATGTTGGAGGCACACAAATTATGGTTGGTCTCAATCTGGTGTAGATATATATCAATTGGTTTGGAAGATGTAGATCTAATGTGTTTATGTTGCTTTTCAATTGAAAAAGTTATTTTCAGAAATTGTTGAAAATTTGTTTTGTTTGTTTTTTTGGCACATAGTTGATCTGGTCCTTCTATCAGATTGGTCTTTTTTCACTTATAGCTAGTAATTGCAGAACTTGTTGGTGAAGCGGATGGAGCTAGCTCATCCATGCCTTGTCCCATCTATATTGATTGGTGACCGGATTGAAATCTGACTTGAATTTATTTGTTATGCAGTTTCATAAAGGCAAAAAGTGATGTATCTTTGGAAGATGTCAGCACACTTGTTGAGATAGGGTTGGAGTTGTTTAAAAACTCACAAAACAAGCTTTATGCCCAGGTGATCTATTGTCTCATGTGAAATATTTTCTCCTTGTACATATTTACTTTTACAATTTTTCTTTTCTGATATGATGTTCCGTTTGTGTTGATTAGGTTAGATGGGGAAATATCTTAGTAAGGGTACTTAATAAGTATCGGAAGAAGTTGTCCTTGAAAGTTCAATGGCGACCTTTGTACGATACTTTGGTCAATACACATTTCACAAGGTGAGTTTTAAGTATTTTCCTTCAAATGTATTGTTTTCATTTATTTATTTATTCTTAGTTGAACAAAGTATTGCCATGATTTAATTGATTGGTAAAATTATGATAATTTATTATGAACACTTAATGGCAGCTCACCCCCCACCCCCAAATAAGAATGAGGCGAATGATGAGGTTATGTTGGATTGTGTATAAATAACCGATCCAAAAAAAGGAAAAAGATATTTTATCATGAAATCTCCTATTTATGCACTAAAACTGTTTAGTGCTTTTGAAGCTTTTTTTTTTTTTTTTTTTTTTGGATAAGTAATATGCAATTTATTGAAAAGAGGAATGCGTAATGTACACAGGATGTATACATACAGTGAACCTGAAGAATTAAAATATACAAAAATTACAATCTAAAGGAAATAGAATCAATAAATTCTACAACAGAACATGCATCTAGTGCCAAATGTTCAGGCCCATTCAAACAACCTTGCAAACAATGTTTTCAGCTCAATAAAAGAGAGCACGCCATCATTAATTTTGTGGTTTTTCTTTTTCAAAATTACCCATATTAACCAAAGGGAAATCATTCCAATAAAAAAAAATCTGTATCACAAATTAAATTCTTAATGATCTTAGGTCTCTAGCTTAAAGTCTTTCTCTTTGTTGTTGCTGTCATACTTCTTTGCATTCCCTTCAACTTAATATAGTTGAATTTTTCTTGACCTGTCAATAATTCCTTTTTTTTTGCTTCACTGAATTGCATATACACTATTTTTTGTCTTGTACTTCCTAGTTTTGGAAACTTTATATGCTGATGACTTAGGATTATTCATCTGTTACAGGGATACTGGTCCTGAAGGGTGGAGATTGAGACAGAGACATTTTGAGGCTATTACTTCCCTTGTTCGATCCTGCCGGAGGTTTTTCCCACCAGGTTCTGCCTTTGAGATATGGTCTGAGTTTAGGTCAGTGCTCTGAGGGTCTCTCTCTTTGATTTTGTTGATCTGTCTAAAAGCCTTGAAGTTACTTTGGATTTCTTTGGCCATCAGTAGGTTCAATTTTATTTTGGATTTTTTCAAAGTGAATTACATATGATTCTATCTCTTAAGTTACATATGGCATATATTTAATGTTTTTGACCTTTAGCTTTTTCATGGAGGCAGAATACGCTAGAGTTTTAGTAATTTGTTTTATTAATAGCTACATCAAGTACACCAGACATTGTCTATGAAAATTCATGTTATTTTTGTGGAAATATTATTTTATTATTTCTTTTTTAAAAATCTTAAAACAACCAAAATATTAGGTTTTAGAAATAATAAAAAAACTCAATTTGATCACTTCAGTATTGACTTTTTGTTAAACATCTGTACTCTCCTGCAGTCCCCAATGTTTAGCCTTTGATGATTCAGCAACAAAAAGTAGGTAGCCTGAATAGAAATCAATGTGGTCAATGTAGGCTTTAAATCTCTTCAAACTTTGTACTATACTGAATTTATAGTATTCATGTTAGGAATGTTAAGATGTGGAGTCACTCGTTCCAATTAAATTGAATTTTTGGTGTGGTCATAATAGTGAAAGCTCTGTGTGTTCATTCTTTACTTTTTGTTGCTTACCATCTAATGTAACAAACCTGCAGATCTTTATTGGAAAATCCATGGCATAATTCATCATTTGAAGGATCTGGGTTTGTGAGACTGTTTCTTCCTACAAATTTAGACAACCAGGACTTTTTTACAAAGTAAGCAGCAAATATTTTTGTTGAGAATCCATAGCCAGCCCAAAAATTTGGGATTAAGGCTTGTTGTTGTTGTAAGCAGCACATAATTTTGAGAACTTCTATTCTTTGTGGTTTTCTTTATGTGGCTTGTTTGGGCAATTAACTTCCTATTGTTGGCATGACAGTGATTGGATTAAATCGTGTATAGACCTGTGGGACTCGATGCCAAATTGCCAATTCTGGAATAGTCAATGGGCTGCTCTAGTAGCTCGTGTTGTAAAGAACTGCAACTCCATAGAATGGGAATGTTTCTTACCCACACTTTTTACCAGATACTTGAATATGTTTGAGGTGAGTGTATGAATTGTTTAGATAGTGTTGAATATGTATTGATACTGGTTACGTACAGTGGTCCCCGGCATGTGGATATGAGTCTTGTAGTTGAACATGATTTTCTTCTAACTAATGCTTATCATAAATAAAGTAGAAGTACATTTTGACAGAAATTGTAGATCCTTGATTGATTATGCATCAATAATGTCAAGCAATTAAATCATGTTTTTTTTTGCTCCTACAAGATGGCCTAAAATAATTATAAGGCTCTGTTTGTTTTATTGTAAAATTTTTTCAGCTAGGGAAAGCATTTTCTTTTTTAGTATTTGGTTGCATTTTTGAAAATGCTTCAGAAATTATTTTTTGGTGTTTGTTGCTAGATAAAATGTGGAAAATTTCCTCCATCATAAAATCTGTATATCCACAACCAAAACCCGTTACAGGACAAAACACCCAAATAGATCATAACTCTACATATCCACAATACCCATTACAGATTTGCAGCAGGAAAATCCCAAACATCCATTACAAATTGGTAAATCCCAAAATCACAACACCCATAACAGATCATCTGCAGTTGCAGATCAGCAGAGTGCTGATGGCCACCGCTTGCCCGCCAGCATTGACCGCCAAGCCTTTGCGCCTCAACAAACCCCAACATTTGACCACCAAGTGGATCACAAAAAAATGAATCCTCTGCACCGATGATCACTGCACCACCATGCCACTTCACCACTGTGCCACCATGCTAACGATCCCATGCCCCGCAGCTGGCATCCTTTGGGTGTGAGAAGGAGAGCAAGGAGGGTGGAGGTCTGTTTGTGAAAGAGAGAATTGGGGGGGGGGGGGGTGTGGGGAATTGCCGTAAAACAATTTACAACTTTTACAAATGTGTTTTCCTGGTCAGCTAAAAATATTAATGGTTTGACTTAAGGTTTTTTACACACCCAAAAATTATTAAAATGTTTTCTGGAGAACATTTAACTATGAAATGGAGCCTAAGACTTTCTACTGCTGCTGCTACTGCTACTGTTAATAAGAATTACTATTATTATTATTGTTGTTGTTGTTATTGCTATATTATGTTATTAATATTATTGTTACTACACACACTTATATGCCTTCACCCAATCTGTCAACCACAGGTTCCTGTGGCAAATGGAAGTGGATCATATCCTTTTTCTGTGGATGTTCCCCGAAACACAAGGTTCTTGTTCTCCAATAAAACAGTCACCCCAGCAAAGGCCATTGCAAAAGCAATTGTAAGACTTTTGCGCTATGGCCTACATTTTACTCTTTGCATGAAGTGGTCCCCATTTGGATGGTTCCTAAGATTTTGGTATATGTTTTATAATTTTGGTGGCAGGTGTATCTATTAAGACCTGGTAGTTCGATGCAAGATCAGTTTGAGAAATTGGTCAACCTCTTGGAACAGTTTGTTCACTCACATTCTCATACACATTTTATTTTATTTTTCTAAGCATGTGAGTTGGTAATAAAAACTGTCAGTTCTTTACTGGTGTCTATTGTTGTAGATATTACCATCCCTCCAATGGTGGTCGTTGGACTTATTCATTGGAGCGATTTTTGTTCCATTTGGTAATACAATTCGAGAAACGCCTACAGCATGAGCAACAGTAAGAATTTCCTGCATGATGATATAAACCTGTTCTTCATGCTTTAGCACATTTTTATTCTTTCTACTAAAGTACTGTTACTGCAGGAACACAGAAAACAGTAGACAGCCCGAACTGCTTCTTGGAAGATCAGAAAGGATGTATTTCGTCAATGTGGCGCTGAAGTTAATTGATCGTGGTCAATATAGCAAGAATGAGCATTTATCTGAGACAGTTGCTGCAGCAACTTCTGTTTTGTCTTATGTGGAGCCCTCTTTGGTTCTTCCTTTTGTGGCATCTCGATTCCATATGGCCTTAGAGACGGTAAGTAAGTTTGTATCTTTTATTTCATTACATCACAGAATTGTTGAAACTTATAATGATTGTCTGCAGTTTTCCTGATGGAAAACACCTGTGCATTTGTGAAACAATGTCCTATTAATAGTATTGTTCACCCCTTTGTTTGAGTGGTCTTTGCTACTTAGGACTTTGTTTGAGTGGTCTCGTATTTGGGGGTTTATTGTCTCTCTTTGTTTGACTTCCTTAATTCTGTTAGTTTTTCCATTTGATTGGTTTGTATTCATTTCTGTGTAGTAAGTTTACTATCGTAAACTCATTGTCCTTTTATTATCAATAAAGATTGTTATTACCTATAAAAAAAAAAGTATTGTTCACCCCTTTAAGTTTTGCTTGTTTCATCACATTAACTTCTCTTTCACCAACGTTGTGTCTAGTCAGATGACTGCCACCCACCAGCTGAAAATTGCTGTAATGTCAGTAGCATTTGTTGGGCGTTCACTATTTCTCACCTCCCAATCAACTTCAGTAGAATCAGTTGAAAGTGGTGATGAGTTCACTGATCTTTTGATGGTTTCATTGTCCAATGTATTACTTGGAATGGATGCCAATGATCCTCCTAAAACCTTGGCAACCATGCAACTAATTGGCTCCATTTTTTCCAATGTAAGCACACAAGCCCTTAATATTCTTAGAATACTTGATTATTATTGCCCTTATAACCATGAATAAATGCTTTTACTAATCCATTTATACTTGCAGTTGGCTTATTTGGATGATAACACAGATGAGTCGTCATTCCTGCCTATGATTCGTTTTTCTGAATGGCTTGATGAATTCTTATGTCGCCTATTTTCCTTGCTTCTGCACTTGGAACCCAGCAGTGTTACGTTAGTATTAACATTCAGTTCTTCCATATCTTCTGTTCTACATTTCTATTATGTATTGGAATAATTGGTTACTGCTGCTGCAGGAATGAAGGCCTACATTCATCTGCAACGTCAGGAACTTTTCTCGTTGAGGATGGTCCTTACTACTATTGCATGCTTGAAATCTTGCTTGGGAGACTTTCAAAATCCCTGTATACTCAGGTTTAGTTCTGGTTAATGATATTCAGTTCAGTTCTTTTTGAATTTTAGAATCTCAATTAAAGATGTTCTTATTACTTTTCTTCATGCTCCTAACAGGCTTTAAAAAAAGTTTGTAAGTTTGTGAAGACAAATATCCTTCCAGGGGCAATTGCTGAGGTTGGACTGCTTTGTTGTGCATGTGTGCATTCAAACCCAGAAGAGGCAGTTACTCACCTTATTGAGCCCA
Source organism: Quercus ilex subsp. ballota (assembly GCA_032727855.1). Classification (NCBI taxonomy): domain Eukaryota; kingdom Viridiplantae; phylum Streptophyta; class Magnoliopsida; order Fagales; family Fagaceae; genus Quercus; species Quercus ilex. The sequence continues at coordinate 649,193 of CM064915.1, forward strand.
TTTTGTCCTCTGTTATCTCCTCTTTAGAAGAAGTGCCAGTTACAGGATTTGGAGGAAGTGGAACTTCTAAGTCCTCTGTTTCAATAAAGGTGCTTCTCCCATGTATGGTGTGTGTTATATGTTTTCACGTTGAACCTAAGTTCTTCTTTTGAAATTTGAATTGGTTTCTTTCCAGGCAAAACCCACACTTTCTCCTGCTCTTGAAACATCAATTGATTATCAATTGAAAACACTATCAGTTGCCATCAGTTATGGGGGTCCTGCTCTTCTCCGTTACAAGGATCAGTTTAAGGAAGCTATTGTTTCTGCTTTTGATTCTCCATCTTGGAAGGTCTTGTATCTATTCTGTTGTTGATTAAAGTACCTGCTTTTGAGGCTTGCATCTGTGATTCTTTGTTTTTTTTTTTTTTTTTTAATATAAAATCTCATTCTTCAAGAATTTTTTGGTCATTTGACAGGTCAATGGTGCTGGTGATCATCTTCTCCGTTCCCTCCTTGGTAGCCTGATTCTTTATTATCCTATTGATCAGTACAAGTATGTTTTCCTCTTTCCATTAGTGGTCATATTTAAATGCTTATTAATTTAATTTCTTTATTTGAAAATGAAATCCTCAAAATTCTGGTTTCTTAGGTGCATCTTCCGTCACCCTGTGGCTTTTGAACTAGAGGAATGGATCAGCACAAAAGATTATTCCAATAATGAACTGCCAATAGGCCCTAAGTGGCATATTCCTAGTGATGAAGAAGTTAATTTTGCAAACGAACTCTTGGATCTTCATTTTAAAGCGGCTTTGGATGATCTTTTTACAATGTGCCAAACTAAAATCCATTCAGATTCAGGTAATTATCATAGTTATTCCTCAAGGAAATTTTCCCATAACCTAACTGATGTAGTAAAAAATAAAAAATCTCATCTCAAAAGAAATGATGTATTCTTCAGTATGTATCATTTTATTAATGCCACATTATTTTAATTTACATTATCAGTATACAGATGAACATGAAGTTTATACAGGTTTGTCCATTATCTGACAATTTACATGCAATCTGTCACACAGGAGATGAGAAAGAGCACTTGAAAGTGACTCTTTTGCGGATTGATTCATCATTGCAAGGTGTTTTGTCTTGCTTGCCTGATTTCAGGCCGTCCTCCAGCAATGCAGTGGTTGAAGATCCAGATCATACTTCTTTCTTAATAGCTGGAGCAACAGGTTCAAGTGTTGGCAGCACTCAACTGCGGGAAAAAGCTGCTGAGGTTATTCATGCCTCATGCAAGTAATGTTTAAACTTCAGTATTCCTCTGGACATTACTCCTATTTGGCTGGGTCTGATTTGCTAAACCTCATTGATCTTTGTGCTTTGAGCAGATACTTGTTAGAGGAAAAATCTGATGACAGCATTTTATTGATACTCATTATTCGTATTATGGATGCATTAGCAAACTATGGTAATGCACAGTGTGTTTAGATGAGCTGGATATTAATCCTTTTTCTTTTATGTACTGCCTCTCATAAATTATTCTTGATTTTTGTCATACAGGAAGTTTGGAATATGATGAGTGGTCAAATCACAGGCAGGCTTGGAAGTTGGAATCTGCTGCCATAGTTGAACCTCCAATTAATTTTATTGTGTCATCTCATTCTAAGGGAAAGAGAAGGTGATGAATATTCTCATTGGATCTCTATTTTGACATGAAATTATGTATCAATGCTGTAGCATTTAAAAACTGATTCTTTTCTTTCATTCCAGGCCAAGGTGGGCACTCATTGATAAGGCATACATGCACAATACATGGAGATCCTCACAGTCATCCTATCATCTATTACGTACGAGTGCAAAGTTCATTCCATCAGATCATCTGAATCTCTTGATGGACGATCTTCTAAATCTATCTTTGCACAGTTATGAAACTGTTCGCTTGTGAGTCCACCGATCTTCTTTGACCTACTATATGATCAAATCATAGTACAGATCTTCTAAGTGCCTGTTTGGTACACCCTATTTTGAGCTTTTGGAATAAGTGCTGTTTGAAAAAGCTGTACTTAGAAAAAAGTGAGATTTAAAAATCTGTGTTTTAAGAAAGTGTGGTTTCAAACTGCTATGCCAAATAGGCACTAAATCCTATTGTCTATTTTGAATGTAATGTGACTTGTGTAGCACAGAACATGAATGCGCATTTTAGATTTAGTAATTTAAAAATTACTATATAGACTGCTATACTGAATTTTTATTAATAATTTAAATGATAATTAAAAAAGGGCACAAGATCATTCTAGAAGCAATGATCCAATAGAGGGAATGAAATCAATTAGAAGACACTGCCTACAGCCCACATGTAGATAAGGTGATGTCTTTCGTAGTTATAAAATTTCAAAGTTATCAAAAAAATGATGATCAAACTTTAGCTCTTATTCTCAAGTTTGGAGGAGTTCTGTGAATTTCTCAATGGCAGCCTCCATGTTGGGTCCCTAGCAGATATAATGTGGTCTGACTGGCTATTTTGGTAAAAATTTGAATTTTATTGAATAATGATGGAAAAAAGACATGTTAAGTTGTGTTTTCCGACAGATCTTAGAATGTGGTATGCCTTGAGTTTTTCAATCTGGGTGGGAACATATTCCTAAAACTAATGGTTAGAACCATTGATATTTTCCTGGCAAGTGGTTCAGAGATATTAATCTCTCTTAGTATTTATTTTTTTGGTTTTGGCTGCAATGGTGTTTGATAATTATTCTTATTTTTAAAGTAATGGTGATTTATGGTATCTGATTTAATATTTTGACATGGTTCCCAGACTCGCTGGCAAATCTCTACTGAAGCTGATCAAGAGATGGCCGTCTATGATTCCAAAGTGTGTTCTCTCTCTTGCTGAGAATTTAAAGGACCCAAATGCACCAGAAAATGTGGTTCTAGGTTCTTGTGCAGTCCTTGCCTCACAATCAGTTCTCAAGCATTTGACGACGGTAATCATTCAGGACAACACACTTAAAACAAACTTAAAAAAATGAATAGATAAACACCTTTGAGAGTTTCCTTGAATAATAAAACATATAGAGGCACTTTAACCCAAAAGGCCTAAGCCTTATAGGTATGTGCTCAATTATGTTATATTAACTACTCATTTTTCTTTTCATTATTCAATGTGGGATTTCACTCACACGTGTAATCCAACATCTTCCTGATATATCTTTTGTTATTCCAGGATCCAAAAGCATTTTCTTCCTTCATCATTGGGATTCTTTCCAGGTAAATCTGCATTGATTTATGTTTAAGATTGTTAGATTCTGAAAAATATAAATAGAAACTCTGTTTAACCTTCCTTCGTTTCTTCATGAAGCTCCCATCATGAGTCACTGAAAGCCCAGAAAGCAATCAATGAGGTAAATTCCCCCATTAGATGACTTAGAGTGTGTAGTTGTGAATTCTGTTGCTTAACAATGTCTGAGTGCCAACAGTTATTTGTCAAATACAACATCTACTTTGCTGGAGTGTCTAGAAGCATTTTCAGGACATCAAACAATGACATGGATGGACGAGTTTTTGGAGATTTGGTTTCTCAAATTATTTCTATGAGTTTTGATTCCATTGGCTTGCATTGGCGGTAAATATCTAACTATTTGAAAACTATTATTTTTATATTTTCTTAATCTCATTATTTATCTAATCTGAAGTTGTTTGAGGCTATCCCCTATATGTTATGAATTGTTTTGGACTGTTGTGTGGACTCTTATCAATTAATGAAAATAGAATGAATATTTGGGTGGTTGAGATCTTCATTTGAGCAAGTATAGTAAACACTAGGTGCAAATTTATGTTCATAGTAATGATACTCTCTTAACCTACGATTATTTTAAATATTTTAGATATAGTCTTAATTTTTAATTTTTTTTGTCAGGTATAATCTTATGGCTAATAGAGTTCTGCTCCTGTTGGCTATGGCATCTCGGAATGACCCAAATGCCTCTTCAACGATCTTGAGTGAAACTGCTGGTCAGTACATATTTCTTGTTGAGTGATGAATTGTGTCTTTGCTTTTCAATAGTGCTTATGCAATTAACTGAGTGCAAATGTCTCAGTTTAACCTTTTCCAAATACTCTCATTTCAAAAACTTTACAGGTCACTTCTTGAAGAATTTGAAAAGTCAACTTCCTCAGACTAGAATACTTGCAATATCGGCTTTAAATACACTGTTAAAGGAATCACCTTATAAACTTTCAGCTGGGGAACAGTCTGGCTCTTCTGGTTCCGGTGACTTACAAGAAAGTACAAAATCATCACTGGAAGGAGTTTTAACTAAAATTTTTCAGGAAGAGGGTTTTTTTTATGAGACTTTGAATAGTCTTTCCCATGTTCACATAATCACTGATACAGAGAGCACATCTTCCAGAGGACATGGAAATTCATCTTTTCAGAGCTTTGCAGACAAGTCAATCACCCGTTTTTATTTTGACTTTTCTGCTTCATGGCCGCGTACCCCTAGCTGGATTTCTTTATTAGGAAGTGATACCTTCTACTCAAATTTTGCCCGGATTTTTAAACGGTTAATACAAGAATGTGGCATGCCAGTTTTGTTGGCTCTTAGAAGCACCTTGGAGGAATTTGCAAATGCCAAGGAGAGGTCTAAGCAATGTGTTGCCGCTGAAGCATTGGCTGGGGTGTTGCATTCTGATGTCGATGGTCTTTTAGGAGCATGGGACAGTTGGTTGATGGCCCAGTTGCAGAATATTATTTTAGCGCAATCAGTGGAATCAATACCTGAGTGGGCAGCTTGTATACGTTATGCAGTTACTGGAAAGGGAAAGTATGGAACAAAAGTTCCTCTTCTGAGGCAAAAAATCTTAGATTGTTTGGCAAATCCTTTACCTTCGACTGCAACTACCACTATAGTAGCCAAGCGCTATGCTTTTCTATCAGCTGTACTTATAGAAATATCCCCACAGAAAATGCCGACAGCTGAGATACGTCTGCATAATGAACTTTTGGAGGAGCTGCTTGGTAATATGTGCCATTCATCCGCCCAAGTAAGAATTCCTCTTTGAAGGTCTCACTGATTTCTGGTCTAACTTTTGTTGTATGTGCATGTGTATGTATGCAGATAATTCTTTTATTTTTTGGTAAGTGTAGATTTTGTTTGATAAATTATTGATTGTCCCAAAAGTTTAAGCTATTAGGAAATGATGAATTTAATCATATAACCATAAGGCTCCGTTTGGTTGGGGCATGGAAAAGTGGAAGGATGAGAAATAAAATAAATTTCCTTTGTTTGTTTGAGTAGAAAAATGAGAGAATGAAAAATGTAGTTTATGTGAATTTACTAAAAAGGGGTTGGAATAGGACAAAATGATAGTTGGTGGGTAGGGAAATAAAAATTAAAAGGTGGTGTGGAAGGGTAGTTAAAGTCATTTTGACTTGACTACTTTTCACCCAAGTTTTTTTTCCAATTTGGGGAGATAACAATTTAGTGGGCCTAGGTGGAAAACACTTGGGCCCTACTACTTTCCCCCTGTTTTCGCTTGTTAACCAAACAATGGGAAACATCAATTTTCCACCCTCTTTTCTACCAAAAATTTTCCATCCTTTTTTCACCCCTACCAAATGGAGGTTAATTCTAACACTCCTCACATATGGACCCATAGTCCCCCTTAATAAGTGGGGCCTAACACGTGGGATTTTTAACGGTAGAGTGGAAATAAGGATTGACTTAGAACTTTCTGCTTTGATACCATAATAAATGGCCAATTGTCCCAAAATTTTAAGCTATTACCAAATGGTGGATTTAATCGTTCTTACATAATTCTAACAGTGTTAAACATGAGAAGAAATAAAAATTACAATGTTATTGAGGCAAAGAACTAACCATTACAATATTATTTTCCTTGTAACCTTGGGAGTTATTTTCTTATTTTTGTTTTGTGCATCTTTCACATGGACAGGTAAGAGAAGCTATAGGTGTTAACCTTTCTGTATTGTGCTCTAACATTCGGCTTTATGCGTCTTCGGATCATGATTTTTCACATGAAGGGAGAAATAGTGATGTTGATAACAGACTTAAAGATGGAAGCTGGGTTCAGTTCCTAATAAAACGAGCATCTGAAGTGGTAATAAATATTCAGAGTACCAGCCAATCTGACAATTTGGAGACCACAATAGATTCAAAACTTCAAGATGTACATTTGAATGGAGATTCACAAGATGATGTCAAATGGATGGAAACGGTACTAATTTTCAGGAAACTTTGCTGTTGAATATCCTTTTAACTCATTAAATCTGTCATTCACGGATCTATTTTTCCTATTGTGTGTAGCTATTCCATTTTATCATCTCGTCTTTGAAGTCTGGAAGATCTTCATATTTGCTGGATGTAATTGTGGGGCTTCTTTATCCTGTAATTTCCTTGCAGGTATGTTGAGCACCTGTTTGCTTGTGTTAATATTACTCTACTGATTTGCATTGTATTAATATTTGGTTCTGAAATTCACCAGTGTTTAAATTTTTATTTTTTAAATATTTTCCTGTCTGTTTAACTTATCGAAAAAATATGTTCCTGTCAGTTTAGTATTGAGGTATTAATTGGGGTTTGTTGACCACTATGTCAGAGAGAACTTGGAATTGGTCATTCCTTAACTGAAGTAATATTGATAGAATTAGTTTTTCTAAATTATAAAATCCATAATTTTTTATTTAAAATTTTGATTTTCCAACAAGTAACTTTTAGAATAGCACATCTCACTTTGTTTGCTATTCCAGTTTTCTTTGAATGCTCTAATTTTAGTAGTATCTCCTTAATTAATTTATTTTTTAAAGTTAGTGTCCCCTTGTACAAACCTACAAAATCATCTAAAGCATGGTGTTGAAGTAAATTTACAAATCAAAGATAGGAGTCCCTCTGAAAATGGATTTCTTTTCATAATTTTGAAATTCTGTTCTGTTGAGTGAGATAAATCATTGTATACTGAAAATCATAATTCTGTTTTGACTTCAATCCCAATGTGCTCTTTGGCATATGGATTTTTAATGCCTTCACACTCCCTCTAACTGCTAAATAATTTGGCTCCCTCATTCCTCTCTTTTTATAGTTATTTTTTAAGAGAGATTGATGATTTGTAGTCTCATACAATCTGTTCAACGCCATTCATATCTTGTGACGGACTTCTGCCATTTAAGTAGCTAGTGTTCCATTTTGGATGCTTCTATTTAGGAGTAGTCACTAGTGGAGTCCCTACTACCTGAACTAGTTGTCTTTTCATTTTGGGTGCTTCGGTTTGGGATAATCATTAGTGGTGCCCCTACTACCTTAATCAGAGAGCACGATTGTACTTTCTGCTTAAAGTGCAATTCGACAGTGGTGACTGAGACAGAAAGGAGACCATATACTGATTTTTCATATAGATTTTAGGATGCAACTTGATGGCCCTTTCTGATCTTTAACATTTATGATTCCTTGTACAAAATCTAAGATGTTTCTGTTGTATTACATTTCAATTCTTTGGAGATATTTATTGCAGAGACAATGTAATTTTTGTTTTTCATTTCTTTTATTTGCATCATGATGCCTAGTAGGTTGTGCATCACAACTTCTTATCTGAGAATTATTACTGCCTTTTGAAGGAAACATCAAATAAAGATTTGTCAACGTTGGCCAAGGCTGCTTTTGTATTGCTAAAATGGAGGATTTTCTGGGAACCTCATCTCCAGGAGGCTGTATCTGTGATTCTTTCTTCAGCCAATGATTCTAACTGGCGGACTAGATCTGCTACACTGACATATCTGCGAACCTTTATGTATAGGTATGGTAACTGAAGAGGTTTCCCTTTGCATTGCATCCTTGAATGATTACAAGTCTTTTTGGCCCTGGGAGAGACCCGCCTGGGGGGGGGGTGGGGGTAGGGGTATTTTGGTTTTTGATACGTTTAGCTTATCAAATCTTGAATAAATTTCTTCTTGGGGAAGTTAAATTTAACAGTAACCATATTTTTGCACAAGTATCTATACTTCAAAAAATGTCATTTATAAAGGAAGATTCAATGTTTTTTTTTTTTTTCCTTCTAATTACCTCTTTATCTTCAGCCTTTCATGATATCTTATATTGACTTGATATCTTGTGTGGACTGGAGTCTGTCATAGTTTTTAGAGAAATGTTTGCTATAGGCAGAGGCATTTAAAGTCATGTTATGTCTTTATAACAGGCACACTTTCATTCTCTCAAGTGTGGAGAAACAACAAATCTGGAGCACTGTGGAGAAGCTACTTATAGATAACCAAGTGGAGGCAAGTTTCTAACCTACAATAGTAGTTTTCTTTTTACTTGTCTGTGGCAAGTAAAAAGTATTAACTTCCAGATGCTTATTTGAGAAGTAATGTGGAATATTGGGTGTAATATGATCCATGTTTTGGGTAGTTCAGATTTGGACATATAAGATTGTGATGCTATTGATAAGAACAATGATATTGCTAACTCATTTTTATTCAGAAGTCATAGACCCCTGAAATGAAGTAACAGTAAGAACAAGTTATGTGGTTCTTGAGATTTTCTCTTTAACCAATTATGCCCTAATATTTTGGGACCTTTTAGGGGTCTATAGCTCTTCTTTACAGGCTCGGGTTTTTGGGCTTATCTATCAAAAAAAAAAAAAAAAAAGCTAAGGTTTTTGGGTCTAGGGTAAGAATTTAGCTCCTTTCAACTTATTTAGCTAACTTCTGGCTCAGGTAAGAGAGTATGCTGCAGCAGTATTGGCAGGCCTAATGAAGGGCGGGGACGAAGATCTAGCAAGAGATTTTCGTGATAGAGCTTACTTGAAGGCAAATAATCTTCAAAGAAAGAGAAAGCAGAGGTTAGAATCATGTTATTGAAGTCCTTAGTTATTAATTAATTGATATGCCTTTTCGATGAGGAGACAACCCTCATTTATCTGCATTTTCATGTGCACAACACTTTCTGCTGTATTCTTTCTTATAGACACATGTAAACGCGTCTGCTTGCATTTCATAAATAAGTTCTATTTCTGCTAGTAAGGTTCTGTTGTTTCATGGAAGTTGAAACCAGAGTGATTTGGAGAAATGCTGATAGTATTATGAATTGTGGGTTGAAACAGACGGACTGCTGGTTCATGATTCATGCTTCTGCTGAGCCACTCCTAAATGTTTCGTTGAGCTGTTGAATGCATTTGGGATCAGGATGCATGATTCATGCTTTTTAATGAATGTAATCTTTTATATGCAAAAATCACAGTAGAAGTAAGAAAAAAGGACATGTCAATTAAGGGAATAACAGCGAGTATGACTTTAGATTGAGCAGAATGGAGGAAAAGAATATATATGACTGACCCTAACTAATTTGTTGAGGATCCATAGTCAACCTCAAAAGTTGGGACTAAGGCTTTGCTTGTTGTTGTTATTGTAGTAATTTTTGTATGCAATATGTGCTTGAGTGCATTGTCAAATATAAAGAAATCTGTACTCATCTGCCTGAGATTTTAAGTACTGAATTTTATGCCTCATGGTATTGATGAACACTAATAATAATGCAGTCATATGCTGACCAGTAAGTTGTTCATGCATGTTTTCATGTATTTATATATGTGAATCATTTTATAATTTGGATACCCTTTGTATTGAGTCACTATTACTAGGTATTTCATGTAAAGTTTCATTATTCTGATCTAATGTCTATAAATGCAGAAATATAAGTTCTGGTCACTCTATTGCCTCTATACATGGTGCTGTCCTTGCTTTGACTGCTTCTGTGTTATCAGCGCCGTATGACATGCCCAGGTGTGTTACATTAAGTTAAAGAAGTTGATCTAATAGTTAGTTTTTAGAGATATGCTGTAACAACTTCGATGATGCGTAAAAAAATTTAAGTAATAATTTTGTTGAATCAAGGAAAGCTTAAATACATAGGATGCATGAATCTGATTTTTATGTAACTATGAAAATGTTTGGCCAACACAACATGGTGCTGTCCTTGCTTTGTCTGCTTCTGTGTTATCAGCGCTGTATGACATGCCCAGGTGTGTTACATTAAGTTAAAGAGGTTGATCTACCACCACACACTCTTGGTGCGATGGTCACTCCACAATTGTAAGTGCTTGTGGAGTGTGGGGGGGCAAGAGCCGGAGTTCAAGTTTTCAGGAGGGTGCTTCACACACACATATACTTAATTTCTATCTTGTTTTTAAAAAAAAAAAAAGAAAAAAGAAAAAAAAGAAGAAGTTGATCTTATAGTTAGTTTTTAGAGATATGCTGTAACAACTTCGATGATGTGTAAAAAAATTTAAGTAATTATTTTGTTGAATCAAAGAAAGCTTAAATACACAGGATGCATGAATCTGATGTTTATGTAACTATGAAAATATATGGCCAACACAATCATAATGTATCTTACTTAAAGCATGGGTGGGTTTGGTGGGATCAAGTTAGTGATTTCAAATGTTACTAAACCCACCAGTCTGTTTTCTTAAAATGGTATATTGATAGCATAGCAATAGTAAATTGTTACTGCAAATTTCTGAAATAAAACTATTTTTAAAATTTACATGTGAAATTAGAACTGCCAAGAAGCTTGTAGCTGAATTGGCACACCTTTTGGGGTTTCTAACGGAGACATCTAGGATTTAAATCCCCTTTCCCCCATTGTAACTATTGTTTTACTTATATATATATATATATATAAAATTTGAAATTGGAACCAACTTTTATCACTGGATTTACACACCAAATTTCATTCACTTATAGATTAGAAAACTTTGAATTATGATTGTTCCTTTAATAACATTTCTACAAATTCCAATTTCTTTGAGTCGTCAGTCAACAATAGGTGCACTTATACCAACCCAAAGACCAAATCTTGGTTTTTGGTCTAAATGGGTGCAAATTGACCAAATGTGACTAGTTAGCTAATATTAGTTAATGAAAGATCCCAAAAGATTTTTGGTTATTTGACTAAAATGAGTGGTGTATGTACAAACATGTCATTCTTATGGAAGATAGTGAAAAGGTCTACAAATTTTGTGTGGAAATGAGGTGCAAAATCTCTGTGGTGAAAAAGTTTACCTTCACACGAACCTCCATCCCACCAGAAAGGATAAAGCTCAGTTCCTTATGGCAAGTTAGGACCCTACAAACTAACTGCGTGCCCATTTGGTAGTGTGTTTTCAACCTGCACTTTCAAAGTACAACTTTTTATAATTTCACTTTTTCTAGGTACAGTTTTTTCAAACAATCCCATTTTCAAAAAGCTGAAAAATAAGTTGTACCACATGTTTTTCTTAGATTCATCAACTGGATTTATACAATTCCGTTATTTATCAAAAAAAAAAAAAGAAAAAAAAAAAAGAAGGATTCATCAACTGGATTTGTTTGAGGGAAGCGGAATGAGGAGGAGCCAAAACCCTCTTGGTTTGCCTAGTCCTACAATTCTTCTAGAGTTCTGGTATAACTATGCTGGATCTTTTTAAACATTCAAACCTTTTTGTTTAATATATCAATAACATTCAAACTATTTGCCTTTTAGCTCTCATTCAGGGATGGGACATCAGAATGAATGGTCTAAATGGATTTTTATTGCCAAGTCTTTTATATATATATATATATATATATATATTTTTTTTTTTTCCTTTTGATATATTAGTTCCTTATCAGCATTAGGGTGTTTTTTTCCTCCAGTTGGTTACCTGAGCATGTTACATTACTGGCTCGTTTTGCCGGGGAGCCAACGCCTGTAAAATCTACAGTTACAAAAGCAGTTGCTGAGTTCCGGCGGACCCATGCAGATACATGGAATGTTCAGAAAAATTCATTTACTGAAGAGCAACTTGAGGTAGCTTTGCAGAAATATTACTTCTCCAAGAACTCTAGCCTTGTGTTTAAAAAAAAAGAAAAACTTCAATTCTGTTTCCTGAAATTATTTTTCTTCTTGATTACTTGCAGGTTCTGGCTGATACATCCTCTTCATCTTCATATTTTGCTTGACCTACATTGTATTTCTAGTAAAAGCAAAGATGTAGTTTGAACACAAATAGTTGAAATTATTAGCAAATAATAATGCTTTTTCTTGTATTTTATCATGATTTATGAAATGAGCTTTATTTACATGTCAATCATTATAATTGCTGTAAGATGTTTATTTTTAATCCTTGAAGTAGGATTCCTGCCTTCGTCGCACTCCTGTTCTGTAACTTTTCTTAAATTATTGGGTTCATTAGATCATCAGATGGCAAATCCCATAAGACACAGTCTGAACTGAAAATGCTGGACCCATTTCTGATTCCTTTCCCACCCTCAGAATCCTCCCCATTTTCTTCCTCAAGTTTTTCATGCAACCGAACTTGCTGGTCCCCTGCTGTGCATGTGCTTCCTGTACACATACTCTGGCTCCATGGTGATCTGTCCCCGTCATTGCCAAAAGATGACGGGCCATACTGATATCCAGTCATAGATGCAGGGAAAGCACTGCAGGCCCCTGCAAAATTCACAGATGTCGCTCCAGTACTGTCCCATGGCTTGTTTGATGGTAGCATCTCAGGTTCTTGGATAGCCCTTGATAGGCCAAGCTTGATCTTCTCAATGGTATCATCTTTTTCGTCTTGATTACTGTTAATATAAGTGGCAGTGGTGTTCCCTAGTGCTGCATTGGGTTGTTGGATCTGGAAGTCAATGCGCTTCTTAGTAAGGAGATGGAGCATTTCATCTTTGAAGCAGCCAAGGGCTGCTTCTGCAAGGTGAGCCACCTGTGGGGGTGCCAGTGTGGTTGCAATTTCAGCCATTAGGTGGGAGAAGGGCTTGTGGGTCACAGGATCAATTCCCATGCCTGACAGCTTCTTTTTCAGTTTGGTGTTCCAGTGATTTTTAACATCATTGTCTGTGCGGCCAGGCAGCTGAGCTGCAATTAGTGACCATCTGGATGCCCATGTAGGAAATAATTACTTAGTACCCAAAATATTGAGACAAAAAAATAGGAATAGAACTGCTTGTTTAAACTAACAAAACGATGGACTTTGAGGATAAATATAAAGTTAAAAATTGAGGTCAATTAGAATGAGACGATTAATCATTCATGACACACTTGGTGTTCTGTTTAATCTCTTATAGTGTTTGTTAGTTCGCAAAAGAATATTGATATTCCAGTTTGAGCAAAGAGCAACATGAAGTGGTGTACCTGTTACCGACAACAGAATGAAGCTTCACTATAGTTTGCTCTTCTGCATCAGAGAACTGGCCATGCTTAAGATCAGGACGCAGGTAATTAGTCCACCTTAGCCTGCAACTCTTGCCGCATCTTTGAAGACCTTGTATATGAAATATAGAAGTAGCCTTAGTTATTTTGTAAATACATTTATGAGAGAGAGAGAGAGAGAGAGAGAGAGAGAGAGAGAGAGCACAAACCAGCATTCTTGGGGATGAGGCGCCAGTTACGGGTGCCGTGTTGGGCAATGTAGGAAGAGAGCTTGTTGTCTTCTTCAGGAGTCCACTGTCCCCTCTTCACATTGTCCTTCTCACAACATGGAATCCTACCCATCTTTGGTTATTTTTTTACTCTCCTCCCTAATAAAAGCAAATGTGGGGTGCAAGAAATGTTTTTAATGCAATTAATGGAAAAAAAAGGAAGGCTAGAGTAAGAGACACAAGTAAAAGAGAATTCTCTACTGCCTCTCTCTACTTAAGCTCTTTTATAATCTTTTTTTTTATATGTTTTCAAGAAAAAGAAAGGAGCTGAAATAATATTTTTGGTTGGTTAGATATCTAATATGTGAGACCAAAGTAGGTTTTCTTATATAAAGGAAATGGGGTTGCAATTGCATGGTGGTGTTAATTTGTGAAGGTAAAAAATAGACATCAAAGGTGCATGATTTTATTAAAGAATTCAACGCTATTGTGCGTGTGAGAGATGGGCCGGTAGCTCACCCATAAGACACCCGGTCAACCCTCTCTCTCTCTCTCTCTCTCTCTCTCTTGTTGACTCTCTAACTTTGTTTTGGGTTTATGCAAAAAATAAAAAGAAGAAAAATATATTATTGGGTGGCTTTCTGCTTGACTCACACACAAATCCACCTTAAAAGGTTGAACCGAGTGACCCTTCGAAGGTTGCAAAAGCTTAGGTTGATGTTGCACGTGGGGCTCAGTGGGTCTCATTATGTGAACCCATATTTCATGTAACTAACACATTCCCTCAAGATTGGCTGGTGGCGGCTTAGCTGTTATTTACCGTTATAGTGTCGATACAAAACATATACACGTGTGGCCTTGCTGGATAGAATTGGCCCTATCACATGATATAACACATCATTGTACTGATGTTGAGGAGTTTGTATTCTTGTACATCAATTTTAATTTCTCACCCAAAAAGTCTATGACTACCAAAGATGTTGATAGTGTTTTCAGTTTTGGATCTAGATCACAGTGTCTCATAAATTGCCAGTGCAAAATTTTGGGCAAACTTGAAATTGTGTGAATGGTTTGACCCAAGTAAGGGGGGCAAATTATGACCCAATTATCAACCCTGTTGATTGTTGAACCAACCCAATGTGTAGGTTCAATTGTTTGTCAGCTTATAAAAAATTTCGTTGTTTCTAAAATTGCTTGCATTAAATTGGGCCATTTTATTTTTTTGATCAATAAATTGGGCCATTACCTGCAAAGAGTCACTTCAACAAATTGAATAAAGAATAAGTTCTTGTAATTCATATATATTTAAAAACAACAATTTACAATGTCAAGTTCCCTATAATCCTGACAATGTATTAGGCTTCTCATTAAAACTTAGAGATGCCTACATCATAAAAAATAATTAAGTCTGATATTTTTTGTACTTTCGTGAATCAATAACAATTTTTCTGCACAATTTTTGGGCCATCATCATCATTCTGCATAAAATCATTAGATATATTTATATCCTCCTCTTCCATTATGAAAGGACTCAAGTGCAGTTTCTCAGCTCAATTTTGCAGTTATAAGTCCTTCAATTGAACCAATCAAGGAAAATAATGTCACAAGCAAGCAAAACATGCTGAAAGTTCGAAGCAGGATCCACTTAGTTGTCCAAGCTTCAATATTCATCTGCCTAAAGTACATCTCCACTGGAAAATATATCGATAAGGGCCAGAAGTTCAAGCCTCCTAGCACTCCCAAAACCTGGTTGAAGTAGGGAAACAACATTGCAATTGCAGTTGTCGACACAACATAAATGCTACGGAAACACAACCTGAGAAGGTTTAATCTTATCTCTGGGAGCAATGGCAAATTTAAAGTGTAGTTATCATTTACAAATCCACTGCTTGGAAACTTGTTAGCAAACCATCTTTCAACATTTGCAAACAATGGCTGACTGTAAACCTGCCAATATAAACACATGTAAAAGCATAATAAATAGATATAGACTAGCATTCTAGTACTAAAACTATGTTATACCAATGCAATATTCTGTGTTGGCTATTTTAGATATATAGTACTGTGCTGCACTTTGCACTACTTCTAATGGTAAAGAAATAGCTATCATAATCTTGGCCACTGAGAGAAACATAACAAGGGTCTATTGCTTGTAATAGCAGAGATTTAAGATGCATATAATAGGGTTACCTGATATCCTCCAAGTAGATGAAGCACGATGCAAGCATTAGCAAAATCAATGAGCCAGTATGGTTCATAGAATCCAAACCCTGTCAAGAGGTTCCCTGGTGTATCATCCCCGAAGGCTGCGTATCCAAAGCCTCCACAGCTGAGGTAGAAGAGGGTTGTAACTACAATTGCTATTGTTGAGGCCTTCTTCATGGTCTGGTTTTCTGGTGGAGGCGACTTCAAAGTATCCTTCATGTTTTACAAAATGCATCATTTATATCAACCTCTTTAACTCTTTTTAAGTACCTGAATCGTTAAATATGTAGACCTAAAGGGTATCAAACCTGTATCTCAATCACAATGAGAGAGTATGGATAGGCAAATGCAATGTCTCCTATAGCTTGAGCTACCAACCATATTTTATCTGCTGCACTAGAAGTTGAAATTCCTCCAATGCTGCCCTTAACATATCCATCTCCTGCAATATTTATGACAAGAAAATTATTAGCTTTTCGAAGAAAAGTTAAAATACAGAAAGAAGAAAAAAAAAAAAAAAAAAAAATCACCACTAACGTAATAAGTTTATAATCTCTTGAAATTTTCTTTTTTCTTTGGGAAAAATACAGAAAACCCCTCTGTAGTTTGCTTGTAAAACATGGAACCCCCTTGAGGTTTGAGTGGTATTATTTTGTGTAAACCATTAATTGTATAACACTTTTAATTCCCTTGGGGTTTTTGATTTTAACACTAAACCCTCCTGTGATATTGTTTTATGTGAAAATGTAACTCTAAAAATGGACACATATTATCACATGAGCAGTTCACCATTTATTTTTACGGATATTTAATGGTTCACACCTGAAACAATACCATGGGGACTTAAGTGTCACACTCAAAACACATGGGGTTTTGTGTACTTTTACCATTTTCTTTTTCAATGTATAAGCCTCTGGCTTGAGCTAGCATACCTACAACTTTTGCGAAGCCAAGTCCCAATCCAATGAAAGAATAAGTGAAGGACATGATTGCAGCAAGAATAGATAGCCAGTCTATATTGTGAAAGTCTGGTATCTGAGATAGTACAATTTGGACAACTCCAAAAAGTAACATATAAGAGGTATCTCCAAAACTACATGCGGCCTCGTGCCCTTCTTTGTGGTAACAGTTTGATTTCTGGATTGCTCTGCATCCATAGGGAGAAAAAACTAGTGCTGAATGGAAAATGTTTGACCATGTAAAATCATAGAAGTGCCAATTCTGTTATTTTTTTGGTGACACTAACAACAATACTAATACAAAACCAATATTTTTTGTTTTCCTCATATAGTCCCCTCTAGAATTTAATTGACCCAAATTACAAAATTTGGCAACAAAAACTCTTATTGCATCTCTAAAATAATAAATGGCAACAATTCTTGAAAAGCTGAAGTTGAAACCAAAATCACTCCACTCTAGAATCATGTTGGTGGTGAGAGGAGGAGCATATAACAAACCTCATGCTGATAGCAGATGTAATTGTATAGGCAATGCCTGTCCCAAATAAGCTTAAGTGCACAAAGAAGCCACACACCCATGCATTCCTTTTTCCTGCAATCCATTATAAGCATTAGCTATAATCCAGCTTAGTTATTTTACATCAAATGAAGAAAGAAAACCTTTTTTTTTTTTCCTGAAAAGATGATTAGGCATTTTCTTCAAAACAAGCTGATGGTGTACCACGTAAGTTTACTACAGTTATAATAAATTGCTACTTAGCGTTTGGTTATTTATTAAGACAGCCCCACAACCTTCACCATCTATGAAAAGGTCAATATCACACTTACTAGTTATTAGGAAGTGACTTGCATGACACAATCACACTAGTGACAGCCTGATTTAAACGCGCACACACACACCACACCATAGGACCCACTACATGCGACTTGAACATAATGATTTCACAAAGTTAATGGCTCCTAGATTTTTTCTTTGTTGAAGAGATCCACACGTTTTTGCATTATATTATAATCAAGCCCCTCTTTCTTTTTTCAACTTATATATATATATATATATACACGTTTTCTTTTTCATGCACAACTAACATTGAATTCGGTAGGTGAGGTATCTAAAATGACATATATTAATAGACAGCGTAATTCAAATCCTCTTAGAAGGGTAGATGGACTCCCTCCATTCTCTAACAACAATCTTGAATTCTTGCTTTCAATTTTTCTGTTGGTTAGTAGTACCCTCTCTATTGGTCCAACTTCTCTTCAAATATTGGCACAAAGAAACATGAATCACTTATTTTCTGTTGTTCTCTTAATGATCCAATGAATATCTTGTCATATAAAAAAATAAAAGTTATGGCTTTCATATGAAAATTCCGACTCAAACTATCTTAAATGATGTTATTTACTTATATAAGATATTTGGTTAAAGCTAATTAACTAATGAATCTTTTACTCTATCAGGGAAAAAAAATGTCATTTGATGGGTATTACTATTATCAAATTCAATCATGGGAAATCAAAACTAAAGTAGCTAGCTGCTTATGTTACCTAAATTCATGTCAACAGCTTCAAGATAGGACCGATTTCTACCGGGACCATATTCAGGATCAGGAGATCGATAGCAGTTGCAGAGAAGGAATGTAGCAACAACAGTGACTACAGCAAAGAATAACATGGCCAAAGGACCTGCAATCCACCCAAGCTGTGCCATACTCCATGCTAGTGATAGCACTCCTGATCCTATCACCCCAGTTATTATATGTGCTATTGCTGTCCATAGATTCCCTTCAAAATTCAAATATTCAATATTAAAAAAAAAAAAAAAAATCACCCTTCAAGCAAAAAATGAACTTCAATATTGAAAAAAATATAATACTCCTAATAATAAAGAAAAATAACTCATTCTATTAGAATGCTGGAAAATAATGCAACTATGCACCCATACTTTATTCTAATTGTTTAGAGAATATGGCTTGTAAGATACAACAACATCGATGAAGCCTTACTCCCAAAGTTTAGGGGTTGGGATTGGCTATAGATCCTCAATAAACTAGTCAGAGTTGGTCACATCTAGTTAAGATGCACCAGAGGTGCCTAGTTTTTGTGAAATTTGTACCCATCTCATTCTCAATTTCTCTAATTATTCAATGGAACATGAAAACTACGTTGGCACATAAGAAACTCTACAGGAAAAAAAAAAAAAAAAAATTGAATTTGCAACTCCTGGGAATTTTGATAAATCCTAAAAAGCAGAAAACAGAGAAGTTAAGGCCCTTGAACCTTTATTCTTTCAAAACTATTCCTAATCACCACCATAGAAAATAAAACAAATAAAAGAAGGGCGAACTGAAAAGTGAAAGCAAACCAGTTCTCTTGAGAGGACGCTCAGCTGCTTGAGTTTGCAACAATGGGGTCTGAATCTGATTATCTGTATCTTCTTCTCCCATGGCCTTTAAACAACAAATGCTCACTTTTGTGAAGAACCCACCAGAAAAGCAATTTCATTTATAGCTGAAATTTGGAAAGATGATAAAACTGCCAGAGTGATAGATTATGTGGGAAGCAAAGGAAAAAAAAAAAGTCAAATTACAGTTTCGTGTTCTAAAGAGTTTACAACTTT
This sequence comes from Quercus ilex subsp. ballota, assembly GCA_032727855.1. Lineage (NCBI taxonomy): Eukaryota > Viridiplantae > Streptophyta > Magnoliopsida > Fagales > Fagaceae > Quercus > Quercus ilex. The sequence goes on from CM064915.1 coordinate 668,358, forward strand.
CTAATGTACTTTCTGGGAGATTATTCTAAGGCGGCAAACGGTCAATGATTGTAATGTATAATGTTAACTTGGCTACCCGAAACCTGGCATTGACTGATTTCAATCAGAACAGACTGAACAGTTTTCTAAAAGATAAAAAAAAATGTAAAAAACCAGACATGGCTAAGCCTAACTACCATTCTTCCATGAACCCATAAAGGTATGCATCTAATTTTTTTTATTATTTAATCCTTGCTCGTAACAGAAAAAAGATAAAAAAAAAAAAAAAAAAAAATCAAAGTATATGTTTTTTTTTTCTGTTAAATAGGAGAACAAATTTGAAATGACTAACTTAAAATGAAGAAACCATTTTTGTAAGGAAAATATAAACCAGACGTGACTAAGCCTAACTACCTTTCTTACATGAACCCATAAAGGTATGCATCTAATTTTTATTATTATTTAATCCTTGCTCGTAACAGATAAAAGATTAAAAAATAAAAATAGATAAAAGTATATGTTTTTTATTTATTTATTTTAATTCTGTTAAATAGGAGAACAAATTTGAAACGACTAACTTAAAATGAAGAAACCATTTCTATAAGGAAAATTTTTAGTTTACATTATATTAATAATGTAAGTTTTACACATTATAAACCATACAAATGTGTATAATTTTGTACATATTTGTAAAAAGTATACATCATTATATACATTTGTTTAATTTACAATGTAAGATTCACATTCCTAGTACAATATAAACCTATAATTGCACTTCATATATTTTAATAAGGTAAATTTGATACCGTTTCTTTTAAGTGTTATACCTTAAGTTTTTCAAATAAATTTAACCATATGACTTTACTGCACACAAAAAAGTGCATTGGTGAACAAATTGTACTACATGGTCATGGAGTAACCTATATTAATACAACACCTGTAATTTTAAATTTTACCCTTTAAACAAAATGCCTAAATTATCTTGGGTTTTAAACAATTTGGATATGCTCCTGATATTGCTTTCTTGTTTGATTACTCTACTACGGCTCTTATTTTTCAAATCTGAAAACGAGGGGCTAATTACATAATAATAATCATATAATAAGAATGGTTTTGTTCTATTTTGGACTTCGTCTATAGATGAAAGGTCTGGTTGTGGAAAAGTGGATGGCAACTTGCGTAAGGACTTTATGTTTGTTACGCAGGTTATATACTATGTGCAAATACAAACAACTACATGTCAATTTATAGTGCAATGACAATTGACCATACGGGAGAACAGTATATGTTTTAATGCAGATTCAATAGAAAAAAGATGATTGCAATGGGACATGCCCACAGCCCAAATGCGAGAGTCAATTATTAATAATGTTCCATAGAAGCAAAAGCAAATGGGTGGAAAGCAAATGATGTATTGTCCTTTGTTTTGGACCTATTGGTAGAATGAAAGAGAAACTAACACAATAAATTTTATATTTGTTGAGATGAAAAGTTGTGATGGTGTAAAATGAAATGTTAACTGTGGTCCATATGAATATAATATTGCAGTAATCATAGTTTTTCCCCATTAATGCAGTGTTACGAATTTTGTGTATGTAGCAAGGTCGCTAGTTTTAGTCCCATTAATTTTTTACAACTTGCTTTCAATAAGTCTAAAGTTATCAAAAAAAAAAAAAAAAAAAAAAAAAATTTTTTTTGATAATTACTAATGTAACATGTTATTGGTAGGTAGAAAAAAATAATGTTAGTAGTGAGTTTAGAAGAGAACTACTGAACTAGTAAAAACTAGACCACTCAATTATTATGGGTTCTAGTTAACTTAACTGGTAAAGATTTTGATAATTAAATAAGAAATTTGAGGTTCAATCATTGCCTACACCAAAGAGCTATTATCAAGAGTGTGAAATTACTCTTATAAGTTATAACTTGTGAAAGGGAGGACGTTGAATTTTGTGTAAAATTACTTTTATACCCTCTTAATCAATTGTTATTTTATAATTCAAAAAGATATAAAATGGCTTTTTTAAAATTCACAATCAATTACTTTGATTTAATGATTGGCAACATATATAATTTCAAACTGTTGCGGGGATGCACTACTCCAGGTTCATCATAGGCACCAAGTGTTCTTATTTAGCCATTGTTAATGCAAAGAATTATGTTTACTTACTAATTCACTATGCCTCATTTATTGTAGCTAATAGCTTTTGATAATGAGTAACTAATAGTAGTTGATTTATAACTTTTTCTTTTTTTAGAACAAGTTGTGGACGACTAAATTTCTCGGTTCGAAAAAAAGTCAAACAAGTAAAATAGTTTCACAAATGCGATTTTGTATTGATGAATGTGTGGTACAATTCTCTGTAATTACAAAAGAGTGATCCTTTGATTCGATCTCCTTGAAAGATTTGTTGATTGGAGTTGTGGTAATGTGATTTTGATTTGAACACCAAATATACTTCAATTTGGCTGAAGAATGGATCGAAGACCTTTGAAACAGAATTACAATGAATCTCTAGCTATGAGCTTGTTAGAAATCCTTTGTTCTTCACATTCTTCGTGTGTTCTTCGTCTTTGAAGATTTGTGGTGAAAGTTCTTCGGGGTTTTAGAGGCTTGAATCTGTAGAGCTTCACTAATTTGTGGTTTGTGAGGTTTCTGGAGGCTTTTGAGCTTGATTCCAGTGAAATTTGAGATCTAGGAATATGATTTGGATGATTCCTCTTTGAATGTTCTTTGTATTTGAAGGTTTGTGTTGGAAGTTATTTGGCGCTTTAGAGGCTTGAATCCGTAAAGCTTCATTGATTTGTGTTTATTGAGGTTTCTGGAGGCTTTTGAGCTTGATTCCAGTGAACTTTGAGATCTAGGCGGTAGTTTGGATGATTCTGCTTCGAATGTTCTTCGTGTTTGAGGGTTGAAGTTCTTGAAGTTGCTGAAGGCTTCAAGGCTTGATTCCAGCAGAGCTTCTGGACTTCTGAATCTTCTCTGATGCTGCCTGTGCTTCAGATGGCTTGATGCCCTTTTGTGTCCTCCTTCAGCTCTCATGAAGGCTTCTATTTATAGGAATTTGGAGGTGGATGAGCGACACGTGGCGAAGTCTGATTGGTGACACATGTCATAGCCTGATTGGTCCGCCTATGTCATCGCTTACACGTGCTGGACTGATTATGTCATCGCTTATACGTGCGAGGCTGCTTATGTCATCGCTTACACGTGCTGATGTGTGATTGGTCTTTGCATGACACTTGGCAAATTTCTGTTGGTTTCTGAATAGTGATAGTAAAACCTAGCAGCAGTATGTGGTGCTTTGTTATTGGCTGCATTTTGTAGACTTGGTAGTGTGACGTGTCAGCTTATGATAGGTCGGGAATTTTCCCTCTCTACAAATGCCCCCTCGAGACTTGTTCACACACACAGTTTCAGAGTGTGGTGTGGGAATGAGTTTCGAAAACTGATTTTTGTACTTGAATCTTTAAGTGAAGAAGGTGGTGGAGCTTTCAGCAGGATGAGATAATTTCCGAGGAGTAGATCCACCCATATGAAAGGATTTGGTAAGACCGAAAAGGGGTCTGCGAGTATTTGAATGTACTTGCGTGACCGAGCCTTCTCAGCAGAAGTTAAGTTGAAGTAATTTCAAAAACAAATGTTCCATGGTACTTGAAGTGGGTTGGTGAGGCTGAAAGTTGTTTGCAAGAAGTTGGATGTACTTGTAGGATCGAATCATTTCAGCAGATGTTAAGCTGAGGTAATTTCAGAAGAGTATTTTGGATCATTGGCAGCGATCACAGGGTATGGAAGATGGGGAAGATGAAAGGATGGTGGCTGGGTACAACATGTAGAGTCATGGGGCTTGCCTTGCATTTTTAAGAACTGCTGGTGAAGTTATCTCAGAAGAGTATACTTCGAATTAAGGCGAGGCCATGTGGGAATGTGGTTGAATGCACATGCGTCATTGTTTCACTTAGGTTAAGTTGAGGTGATTTCAGAAGCTTATGGATTCTGGGTATACTGATGATTGTGAGAAGAAGACGATGGAGATGAAGTGGAGATGGTGACTGTGTGAAGAAGATGGGGATGAAGCAAAGCGAATGGGTGAAACATACGCCACCATGGTACTGGCTCTGTATGTTGGGGACTTTTTGGTGTAGGTGTTTTTGGGAAGTACACCTTTGAATATGGGACTGACTGTATGCTGCATGGGGTCTGACAGCAAGTCGTAGAATGTGCATGCGTGATGGGACTATGCTGACAGACGTTAAGTTGAAGTAATTTCAGAAGAGTACTTTCTGAAACACTTCAAGCTGAATTTAAGTTGGAGTAATTCCAGAAAGTGTGTTTTGAGGTACCAGCAACGATGACCTTTGGGTCCCACAGTAGTGGAGACATGGAATAAGGCTCTAGTGACCATTTACCGGCTCTAGTGACCATTTACCGGCTCCAAAGGCTGAATTTTGATGAGCTAGCACCTTAGAGGTTGTTTCAAGTGTTGGATGAAAGACAATTTGTAGGATACCCCAACACTTTTTACCATCTTCACTTACTGCTACTTGTTGGAAAAGCACAGAAAAATGAAAGATGGAGCTAACTTGTGATTCTGGTCTTAGAAACCAGCCAAGTTGCTGTTTGTTCCGAATCGCTGCCTCTATTGGAAGACCAAGCAATTGGAGAGAGATTACAAAAGCCCTGAGCCTAGGAACAGGTGTGTCAGCTGGACTTGGATTTCCTGGCCAACCAAATTCGAAGAAGCATGGAACCACAATGCAGACCTTGTTATGAGTAATTTTATGGACAACTGTGGTCATTAAGGGGAGAAACAAAATTTGTTTAGATCTCAAAACTACAATGATGTTGTGAAGAGGGTTTCTACCGAACCATGAGAGGGTTGATTTCAGATGGATTATGAAGCAATATTGGTTGCTAAATGTTGAGAATGATGAGGCCATAGTGAAAAATGGCTGTGAGAAGGAGGACTTGAAAATTTGAAAGAAGCAAATCTTCATTTATGACTCAGTGTGTTTTTCTTGATGAGTTTTCAATGGACCCGGCCCTTCTATTTATAGTGGAGAGATGAAGAATGGTAGATGGGTAGTTGAGAATGGCGGATGAGAATTTTTGGTGAGAATGGTAGATTTTCGACTGGTAGGTGGGAATGTTTGGCACCGAAAGGGGAATGGTAAATTGGAGACTGGTAGGCACTGAACAGGAATGGTAAGTTGAACTAGTGACCCAATGTAATTTCAAGTTCAAGACACACTTGTGAGAGTTCATTTGTACTTTGGAAGGGAAGCCCTGATGAAGTCTGGAGAATAACCTTGAGGGAATCCAAACCAAGTGGATGAATCTCAAATTTTGATCTTGGGAGCTTAAGTTTTGGACACTGCCAGTACTTCGGAGATGTGGGTTAGATTGGTGATTTCCAAGTCAAGAAAAACTATGCAAGACGAGTCTGGCTTGAAAATCTCGACTTTGGGTTGATTTTAACATAAAAGTCAACTATCTTGGAATTGAGTCATTTGTGTAATCTCCGAGTCTCAAATGATGGAACGGACTCCAAAATTGGAATGTATGCGAAAAATTGAGCAAGATAGGTCCATCTTCAAAATTTTGACTTTTGGTCAACATTTACGCAAAAGTCAACTACTTGGAAATTGGACGTTTGCGCAATTTTCGAGTTTCTCATGAAGAAACGGATCCCAAAATCGGAATGTACTCGAAAAATTGAGTGGGACAGGCCCCTTTTAAAAATTTTGACTTTTTAGTCAAAGTCAAAGGTCCATTTGGTCAAAGCTTTTTCTTTCTTTTTTGTTTTTTGTTTTTTTTTTTACGCTGTTCGGACCGGGTCAGATTTTCGGATCGGTCCGGGTCAAACCGGGTCGTGGAAGATGACGTCATCCCTGACGTCATAGCACTGGGCGTGTGACGTCTGTTCCGGCGCGTGAAAGCGCGGGAATGTAGAAGGTTACATGTGGGAGCGCGTGAACTTGATGCTGGGTTCGCTAGCTCTTCTGGTGGCGCGTGGCGGTGCGTGCCTCACTCTTTGGGCCTGAAATTTTCAGGTTTTGCCGAGAAAAGGCCTCTGGATCTACTTTTGATGTCATTTCCTTGATATGAAGTCTGGATTTGTACAAATATGAAGGAGCAGGCCGCAACCCTTTGAAGCTTTTTGCAGCGCGTGAAGGCGAGTGGTTGCTCCTTTGGGGATGATCTTTCTGGGTTTCTTAGATCGAGGGCCGTTTGAGATTTCTGCAGGGCCAGTTTTGTGAAATAATGAACTGATTTGTGCATATTTTGAAAGAGAAGGCCACAAATTTTTTTTTTTTTTTGGGATGGAATGTTGCCATCTTAGTCCACACTGACGCTGGCTGCTTTGACAGAACGGTGCCAAGAAATCTACTAAATGTCTCTTTTGTTTGTTGAATTTTGTTTTCAGAATTCGGTGCAGACTTCTTTGATTTTGAGTGCTGTGAGTTTGCAAAATCTAACTTGAAGCTTCTGCTATTTTCACGCGAACACCATTTTTTTCACTGGCCAGTTGGTGGAACCATTTAATGGTTTGCTGACTTTCTTCATTTTTCTTTTCTGCTAGTTTAGCAGAAGTTCTCTATATAAGACGTGAGATTGGCTTCGTTCATTTAGGCATTCCTAGCCTTCAGTCTTCTTCTCTAGCTTTCAAGATTTTTTTTATTTTTTTATTTTTACATGCTTTGAGACCTTTTCCCTGACAAATTTTTTTGTTGCTTGTTTTTGTTTTGCAGCACAGTTTCCTTAATCTTTGGGTTTTGACATCAAACTTTACGCTGATGTTCTCATAGAAGTGTTTGCTTTCATTTGGTGGCTTTGTATTTCATTGATAGCAACGTTCTTGCAGTGATGTATGCCTTCATGTTGCTACATTATTTTCTTGCAACAACAATCTTTTAGTGATATTCGTCTTTGCAACGACGTTTCCATGAGGATATTCAGCCAGGCAACAATCCTACCGCCGGTACTTGTCTTTAAAGTTGTATCGCCTCTGGTGTTGGCAATGAAGCAATACTAGTACTGGTCGTTAATGAAACCATGCTAGCACTTTTTGCATGAACGTGTTCCACACTTGTCTTTGCAACATAGCCACACCAATTGTTCTTATCATGAAGCCGCACAAAGTTTGCATTTGCATTGAGGCTGCATCCATATCTTTCTTTGTGTCGAAGTCGCGTCACCACTTTTCTTTGTCATAAAGCTGCGCCAACTCTTGCATTTGCATTTGAAGCATCACAATTACTTTGTCTATTGAAGCAATATTTGCACTTGTCTTTTATAATGAAGCCTTTTCAACATGAAGCCGCGTCAACACTTCATTTACACTAAAGCCGCGCCAACATTCATCTTTGCCATGGAGCCACGTCAACACTTTATTTACACTGAAGCCATGCCAATATTCGTCTTTGCCATGACATCTCATCAACACTTCATCTGCACTGAAGTCGCACCAATATTGGCCTTTGAAGTTGCATTAGTGCCAATTTTTAGAGGTGACAAAGTTCAAACATCAAGGGTACATAGTACTATCGCCAGACATCAAGATTTTAGAGATGCCAACAAGACTTTAAAGATGCAAGGAGCTCTCATCAAGCCCTCGGAGATGCCAACGAAGATACCAACAAAACCTTGAAGTTTCAAGAAGCTCCCATCAAGACTTTGAGGATGCAAAGAGATGCCGTCAAAACCTTAAAGATGCAAGGAGCCTGTATTAAGACTTTGAACATGCCACCAAGAATTTGACATTGCACGAATATGCTCTTAGAGGCGAGATGAAGTAACACCATCTTTAGATGTTAGAGGAAGGTGACGTTGTCCAAATTTCAGAGAAATGATGTGAAACGGCACCACTCAGAAGGGAGATGATGTGGTTCAAATTTCGGAGTTGTGAAGTGACACAACCTAGAAGAGAGACGATGTAGCTTAGACTTGCAAGGTACAAGAAGATGCCTCCAGGAGATAAATGATGCAAAGCATACTTTAGAGACATGAGAGGATGTCCACAGAAGAGGGGCAATGCCATGAAGACTTTATTCTTTGCAAAAGATGTTGAAGATTTTATTTTACTCTACAACCAAAAACTAACTTATGTTTATCATTAGTTCAAGGAAAGCTGAGTAACATCAATTCTTTGCAGTTGTCATTTTCTACCACAATGATCTTTGACCATCATGTATTGAGCAATTGATTGATCCTAAGCAACGCCTGCCAATTAAAGGGATCTCAAAAGCATATTGACGACCTTTGAAAAATTCCTTAAGCTAGACTGGCAACCCTTCTTCTTTTCATGTGATTGAACTTAGTAAATGATACCAAGTTGCCTACCGTATCCCGGAGAGGGATCAAGTCATTACGTAGTTCAAAAGATTTATTTTTGTTGTTGTTGTTGTTGTTGTTATTTTTTGCAAAAAGGAGGGCTCAGTGTGTAATAGCGGGTATTACCACTAATCGAACCCAAGACCTCAGCCTCAAGGGCGACATGGGCATCCAACCACTACTCCACACTAGCAATTGGTGACATAGAGTGGTGCACTTTCAAAGGTATTGGGAAGACATCATATACTCTCGTAGCGCTACAATGGGCAGTTTAAGCTCTTGCCAAGGAGCAATCCTCGATGTTCAAGCGTAGAAGTGTTTAAGGAACTTCCCATTGATGGGGCCGATCCTTGCATCATCATTGTTGATCAACTTGTAAGCTTGGTTGGTGTTTGCCCCTTGCTTGAGAGTTGGAAGTACATCACAAGCAACGGTCACATGGTTTGACCCGACAACTTCATTAAAGTCTAGATCAATCTTGTTTTCTTTGGCAAGCTTCATGATTTGTTCTTTGAAGACGAAGCATTTTTGGATTGGGTGGCCAATGATGCTATGATATTTGCAGTAGTTAGGGTCATCAACTTTCCCCATGTCTTCCGGGTGCTTGCATTCTGGCAATTCAATTAGCTTCAACTGCAATAGTTGTTCTAAGATGTTTGGCACATCTTCATCGGGGAACGGATATACTTTTTGCTCACGTTCCTTAAAAGTCAAGTGACGCATCTCGCTCTTTTGCCATCCTTCAAGTCGTTTTTCATTTGCATTTGCTCATCTTCTTGGAACCTTGACTTCAGCAGTGTTAACAACCATCAGGTCTTTGTGGCTGACCTTTGCATTCCTATCATTCTTCCTTATTTCCTTTTTGCTTTCCTCGAGTATAGGAGGGTTTGTACTTCCATGGTTAGCAATGCTTAACTCCATGTCGTGCACACGAGTTGCTAACTCTTCAAATGTTCGAGGCTTTATCCCTTGAAGGATGTAAAGAAGTACCCAATGCATGCCTTGGATGCACATCTCTACAGCAGAAATTTCAGAAAGTCTACCCTTGCAATCTAGACTCAAAGAATGCCATCGATTGATATAATCAATGATGGGCTCATCCTTCCATTGTTTGGTATTGGTAAGCTCCATCATGCCTACCGTGCGCCGTGTGTTGTAGAATCGATTGAGGAACTCCCTTTCAAGTTGTTCCCAACTATCAATTGACTCGGGTTCTAAGTCTGTATACCAATCAAAGGCATTCCCCTTCAGTGAACGGACAAACTGTTTTACAAAGAGGCCTCCTTGAGTCCCTGCATTCTCACAAGTTTCTATAAAGTGAGAAATGTGTTGCTTAGGATTTCCTTTGCCATCAAACTGCAAGAACTTGGGGGGTTGATACCCATTTGGCATCCTCATGTTGTCGACGCGCTTTGTGTAGGGTTTTGAATATGTGAGAGAACTTGTAGAAGAACCTCTATATTGTGCTCGGATGGTATTTGTTATCATGTCTTGTAATTGTTGGACTGACAATGAAGCAATTGAAGTAGATTGTTCTCGTTGGGGAGTGTTATCAATTTCTCTCCCTTCGTCATCCTTCGCAGATGTGAATTTATGGCCATGGCTTGATTCACCAAGATCTTGTACTTCGAGTTTGTTCATTAAAGTTGCAATTTGGAGGTCCTTATCTTCAAGTGTTTTTGTGAGAAGGACAAACCTTTGCTCCATTTCAGCCATTTTTTCTTCCATGGTAGAGGTGTTAGTCATCATGACTGACACAACTTCCCAAGATAATGGAGAAGAAAGTGAATTGAAGTGAGCACGTGAAATCTCATCTTTTGGGTTCCCTTTGATGGGAGAGAAATCATGCGACCAACTTCTTATGAAGGAAGAAGGGGATTTGCCCCCATACTTGATGTGTTCCAAGGTAGAGATATCCTTGTTGATGACCTTATTTCTTGTAAGAGGGTCTAAGGATATGATTGTCTGGACCTTGGCTTCCTTGGTTGATTGAGATTGAAGTTGATTATTTGTTTTGGATTGGCTACAATTGATTACACCAATGTAGTTGTTGGTGGTAGTCGTATCAAGTTTAGTTGAAGTAGCTATTGTTGAAGCTTGAATGTTCTTGCTAGAGGCCATTGAAGTTGGTAGCAAGATGATGTCGAATTTCTTTTCTTTTGAAGGAGAAAGAGATGAGAGGCAGAGATGTCCCATCGGGCATGCCAGAATTTGTGGACGACTAAATTTCTCGGTTCGAAAAAAAGTCAAACAAGTAAAATAGTTTCACAAATGCGATTTTGTATTGATGAATGTGTGGTACAATTCTCTGTGATTACAAAAGAGTGATCCTCTAATTCGATCTCCTTGAAAGATTTGTTGATTGGAGTTGTGGTAATGTGATTTTGATTTGAACACCAAATATACTTCAATTTGGCTGAAGAATGGATCGAAGACCTTTGAAACAGAATTACAATGAATCTTTGGCTATGAGCTTGTTAGAAATCCTTTGTTCTTCACGTTCTTCGTATGTTCTTCGTCTTTGAAGATTTGTGGTGGAAGTTCTTCGGGGTTTTAGAGGCTTGAATCCGTAGAGCTTCACTGATTTGTGGTTTGTGAGGTTTCTGGAGGCTTTTAAGCTTGATTCCAGTGAACTTTGAGATCTAGGAATATGATTTGGATGATTCCTCTTTGAATGTTCTTCGTATTTGAAGGTTTGTGTTGGAAGTTCTTTGATGCTTTAGAGCCTTGAATCCGTAGAACTTCACTGATTTGTGTTTATTGAGGTTTCTGGAGGCTTTTGAGCTTGATTCTAGTGAACTTTGAGATCTAGGCGGGTAGTTTGAATGATTCTGCTTCGAATGTTCTTCGTGTTTGAGGGTTGAAGTTCTTGAAGTTACTGAAGGCTTCAAGACTTGATTCCAGCAGAGCTTCTGGACTTTTAAATCTTCTCTGATGCTGCTTGTGCTTCAGATGGCTTGATGCCCTTTTGTATCCTCCTTCAGCTCTTAGGAAGGCTTCTATTTATAGGAATTTGGAGGTGGATGAGCGACACGTGGCGAAGTCTGATTGGTGACACATGTCACAGCCTGATTGGTTCACCTATGTCATCGCTTACATGTGCTGGACTGATTATGTCATCGCTTACACGTGCGAGGCTGCTTATGTCATCGCTTACACGTGCTGATGTGTGATTGTTCTTTGCATGACACTTGGCAAATTTCTGTTGGTTTCTGAATAGTGATAGTAAAACCTAGCAGCAGTATGTGGCGCTTTGTAATTGGCTGTATTTTGTAGACTTGGTAGTGTGACGTGTCAGCTTGTGATAGGTCGGGAATTTTCCCTCTCTACACAAGTTGATTTAATGCAGCCTAAGAAGTTCCCTAAATACCAAAAGAGTTGCTGCTTTTGGAAGTGGGAGTGGAATCATGATGCAAGTTCCCATCATTATTGTTGCTTAATTATTCTAACAGGAGATTTAACAACGAGCCAATTAGGAGGAGACTTAGGAACATGCATCAACTTTGAGTGACATGGGTTGGGCCTATAGCCTATAGTAGTACTCATGACTTACTGTCTGTGTATATATGTAATTTGGTCACATTTTTTGTGACCTGAAATTTTCAACTTGATTGACTTGGTCGGAGTACAGTTATTTTGATATTTTGATTTGAGGAATTTTTTTGATATTTTATGGTACATGAGTTCTATTATACCTTCAAGTACACATATATCTAGCCTAACATTGTCGTTCCGTCTTATTCTAATCAGGGGTGGCTTCAAATTGGGTCTAATGTGGGGACAGGACTACCCTGACTAGAAAAAATTAATATTATTATATATAAATTTTAAAAATTTTATATTTTTTTAATCCTTAAAAAAATTTTGTGACCACCTCACAAATTTTTTTAGTACTAACATAATTAAATTTTGGACAAAATTTGATAACAAATTTGGTTGTAAACTAAGATAACTCCATTCAAACTCAATATTTTTTTTATTGAACTATGAATTTTGACAAATCTAACTTTGGATTACATTTTCTTCTTATATTCTATACACTTGCAAAATTTCAATAAGATCAAAAATCAATAATTATGTCATCAATTAAATGTCTATATTTCGAGTTTTTGTTGTCTAAAATTATACTTAAAATTGATAAATAGTATCCGATTGACATGAAATTTGATATGCATTTTAAGAATATAAAGAATATGCGATTTAACGGTTAGATTTTTAAAATATGTAGCTATGTTAATTTTCTTTAGTGAGAATTGTAGCTAAAACTAAGTTTGTAGCCAAAATTTTTTCTTAAACTTTGGTCCCTTGAACAATATATTAGGTCCTTATGAATTAAAAAAAAAAAAATGGCCAAGAAAATTTTTATTTAACTAAAATTTTGAAAGAGATGTAGCTTGCAATTTTGATAATGAAACTATTATGCAACGATTTCAAAATAAGAAAGTTTGTAGAAGGGAATTATAAGACTTAATGTGTTTGTGTGTTTTTTGGGTCAATATATGAAGTTTTCTATTTGTTAGATTTTGTATAATTTAAGTTTCTTAATGACTATCCTGAAAAAAATTTCTAAAGTCCCCATTACCTAACTTGTATTAGTTGGCGACAATCAGGGAAGGGAGCTTTTGTCTTTTTTGTATTGAGTGATGGTGTCTTACGGTTTTGATGTGGAGCTTGGAGGTCATCATGAGTTTTGTGAGGGCTATGATTGGTTTTAGGTCTTTGTTTGTTTGGGATTTTCAAAATAGGAAAGTTATAAATGTATTTTATTTAGAACCCTAAAGAGAAGAGAAATATAAATACTGCTTCTAGCTAATTGATATTACTGATGCGGTTAGCCACTCTTATTTTATTTTATTTTTATATTTTGTTTTAGACCATAGAATTTATTGGTTTCTTTGTATTATTTGACTGCTATTTAATATGGAATCAATATGAGCCACATCCATAAAAGTAAAATATTATGATAATTTCAAAATTTTTTAAGGATACGGAGGCCTAGTTAGAGGCTATTAAATTTTAATAAATGGAAGTGTTTTTAGTTATTTTTTCATTGTTTGATCATGTTTTCTTTATGTTAGTACACAAATGATTTCATCTCATTTAGATAATGAACATAGTGTTTGTGATTGGGGTCTTAGAATCTGGTGGTGAGATTGGAGTGATTGAAGAAGTGTTTAATAAGTGTTCAGTTATAAAAATAAAGAACACTTTTTATCTAGATTTTATTTTAATCATTTTAATATTAAATTTATAATAAAATATAGTTTCTTGTCTAAGCAACTTTCAGTTCCAACCTCATATATCTAGATTAGTAAAGAAAATCCCCTCAATAGTTAGAAACTACTTCTAGGACAAGAAAAATTTATAAGATATGAATTAAGGAAATTGGGTTTCAAAGAATTTAGCAACAATGTGAAAAAAATATCATAAATATTATACAACAAAATGAGTATTATATATGGATCTTTATAAAAATATATAAAAATAATTTTCAAATGAAATTACAAAGTATTTGCCCATGGCGTGGGACATTGTCTAGTTGTGAAAGAGTGACATTTTTTTTATTTCACTATACTTGTAGGGACTCAAATTGGATTGGACCCAGAATAAAGATGAGATTCTAGCCCAACAAGCCCAAACAATAAATTTTTAGAGTGTGGGTACAAGAACTAGTTCTATTTGATAGAAAAGGTCATGGTTACAGTGCATTAAAGGACACTTCAAGTTGATTGTATGATAAAAACTCTCCTCGGCTCAGTTTTAGGGGGTATCGTCCTGGGTTCTCCTTTTTTTCTTTCTTTTTCACTCCTTTTCCTCCCCCTTTTTAATGTTACCTGTTTCCATGTTATATACTGCATTCCTTACCCCATTCCCACCGTACACGTGTAGTTCCTCTCTTGGGAACTCCTTTCTGTCCAATCCAGCACCTCCCGGAACTTTTGTTCAGTAGCCATAAAGCTGCTTGGTTACTGTTCAGGTATCACCTCCACATTAATGCGGCCAGAGAGTTAGCTGGAAAGCATTTAATGTGGAGGTAGTAGCCCTAGAAGATATTTGCTATCTTTCCCGGTTCCTCCTTAGGTCTATATTTACTTTCCAGTTCTAAGACAACTTTGCGGGTACCTGGGATAGAGAGGTAGTTACATCCACCTCGGACCATGGTATCCGAGGTGAGTCTTATCCTCGGATGCGTTTTGCGCTTTATATATATGATTTCTATCACAATACAGTTCTTTAATCATCCTCGGACAAGCAAATGTCCTCGGATTGGGCCGTTGGGCCCCAAGCCCATTTCCCATGATTCCTATATCTTTTTAGATAACAGGTCCCACAATACTTATTTAAAAAAGAAAAGAAAAAGAAAGTAAATCTAGTTCTTAAGAGTACATAAATATCATCCTATTGCACCTAATGCCATCATAAACACCAACCCCATAGTAGCAAAAGTACCAAAACACACTATCATCCCGACTTTCGTATTAATACGATAAATTTTCTCCTTTGCATGGGCTGCTGCCACCTCCTTCTCTAAACTATCTATCTTCTCTCTAAGCAAAGGCAGCAATTCTCTACCACGTGCACATGGAGGAGGTTCAAGCCAAACAAAGTATCCACAAGTATCATCAACCCGCAGCCAAAAAGAGATTAAACATAATTAATACTTAAATAACAGAGAGGCAGAGAGATATTATTTTCAGATTCAATAAGTTTGGACACAATAAATTCCACAAATTGTTAAATTTGTATATTATGATTAGTGCTAATAAAAATAGCTTCATGATATTCTAATAACAACTTGACACAGACCGTTATGAAAAAGATGATAGAAAATGCATTTAGATTAGCACAATACCCCATATTTTTCACACGCCCAAAACCTCCTTCCTATGTTTTCACCAGTCCATGATGTTTTCACTGGTGCCCTTTTTCCACAATGACAAAACTGCATCCAAGGACTTCCAAGTGCATGGGATGAAGTTGAAGAAGACATGGTTGAGGGCTGGTGGTGCTGGTGCAGTATATCCATATAATCTGAAGAAAATGGCACAAAGAAATGCTATTATAGGCCTTGGAAAGAGGTGGAATAAACCGATCGAGCTTGTTTCACTCCAGTGCTTAAGAGACGCACTTGTGATATATTACTGTTAATAAAATGGTTTACGCTTCAAAATTGTTCTCTAATTTCTTCTTTTGGAGGCTTTATGATGTAAGTTATTTTTTATTCTTTTGCCAATAATTGTGGTACGCCATTTTATAAGTACTAGCATGTAATTACGTATCTCATTTTATAATTAAATTCTTAAGAGAGCACACGATATTAGAATAATGATTAAATGATTTTAGAAGAAAATAAAAGAATGAGAGAAAATTAATTTGGCAGGTAAATGCACCAAAATTGCCGATTGCCTGTGACTTTAGTTCCTATACCATGCTATGATTCTCTCATTATCGCATGGATCTTGAAAACTATGAAAAAAGAAAGAAGGAATATTGAATTTGCAGCTAATTGGAATTTTGACAATACTGTGAAAGGAAACGTATAGAAAAAGTCAAAGTCCAGTTTGGTGTTTAGAAGAGTTTATATGACTTTCTGTTAACACGTTTGGAAGATTATTCAAAGTTGTGTGTGATTGTAAGTAAGGAATGCACATCTTCTAGAAGTCCCACTCAATCTTGCTCCCAAAAAAAAAAAAAAAAAAAAAAAAAAAGTCCCTCTCAGTCCATGCTCCACCACTCAACAGGTTACATGTGCCTACTTATATTTTCTATTCTTAATTCTTCAATGTCTCTTTAAGTTATAAGTACTGTAAGTTAGCTTAATAATGTCGAGAATAGATGTTCTAGTTAAAACATTTTTATTTTTTTATTTTTGGAGAGAGTTTTAACTTTTGACGTTTGTTCCTAATGATAACTCTTTATCATCAAATCAAAACACTAATCTATTTTTGATATAGGTGAGGATTGAATCGCAGATCTCTTATTCAATTATCAGAGACTTAAAAATGATAAAAAAAAAATACATATTATTAGAATTCAGAAGACATCACGTGGCTCTTTTTTCTTTAGTTTTATTTTTGTTTTCTTCAACCCTTAGGTGTGATTGTGAATGTCTAATCACGTGCAAAGACATTTCACACCTCTTTCACTTTTCTTTTAGCTCCAACGGCTTGTTTCTACCATGAATCTGGATATTTGTAGGACTTAAAACTTTTTTTTTAATGTTTTATTTATTTTAATTTTTTATATGAAATAAAAATTCTACTCTAGCATAATCTAAGTATATATGTATGTGAAGTTTCATTTTAGAAACTTGAATCCCGACCATCGTGCTAAGGGTGTGTGGTGGTGTAAGACTTAAAACTTAAAAAGATGTTAACGTATTAAGAATAGAAGAGAATAAATAGATGTGTGTTATCCGTTGAGTAGTGGAGCGCACATGAACTGGGACAAGAACTTTGAGATAGAGGATGCGCATTCGAAGCAACTAATTAATTTTCTGTTCTTTTATTTCATGCTCCTAATGCATGCAAAACAAGGATGACATAAAAAATAAAAATAATACAAAAAAAAAATGATGATTTTGCTTTTTGAATAACCTTCAAATTTTCAATAAGAAAAAAAAAAATTAGCCTATAAAAAAAAAATAAAAAAACACAAATTAGAAATGAAAACTTAAAATGGAAAAACCCATTCACATATATTTTAACAAAACGCGTGAAATTATCGTGTGCTTTATTAGTCAATTTTGAATATGCTATTGAATTTGACATTTCTTTCTTATTTGAGTATTGCTCTTACTTTTCTAGTCCACAAATGTGGGTTAATAATAATAATAGGTTCTGTTTTATTTTGGAGTCAAGATTAATGTTTGCTAATGCATGATTGAGTAAAGAACTATACATTTGTTACTGGAAGATTTGATCTTAGATGGTTGATTTGGTGCAATGGAAATCATAATGTCAGTCTCCCTTCCCTCCAGTAGGAATCTCATAGAAAAAGGTTTCTTTCTCTTTTGGAAACGAAAAAATATAATCAAAATGTTACTGTCTACTTAATTTCTAATTGTAAAATCTGAAATTTTTTTTATCTGCAGTAATCATTGAGATGTTATAATTCTAGATATTGATTTATGGTTAAAAGAATACGCCAACTTGCTCATCATTAGGCCACTGGTGTAGCCCTCCAATGGCCATGATAAGTTACTAGTTCTTTGCTTTCGTTAAGGTTGGACATAGGCCCAAGTTAGGCCACTACGCTGAAGCACATTCTCCACCCACCCCCCCCTAACATTACTTGTTTAGATAATTGTTTTTACCCTTTGATTGAAATGCTCAGGCGTTCTATTTGGTAGAGAATATCTGACCAAAGTTTGAGAGGACCGGTCAATTAGACTTTTGTTATTTATTTTTAGCAAAAATACAAATTTTGTCTATACATTTTGGTAACAGTAAATTTGGTCTCTATTATTTTATACTTGCAGTCAATTCAATTCTTAATGTTAATTCACTAGGGACATGAATTAATGGTAATGATCAAATTGACTACAGTAGTTTCAAATTGTTCTAAAACAACGTTCTAGGATTGGCTCTTTAGCTTCAAACTGTTCTGATCAAAGTGCTTAGGGGCTTAGGGAGAAATGGCTCAAGCAGCGTGGTTAGCAGTATATTATAATTATCTCTAAAAAAAAAAAAGGGTTGGTGATAATTAGGTTAAGATTTTCTCTCTTTGTAGCACAAAAAAACAACTCTCTAAAATATCTTCTAAGTTGTGCTATAATATGATCTTTTATACACTCGCATGTAGGGAATGAAAAACCAAGACAACATTGACTTAGTCAAAACATGTCAAATTTAGCTTT
Source organism: Quercus ilex subsp. ballota (assembly GCA_032727855.1). NCBI lineage: Eukaryota > Viridiplantae > Streptophyta > Magnoliopsida > Fagales > Fagaceae > Quercus > Quercus ilex. Next base: position 686,531 of record CM064915.1, read on the forward strand.
CCTATTTTTTGATCGATCAAGCCATATCAAGAATTTGCTTTCGATTGATTGAGTTGTGATTAAAATTTAAAAGGTCATTGAAGACTCTTGTTCAATGTTATGAATACCGTTTCGAAACCCGTTTCGGTTTATCTATTGGAATGAAATTTTTTGGTATCGGTCTATTTCGGCGTACCGTTTTAGATTGTTTCGTGATTACCACAAATAAATAAATATAAATATATGAAAATATAAAATAATGGATTTAATATATTTACTTTTTACAAAAATTCTCAAATAAAGTTAGTATTTGGTTATTAAAAAATCATTTGTTGCATTTTTGTAAATAAAGTGAACATGTTGACTAGTTAATAGCTAAGAACATTCTTGAAACTTAACTTTTCCCATTTCCCATACCCACTCACGTGAACCTCTCAATTTCTTTATCAGATTCAGATCTTCTAGAGTTTTTAGAGTACTCTACCAGGTAAATTTCTTTAAATTCTCACCCCTTATTTAAAATTAATAGTTTAAGATGCTGTCCCATCATCATTCAACTAACTTACACTCTTAAAAACACAAAAAAGGAATAAGTTTAGGAAGCAGCCGTGATCTTTTAACGTTAGCAAACAGATCCAACTTTTTTTTTTCTTTTTTCTTTTTGGATGGAACAAATCTCAAACTCGGGAAATTCATCATCCCACAAATTACTCCCACCATTTTCTTCATCTGAATCCAAAATGCACTCCTGGGCAAGAAGAAAACCAGACTTTCTTTTACAACTCTCCTACAGCCTTGAAATTTTCAGTTCTTTCAATCACAAATGATGGATCCACCCAGCTCAATCCCTTCAAACCGTCCATGGATGACCATTGAAAGCCCAATGGAGGCCAGGTATATTAGCTATCTTACTCTCTCTCTATCCTCTGTTCTCTGTCTATTGTCTACTGACTATTAGTTTCTTCCTTTCTCTTTTTTTTTTTTTTTTTTGTTTCTTTATTTCATACCTATGGTTGATATTAGATTTTTATTGTTTTGCAATTTCACTACTACAAAACTGTTTAATGATTGCTCAAGAAGGGCTGTGTTTTTTTGGGGCTATATCCTCTGCCTGCAAGGTGTTTGATAAAATGTTCAAGATAAGTTTTGACAATTGGGACCCTTTACGTATTGTTGAGTTTTGGGCTCCATGGTGTGGGCCATGCCTTGTGAAAGATTTAGAGGGAACTATTTTGCAATTTTTGTCAATGTGGTGACTTGAAAATTGCATTTCAACCTTAGACCCGGGTTCAGTCTTCTCAATCTATACAAAAACATGCTTTTCATGACTTTTAATTAAATCTAGAACTTTTGAATTGACTGGTTCTTCACATGGATTCAATGAAATTTTTATGATGAACTTGGGTAATTGAGCTATATCCTCTGCCTGCAAGGTGTTTATAATTAAAATTCTTAGTCTTTACTTTGTGTTTGCCCCACTATGTTTACAATTAAAAGGCCAATGCCTGTTTTCACTCTTAAGTGCTGAGTTCAACCTTGAAGTGCAAGTATCTGATGCTTGTCGCAGTTGTCATGGTACAGGAGGTCAATGTCAATGTCTTTCCTTTTAGGTTACTAGAAATAGAATACACTTTCTTGATATAAAATCTATATCAGATATATGTATACCGATCTTTATTGTTCTTTGTTAAATATATTGTTGATATTGATACCAAGTTTGCTATGCCATTCCCTTAATTTGCAGCTTCTGATACAGGGAGTCAAAGATTGAAAGTGATGGTGATAGGTATTATACTTCTTTAATTAAAATTTTTGTTGATTTTAATATCCATGCGTTTGCTTGGGCGGTATATCCTATAGAATTCAAATGATTCTGTAGCTTCTGCTATCAGTTTTGGTAACTCCATTTACTCTATTTTTTTTATCATCCTATACAATGTACGGAATCCATTGATACAGTAACTAAATTATTATAGTTCATAATTTTTCTCCATGGCTCCCTATCTCCTGTGAATCAAAACCTAACTCCCTTGAACTGCTTTAAGGTACAGGATGCCATGTCATCCTTAGCATGTTCTTCTCTATTGTTAGTCTCATGTCACCACAAGAAAATGCAATTTTATTGAGGCTCAAGACATTATCAATAGATAGTTTAAGTTACTCTCATGTCACCATATAACATTTTTATTCTTTGATTACAGCCATTTTGTTTGCTGGAATTGGAGTTCTGTTGCTTCTGGAGAAAGTTCTCATTACTTAAAGAGTATTAATTTTGGAAGAAGGAATACTGGTTCTTCACGTGGAAAAAGCCTGGTTCTTCAAAACTAGAACTTTAATTTTTTGGAAATAGCCTAAATCTAGAACTTTTGAATTGACTGTTTCTTCACATGGATTCAATGAAATTTGTATGATGAAATTTTTGATAAGTGCTTATTACCCTTTATTTTCACTCAAATGATAATTTTGAGTCTTCTTTGACACTTTGACACTTATTTTAATGTATCATATTGATCTTTACGGTCCAACTTTGACACTTTTTTTTTTCAGCTTCTAATTTTAGGTTCACTTGAAAGCTTGGATATTGATGATCTATGATTGCACACTAATTATGCAGGTGGCTATCACTGAGTAGCATCCACAATGACTTTTAGGATTTAGTTCTTTGAAAAAAAGACAGTAGTAGAGATCACAATATTTAAGAAGAATATGTATCAATAGTGGCTAAAATGCTTCATGTATTACCAATGTTTCAATAGTTATAGATATGTAATGAATAGTTATTGGCAATAATATCAATTTTATCAGTTTTATCTTACTTTGTTATTTCATAGATGTTTGTAAACTATACATGTAATCTAATGTAATTTATTGCTAGACATTCAAATTGCCAATAATATTGATTTAAAATCTAGAAGTTTCAACTTTGCACAAGGTACAATTGTTTTAAAGAAGGGAAAATGCTACATATCAAAGGTCTATCCCCTATTCTACAAAGGGACAATCTTAACAAAAGAAAAATGTAACATTGGTAGTATTAACAATGGTCTATCCCCTCCTCTCTTTTACAACAGAGACAATCTTAACAAAAGAAAAATGTAACATTGGCAGCATTAACAATGGCCTATCCCCTCTTCTCTTTTACAACAAGGACAATCTTAACAAAAGAAAAATGTAACATTGGCAGCATTAACAAAGGCCTATCTCCTCTTCTCTTTTTACAACGTCCATAGCATTGGCAGCATCAAAATCACATACCTATACATATTTCAAAAACCCAAGGTTATCTTTTGATAACTTAGTAAAGGCAAAAAAGAAAAAAAAAAAAAAAAAACTTTCCATCATTTGTTCATCATTTACCAAGAAAATTCATGTGAGCATCATAATTATTTGTTATGTCACCCAAAGGAACTTGTGCTTGATCAAACCCAACATCCATTCCCTACAAGAAATTATAATGATTTGGTGTCATCTATGTCATTGCATAAAAGAACATGCCACTTGTTAATAGCTTAAAAAAGCTGAATGAACAAGTTTACCGTTAGTGATTCAATGAAATTGTTTTGGCATCTATTTCCTTGGAGACCTTCATATGTCATCCATGCCATTGAATTAGGTGCCTGATCAGTTTCCTATATCAAAAATCACAAATAGTTCTCGTTAAAACTTTCAGATTTTTAGCAGTAAAAATTCTTTAAAATTGCTTACCTACAAACTCACAAGATTGCTCACCTTATGTGAATAGCATTGCACAAGTGAGATAGAGTTATTGTAATTTATGAGAGAAGAGTTATTGTTTTCTTGTATGGTAAGATATAAGGAATTAGTTTAACCAAGAATAAAAAAATAAATTGTTTGTACACAGTGCATGTAAATTTGTCAATATTTTTTGCATCAAGAGCATACCTTGGATAATTGTTGTCTAACAGTATCTTTCATTGAAGTTTTTTTCTTTCTCCTTGATTGTTGCTCAACCCAACTTTTACATCTTTTTCGACCCTTACAACCTTCTTTCTTTTTGAGGCCTTTAACCTTTTCAACTAAATTCTTTATAGGTTCTCCATGATCCACAATTTCACTACCACCCAATGACATTTGATCTTTAGAATTATCAAGACTCACACTTGAAAATTTCATGGCAATATCTTCAACCTGCTTTTCTAATTCCTTTGTAACACTCTCTACCAAAGCATATGCTTCTTCGATTTCAGCAGCTCGTGAGGCTAATCTAACTAACCTGGGACATAATCTTCTATACCGTTGTGTAACTTTTAAGTTAACATCCCCATGGACATCCTTCCCAATACTATCTATGACATACCCATTTTTTGCTTCTCTTGTCAATCTCTTCAAAATGTAAGCATCAGGAATTATCTTTATATCAAGTATGTCGAAAACCTTCAAAGCATGACAACACAAAATCCCAAATGTTTCAAACTTCCTACAACTGCATGAGATTGTCCTACTAATAGGACTACACAATACTTTATATTCTCCAACTTTCTCAAGAAGCACAACAGTATATTCATGCATTGGCTGGCTACAATTCCGATCTTTTATTATTGCAGTTGATGCACAGTCATACTTATTTTGGAACACTTTAAATATTGTAGGGGAATACACCTGTGATGCTTGCTTCAATAAAGGTGAATTCTTCAAGCACAAAGGAGGCAATTTTTCCCTAGCATTATACTCAGCGTCTAACTCTTTATCCCGCTTCTGCCCTACTACCATCTCAAAATGCTCAAAAAAATCATCCATATTCAAATCTGATTTCAAGTAATCTTTCAAATCCCCATTCAAACTTTCACTAAACTGAGTACTTCGCATTTCCAAAGTAATTGCCCTCTTCATGTAACAGTTAGCCCATTTTTTCTTCAATTTGTATATACCATTTAACCAACTAAGATCCTTAATTGTATAGGTCTAAATAATTTTATTCCAAGCTTCTTCAAATTCACTCTCATTCTCGTACTTATACATGCAGTCTTTAAAGTCTCGGAGGAACAATGAGCCATCCTTCATCAAATTTCCCAATTTCTTGATTCCATTTTGCATTATGTGCCAAGTACATAATCCATGTCACGTCTCCGGCATCACCTCAGCTAATGCCTTTGCAATAGCAAAATCTTGATCAGTAAAGATAGATTTAGGCTTTCTACCACCATGTGCTTTTAAAAAACTCTCAAAAAGCCATTTGAATGATTCAGCTGTCTCATCGTATAAAAGTGCAGCCCCAAAAATCACCATCTCTCTATGGTGATTGAAACCAATAAACACAGCTAAAGGTCTAAATTCTTTGTTTGTGCCAAATGTAGTGTCAAAACTAAAAACATCACCAAAATGGGCATAATCAATTATCATTTTAGCATCAGCCCAAAATATATTAGTTATTTGCTCCTCGATATCCAACTGTACAGCATAATGGAACGATGGATTATGAATCAATTGTTGTTGAAAATACCTTAATAAACTACCGGCTTCACCATATATCAAGCTTCGTTGTCGTCTAGTTCGAAGATAGTTTTTTTGATCAATTCCAGTGTAGCCAAGATTAGCCCTTCTACCAGCCTCTCTACTCATTAACTCATGTACCTCCTTAGGCTTAATTCCAGAAGCATAAGCTAAATCAATAGCAAAAGCTTGGACATCAGACATCTTTTGTTTTGATCGCATCATGAAAGTAGTTGCTGCAAGATGAAGAACATGGTTGTGCTCCGATACAAAATCGTACACCTTGTACTTTTCGGTCTCACGAACTAATGAAACACCCAATCGTACTAGACAATTAGTCCTTGTTTCTTGTCGAGGTTGATTGGTCAGATGATCTCGTTTATCAAGCTTACGAGTACCCTCTTTAGAACACAAAAATCTTCTCGATGTTATTTCTCCATCTATCTTACTTTTATTTGTATAATGCTTTCGAACACTAAACCCCATTTGTTTTCCATAATTTTTCCAAAACATCCGAGCTGCCTCTAATGTATCAAACTCCATACCAACCTTTGGGGTACAATCATTCATGGTATCCTTGTTTTGACAAGAAATGTCCATCATCCTATAAAAATACAACCAAAAAAAATAAAAAATAAAACTCAATTCCAATTAACTGAAACTGAATATTTCAAATATTACTAATATACCAAGGTCCCATTACTAATATACTCAAACTAAATAGACAAGTTTGAAACAATCATGGCAATAGCTAAACCCAATAACATGAAAAGAAAAGCACCAAAGCAGATTTCCAAATCCAACAGCTTGCAAATCATTAGAAAAACTAGCAAAAACACAAAGCAAATTGATTACACCAGTAGATATATATTGGCTTCTAAAAGACAATAAAAACAACAAAAAGTAAAATAAAAATGAATGGAGTTCAAGTTTTCTGTGGTGCACGCGCAACATTGCTTACAAGCAGAAGAAGAGTGCAAAAAAAGGGCTGCAAAGATAAAAGGACATATAATAAACCTACAGTCAGGTATTAAAACCAAAAACGTAAAGACTAAAACTGAAGGACAGGATATCCAAAGAGCAGATGAGGATTAGCATTATGTAAATAAAAAGTAAAAAACAGCATTGAAAGACATGTGACATCTAAAAATTAATTATTAATTATTAGAAACTTTTTTTTTTGAAAGAAAAAACCATCCAGATCAACAAACATAATATGCACTCTCTGTTAATGGTTGGCATCATTTAATTTTCCCTCAATTTCCTCCAGCTAAACGTATTCAAATAAGCTCTCTCTGAGATGCAAAGATCTTAAACTTCTTACTTAAGAAATCAACCTTCAAAGACAAACTATATGAACAAGAATTCAACTTTCCACATTAAATCTAATAAAAACTGAAACAACCAAGCAATCAACAGCCAATTCCAATGCCAATAAACAAAAAACAAAATAAAACAAGATTGTACCCAAGGTATATCAAGAGCTTCAAACTCAAACGGGTGATCAAGAAGGTCTCGGCGGCGGCATGGCCAACTTTCAGTGACGTTGTCAAAGAGTGTGTGTATATATATATATATATATATATATATAAAATTAATTAATTATTAATTATAATAATGAATTAATTATTATAATGGCCCTACGTATCTTCATCTTAATTAATTAATAATTTAGGCCTATGTATATATCTTCAACTTGAATCATTCTTTTCTTCTCTCTGATTATGGTGGCCTTGCTCTTTGTCTAAGATTATACTACAAGTAACAAACTAGTACAACTAGCTTCTTTGTCTGCTCTATTTCTTATCTTGAACATTTATCAAACACCTTGCAGGCAGAGGATATAGCCCCAAAAAAACACAGCCCTTCTTGAGTAATCATTAAACTGTTTTGCAGTAGTGAAATTGGAAAACAATAAAAATCTAATATCAACCATAGGTATGAAATAAAGAAACGAATAAAAAAAAAGAAAAAAAAAAGAAAGAAAGAGAAAGGAAGAAACTAATAGTCAGTAGACAATAGACAAAGAAAAGAGGATAGAGAGAGAGTAAGATAGCTAATATACCTGGCCTCCATTGGGCTTTCAATGGTCATCCATGGACGGTTTGAAGGGATTGAGCTGGGTGGATCCATCATTTGTGATTGAAAGAACTGAAAATTTCAAGGCTGTAGGAGAGTTGTAAAAGAAAGTCCAATTTTCTTCTTGCCCAGGAGTGTCTTTTGGATTCAGATGGGAAAAATGGCGGGAGTAATTTGTGGGATGATGAATTTCCCGGGCTTGAGATTTGTTCCATCCAAAAAGGAAAAAAAAAAAAAAAATAAAAGTTGGATCCGTTTGCTAGCGTTAAAAGATCACGGCTGCTTCCTAAACTTATTCATTTTTTGTGTTTTTAAAAGAGTAAGTTAGTGGAATGATAATGTGGCAGCATCTTAAACCATTAATTTTAAATGAGGGGTGATGATTTAAAGAAATTTACCTGGTAGATTTCTCTAAGAACTCTAAAAGATCTGAATCCCTCTTTATCACCTACTCCATTTATTTCCTTTGTCTCACACACTTCTCAATGTTCTTATTTAAGAATTTAAACTTTCAAAAGTTTGGAGCCTCACCACTCACTAGTGCTCTGTCTCGGTCTCTCCTCTTTGTTCTATTTTTTTGTTTCCTCTAATTCTTTCTTTCTCTGCTGTGTTTGTTTCATTTTGTTCTTCATTAATTTGTTTCATTCTTGTGTTTTTTCTTCTCTGTTTTAAACAGAGACAAAGGCATTGGGCAATGGGTTGGACATCAAATTCAAGGGAAAAGGCCAAAGATTCATACCGGCCAAATCTTTAATCTTGGTCGGTATTGACCGAAACTCCCGAAATAGCCTGAAATGGGCCGTAATTCCACCCGAGGTGGAACAAGGGTGGTTGCTGTTCCGATTTTCTCACTGGTACGAGATATTCCAGCCATTCCAGCCGGAATGAACGGTATTAATAACAATGCTCTTGTTTGATCAATTGAGCGTCAAGGCAGTCAAAATTTTTAAATTCTATCTTCTTTGGCATACATCTTGAACATTACAACTTGAACTTCGATAACACATTACATACTCTATTGAAATCTTAACTTTCCACTTTGTCACCAAAATTAGTGTGCCTTTTATTGCATTTACTATTATTGTTTTACGCATAAATTATTCAATTAATACCAACTAATCCACTACATAAATAAATTGGGGTCTAAGATTTTCCTAAAATGTTTTTCGTGGTTTATATAAAATAAGTCAAAATGGTGAAAAGCATTTTCTATGAGAAGTGGGAGTAGTTTTCTACAATTTCCTTATGGCCTCCCCCATTCATTTCTTCTTGCTCCTAAAACCATCACCATCACCACTACCACCTTGACTACCTTCACCACGACCATCGCTAATTCTATCACTGCCATCACTACTATCTTTGAGGCCGCTACCATTAGTACTCTCACCTAAACCAGCATTGAGTCTATATGAAATATTATGATTTTTAATCATATTAAATGATGTATATAAAACGTTTTCAAGGTCATATTCAGATTCACTATAATAAACATCAACAAAACTAGTCACTTTTTATGGAATTTTTTTTTCAAGGAAAATGTTTTCCATTGAAACAAAGAAACAAAAGAAAGCATTTGAGAGAATATAATTATCATATCTTGTCAATAGAAATACAAAAATTAATTTGAAATTACAAGGGAAAATGGAATTGGATTGGAAATCTCCAGCGTTTCACCTCCCTTAGTGTGGATTGTATCATTTGTATGCATCATGTTCTTAAGCAAATAACATCATCAATTATAACATAATGTAGATTTTCTCTTTATTGAAAGCTCGAAAACGTGTTGAAAAACACAAGAGCTGTTTAGACCCCCGATTAAAATTACAGCTCGATAGATTTTACACAACTTTAATATAAAGTGCGGAATAGTGTAAAAGCGAGCGGATGAACAATATAGCTACTCTACTCCATAAACTAAACAACACAACAGTATAATGGAATATAAAAAAGTAGGGAAGAGAGATGCAAACACAGAAAACACCAAGACGTGTTTTCGAAGAGGAAACCGAAGAACTCGGCGAAAAACCTCTCCGCCGCCCTCCAAGCGGAAATCGATCCACTAGACAATCAGTTGGGATACATGAGTAAGCAAGAGTCCCTCCAAGCCTAATCTACCCGATGTACCTAAGCCCTCCAAGCTCCTACTCCAACAAGGCTTCTCGGAACCGTGTCTTGTCTTAGTTATCCGGATCCCGCAACAAGCTCCATGTTGCATCTGCCATTCCAGGCTTCTTCCAATGCTTCCCAGCAGCACCAAAACGTCACACAACACTCTCCAAAGGTGTGGTAAGTGTTTGGGCTATCAACCTCTCAATGGTGTGGAAATGGAGAGGGAAGGGTTGAGGAGATACCACAAGCAAGTGTATAGAGAAAGGTGGGGATGACAATCTCTAATTACAAATGTGTTTGGCTAGGGTTTTCTCTCTGAAGCATTCCTCAACATTTGTGGGTAATGGGGGTTTATATAGGATAGGTGCAAAATGTGTGAGTCAGTCAGTATAGGCTGGCAGAACAGCATGTCTCACGGGTGTCTCGCGGGAAGGTCTTACCCTCGAGATACTCCCGAGAGACAGCTGTCTCCATCTGTCATGACTCTTCGCATTCCAGCATGTGCAGGGCACATGCTTCACTTCGCGGGAAGCTTAGTCGCGAGATACCCGCGAGATTCCATCAGCTTCCAAATTGCTTGAGTCTTCACACACTCTCTATCACACACCCCTTACAACAATTCCCACAACAAATACAGGGTATAAACGATTGATAGAAATTACAATCAAATTTGGCACGGAATAAAAGCCAACAAAACACATAGTTGTAAATTACAACTTTACATTTATTAATGTAGGGATCTATTTTCTTAACACTGAACTCCCCTCTATGAAATGATTATTGTCACGTCCCAAACCTGATACTCGGATTTGTGACCATGACCGGCATGTTAATATTAAGCCTAAACCTGGTATTAACAAGAACCAACTAAAACTTTTTACAAAGGCTTTCCTCTTTCTTTTCATTCTTGTTTCTTTTCTTCTTTATATAACTTTTCACTTGATATTCAAAGCATCTACACTGTACCCAAAGAATAATATAATCCACCTATCATTCAATTTTCATACTTTCACATAATACATCTCTTAATACTTTAAGATACACAACTTTTATTAGATCCTAAAACACACAGTACCACAAAACTAAACATCAGATTGCTACATAGCTTAGTAAGGGTAAGAGACATAAGAATTTAATAAGAATGCATGTAAATCAAATCATTTCATTTTATAAATATTCAGATAGAAGAACATCTTTTCATGCATAGTATTTTATACTATTTATAATAATAACTTATACGCTCTTCGTAGGAAAATAATTGTTCTCCCTTTTCTTAATAGAATAATATTACCAAAACTTTTCGGATTGAATTTCTTTCATTTCTTTTGAAGTCACCAAATATAATATTGATTGTTTAGAATCATATATATACATACATACATACATACATATATATATATATATATATATATATATATATATATTCTCGTTACAAAATAATCATTTTAACTTAAATAAGATAATTGGTAACTTTGCCTTAAACTAGAGACATCTTGACGAATAAGAAAATTTTTCTTTATAAACTTCTTCTCGTAAAATATTATAACCTTCCTAGCCATAAAACTTAACGTTTCATAAACAACAAATATCTGATAACTTTTTAACATAAACTTGTACTTTCATCAGAAATTTTATCTTTATAGAACACTAAAACCTTTTCATCAGATTCTTTATCTTTAAAGTACAACAGAACTTTAAAAACTCTTATCTTTAAAAAACAACTTTTTTTTTTCATCAGAAACTTCTTTTTTTCATGAGAGCTTTTAACTTTTCACAATGCATTTAAATAAAATCATTCTCTCATGATTAATAACATAATATAGCTGTTCATAAATAACATATTGGTTAGTCCATATTTGATAAGTCTGTACTTATAAGCGCGAACGCACCGCCATCCTCAATACATACTTTAATTTAGTGCAGACGAACTACCATCCTCAATACATACTTTAATTAAGCGCGGACGAACCGCCATCCTCAATAATACTTTGATTGAGCGCGGACACGGACGAGCTGCCATCCTCAATAATACTTTGATTGAGCGCGGACGAACCGCCATCCTCAATAATACTAAAATTAATAGTTTGCATAACGTTTCATAATAATAGCATTTTCCTTATTTTCTTTAGACATCATATTCATAGAATTAATAATAGTATCAATATGTTCAAATCATATATATAAGAAAGCTCACGAACATATCTTTGTCTAAAGCATGATTATATGTCATATCTCTAATAAAAAACCTTTTAATGCATAATATACTTTAAAATAACCTCATGACTTACCAAATGCCCATATAACTTATCCTTTACCTGAAAGTAGAGGAACTGAGAGCCTAAAGTTGAATGAGCTCAGACCTGGGTACTGGTAACACTTAAACCAAATATCAAAACTTATTACTATCAATTATTTCTTATCATAAACTTACACATTCATCTCAGAACCTATCTCTTAACATCAAGGAAATTCTAATCCCACCTCAATGAGGTTCCCACAAACATATTATGCACACATCAACAAATGATGTACGAAACTAAAGAAAAACATTCATTCTCATATTTATATCATATCTCCAGAAGAGCCAACTTCATTTCAAAAGGTGATTTGAGATTAGGACAATAATGCATGCATAAATATAAAATCCTTTAAGCATGGTCATGTAACAATATACTCATATGGCAACATACAACACGTTGAACAAGATAGTAGCAACATGAAAAAGCAGTAGAATGGTTTAGAACCCCTCTTTTGAGTACTAAATCTTGAACCAAGTTATACAAAATTTATCTATGATTCATACATACCAAATGATAAGCATATTAATTTATAACTCAAAACATTCATCCTAACTTTAGAATTAAATCCTCAAAGTCAAGGTTATCATTTACTGTTTAATATTATTCATTTCAGCAACATATGCCTTATTTGTAAAATACAAATGGGTCATCTAAACAAATCTAATCTTCATGAAATTTTACAGAGAAACTCCTCTAGATGTCTAGTAAATACCATATCAATTTAGGAGTCAAATCATGAAACCATGATTTACTAAAAATCATACAAGACAACGTGCTCAAATCTATCCTGACAGAATTTCATGCAACTTAGAAATTAAACCATTATTTTTATATTGATCCAAATGCTATGAGACTACTTCCATTAGAGCTATATGTGTCTTAGAATTCATAATAACTACTCCTAGCATCTTAATTCACTGTATACAATTTAATACATAATTTATCATGCATAAACACATAATCTGTTACAGAGGCAACTTTGAAACATTTTCTTATAAAATGATAAAATGATTGCAAATAGTCTTATTATCATATGAGAATTTTTATACACTCATTAGACATGTTAGAAAACACTTATATACAGTCATTTAACCCTTTATAGCAAAATTAAATACAACAAAAATCCCAACAGTAATATCAAAAGTACTCACCCTAACTTTTTTTTACTTCCTTAATCATATACAATCATTAATTAGTAAAAATCCTAATCTACCTTCAACAAATCACCAACACAGTTTCAAAACTTCTTAAAACAATATATATATATATATATATATATATATATTTATATATATATATAGACTTACAAGTTCATGATTTCCTAATTTCACAAACCACAAATATCATTACTAAAAATTCCTTGAAGAAATCATGGATTCTAAGATGAGAGTAGCTAAAACCCTTACCAAGTTTCTGGTTCATGAGAGGAAATAGGAGTAGAATCACTTTTGCATGAAATGATTTCCCTTTCCTAGTGGCTGATCCCGAAAGTATGAGAGGTAGAGAGCTTGAGAGAGTCTTTGAGTTTTCTAGTTTCTTTGAGAGAGTGTGAAGAAGAAATGAGATGGAGTCTTGTCTTTCTTTTAATGGGTGGACCCATGGGTTTAACAAAAAGGACTTAAGAGAGGTTTTAGCTCTTTCTTTAAGAGAAAAGAAAGCAAAGTGAGGTGAGAAATTCTGATTTGTATGGACCCGTGGGAAATGAGAGCAAGAGAGTTTCTTGGATGTTTTTAGTTGTCTTGAGAAAAGTCAAAGAAGAAATGAGGTGGAGCTTGTTCATTGCAAGGCTAACCAAGTCTTGGTTTTTGGGGTTTGTCAACATGAATGGTACTTTGGCATTATGTGTTGAATTTCCATTAGTTGCATGTGTGGGTAAAATTTCCACTATAACCTCTCATACATCATACCTAATTAAAACACCAATTATGTATCTAATAACTTAAACCACTTAATATAGTTTTGTACATACTTAATATATATTTATAATACAATTAGCTATTCAATTATTTATACTCTTTACAATTCTTATTCAATAGCATTGTAAAATAATATGTTTATTAAATACTCTTCTATTAATTATAGAAAGAAAGTGGCTTAAAAATAATAATTAACCACTCAAACACATAGTTTAATTATAAAGTTGGGTCGGGGTGTTACAATTACCTCATGAAACTCCCACATTTTCTCATTCACATTAAACAGAAAAACCTAATTAGTATATTGATAAATATTTCATTTATTCATTTAATATGAAAATGCACCAACACACTAGTTCACCAAATATGGATCTTCATTAATCCTCTGGTAGTTCTCGACTTCTTGCATTGCCTTGTAGATGGAATCTATGCCTTCATTGTAGCATGATTGAGATGCGCTAAATCCTGCATCTGCCAAGGATTCTGGACATTTATTCTGGACGTAGGTATTGTCCAATATAAAGGGTTCAGTCCAAAAGTCACTAAACGATTGTTCAAGTGTTTCCAATGTAGTGTGACTATCTTCTGCAGTCCAATTTATGCCAGATAAAGGTGCATTATCAAAGCTCAAGTATGAGAATTCACTAGAAGATGTTTCTAGGGGTAATTGGGAGTTCTCCTGAACTTGGTAAGAGGGAGAATTGATTACAGAACTGTCAGTTTCTGTTTTCCTTGCTATATCAGCGTCATGTTGGTAAGCTTCATTGGATAGCGTTTTCATCTTTGATTTTGTAGGATTTTTCTTGGTGCGCTTCTTTAGGTGGGCATGCCAATGGTTTTTTATACCATTATCTGATCTCCCTGGCAAGCTTGCTGCAATCATAGACCATCTACAAAGAAAAGACATGGGGTTTATATAAAGTTTTTTTTTTTTTTTTTTTTTTTTTGGTTCCTTCTTTTCGATGAATGAGAAGATTGTATTGCATCAAATGTCTAGAGTACAAAGTTAAAGTAACAGCACCTATTAGCAGAACTGGAACACCAGTATATATACCAAATCTAACTCAATTTCAAAAGTTTATATGTAGTTACATTACTATATATTTATATTCACATATTTAAGCTCATTGAAAAATTCATTTTGAATCATTTCAAAGAAAAACTGACTAATTATGGTGACATATCTTGGTTACTTACAAACGCATTTAATGCAGACATAAGATGCTTATGAGTATTCACCATGCCAACATGTTTACGCTGAATTCTTCAAAATGACTGGCATGCATGAAGTAGGTTATGCTCATAAATATTTGTTATCAAGTATGAAAACATGCAAACAAGAAAAAGCGCATGGAAAGAAGGGGAGATTTTGTAAATAAAGTTATGTTCATCCAAATTCTTGTTGAAGAATTTCGAAGTTTTAAGTCCTTACTTATTGCCTAGTTCTTCATGCAATTTGATGATCATAAGCTCTTCTTTTTCTGTGTAGTTTCCTAGTTTTACATTTGGCTGGAGGTAGTTCATCCATCGCAGTCTGCAACTCTTCCCACACCTTGATAAACCTGTAATCAATGTATAACAAAAAAGGTTGATTAACATGAAGTACTGTAATGCCACAGGATTCCAATTTATTTTTTATATTTGGATTTTCCTAGGAAAGAAAAGTATGAATGAAAATGGAAGACAATCATGATAGTCAATAAAGGCAAATTATGCATAAAAATGAACAATAAAAGTAAAGGAAAATCATACAAATGTCCTTCTTGGATTGATTTCTATCAGCTTCAAAGAGTTTCTTAATTACCTGCAAATTTGGGAAGTTCCCGCCAGTTCCAGTGGCCAAATCTTTGAATATAAGACCTTAGTTTATTATCTTCTTCTACACTCCATGCACCTTTCTTTAGTCCATTTTTATCATAGAAGGGAGCTCTCACCATCTCTCTCTAATTAAAAATTTAGGTCAAGTGATTCCCTAGCTCTACGTAGCATATTTATACAAAAAAATTGAGTTGAAAAATGTTCAATAATTACTGCCTTGAAGATGGACCTATCATATGTTTGGTCAAGAAAAAAAAAGAAAAAGAAAAAGAAAAAAAAAGGCCCCCAAAATGAAGTTGCAACGAAAAGGGCTTTTGATAAAGTCATGATTCCATGAGTGAAAGCACTCTAAAGAGTGTGTTACATGCTGCAACATAAGCTGTGTTCGATTGTATAGAAAGCCACGTCTTCTACGTAGCCATAAAGTAGGCTTACATTTTTCTCTAGATATTTTGAGATTATCAATTAGCATCCATGTATGTCTTGGATCCTAAGAGCACTCACATTAGTGCTTGTGTAATAGGAGAAAGCCCTACATTTTAGTCCATCAAGTCTAAAATTCATATACATCACGTTATACAAAATTGTGTAAAAATATATAGTTGTTAAAGTAATTATGTAAATTTACTCTGACACTATTCATTTTGCATTTAGTTTTTAAATTTTTTTTTTTTTTTTTTTATGTATTTTGAGGATTAAAAAAAATGAAGGTGGATGTTGGTTGTTGTGGATGAAGAAAGATAAATAGTTTTTTTTAAAAAAAAAAAAATCAAGAAAATTGGCATTTTAATAAAATGTAGTGTAAAATAAATAATTTAATGCAAGGTATTTTAAAAAGTGAGTATGT
This sequence comes from Quercus ilex subsp. ballota, assembly GCA_032727855.1. Lineage (NCBI taxonomy): Eukaryota > Viridiplantae > Streptophyta > Magnoliopsida > Fagales > Fagaceae > Quercus > Quercus ilex. The sequence continues at coordinate 703,030 of CM064915.1, forward strand.
AAAAAAGAAAAAAGAAAAAGTAAATTCTTATACATAAATTTTTGCACAAGCTAAATATGGTAAAAAGAGAGAGCTAAATACTCCAAAAAACAACAATCACCTGGGTCAATTGTTTAGCATTCAAAATAACAAATGAATAGTAACTCTCTCTCTCTCTCTCTCTCTCTCTCTATATATATATTTGAAATCGTGGCCAAATGCAAGATGAGATCTTAATTACGTCAATTTCCCACATTTTCAATTACTCTAATGTGTCGCAATCGCATGCTTCGACACAGTGGCAGCTCTACATTATAGAAAGGGTGTTCAGTGTTCACAACAATGTTCTAACTTGACAAAATTTTTACTTGCAAAAGAGAAATAGAGGAAAGAAAAAAAAATTATATATATATATATATATATATAGACACACACACACAACTAACTAGTCTTGTAATTATGTTTATAATATTTTCACAACAAATTTTAGATGGTAAGTTGCTATTAGTTCTAATATGGACCTACTATTAACATAACTTTTTTTTTTTGAGGAAAATTAACATAACTTTTTTAACCACCAATAGTAGTTTATTACCTATAATTTGTTGTAAAATAATTGCTGTTAAAATATTGTGGAGGTAACATTACGCTTTACTTGAAAAAAATCTTGGACCCCAAATATGATCCTTAACCCCTTAAACGAAAATAAAAAATAAAAGATCAAGTAGCAAAAATAAAAATGAGCTCAAATAATAGCAAAAATGGTCCAAACAAAAACAGGACTAAGTCAAACAACAAAAAATTATCAAATAATTCAACAAAAGGCTCATTTAAAAAAAAATAAAACCTCTATTCGGCTCTTAGTCATAGTAAGTATCATCCATTGTTCTCTCTCTCTGTCTCTCTCTCTCTCTCCCCTTTTTCTATAATCATTTCAGATTTTCTTTTATTTTATTTCTCTCATATCAGTATTCTCAGTTCTCACTTTTTCTCTCATCAGTCTCTTTTTTGTCTTTTCATTTTATTAGTAGAAAGAAATTGTAAAACTTCATATATTTGTTTGTTGTTGTTGTGATGTTGATTTATTTAAGTTCTTTAAAAATTTCTTAGAGCTGTTGCTGCTTCGACATATGCCTTGTTGCATTATAAATAAGCGAAAATACTATTTTGATCCTTACATTTTGGGGTCACAATTATTTGGTCCATACATTTTGGTAGCAATCAATTTGATCTCTATTGTTAAGGACATATTTTATGTAATTGGCTAATTCTTTAACAAAATGCACTTTACTTGTAATTGGGTAGATCTAGGATGTGTTTAGTACTTCAAAAAACAAGAGTTCAAGTTAAATATTAAAGCCATGAAGATCTGACCAAGAAACAAGTGAAGAAAGAGTTATTCACCAAAGCTCGACAGAATCCTTTCTATCGAGAATTAATGTTGAAGCTCGACAAAATCTCAACACAAGCTGTTTTTGTCAAGAATTACGAAATCAGACTTTTCAGATTTGATTGCATGCAGATTCTTCTATATTTGTGTAGGGTTTCTTTTCTCACAACCCTAGACATATATAAGGATTATTTTAAAGGCCGTCACACATGCATTGAGTGACCAAGTGCCTTATTCTCTTTGAAAGAAGCTACTGTATTTTTACGCCAAAAGGTTTTGTAACCAAGGGGCTTCCTAATCTTCATTGTGCATGAAGTGAAGCACTTTGCATCCAACAACCTTCTTCAAGTTGCTGGAGTTAGTTACGTACTGGCATTCGTGCATCATTGGTTAGTCACGTACTGAGATTCGTGCATTAAACAGAAAAAGTGCTACTACAAGATCAAGTCCAATTGGGTATTGGAGTGAAGATTCAACTGTAAGTTGGTAATTTGGGATAGACCAAGGGTAGTTAATAAGATTCATTTTACTTGCAATCACTTGATTATTGATTAGTGGATTCTTGGGAATGGTGACCTTAAAATTACTTGGTGAGGTTTTTGCCTTGGTGGTTTTCCCCATTTGTAAACAAATTATCGTGTCAAATTTAATTTCCGCTGCATTTAATTTAGTTGGTGATTTGTTTGTGCTACCATGCCATTGCATGTAATTGAACCTAATTAATTAACTTGGGTAATTAATTAATTTGTAAGGGGTTAATACATTTTTGCCATATCACCTATAATTTTTGACTTGCTATCAATTTGGTCTTTACCATTAACTTACTAACTGAAAATGCCGATGTGGTAAATGATGTGCACTATGACTCACTTGGCCCAACCAAAATCAGCCATAATAATTAAAAATCTACGTCATTTCCACGTTAGCAAATTTAACAAAACCATCCATTCTTTTTCATCCGTTTTTCATCACCCTAAAAATGAATAACGGATGAAAAAGAATGGATGGTTTTGGGTTGGATTGGATGAGTAACGAAGAGACAACTAGATCTGTTAATTTTTCTAACGTGGATGTGACTTGGATTTTTAATTGATGTGGCCGATTTTGGTTGGGCCAAACCTACCATATTACAGGCCACATAAGCTTCTTAGTTCACACCGTTTGTCACATTGACATTTTTCATTAATGAGTTAACGATAAGGACTAAATTGTTTGCAAGTTAAAAATAGCAATGATCAAATTGATAGGCAAAGAATGTATTGACTCCTTGTGATAAATTAACCAATTGATTTAGCCAAGTTAATTAATTAATTCAATTAACATGCAAAACGAGTGGTAGCACAAACAAATGACCAATTAACTAAATGCAGTGAAAATTAAATTGACACAGTGATTTGTTTACGAATGGGGAAAACATACACGACAAAAACCCCACCGAGTGATTTTAAGGTCACCACTCCCAAGAATTCACTATTATCACAACAAGCGGTTATAAGTAAAAGAATCCTAGTACTTTATACCAACTTACAGTTGAACCCTTACCCTAATACCCAATTAGACTTGTTCTGTAGTGACAATCTCTCATTTTCAATGCACGGCTCCCAATACGTGATTAACTAATAGATGCACGGATTCTAGTACGTGACTTAATCACCAATTTGAGATAGATGTTGGCTGCAAAATTCTTCAGTTCATCACACGATGAAGATAGCGAAACTCCTTAATCACAAAACCCTACAGTGTACAAACACAACAGCTTCTTTAAGAGAAAGATGAACTAGGGCAAATTTTGTCTCTGGTCACAATTTGCATGAACAAAACTTTGCTTCACACTTGCGTAACTTTTGACGACCCTTAAAATAATCCTTATATATGTTTAGGGTTATGAGAAAAAAAAAGCCCAAACATATACACACGGATTGGATGAAAATCAGGTTTGAAAAACCGAATTCCATAAACCTTGACAGATAGGGTATCTATTGAGCTAGCTGTCGAGCAGCGGACTTCAGCGGCTTTTTAAATCTTGATAGATACTAGCTGTCGAGTTTTAAAATCCAGCACTTTTTCACTTGTTTATTGGACAGATTTGCATGTCTTTAATACTAGAGCTTGAGACATTCTTCCTTGAAGTATTAAACACATCCTAAATTTATCTAATTACAAATAAAGTGCGTTTTGTCAAAGGATTAGCCAATTCTAAATTAACATATGTTCCTAACATCAAATCACATATGTCCTAACATATAGAGACCAAAATAATGTCTTCACCTTATAAATAATTATCTTCTTGAATTACTAGTCATCTATATATATATATATAAAGACAAAGTTCAGAGAAAATTTGATTAAATTTTAGAATTGAAATTCAATTTTGTGTTATGTATCCAATTTTAACTTTATAATTTTTTGTGCCAATAGGTTATTGGTTCAAAAGCCTTAGAGACTATCCATTTTTTTTTCCTTTTTCTTTTCTAAGACAAGAATCTATCCATTTTCAATTATACATATTGTTGGCCCGTACTCAACGATAGTCAGCTAGACCATGACTTTCATTTGCTCCTTTTTTGAATTTTTCCAATCGTTTCGCTATAGTCAAAATTCAAGGAGTTGAATACACTCTCAATTTTATTTCTTCTCATTTTTCCATGTGTCTTTCTTCTTTTGAAGATTGAAACACATAATATGAATATATAATAGCCCACATCTGAAGGAGAATCACGCAGAGCCAATGATGAAGGTTGGTCGTTTGGATCATGTGATGATTTTGTTTAAACAATATTTGACTATGTTCTGTTAGAAAAAAAGAAAAAAAGAAAAATTTAAACTGAAAAAATTCATTATTTTAGAACTCAATAATTGATCATTGAAGCCAACGGCCTCTCACTGGATCTTGAGTGGTGATGGACGGCGAGTCGGCGACACAAGCAACAAAATGAATTTGGAACCGAAACTGCAAAACTGAGAGAGACGAGACAAAACTGAAAGCTCAAAAGACAAAACTAAGAAGAGAGAGAGAGAGAAATGTGTGAAAGAATATATCAGTAATTTTCTTACTGAAAGTCTGAAAGATGTGAAAAGCAGTGAATGTGAGAGAGAGAAACGTGTGGAGAGGAAAAACTAAAAAAGGCAGCAGTACCAACGAGTGAAAAAATAAGAAAACAGGTGATGTATTTAGAGCATCCGCATCCGGTTTCTATATCATGTCCTATTTTACCATCTCAAAAAGCAACTTTATCAATTATACAATACAATTTTTCAATTTTCCAACATCCCAAATTTTATTTCTCAATTCTACTCATTAAAATAATATTTCTACCGCAATAAAATATTAATATCTCACAATTATCACTGTACAATACAACACATTATTTATTTATTTTTATTCTTTTTCTCTTTCTTTCTGTTCAAGAACCACCATCATCGCCACCACCGCTGCACACCACCACCACCACCGGCAACCAATAATCTACCATCAACACTCAAAAAAAAAAATCCAGAGAAAAGACCAGAACACTGCCCTCCGTCCATCAAAACCACCACCACCACCCTCTCCGCCCATCAACACCACACCAAAAAAAAAAAAAAAAAAAAAATCCAGAGAAAAGACCAGAACACTGCCCTCCGTCCATCAAAACCACCACCACCACCCTCTCCGCCCATCAACACCATACAAAAAAAAAAAAAAAAACACAGCAACCCACGGTTAAAAACCAGACCCACCACCGCCGAAGCTCGAAGGAAGCGGATTCGCCGATCAACGCTGATCAACGCCGATCCTTGAAGGAAGCTCGAGACCCACCACTAGCTAGATTTGGTACAACGCCGATCAACGCCGATCGTCTCCGATCATGGTACAACGCCGATCCAACGCCGATCGTGGTAGACGATCCAGCGCCGATCCTCTCCGATCATGGTAGACGATCCAACGCCGATCTAGAGAGTTGCCGGAGAGTGAAGACGTTGAGAAGAATCATAGAGCAAGAAGAAGAGAGAGCAGAAATAAAGAGAGAAGGAAGAGAGAAATGAGAGAGGAGAGAGAATTTCCCGGTTAAAATGAGAGAGGAGAGAGAAATGAGTGCATTAAAATATATATTTTTTTATAACATTGAGCTACAGTACCATCTTACATTTGAGATGGTACTGTAGCAAAATCTCAAAAAAAAAATTGGCATATGACATATGCCCTCCCAGTTGCTGAGCAGTTTTGGGGCTTAAATGCCAAATCTTCTTAAGATTTGGCATTTACAAGCCCCACTGCTGATGCTCTTATTGCTTCTTGATTCCTTTCATTTGAAGCCATTAGTTTTTATATTATTTAGTTTTTTTTTTTCACTTTTGTCAAAAAAGAAAATATATTTTTTGCTAACAACTTCCCTACCCAAACACGTCACCATAACATCATTTTGTATTTTTTTTTTTTTATCTACTTCACTTATAACTTATAAGCTTAATTAGTATTAGTATATAAGTAATTGCAAAAAATATACTATTAAAATTATTAAAAGGATACTAAATTTATTTATTTTAAACGTTAATGAATATATATATATATATATATATATTATTTTGCGTAATTCTGAAACAGTAACTTGGTATTAATCGATACTGAAATATATCGTTTATATGACTAAACTAAAACGACTTCCGGTATGGTATTGACTTCCTTGAAAACAACCCCTTATAGTCACTTTGGATGGATGAGCCCAAGCATGATTAATGAACACCACTGAGATTCCAATCATTTCATTAACACCTCTTACTCACATCTCATTATCAGAGAATTAATTAATCCCTAAAAACAACCCCCATAATATATATATATATATATATATTGTCAAAGTTCAGAGAAAATCTAATTAAATTTTAATTAAATTTTTAATTTTGTGCCACATATCCTAATTAGATTCTAAATTATATTTCAATTGGAGTTCAATTTTTTGCTATATGTCCATCTAAGTTTTTAATTTTGTGACAAATGAATTATTGGGTGCAAAACAGAAATGTAAGTGTCCATGACATATTTTAGAAATACGTAGTTTAAAAAATGTTAGCTAATACTATGTATTATTTAAATCTCTTCTAAAAAAAGATTTATAATTTAAACTGTATAATTATAATTATTTTTAATTATATCAATGCATATGCACAAGACTACACTAATTAAAATAATGAAAGTAAAAAAAAGCTCCTATTCATTTTAGCCCTGACGTGGGAAACATATAGTTTAAGGCACGTATTTGAAGATTATAAATTGGCAACAATGCAAGAATCACTTTTGAAAAAAGAAAAAAGAAAAAAGAAAAGAAAAGAAGGATCACTAATCTATATGTAGACTAGTAGCTACTCATGGGAACATACATACAGGTACGGTAAGAAAAGTCAAAAATATTGTCTTGAATTCATGTTACATGATCAGATGTGATGATGAATATCAGAATACGAGACCAATTTCAGACACTACAAAATCCAAATTATTCTCCCCTGCTGGCTAGATTTGATGAGAGAATTAGTTATTAGTCAATTCACTTTTGAATTGAGCAGAGCCAAAAAAGAATTTCACAACCTTAGATAACTTGAAAAAAGGTCAGCCATGCATTTTTAT